>CM032881.1:20943422-21543422 GCA_019176425.1 Megalops atlanticus
GTTATGCAGGACATTGAACTCTGCAATAGCTTGCCGGTTTTCACCATCTGCGCTTCCAAACCTTCTACGCTTTTTGCTGGCGGTGACATTGTCTGTTTGAGTGTTAGTTGTGTCCTACTTTCTGACTCGACAATTTTAAACTTTAGTTATTTAATGAAAATAATTGTGTCTGACAAAAATATTTCATAAAAGAAAATAAAACACTCTAACATTCACACATATATTACACTATTTGTTTAAAAGAGAATACAAACATTAGCTACGAAAAATGTTTGAAAGACGAACTAACACATCAGACAAGGCCCTCCAATCCACTTTACACAATGTAAAAACGTCCTGGATAACTTTCGTCCTGATTGTTCAGCGTTCTAGTCAATTCCTCATATCTACGTTCCCATTTATCGTTAATATTAACCAACATCTGTAAAACATCATTTACCCCGACAACACTCCCCGCTAATTTTTCAACAACCTTACAGTGTCTCTGAAAACACACGCTTGACTGTCAAATCGCTCCGATAACTGTCGGAGTTAGCAAATAAGCGTGTTACAGTCCTCAATTATTGCCAAACACATGCGACCATACCTCCGTGGTAGACAATTATCATCATGTTCTTGATTGCCGATGCCGTCTTCGATCATCTGTAACGTCTTGAAAGTTATCTCGCGATTGAGTTTCCGTAGACACCGCGTCAGTAGGTGCTCCTACATCTGTGTTTGAGGTCGTTTCCTGATCTCCGGGGTCTGCGTCGTCCCAGTCTTTAATTTGTGTGTCCGTCCAGTCTCCGATGTATTCCAAAATTGTGTCCGCTGTTTGAATTGACGGTTCTTCCACTTCAGACACGTGCTGATCTCCTAGTGCCTCATCCGCTGTCATGTAAAGGTCTGCAATTCAGTGTAAAATATGATTGTTAGTTGTGCTAACGATCTGTTTTTTCATTTTTCAAACAGTTTTTGTCATCAAAATGGTTAAGATTGACGATGATTAGATTTGTTCTTACCTATCACACTATCACCCCAATGATTTGGACGTTTTGCCGAAACACCGCCCGCGTGTGTGGTGTTATCCTCGCGCCTTTACGTTTAGAGCTCACCCCGTGTGCTCTACCGTCGACAAACGAGGGGCTTTCCAACAAACGGTCTGGATAGTTTCTTGCCCCCTCCGCTGCGCGACTCGAACCCCGGGCGGTGTGACTGGGACAATGGATCGGACCAAATTTTGCAAAGCCGCTAAAAAAAAAAAGGATTCAACAGTGTCATTACATTTTATCGCTGAAAATTACTAATCTTGAAAAAAATGTAGTGAACTGTAGCTATATGTAGGCCTAATGTTCTTACCGATAGGTTGCTCAGATGTGCTATGACCAAGCGATGCGGCGTCGTAAGAATTTCGCCTGACACTAAAAAGGGTGTAATAACAACATTTATTTAATGGAAATGATAAACCGTGGTCAAACCTTTATTTTTTCATACAAACAAATTAAGTATGGTAAATTATAGACACTAACCAAGCTGCAGAGTCCTTGAATCTCACTGATGGCATCGATGCAATCGTGTTCTGCAGCACCTAGACCAAATAAATACCTGTTAAACGAAACAAATCAAACAATATCACTCAAGAAAACATTGTAACACAACATACGTAAAATCTAGATAAAAGCAAAATTCTGTAAGTACAAATAATTCAACTTACTCAGAGTAAAGGAGTCCATCGTAGTCTTCTCAAGAGTTTCTTCGACAACAGTTTGGCTCGATAAAACGAAAACGTTGGCCTCCACAGATTCACGACCTTCATACTACCCCGCAGGTCGGCACATTTTTATAACCATTAGGACAAGTCAACATGTGTCACAACATGATTGGGTGGCAACCTCCTATACAATCACACGTTTTTTTTTCTTTGTAATGAAATCCTAAGTCATAAATCTAAAACGTGTGACAATCACCCGTCAAACACAAATTATAGCCATTAGGACTGGTCAACACATTTCGCACATGTCCGGGGCATCACACCGTCCGATCACACCTTTTTTTTTCTTTTATGCCCCCTGTAAACGACTCCTCAGACCTCGTGTGAAAAACGTTTTGCTTTTATGTCACTGTAAACGTCTCCCAAACCTCGTCTGGAAAAGTTTTACTTTGATGTCACAATATCTGTCCAAATCATCACAGCATTTGAACAGCCTGACCATCTTCTTTGAATACATCATGTAGAGCAAGTATGTCTTTCCAAAGAAACATAACTTTAAGGTCACATTTAACCCTCTCAACAATCCCCTCTCAACACCCTCACGCCTTGCGAAGAAGCGTGTGATCTTCACACACCTTCACGATTGTGTATTCGCCACCACACGTGTAAATGTAATCATCAGGATCCATTTTAAGACGATTAGCAAACACATGGTAGCTTTTTTTTTGTGGTGTCACACTGTCCCACGCAGCTTTGTAGACGCTGTGCAAACCAGCGGCCTCAAGGTCTCTCAGACTTTGTTTTCTAAACAAACACCAGTCTTTAGCAGTTAATGAAACGCCAACACGATCTCTGTAAACGACTCCCCAGACCACGTCTGAAAAAGTTTTACTTTGATGTCACAGTGCCTGTCCAAAGCATCGCAGCATCTGAACAGTATGTTTTACTTTGATGTCACAGTGCCTGTCCAAAGTGTCACCATTTGAACAGACTGTCTATCTTCTTGAAAACATCATGCAGAGCAGGCATGTCTTTCCAAAGAAATAAGACTTTAGGTCACGATAAGCCTCTCAACATCTATATCTTCACACACCTTCACGATTGCGTATTCGCCACTACACATGTAAACGTAATCATCAGGATCCTTTTCAAGACGATTAGCAAACACATGGTAGCTTTTTCGGTGTCACACTGTTCCACGCTGCGTTGTAGACGCTGTCCAAACCAGGGACCTCAAGGTCTCTCCAAACTTTGTTTTCTAAACAAACACCTGTCTTTAGCAGTTAATGAAACGCGCAACACGACCTCTGTAAACGACTCCCCAGACCACGTCTGAAAAAAAGTTTTACTTTGATGTCACAGTGCCTGTCCAAAAGCATCGCGGCATCTGAACAGTATGTTTTATTTTGATGTCACAGTGCCTGTCCAAAGTGTCACCATTTGAACAGACTGTCTATCTTCTTGAAAACATCATGCAGAGCAGGCATGTCTTTCCAAAGAAATAAGACTTTTAGGTCACGCATAAGCCTCTCAACATCTATATCTTCACACGCCTACACGATTGCGTATTCCACTACACATGTAAACGTAATCATCAGGATCCTTTTCAAGACGATTAGCAAACACATAGTAGCTTTTTTTCGGTGTCACACTGTTCCACGCTGCGTTGTAGACGCTGTCCAAACCAGGACCTCAAGGTCTCTCCAACTTTGTTTCTAAACAAACTCCAGTCTTTAGCAGGGAATGAAACGCAACACGTCCTCTGTAAACGACTCCCCAGATTCGATGGTATACAGTTTCACACAACGAGCAACTTTGTCAAAAACATACCCAATTAACACGACCATCAGACAACAGCCATTCGTATTCCAGAGCTTCCTTCTCGTTTTGAAGAAACCCGATCAAACCCACGGAATTCTTCTTCTTTGGTGCAAAAGTCATTTTGTCGACCCCAACAGTGTCGGAAATAGTGGTGAGTGGTACCCTCTTTACACTCTTTGTCGCTGCGGATGCCGACATTTTTAAACAGCTAACTAGTTAGACTTTGTCGACAACGAAAACGCACAGAATACCATCCCACGGTCAAACGCTATTTATAAACACCAGGACAGGTCAACACATGGCGCAAACATGTCCGGGGCAACACACAAACCTACAATCACGCCTTTTTCTTTTGTAATAAAATCCTAAGATAAATTTAAACCGTCACACACACTCTCACAAATATAGATAGACAGCAAACAGCTCCTCCCACCGTCAAACCAACCTCTCAATCAAAACGACCTGTCACTCATAACGTGATGTCAATCAAAACACACTGTCAATCAAATCGACCTGTCATTCAATCAGGCTGACAAGGAGGGGGTCATCAATCATTTTTGACAGAAAGTGCAGGATATATACTACTAGCGTCGTTAACAACTCTACTTCTGCCTGCAGTAGCTCAAATCGATGGGCATTTAAACTGAAAACGCTTGTGGGTCATGCGCATGCGTGCGCAAGCGCAATAGCGCTAGGTAGCACCGATCGACGGGTAGCTCAAATCGACAGAACACCGGTTCTTTGTCACATTGAAGCATTACATCTGCGTGTTTTATCATTATTGTCTGTGTATTTGACTTGTTTTTTTTCTTTTTACTTTAGAATTTCAGCTAGCCATGTCAATGATATTTCAAGTCATCCTGCACGACAGTGACATCCGAAAAGTGATCATTTCGGAAAAACCAGCTGATGTTGACGCCTTGAAACATGTGCTACAAGAGAAGCTGCAGGTCTCATATTCTTTCAATGTTCAATATGAAGACCCTGATTTTAATCATGCTTTATGCAACGTCAATGACATTAATGATTTGCCAGAGAGGGCAACACTGAAAATAATTCCTCTGCCCACGTCTCCCTCTTCAAGTCAACCTGACACTGTAATTCTCTCAGGTTCTGATACATCAGAGCAGTCATCTGCTGAACGAAAGAGTGACTAGCCCGAGAATTTTGAAATCCAAAAATTTTCTGTTAATGTTGAATACCGTCTCCGTCAGGGAAACCTCGCTTTTATGAAAGATGAAACAAGTCTTAATGTTGGAAGAGACATAAAACATGATATACTGGAAACACTTGCAGGGGCAGTGTATACCTTTAAGATGAAGATTTTGCCCAAGTTGCCGCAGCTCTTGTCAGAGCACACCCATGTTTGATTGAAGCAGGCTCCTCAACAGGCTCAGCTGGCTGGAAAAACAGCCTGAAATTTAAAATGGCCAACTACAGAACAAAATTGCGTAACTGTGGCTGTAGTGATGTTGCTATTGAGGGAAAGAGAGGTGCAACGGACAGTCTGTCCAAGAGAGGCATTAAAAAACCTAGACGGTTTGAATTAAATTTCTTGCCAAACTTTCCCATTGGGGAGAATGAAGATAGTCAAGAACGCACAAGAGTAGAACTTGTAGAAGAAATGAAAAAGAAGACCCAAAACGTGAGTCTGATTGGCCAGAAGATGGACAGTACATTTGCCTTAAGAAGGAAGGAAATCATACACTCGGAACCTCCTGTTTGTGAGATCATGGAGAAGTGGCCAGCACTTTTCACCGAAAACCAGGTTTGTTTTCTCTTCCTCTTTACAACCGAAATGGTTTTTATTAAATGTCTCATTTTAATGTAAATAACCCCTTTGTGTTTGTGCTTAGATCTTGGCAGAATTCAATCGAATATCTGGTAGAAATCTGAGATCTGAATTTTATGCAGCACTGGACACACACTCGTCACGTTTGATTGAAATTTTCTGGAAGAAATCAAGGAAGAACACTTGAAGACATTTTGCGTCAAGTTGATTCAAAGGTATTCCTATGTCCTATGTTAACTATTACCATTTTTGAGTCATGATTTGAATATGATTGTTACCATCATTCTCTGTTTTCATAGTCATCTGATGTAACGTGTGCGCACTGCAGTACTTCACGGTCTTCCAGTCCTCCTGGGGGATGACTCTGAGGAATTTTTCAGGATGTGCTTTGTAAGTAATGTTGGCATTTCTGCTTTTTTAATTATTTTGTTTTGTTCCATGATTGTATGGATCAGGTAATGAAAGAGTATACAGTAAATACTATATTTGTCTCGACTTGAAATTCTGATTTGAGACATTGGTAATTTGTATGGTTTAAATTTATGAAATAGTGTTGACTTGATCAGAGACTTTTGGCTTCATCAGCATTACAACTTTTGAAACTACGTAAATTATGTAATATGTCACCCCATAACAAGAGTTATTTCTCTTAAAATCTAAATGCAAACAGTGGATCATATACAGGATATGTAGCATATTGTGATTTTCTGAATGTTTTCCAAAATTTAAAGATCATCCAAAAATGAAAATGTAGTCATTATTTACTCACCCTTGTGGCAGTGTGTGGTGTCTATATCTTAAGCTTCAAAAGGACACAAAAGTTTCATACAATTCAAATAATACAATGTGACTTGTGCAATACTGTGTCTTCTGAAATGGGATCTTGCGTGCATACCACACATGAGAGCGGCCCGGACTCGACTCCGGCTCGGACCAATTTGCTCCGTGTCTTACCCTCTCTCTCCACCTCCCATCTCCTGTCCATCTACTGTCTCTATCCAATAAAGGTTAAAAAGGCCCCCTAATAAATAATAATTTCTCCGTTTAGGATTCAGATGTAGATGCAGACTTCAGTGGAATTGATGTTGGCCTGCTCACAGTTCTACATGAAGACATGCCTGCCAGAACTCCACATACCCTCAATGTTGACTCGTCAAGGGCAATCATTCTTGAGGGACAAATTGTCATGGATGATGTACCAGACTTGCCACATGCTGTATGTCTCCTCTTTGCTTTAATCTATGCTCTGAATTTAGACTACCCAAAGACAATGAGGAACACATTTGATTTTATTCAAAGGGTGTTTCTGTCATTGGGAGGTAAGAATCTCAAACCCAAACTGCAAACCCTTAAATATCAACTTTTAAGCTAAACTATTGTTTTTGTTTCTGTCTTGAATGTCTCTGCTCCCCGTCACATATTTTGTTAGCATATTTAGTAATTGCACTCATTTCAAATTTGCAAGTTTTCACCTCTTGTTACAGATAAATGAGTTATGTTTTTGCAGTAATTTCAAGTGTGTACAGTATTCATTTCTTGTTACAATTGGATCAGATATGTTTTTGTATTATAACTGAACATTCCTAAAGCCGAACTTTGTATTTTAGGCATATTTGGTAATTGCACTAATTTCAAGTCTTTTCACTTGTTACAAATGGATCAGTTATGTTTTTGTAGTTATAACTGAACGCAAGTGCTATGATGTCAAAATGGCAATTGACAGTGCTGAGTCAGGTTTTACTGTTCAGACAGAAGCATTGTCTGTGCATTCACACATTATTGTGTTCTTGAAAATCTAGCTGTTTATTAAAAAATAAACAATTGAGAATTGCAAATGTGTGTTCAGTGCCTTCTGTATTTCAATTGTACTTAAAAAAACATGTTCACTTTACTTGTAAAAACTTTGGAAACCGATTGCACATAGTTTTTTTTAAGTTTAAGTTTAGCTTATAATGGAAAATTAAATCTGTACTAGTATTTAGGATGTTTTCAGTAATAAATAGATCACAGTGAATTAAATTGAATTAATGTAGTAGTCTTACTATAATTGTTTATGTAACTTTAGTAACCACTAAAGAGTATATTAACTGAAATTGACATATTTAACTTACTTGATATTTATTTGTTAATTTACTTAGGAAAAGCTTGTTTTACTTACATCTAGCGGATTACTAACTTTAATTTTCCCTTTAAGTTAGCTTTGGAAAAAATGAGGCAATCGGTTTCCAAAGTATTTTTTAAGTAAACTCAACTTATTAGAAATTACAGTGCAAAAATACCAATCCTTCTCTGCTTTTCTGACATATCATTCCTCTCATGTTTCGTCTTACTGAAAAAGTGGACAGATCTTCAGGGAGACTTCTTGTAGGCCCTCTGCTGGCTTCCAGATGATCTTAAATGCCTTGACTACAATCATATTGTTCAGCATCACCTAACACCAACCAGAACACAATTTCCTGCACATGCAAGTCCTGGTATATTCATTCATTGTAGGAAAGGCTACATGCTTTTGTGTGAATACAAAAGTATTGACAGATTGTTCTGTATCTAGAAGTGTGTTTGTCAGACATTCATTTAGCATTCATTTAGTTAAAACCATACAATGACACATGCGTGCACTGTACTATCCATAAACATGTGCAGTACATCTATATTAAGCTATAAATATAAATGGACTTATGAAGAATGTACACTGAAAGGGTGTATGTAGTGTTCCAGTAAATGCTAAGCATTAAATGATTTTTTTCACTCAAAATAACTTACTTTTCCATGAATACAGAACTGATAGTCTGTGTGTTTGTGTGTAACCTCACAAGTAAATTCAAACTTGTCATCTTTCTTAGAAAACTTTTTAAATGTCAGGGAAGTTTTCTTGTACTTGCTTTTTTCTACATCATTTGCTATTCATCTTGAGTTAAATGTCATAGATGTAAACTAATTGTTCAGCATGCGGGCCTGGCAAATTTTTCATGTGCAAACAATGCAGAGCTTTTGATTTAGCAACAATTCATCACACAGTAACCACACGTTTACTTTTGACAGATAATATATTTAAAAATGAATTTCTTTATGTTTCAGTTCATTTTTGTTTTAAAACCAGACTGAGTACAATAATATACAAAAAAAAACAAAAAAAAAACGGACAAATAAGGGTATCAGAGCTGTTCTCTTAAGGCTGCCCATTACATGTTGCCGTTCTAACTGGTATGGTATTGCAGTACAGAAGAATGTTGAACTTTTCTGAAGCTGTCTTAAGGATGTCCATTCATGTACAGCAAGACATACGAGCATGGATAAAGGCAAGGATGTATGTGTTTCAACAGATGAAGCGCTGCTGTACATTAACACATAACATTCTCCAAAGTTGCTGTGGTATCACAGCAACATTTTAACATAGTTACTGTATCATAAAAATGTTATGTGTGGTTACAGGGTCTAGTGTTTACTTGTCTTCTAACATTGCCAAAGGAAGCAATGAGTCACAGGTGACAAAAAAGCTTTTATTGTCCAGTATTAGTATGATTACCAGTTAAATTAATTGGAAAGTAAATTTCTCATATATTCATGTTTGTATTTGTAGACAACCTGATCTCATGAAAAAGTAGTCAGATTCTTCTGTTTGGCAATGCAAGAAAAACATCCATGGGGGACTTTTTTACCTTTAGGTGCACATAAATTATCAGTAGAGGCAATAATTAGCTTCTTTTACGTAGATTTTTGACATGAAAAATATTATCATTATCAATTTATTGGCAACAGCAGACGTCTACTTTATAAGAAATAACGGTACCACTTTACAATAAGGCTACCCTTATAAAGGTTTATTAATAGTTCATAATTTAGTTTATAAATGGTTAAATTTAGTTTATTAATTAGGTTGTAAACCCTTAATAAATCATTAATAAATGGTTATAACAGTTTTCACACACAGATGTGGGCCCACTATTTGGCAAGAACAAGCTGGTTGCTTAGCTTATTTTATCTTGTCCTTTCAGCAGTCAGCATGTACAACTGTCAGCTTCATCCGATATATGTTAACAATTTACTACCACTTAACCACCAATAGGATGCCTTATTAGTCAGTAAGGTTAGTTTGGCCTACATTAACATATGAAATGACCAAATTCTCAGACTGAGAACTTAGCAAAGTTGTTTACCTTGACTGTCACTGTCATGACTGTCACAGGTGTTGACATGACATATGCTGCCCGGTGGTTATATACACAGCATTCCAGGTGTGGCACAGTTGGTAACCTTCCTTTACTTGGTTTACTGCTCACCGGGCCCACTTTCAGATATCTGTGGCCTGCCTAAACCATCCATATATTAATGAGTTATAAAAATTTATAAATGCCAAAAGGGTGCCTTATTGTAAAGTGTAAAACACATCAGCATGTATTTATGAGTTACAAACATTTATAACTGCTGAAAGGGTGCCTTATTGTAAAGTGTAAAACACATTGTCATTTTTTAATGGGTAACTAACATTTACAACTGTTGAAAGGGTGCCTTATTGTAAAGTACAAAGCATATCAGTATTTGTTAATGAGTTACTAGCATTTATCATTGGCAAAAAGGAGCCTTATTGTAAAGTGCAAAACACACAACCATTTATTTATAAGTTACAAACATTTATAACTGCCAAAAGGTGCCTTATTGTAAAGGGTAACACGCATGACCATTTATCAATGACTTACTAACATTTATACTTAACAGATACAAATTTGTCACATGAAATGCAAAGTAAGATGCAACAGAAGGTTAACATATTTATTCACACATGTTGAAAGTCAACACTTTTCAAAGTAATGAAACTTGAGTACAACTGATATTCAAATTCAGATGTTAAAGCCATCTTTACTCAATCATGAATAGAACACTGTGAAAATAATGAGATACAGACTGGAAGGGCTTTTTGTATATCCTTGAACAAGCATCCAAGTGGCCCATCAGGGTGACGAGAGCCAAGCCAGGATGACCATTCAAGAACCATGAGGTGCTCCTTCAACAAACTCTCTGTGCGATTTCCTCTCAGTCTACGGATATGTCCTTTGATGGTCACCCAAGCTCTTTCAATATGTTGCGTATGACTGGGGATCTACAAACCACCTGCTGTGGTTTATGGTGTAATGTTTGTACCCCATGTTTCTCAACACACCCCTATATGCCCTCCACTCATCACTGATAATGCTGCTTCCTGTCTTAACATGCTGTCTGATCAGAGGGACAAGGTGGTGTCGTGATCGTTTCTCCACTAGTTTCAACACCAGTTTCCGCCTTTTGTCTTTTACTCCCATCATTCAGAAGACCCATTTCTTCCTTCTCCAGGTATCTTCACACCATCCACGTGCATACTAAGAGAAAACAATCACAACTACAATTTAAAAGGGGAATATTGGCAATCTTAATTATCAACATAATGCACACAAACTACAAATCACATCATGTTTCCAATTGCCATACTAGTTATTAGGTACATATTATAACCTCCTATATGGGTAATTATACAAAAATGGTCCCTATTGATGTCTCAAGCATTTTCTTTGAAAGAGCTATGTTAAATTCTCTTATACAAGCAAGCCCAGTCTATAATATACAGATGATTTTAAAAAATATAAATGAATAATTCCCATTAAATAGATTTTCATTTATCCACAGAACAGAAATCGCTAAGAGGTTGGTACCATACTTTCTCCCAGACACAAATACTCAATAAAAATGCTTTACTTATACTACATTGAAGAAGGCAACAATAACAACCTTATTTCTAATGTGTTGTGCGTGCGTGTGTGTGTGTGTGTGTGTGTGTGTGTGTGTGTGTGTGTGTGTGCGTGTGTGCGTGTGTGTGTGCATGTGCATGTATGTGCAGGCTTGGGTGATAAATGTGCAGATGGCTGGTTTTGGGTTAGCACAAAATAGTGGTGTCTGTAAGAAGCTCAAGTTTTAAACAAACTGGAAAGATAAGGTGTAGAAACCTTTCGCTGATGATGGAAGCAGCTCTCATCTATCACCACAAATTCTTTGCGACCACCAAGACACTGTCTGCTCTTCGTTCTGTGTCTCTCCATTGCACAAATACAGACCTCTCGAATGCACTTTGCCATATTACTCAGTGTTCTGGAGCTGCCAGCAATATCATCATCGATCATATCAATCTGTCTGAGCCCTTGTGAGAATCTGTGGTAGAGAGGAATAATATTTAACACATTGATAAGACTTCTGTAGCAATATGTGTACTGTAAAAGTATGTGCTTATAATGTGTTGATATAAAAAAACAGCATAGCACCTGTAAATGTACTTCATCCAACTGAAGAGAGATGATTTAGATTTTCCAAAGAGGTGTTCTTTCCCACAGAGGGAGCCAGCTCTGATCATTTTGGAGACTCTCCCATGACTTGCTCTTTTTCAGCTCCTATGAACATACCAAAAAAATA
Organism: Megalops atlanticus; assembly: GCA_019176425.1. NCBI lineage: Eukaryota > Metazoa > Chordata > Actinopteri > Elopiformes > Megalopidae > Megalops > Megalops atlanticus. The sequence continues at coordinate 20,955,161 of CM032881.1, forward strand.
TAAGAATACATATATACTGTATTTTTATTTAGTGTTGTGATATATTGTACACACTTCACAATTCATTACTATTAATGAGATGAGTTCAGTAGCGCTTAAACGTGCCTTAAGATTTGTTAATCTATACAGTAGTAATAAAAGGATGATGATGATGAGGAGGACAACGACGATGATGATGATGATGACGGTGATTATTATGATAATCATAGTATAAGTGTGATGTTGTTCCATTCAATGATGTGATTATTAGGCCGTATCACATACCAGATGTATTGGTCTTTCTTTGTTACAGAGACCAGTTTCATATTGTGATGGCAAAGAGTGCATCTGAGCTTCTTCTTCAGAGGGTGTTTCTTCTGCAACCACTTCATCAGCTTCAGTGTCTTGCGTTTTGTTTGTTTTCCCTCAATCCAGGCCCGCAACTTCTTTTCCAGAAACATTCTACTGACATTGACAATTAACAAAAATATTTCTGACATACCTTTATGATGAGAACTTTTTCTTTTTTTGGTATATGTATATATACAGTATATATTTAATATTATATGGACAAACAATAATTCACACTAGACACCGCAAGACAGTACAATAGAATCCAGACAAACAATACATAACAACCAAAATAATTCAATGTGTACACAGTGAATTGAATTAATTAACTGATTAATGTAAACACCTGTAGGTTGTCTGATGTTCACATTAAGGAAGATTTGACCCTTCACATACTGTAGTAGCCAAGGCCTGATACAGTGGTGCTCAACACTACATGCTTTCAGAGTGTTAATAATAAAATGAAACTAATTTATAAGTAGGATTGTAATAACAAGAAGAAATGGGGTGAAGTTAGCCCTGCATTGTGCAGGCCAGAGAAGGACAAGTGGTCTGAACAGTAACCTAATGAAATGAAGTGTGCTCTTTGTTTGACAGATGTAAAGGGATGTAGTCTATGATCAAATCTTGAATTGTTTATACATCCTGAATAGAAAGGTCGATTAAAGAATATCCTAATCATAACAATGAACAGTCACATTTCACCCTTAATTTATCTGACTGCATCTGCTATCCTGCTGTTTTAAAAAATGATAATCATATAGACATACCAATAAGAAAAAGATACTTTTCCCATCCTTTAAAAAACTGCTTACCTGTTTTTGGGTGTCTTCTCTTAGCACAATGATATGAAGCAATATGTATTTCTAGTCATTAGAAAAACCAAAGAGATTTAGGTGCTAGATTGAGGGAAAGTAAAAGATCCAACCGCAGACCATCATATAGAAACATCCAATCACAGACAAACTTTTTGATGATGCATGCCACAGTCCCACCCCAACCAACGTTACTGGCAGGAGAACAGAGTGTGTTTTTCCTCTGAAAATCATGGACGATCCGCATGGCAAAGAATCGTTTCCCTCTGCTACCTCTGTGGCCAGTCGCTGTCCAAAGAGCTGCCCAAGGAAGAGACTGGACAAGCCAAAGATGTCAACAGATGAAGGAGACAGTAAGTTTTTCACATTGTTTTACTACCTAGCCAGCTAATTAAACTATTTGGTTGCTAGCTAGCTAACGTTACCTAACCTTACTTGGCTGGGTAGCAGCTAGCTAGCTCGCTACAAACCTTATCAATTATTAGGTTGCTAGCTAGCTAAAACAAGCTATTACTAGGATTGTTCCTGCACAGCATTTTTTTGGGTGGCCACCAAGGTGAAATTGCATACCGCTGAGGTGAATAAGCAAGTAGTCGCCCTTCACAATGTAATTTTATTAGATATATTTATTATGCATCTCTGTTGCCATAACTAGTAACCACATTTAGACGCTGGTATTTCCATACGATAGTTTGGGAAAAGAAACCGCGTGCATCCAGTCTGCTGGCTGGGCACTACCACTCAACCAACGCACCAACGTGAGTGTGCAGATCAGTGGAACAGTGAGAGTATTGTAATGCTATGTTGCCTGTTCTTTAATATTTATTTTGCTAAATGTAAGTCAATGCTTCTTTAAAATTTCTTGTTTAGTTACGCTTTGGCAATACAAACGTGTAATTTGTTGTGCCAGTAAAGCTCTTTGAAATTAAAATTGAAAATGTATCGAAATGAGAGGGAGAGGGGGACAGCGAGAGAGACAGGATTGCTGTTCCTGCTGTAGTCCATATAATTAGTGGAGTTGCTGGCTTTCAGTGATGGCTAAATAAGATGAGAATGGATTTGACTGTGAATTAATTATTTTTTAAGCTGTATAACTGGCTTTAGCTATCAGGAAACAGGACTTTAGCTATATGGCGTGCCCATTTAATGATGAGCAGCTATTAGGTTGGTAGCCAGCTAACTGGTTAGCTGTTATTATCACTTATTGCTAATGTAGCTAGCTAGCAGCTATTTTTAATAGCACTTATGCACATATTGCATTTACAATTGCTAAGCCTAGTTAATCATTGTTACTGTTCACATTTTTTTACATTTATATCAAAAATCCCAAGAATCAAATGGTTGATTACGGGGTTTTTTTTCTTGTCTTTGAGATTTATTTACCAGTCACATGGTCAAAATAGCAGTTTAGAATTTTAATGTAGCTGTGTATTGAATTGAGAATTGATTCTGACTTGATTCATAATATTCCCAGTGACTCCCATTTATACAGTACAGTAGAGCTACTGCCATTATTCTAATTTTAGTAAATGTCTGCTTTTTTAGGCTCTGCCTCTGACCTAGACCCTACTGCAACATGGCTTTTTAACAAAGAAAAACAAGAAGTAAACTTTCTAAAAGAGAATTGGAGTGGCAGAAGAAGAGAAATGATGAATTGGAAAAAGAAAGAGATTTTCTCCGTGGACAGTTGTCCTCCCTCACAGGTACATAGCTATAATTAGCTTGCTTTATACATCAACAAAGGAGTTGGTTTTATGGGCGTTATCAAGGTGATACTGTCAGGAGCCACGAATGCCAATGTTGGCCCCCGTTACCCAGCACAGGTTCCTCCAATAGATCCGCCCGCCGCAGACAACCAGGACACAGGAGTAAAGGTACAAAGACTTTATTAAATAAAAACACTTCATACAGGGACGGCTCACGCTCTGCTGACCTCCGCTCCTAGCCTTCCTCCCCCCCCCTTCACCATGGCGGCCCTTCTCTCGTCCCGCTCTCTCCCCACAACAGCCCAGCACCCAGAGCGAGATTGCCCTCCCTGACACAGCACTGCAAGTTTAGGCCCCGTAGGATATCCCCATGCACTCACACACACCACAGCATGACCACACTGACTCTCCTGCGCCAGCCCTCGTGACAGAGGCGAGACCCCTCTCGGCCGCCCAAGGGGGGGTACCACACACCAAGGAGGAGTAGGTCCTCACACACACACACATGCATACGAGAAAAAGGGCAGGGCGCAACTCGGCCCACGCCTCGATGCTGGGCCTCACTTGCGCCCCAAAATAAAAAACAAAAACCAAAAAAACAAAGACGGAGTGCTGCTGATGCCCTTGGTCCAGACTGCTCCTTCCCGACGCTGCTGTTCGCTGCTCGTCCTTCTCACGCAGCTCCAGAGTAGGCGTTATGGCCGTGCTGGGGAAAAAGAGCACAGCGGCACAAATCACCCACTCTGCTAAGCTGGGCAGACTGCAAAAGGGCACGCACACACAAAAGGCAACACCGCTAGTCACGTCCCTTACTGCACAGGGGCACCGCCTCGATTCGCCTCCTGCCCAGCCTGGGGCATCGTCACTCCGCCATTCGCCAGCCTCGCTTCACTTCTCCTTCCCCAGCCAGCTTCCGCTGCCTTGCCTGCCCCGGCGCCACTCCTGGAAGTGGTCTGGATCTGCAGCGCTCACGTCATTCGCTCCACACTCGCTCTGCAATTAAAAGGAATCTCTACCTGGGATTCCTCCCCCGACTTAAACCCAAAAAGAAAAAAAAAAAGAAAACAAAACCGAACTTAACAAAATATCCGAAAAAAGGAAAAACGCCAAAACGTGGAACAAAACCGAAACCAAAAGTAACCAGAAAAGCAACGAAAAAGAAAATAAACAAAACCGAAAATAATTTCCCCAGTAAAACCGCAGGCAGAGTGTTTCCATCCCGAGCCATCCGTTTCTCGACTGCCTGAATTGTCACGTTTTTATACCTGCACTCCTGGCAATAATTACAATTCAGAACAGCGGATCTCGCTAGTTCAGCGGTGGCAATAATTCATACTGCAAAAACAGGCCTACTAGAAATAAGAAAATTAAATAAATTTTCTACTATTAAGCAAAAAAATCTGCCAATGGGGTAAGGAAATTTTGCTTGGCAAGAATTCTTAAAACTAGCATAAATTTCTAGACACTGAAAGACTGAAATTAGTCTTACAGTAAGAAAATAAGTCTAGATTTAAGCAAGTTATGCTCGTTATATTTCTATATTGAAATATGTTGTGCTTATTACAAGCCTAATTTTGGCAAATAATTATCATTACAAGACTAGATTTAAGAAAGCTTTGCTTATTACAAGGTTTGATTTTAGAAAACCTTGCTTATTAAAAGGTTAGATTTAAGAAAATTTTGCTTAAAACAAGATTAGATTCATGAAAACTTTGCTTACTGCAAGGTTATATTCAAGAGAATTGTGATTATTACAAGATGAGAATTAAGAAAACCATGCTCAATACAAGTTTTTAAAAATCACTAATTAAGGACAAAATTACTTAAATGTAGAATATGGTTTGATAGACTGAGCTCAGTTTAAGAATGTATATTTTCATCTAACAGTAAAATTTTAGCATAAATAACTTCAAAAAGGGACATTCTTACTTTTAGCATCATTTATGTACAATATAACTACAATGCTGAGTCAACAATTTCTCAGAACATCATCACTTGTTACAAAGACCAAAGCAATCCTGATTGTAGACAGACAAGTGTATGTTTTAACTATTCTGGCAAAAATAATCTACTTATTCACAATCCACTTCAGGTAAACAACACAACTTCTGAGAAGAAGGGTAAGTTTTGAACTAACAAAAACCTATGCCAGACATTTAAACCAACAAAGCTGTTTGAAATGAGAACAAGAGAGACTCATTCAGTGAAAGACTTCCACTCTGCAAGAGCTTTTTTGTAGATGGGGGTTGCATCTTGGTCGTGGATGGAGTCTTGCAGAATTTCTGTTTGCAACACTGACAGCAGTGTGGAAATACACTTTGGGTAAGTGAGGTGCAGGGCATAGTAATAGGCCATAAGGTACAGCAGTCCCTCATGCAGTCTCCCACTGTCAAAGGTTGTCACTGGTGTGCATTCAATGGCAATCATGCAGTTCTCTTCAGTCACAAGCAAAACTGGACACAACAGGGGCCGCTGGCGTAGGTATCCTTCAGGGTCTTTTGGGTCTACAAAACAAAAATTTTGTGTATTAGATACATCTTGACCTAGACTGTGACACATTGTAGTACATCAGAATGTGTCCAAATAATGTCCAATTTATGTTATGAGGAAATGTTTTTGTATGTAATCCTTCCTTAACATTGAAAACACTGAACACACCATGACAAGTTACAATAAAGCTAACCCCAATATACTAAAAAGAATGTAAAATATATTGTGTGTGTGAAAAACTAAATGCAGTATGTTAAAGTAAAACTTACCAGGACATGGAGAAGGGCCTCACTGCTTGTACCCAACTTCTTAGGTGGTACAGTGCTGGATGGGAAGAGGAGTGGCAGGGCTCCGAAGACAGCCAAGGCATGTTCCACTGGTTTGACATGAAAGCAAGAATATATTATAAATTATTTTATAAATTATTATAAAAAAGTATCACAAAATCTCAAAATATGAAATATTATGACCTCACCTCCATACAGAGTCTTTGGAGGCTTCATGACTTTTTTTATGACTTCATAGAACTGGACCTTTGAGTAAAAGCTTTCCCATCTATCCTTTGTCTCAGAGATGTACTTGGAATTGTTTGGCTGAATAATTCTCTGCAGCTCATCCAGGACCTGAAAAAATCATGTACAATTTTTTAATATTAAAAATGCAAAAGTAACATAAAGCTAAAGCGGACATCATCATCTACTGTCATAAATTGTCCATGTAGTAGAGTAGTAAAAAAGTCAAAAAAAAAAAAAGTGAAAATGGAATTGCATGTGATGGTGAAGGGCCACATTTACTTACATGCTCCAGTTCTTTGAAACATGGGTAAGCCTCTAGAATTTTTGTTGGTCTTTCTTGCTCCTTCAAAACATCAGAGGTAATAAACCGTCTTCTGGACTCAAACTCCAGGTTCAGTAGATGAGTCACAGCAGCTTTGTTTGGCTTCTTGGACTTGTACATTGCTTGAAGAGTCCTTAGTGCCTTGCCTGGGCTTTTTGGCTGGCTATGAGGTCACCTGAACCAGCTGAAGTCATAAAAGTTGAAGAGGTAGAATGATTAACAAGAAAGAAGAAGAACAAGAAAGACATCACCTAGTCACACTTGTGTTCCTTAAAAGGGTTCTCTACCAAAGTTTAATAGCACAGAGAGTAATGAATTCAATACATACAAGTTTCATCAATGCTGTCCTGGAGATGCTCTGGGGTGCTGGTTCTAACAGGTGAATGCTCCACGATAACAGCTGATGCGCTGGAGTCTCCGTCATAGTCACTAGTGGGAACATCTCTATCAACTTCCTGTCGTGGTTTTTTCGAGGATGGATTCTTGGACTTCTTTGGACATTTGACAGTCTCTTCATGAGCTTTTTAGACACATGCTCCTGCAAATTACAAACATTTCAAGAGACATTTTGCAGTAAACATACAAACAAACATAAACATAAGTGACAAAAAGCTACTTACCCAACCATTTTTGGATGAACTGTCTTTTATCATAGGGTAGTACTCCACCAATCGTTTCGCCATGGCATTGACTTCATATTTGCTGGGGTATCTGGGGTCTTCCAAGGATCTTGCAATTGAAATCATATTAGTCATGGTGTGTCTTATGAGTCAGCAGAAGAGCTCCTTGGATAGATCCGTGTGCTTGGTCCCCAGACGCTTTTCCTCAAAGTAGGAGCATCGTGCCTGGTCCAGCTCACTGTCTGTGTAGACTATGTACTCTGGGCTGGACATAGTCAAAAACTTTGAGGTGCAAGGCCCCTCTTCTGCAGGGCCACTGCTTACAGAGGTTGATTGTTTAGTTATTTCAATAGCATTCTCTCCCTAAAACACAAAAAATGTATCATATGAAATCTCTATATTAAAATGTGTGTGTTATTTAATAAGCATACTTATCTTAAAACTTCTTTTAATGTTGGCATAAATATCTGTAAGATATTTGCAAAATTGAAAAATGAAATTAAAATGAATATTCAAGATTTTAGCGATACCATGGGACCAGTACTCGGTTTTGTTATGTAGGACTGACCTTTTCATCATTATTCACAAGATGCCATAGAGCCCATCGCCTCAGGAAATGTTCAGGACCAGGAAACACATCTTGGATGTCATCCCTGGAGAGTGATCGTAGCAGATCTTCTCCAATATTAGCAGCTGGAATATAGATACAGACATAAGTTACAACTAAGTTACAGTTAGTGTCTAGAGAACAAGCGTTTACATTCAGCTTGTTGAAGATATTTCAATATATTATATCCTCTTGTATTATGATTACGAGTCAATTTAAATAAGCCCCTTTCATAATCCTGCTTTTGCAATTTTAAGAACTACAACCAATAGAGTCAGTCTTTGATATGTTAAAAGTATAAGTTCACACATGAATGAGAATAAACAGAATGAATCAGATATTCCTCAATCAGGAGTAGCTGTTTGCATTTACTGTAATTGAAAACTGAAGCTAAAATCCATCCCAATGACCCAAAGCGGCAACTTTGCAATGAACAGGTCTCACATGACTGACACATGAAAATCAAGTGTTAGTGATGTAGGATATTATATACAGGCATTCACTTCAACTCATATAGGCACACAATCCTTAAAATGCCTAGAGATACTGAAACTGATGAGAGAGAAATTGGCCGACACATGGGCGTTGCCAGGCCTTGCGCTAGTGTGAGGCCTGCATATGACCAGAATATAACAGGACCTTTTAAGCAAAAGTCACTTAAAATGTCAGAATAAATGAAGAAATAAATGAGATTAAATACTATAAAATAGTATTAAAATACTATTAAATACAAACATGCACAAAATTAAATAAAATTATATTTGTAGTCATGCCCTATCCCCCCTCTAATAAGCGAGGTTAGCTAGCGACATGGCTAACAGAGCTAACATCGATAAATAAACATAATTTACCCCATATTTGTAATATACATAGGGCATATTACATACCTTTGAGTGTGGCAATCGCAACGTCATCCATTTTATCCATAACTCAAATTTGCTGTTATCTAATGCCAAAATTTGAATTAGGAAAAGCTACAGAGGGCAGACAGCAGCTGCGTCACTAGTGGTAGCTAGCTCTAGATTGGCACCTTGAAAAGAAGGGCGCTAAACATTGGACTGGTCCATTCGCTATGGAGAAGGAGGGTCCAACAGGTTTACTTTTCATTTGGCCCAAAATATATATATCTAAATTAATTTATTTGATAATATTACGTGACACATATATAAGAATTATCAAACAATTGGATTTGCTGGTGTTAAAATGCACCAAATTAGGACAAGTACCCCCCCCATGATCATCTCTATCAGAAAAAGTGTTCAAGGGAAATAAAGAGGTGGCGGCAGTCAGGTCTAACAACTCTAGGTCAGAAAGTCCACGTGATAGCTTGATTATTTGAGAAAAATGATTTGGCCCTGCGTTATATGTTTTGTGTTTGTAGCTCTGAGCCTCAAATCCTTACTGAGTCATATAAATTCTGCTCACAGTCGCAGTCCGGACTTTCGCGTTGTCTGTGGCATAGATGGTTGTGTCAAGGAGTATCGAGTTTACAACTCGCTCTGTAACATATTCGCAGAAGCCACTCTGAACATCTTACCTGTGACAGCAGCAGGTCACGGAGAGACAGGACAACAGCGATTGCAGTGAGGGAGCCCTCGTTAGCAGCGGACAGACACGCGAACAATGTGTGGGCCTACAGACCTGCCCCGGCAGAAAACAGACAGCGACCCATGGAGGATGCCACGCTGGATAACGCGGTGCAGCCCGCTGAAGATGCAACGATGGACCCGGAATCCTCTGCACCAGAACATTTTGGTGCTTTTGCAAGCAATGTCTCATTGTACTCTGGCTTCGAGCAAAGCTCCTCTCCAGAGCACCATGCTCTCACAGCTGATGGATCCCTAAACACAGCTTCATATGTTGAGGACTGTCCGGTGGAGCCCACAGATAGACCCTCTGCCTCATGCCAATCCAAGGTAAGCCTATTAATGTTTGTATTCCATGTGTGTTTGCTGTTTTAACATGACTTTGACTTTGACCATGGCATCTTGTGTTGAACTCCTTATCACTTATAACAGGATCGCTTTTATGATACACGCTAATTAAACTGTCCACATTTACGCTTTGTAAGCCTTACGGGCAGGATACAGGCATGTAATCTACGTAAGATACTATTTATGATTACAAATGTGCGTTTCTATCAGCCATTCCAGCTCAGTTAACCATAAAATGTCAAAGCTGTATTCTCGGCATGATGGTGTATGTTTAAACACCGGCGCTCTTTTCTGTTGCTATGGTAATGAGTTGTTGCAGATATTTGTACGGGGACTGACAGACAATCAGTAAAGCCTTCAGCCATATTCAATGGTACACTGGTACAGTGGTGTAATATTACTGCTGTAAACATACCTGTGTAGCAATGTAAAGTGTGATTACTGGCACATATTATTAGATTATAATTCAAAAATCAGTGTAGGTGATGCTGTTTTAGCATTAGAGCTATTTTTGAATAATTTAGTGTTTACACAGAGGAGAGAGAGCACACAATTCTCATGCTTATTATATTGAATAATCATTAATTTTGAAAAATCAATTCACAAAATCACTTTTAAGTGTTTTCTACGTTTTCTCTGGTTCTGCATTGGAAATTGAAAGTGAATCCATGTAAATCCACGAATCCAAATAAGGCAATCCTTGTTTCTTGTGCTGTTTTTCAACTCTAACACATCTGACTTATGTCCTTTCCTTTGTTGTCAGAAACCATAATTGTTGAAAAGCATTGTTAATCTTTAAAGAGCAACTCTCAGGTTAAGAACCCCAGTGAATTATTTTGTAGGAAAATGAACTAGAAACATGATTATGAAAAAAAAAAAATCTATATATGCACTACAGCATTTAGAGTCGTTTTGTACAGGAGTCTTATATCCACACACTTGGGTGTGACGTCACATAAGGGAGAACAGCCAAGCTAGGTCAATATTATCAGATAAGCAACATGGATCCTAACAGCATTTCTGACACCGAAGAGGTCAAAAATGTAAATGCTTCGTCACATCTCCCTCTCTCTTTCTCTGTGTGTGTGTGTGTGTGTCTCACTCTCTCTCACCGCGTTCCGTAGTGTTGCTAATGTAAACAAAGCGACGTACTGCTAGCCTTGCACATTACTTTCTGTTTATTGTTTATTGTTTATAGGATCCCCATTAGCCGAGCCATACAGCCCCGCTATTCTTCCTGGGGTCCAAAAGGTAAAGAATCATAATAATCAAATTAAAAAATATATATATACATTACATTGCAAGAGACATCAAAAAAAAACTACAAAGACACAAAAATGAATTATTTAAATAAGAAGGATAAGCATTAAAACACAATCATTGTGAAACACACAAAAAGAAGACGGGTAAAAAAGAAAATGCTACAAATGCACCCACTAACAAGGATTTATATAATAGCAGTGATTAGGTGTATATCTGACCCAGGTAACGCTTTACTTGCTTTTTAAAAGTAGATTTAATATTTATTTTTGTTAAAAAAGATGGCAGCTCATTCCATGATGTAATTGCTCTATATACAACTGTGCGTTGAAGTGAATTGGTATTAGTCTTTGGTACTACAAAACGTCCTTCCACCGCATATCGTGTGCTATAGGTGTGGGAGTTGCAACTTTTATGGAAAAGATTATATTGATTTGGTGGGGTCTTTTTATTTAAAATTGACCAGGTTGAGAGTAGTAGAGAAGCGTTTAGCCTATCTTCAACTTTAAGCCAACGTAAACTTGAATGCATGCTGTTGATGTTTGTTCTATATGGACATTTGAGAGCAAGGTGTGCTGCTTTGTTCTGGACCAGCTGAAGTTTTCCCAGATGTTTCTTTGTGGCATTTGACCATATGATGTTACAATACTCTATCTGAGCTAGAACCAAGGCACCTATAACCTTCTTGGTTAATTCAGGTGTAAGGTATGTGCTGCAGTGCCTCTACTCATTTGGTTTACAATCTTGTCAATTTGCTTTGACCAGGAAAATCTACAGTCTAAGATGACACCAAGCAACTTTGTTTCCTTAACCCGTTCAGTTGGTGTTTTGTTTATGGAAAGGTGAAGCACAGGTTCTTTACATAATGAGTGATTAGAACCAAACACTATACTTTTTGTTTTTGATATATTAAGGACCAGTTTATTTTCTTTTACCCATTTCTCTATTTTTTCTAGCACATTGTTCAACGCGTCTGTAAGGTTGGTCGGTGTCCTTGCCGATGTGTAAACTGTAGTGTCATCCGCATACATTGCTAATTTGGCATTGTTTACCACTAGAGGGAGATCATTGGTGAAGATTGAATACATTAGTGGGCCAAAGCAACTTCCTTGTGGTACACCACACTCTATACTTGCGCTGTCTGAAAAACTCCCATTAAAAAAGACTTTCTGAGATCTTTTAGTAAGATAACTTTTCAGCCAGGTAACTGCTGAAGGTTTAAAACCATAGCTTTCCAACTTTTTGAGTAACAGTCCATGGTCAATTACATCAAAAACTGCAGTGAAATCTAATAGAACAGCACCACAAATCTTTTTGTTGTCAATTTCTCGTAGCCAATCGTCTGTCATTTGGGTTAGGGCTGTGCATGTTGAATGCCCTTTCCTATATGCATGCAAGTCTGTTATCAAATTATTCACTGAGAAGTAGTGTTGTATTTGTTCAAATACTGCCTTCTCAAAGATATTACAAAGTACTGGTAGCAAGCTTATGGGTCTACTATTAGGTGCTGTAAAGGTTGTTTTCTTGTCCTTGGGTAGTGGAATTACTTTAGCCTCTTTCCAGGCTTGTGGAAAGATGCATTGCTTTAGGCTGGTATTGAAAATATGGGATATAGGGTCAAGAATGTGGCCTACAGCCATTCTGAGAAGTTTTCCGTCTATATTGTCAATGCCTGCTTGTCTGTCTTTGCAAATTGACTTGATTATTTTACTCACTGTGTCTCCCTTTAATTTAGTAAACTCAAAACTGCAAGAATGATCCTTCATGAGATGTTTTATGTTAAGAATAGAGCCATTATTCATTTCTCCTGGTGACAGTTCTTTTCTCAATTTATCCACTTTATTGATAAAGTAATCATTCAAATGGTTAGCGATCTCCATTGGTTTAGTGAGGAAGGCACCTCCAGTCTCAATGAAGGTTGGTTGTGGAGAGATTTTTTTTACCCAGTATATAATTTAATGTACTCCAAAGCTTTTTCCCATCATTGCTGAATTTATTTAACTGTGACGCATAGTACTCTTTCTTTTTCCTCAGGTTTAGTTTGGTGACAAAATTTCTCAATTTACAGTACTTCTTTTTGTCATTTACACTGCCTGTTTTGTTTGCAATAGTCTTCACCTCACTCCTTTGAGACATGTATTTTTTCAATTCTTCATCCACCCAAGGTGCTCCAAAAGTTCTAAATGTCATTTTCCTGACAGGAGCATGTGTGTCAATCACTGGCACAAACTTAGAGAGAAATGCTTGTAGTGCTGCATTGGGTTCTGATTCTTTGAAAACTTCTGACCAACTTATCTTACTAATGTCCTTTAAGAAGGCGTCTTGAGAGAACCCTTGGCTTAGCTTTTGGTATATGACCCTTTCGTGCAATGGCCACTGCATTGTGATCGCTGCAACCTATTGGAACTGATATTACATTTGAGTAAGATTCAGTTCTATTTATATAAATATGGTCAATGCAAGAGAATGTTTCGATACCTTTGTTATTAGTGCTTATTCTAGTTGGTTGGTTTACCATTTGTTTCAGACCGCATATATTGGCTATGTTGATGAGCCTCTGTTTTAATGGACAGTTGGATAGTAACCAGTCTATGTTCAGATCACCTGTTAGGATGATTTCCATGTTTAAATCACATACTTTGTCAAGCATTTCACTTATGTTTTCAATATAGTTGACATTCGAGCTTGGGGGTCTATAACAACAGCCCACTAAGATGTCTTTTTGATGAGGTAAATGAACTTTTAGCCATAGTACCTCGATTTCACCAGGCATAATATCCTCCCTTACTTTCACTGGAATGTGATCTCGAACATAAAATGCTACTCCACCACCATGACAGTTTCTGTCTTTTTGATATATGCTAAACCCAGGTATAGACATAGTAACATCACTGAAGGTATTGTCAAGATGTGTCTCTGAGAGTGCCAAAATATGAACAAAGTTAGAAGTTAAAAAATCATGGATGTCATTCAGTTTGTTTCTTAGACTACAAATGTTCAGGTGTGCCACCTTTAAACTTTTTTTAGGTGGTCCTGCAATAATTGACATCTACAATTATAAAATGATACATCCCATTGTTTTTCTGTGTGTGTGTGTGTATTGTCCATGCGTGTATGTCAGTTGATAGATGTTCTTCTCTCCCCTTGCCGGATGATTAGTTTGTCATACCGCAGAAAAGCAATGCCCCCCCTTTCTCTCGCTGCTCTCATTTTAGGCAGCAGTTCCTTCCTTTTCTGTCGTACAGCATCAGGATAGTCTTCATTTATAAAAATGTTTGTCCCCCTCAGTTTTCTCGCATTACTTAAAACAATATCTCTGTCCTTTATCCGGTAGAATTTCACAACAATTGGGTGTGGTCTGCCTGGAATACCATCCACTGGTTTATTTACCTTTCCAATCCGTTTGGCATATTCGACTCCAATGCTATTTGGATCCAGGCTTAATTTATCTTTGAAAAGTGTCAGGACTTTCTCCACTGAGACTGAGAATTTTTCATTTTCTATCTCAGGAATGTCATCAATGACTATATTATGCTGTCTTGCCTGGCTGTCAAGGTAGTCTGCCTTTGAGTCTAATATTATCATGGATTCTGCCAATCGATGTATATCTGATTCTTGTGCCTTGTAGTTTGACTGTATCCCATTGTTGGCAGCCTTCAGGCCATCTACCTCCTTTTGTGTGAATTACAGACTTGTTTTTAATTCATGCAATTCCTTTAAAATATCGTCTATTCTTTTATTGGCCGTGTCCATGATAGTATGTACACAAACTTTGAAGTTGTTCTTCCGCTGCTGCAGTAGTTCTTTGTAAAAACACTTTTTGTTGCTCAAGAAGTTCACGGACTTGTGTCATTGATACATACTGAGCATTGTCTTTATCCTTCTCCCTCCCACCAGCCATTTTGTATTGGTCTTTGGTGTGGAGTTAGCAGTCACAAATCCTAAAAGGTCCCACACTTGACAAGGTTATACTTAACAGTGTCACTCTTTTATGCTTCCTTTCCAACTATTCAGTGTTCTTTTATACTTTTGGTACACAAAATTAAGAGGATTGTAGAGATATTTGCAGATTTGATTTACCCACTTCAGCAGCTCAGCAGGAGACAAACAGGAAACAGGAACACAGGAACAGGAAGGAGTATCAATACCCCTGCTGGAACTACAGATTCAGCAGCATTTTTATATCCTGATATAGCAAACATTACAATACTGTGATGTGAGCATGACATTAGCTATCATTAGCTAATGTTGTGCTCACCAAGACAGCTGCCCGGTGCCCCACTGGTCCTCCTCACACCACAAATTGATTTTGCGCTGATGGCCATTGTTTCTTGTTCTTGGATGCTCCTGATCTCGTTCACGCCTAGCAGGCTCGTCATTGTAAATTTATGAGCCAGAAAGTAATGTGCAAGGGGCTTGGCTAGCCGGCTAGTGTCGCTTTTTTTACATTAGCAACACTACGGAACACGGTGAGACAGAGCAAGAGAGACAGACACACACACACACACACACACACACACACACACAGAGGTGTCAATCAAAGTGAAACTAAAGCAGCTGCATACACTGAAGGAATTACACGGTCCTTGCTACGACATCCCATCCTGAATCTTTTCCTGTTTGGAAAAGAGTGGACACGATGTCCTGACAGACTGGAGGTTGTGCAACCTGCACACACACAATAATTCACCATGATGAACCTAATAAAAAAGACCGACTACCTGATGTACACCCGGTCAGACTCACTATGGCGCACAGGCTACGGCAGGATCGACTCCCTTTTGTTACGTAATATGATGTGTTGTGGAAAAAAAAAAGCCGTTTTTAGAGCCCTGGTTAAATTTCTCACTTTTCCATCGGATTTCTCTGGCATAACATATGAAATATGAAATGATGCAATAGCTATTCAAATACTAGTTTTCAGTACATATTATGTATGTATTTTGTGAAATAATTAACCTGAGAGTTGCTCTTTAAGTGATGTAATTATCTACTAATGCGAGAACTTCATCTGGAAAGTAACTACAGCAACTGAAAATACTGCTATCTGGCACTGGTTTAGTTTTAATAAAACTGAAGCAGCTTTAATGTGAGGTTCTGATGTAGATTTTTTTTCTTTTTTAAAGGATGACTCCAGCCATGATATTCTGACCAGACAAGCAACATCAATTGTGTTGACTGCAAGAGAAAAACATCATCTTTCACAGGTTTGTCTTGTCTGCAAGCATATCAACAATACTTTGACCTCTAGCATCATGGAAATGAGTTAAAATAATTTTTACAGTAAGTTGTACTTTCTGTTTTTCAGAGTGGTGTGAATGATGTAGTGGCAGCAATACAGTAGTACCAAGCTCTGTTGGTGACTAATCTGAGGAGTTGACTACATAAAGTATTCCAGCAACATCAAGGAGACAAACTTGAAAAGGAGGCTATGGCCATATTTGACGAGATTGAGGATCCATTCGCCACTGTTACAGCAACGTACAGACAGGACTGCGTGATTAAGAAGAATTTCAATTTCGTAGAGTCAGAGGAGGTTATTGTTGGCTATACTGCTTGCTTGCAAAGGAAAGGGAGAAAAAGAGTCCTCTCCACCAAACCCAAAAGTTTTTATTATATACCTCTTATAAAAAGTTTGGAACAGTAGAACAAATACATGGTAGGACTTTTACTTTCTGAAGCCGGGGTTTTCCACCTCTGGTAGGGACACGTCTCTACCTAAATCTACACTTATGTACCCTAGGTAAGCTGGACATAGCTTATTACACTTAAATGACAATTAAATATCACTTTAAATGTACTTCAAGAGAAGGCTTGTCACAAGTTTGAGAACCCAGGTTTAATTCTCCTTGATGCCACTGATAGGGCCTAGCCAGGAGGAAATAATTGGACAGCATGACAAACAAAAACAACATTACAGTCCCTCCTGTGTCTTAAGAAACAGATGATAGGGTCACTTTTGTTTTTCAAGTTCCATTGCAGGTGGTAAAACATTGTAGAACAGATGTAAACATTTGTGAGAATTCTTCAACACCAACCAAGTCCATACGGTTGAAGCACAGTTGTCTAGTATGGTTTTCTCTGCAGTGATACCTTTTTAAGATTCTTGTCTAATGTTATTTTATTTCCTCCCAAGTACAATCACCGAGTGCAATTGTACTGCGGTACAAATCCATCCTTAAAACATTACCGAAGGCAAAGACCATGACCAGGGCCTTCCACAAGCATGCTGTTGACAGAAACACTGTGGTGTCGACTTCACCAATTGTAGAGCTAGTTATTGCAGCTCCTGAGGTATATCAGGAGCAACTCTCCAAGAAGCCCAGTGGAGAGACAGTGTTGGCCTTTGCTAAGCGGTGTGAGGTTGCAATTCAAGGAGACGTAGACGTAAAAGAGAAAATAGAAAGTATGAAATCTGGGGGTACACTCCTCCCCATTAGGAGAAACAAGCCTGTCTAAGGGCATATTCACATTGTACACATTTACACAGAGTTTAAATTGTATTTGGCTTGTTCGTTCAAGTTAGTGAAAAAGAGCTTTAAAATATAGCAACATATAGTTTAAGTTTCAAGAAGACCCCAAGGAGTAAAGACTGATTTTGGAATGTGGTGAATTTCCACATTTTTGAAGACATTTTTTAAGATTAAATGACCATACAGAGTAGTGCTACACAGTTTTAGAATTTAAATATCAGTTGTCTTGTATTGTGCAAATAAAGACATTTTTCTTATTTCTGTTGTCTTATTGTGCATTTGTATTGGAAAGTGTTAATGGTAATAACTCATTAATTATTGGTGATGTGTTTTACACTTTGTAATAAGGCACCTTTTGGCAGTTATAAATGTTTGTAACTTATAAATAAATGGTTGTGTGTTTTGCACTTTACAATAAGGCTCCTTTTTGCCAATTATAAATGCTAGTAACTCATTAACAAATACTGATATGCTTCGTACTTTACAATAAGGCACCCTTTCAACAGTTGTAAATGTTAGTTACCCATTAATAAATGACAATGTGTTTTACACTTTACAATAAGGCTCCCCTTCAGCAGTTATAAATGTTGGTAACTGATTAATATATGGTTGTGTGTTTCACACTTTACAATAAGGTGCCCTTTGGCAGTTATAAATGTTTGTAACTCATAAATACATGCTGATGTGTTTTACACTTTACAATAAGGCACCCTTTTGGCGTTTATAAATTTTTATAACTCATTAATATATGGATGGTTTAGGCAGGCCACAGATATCTGAAAGTGGGCCCGGTGAGCAGTAAACCAAGTAAAGGAAGGTTACCAACTGTGCCACACCTGGAATGCTGTCCTAAAGAAGATGCCAACCAACCCCAAGCATCACAATACTACCACCTTAACATCCTGTGTATATAACCACCGGGCAGCCTATGTCATGTCAACACCTGTGACAGTCATGACAGTGACAGTCAAGGTAAACAACATTGCTAAGTTCTCAGTCTGAGAATTTGGTCATTTCATATGTCAATGTAGGCCAAACTAACCTTACTGACTAATAAGGCATCATATTGGTGGTTAAGTGGTAGTAAATTGTTAACATATCTGATGAAGCTGACAGTTGTACATGCTGACTGCTAAATGGACAAGATAAAATAAGCTAAGCAACCAGCTTATTCTTGTTCAAATAGTGGGCCCACATCTGTGTGTGAAAACTGTTATAACCATGTATTAATGATTTATTAAGGGTTTACAACCTAATTAATAGACTAAATTTAACCATTTATAAACTAAATTATGAACTATTAATAAACCTTTATAAGGGTAGCCTTATTGTAAAGTGGTACCAAAATAACAGTAGAGTAGCCTAATTGCTGGGGAAAACAATTTCCCACTTAAGATCTGTAACAACTGCTAATAATATTCCATTATTTGTACTTCTACTGCTGAAGCAAGTCAGCTAACTTAGCTTTCCTGTGCAGGTTGGTAGCTAGCTATCTACGTACTATGTGAGCTAATTATGGTCATGTTTATTAAACTAGCTGAATATGTTGCAGAGCGAGTGGTATCTAGCTTTCCAGGCGGTGTAAGATATCAATAATATTAGGTGCTTGTCAGTTACTGGGCTTGTCAGTTATTTTGTATTTTATCTGGGCGCCGTGCCTGGTGTAAATGGTAGACTAGCTGGCTTACTTATAGGGCTATAACCAAAGCTAATATGCTTGCCATTTCTGTAGCTAGCTAAATCGGGGCATTCTTGTTAGATTTTTTAGGTCTAGTCTCACGGCTGAGACTAGACTCAGAATGAGTCACATGTCCCCTTTCACGTGACAGTCATTCACAAACTCATTCTGTCATGATGTGTGTTCTAATCCATTCTCTGTGTATATCAATAGGCCTGTTGCAGGCCACATGTTTTTTTCCTCCCAGCTATGCCAATCCACTCCAAACAATGAATGTTTTTCATTTCTACAAGTCTGGAGCCCTGTTGGATCCAGATGAGGTGAGTTTGTTAAATTTCAAAATTACTGTAAATTTAACTAGCAAGTCTGACATGTGCTTGAATGTAGCATTTCCTGTCTTCCATCACTATCACCTTGTTACTTAAGCAGATAACAATAAATCAGCCCCTAATGGGTGCAGACTGAAGTGGTATAGGTGGCTAGTAGTCTCTGCTCCTTCAGCCATTTAGCTTTTCTTTAGATATGTCCTATCCATAAAGGCTTTTAAGCAAACCTTGTAGTGAGAATGCTTTGCAGTTTTTTGTTTGCATTAAGCTAAAATATATGGGATCTTGCATATTTACTTCGAGTTATGTTTGCTTTTTCCCTGTGAGTTGTAGTGAAACATCGGCAGATGCTAGGCTAGGGCAGATCATCAGTGATGTTACCTGGGGTCATCGGGTGTTTTGGGTCTTTCGAACATCAGACACCCTCGCCCAGGCCACCCAGCTAAGGTTGATCAGAGCTCAGCTTCCGCCTTAGCAGCAATTGTTCACGAGTCCACCCTCTTGATCCATAGCCACCTTGAGGCTCTCTCTGCAGCCTCTGTGCTGTTCCTGATGGCTCTCCTCTTCTTCTCTCCTGTGATACCAAGTGCAGAGTAGGCCCTGCAGAGAGACTGCCCTGCAAAACCCCTGCACCCGACCTCTACAGCCAAGCACCTTGCCCCCCAGCCATGTCTATGGCAATCGCTGACTAGGCCATCATATTTCTCTCTTTTCCACTCAAAAGCCAACTCCATTCGTTCCTCCCAAGACACAGTGAGCTCCAGCATGACAATGTTCCTGGTCACGTCTGACACCAGCACTATGTCAGGCCTGAGGGTGGTCTTGGCAACATGCTGCGGGAACTTGAGTTGCTGTCCCAAGTCCACCATCAGCTGCCAGTCCTGAGCTGTGTTGAAGAGTCCTGGTGCCACTTTAGATGTTTTTATCAGCTTCTCTCCAGCCTTAATGAAGCTGATGGCTGGCTTTGCTGGATTTTCTCTTAGGCAACTGGTGAAAGCACTGCAGATGGCCTCTGCAATGGTCTTGAGCCCCGACTGGTACCTTCCTTCACCCAGTGCCTTTGGGCAGCAGCTCAGGATGTGCTCAAGGGTCCTCTTCCTTGAGCAAAGAGGTCACTGTGGTGAATCTGCCAGGCTCCAATGGTGCAGGTTAGATGGGCTGGGGAGGAAATTGTAAACTGCCTAGACCAGGAACTGATTGAACTGAAGTGATTGATATTGGTGAGTAAGATGTTTTTTTTTATGCGAATAGATCATTTTCCTCCAGCTATCAAAGTGCTCTGTAGACCTGCAAACATATTATAATCTCAGAAGCCAGCAGTTGCTATTCTCACGCTGGTATGTTCAGAACACTGTCATTCCACAGGCCCCTCCAAGGTTTTCATGAAGGGGCAATCCAAAATAGACCAGCCTGTGTGGCAACATGGTAGCTAATGTGATGTTAATGAGAACAGCTGCAGGAGGTCTTCACGACAACCACCAGAGTTAATAAGGGTCCATATGCTCTGTGTTCTTGAGCTTACATGATGGCCTCTCTATTAATTGACTCCAACACAGTAAGGCCAAGTCATAGGTCAAACCATTACACAAACCTCTCATTTGCTAAAATTGCAATTTGACATGGGTTCAAACAGTGTAACTGATCTCTTCACGGTGTGCCATTTTTTCAGAGCAATACTATAACAAGCAGGGACATTAATCCAAGATACAGTGGTGATCTTCTGCTTAGACTCTTTCTTTTCAGCATATATTAAATCAAATCATTGAGGTTATTCAAGAGAATGTTTATACTGAGCATCTGTCCTTATTTGAATTGGAAATTAGTTCAATTCTGCAATATGTTCCATAATGACTTACATAACCTTTTTGTTTGGAGAATTCATAACATCCATGGATTTTTTAACCGTGAACAAATAACACAATGATAACCACTGATAGCAAGGAGATCCCTCCTTTGCCTCCCTCTTCTGAGTATGTGTTTTTGTAAGATTTCTAAACATTCCTCTAAAATGCTATGCCCATGGGTATCATACACTGGGCACACAAATGTGTGCTCTCAATAAAACTGCCAAAGCTGATGTTTTCAAAGGCTAATTTCCACAGCATATATATTTTATGGTTGATAATTAAATCACAGAGTAAATCAAAGTAGGAAGTAGTTTCCATAAAAATGCCTCAGTAAAAGAAAAGACACAAATTGTCCTCTTATAATAGAATATTTTAAATGGATCCATAGTTGTTTGACATAGTTTCATTAATTCCGCAGGCATGCAGTCCATCAGCTTCTAATGCTAGTAATACTGTTTTACAAGGGTCAGTTGATTTGAATGTGTACTGACATCTGTTTGTTGCACCTATTGAGACAACTGCAGTGCTGATATGCCATACTCTATCCTCTTGGCACCTCTAAAGTTCAAGGGCAGTCCTCAAGTTAACTTGACTTCTGGAATAGAAAAACAACAACAACTTAACACTTCTGTCTCTGCCAGTGAAAGACCAAGCATGTACAATTGTAATTTCATTCCCTGAGGAGCATTGCATTTTTGCAGAATTTTCAGGGGCCACACAACTTGAAGGTGAAAGCTTCTAGGGCAAAACTGTGCTCTAAGTCACATTAGACGCATGTGTCTGGCATCACTACTCCTCATCAGATATTCCCAGGCCTTTGCATGGTCTGCTTAGGCTGACCTTAAAATATCTAAGGGGCAAGCAGGAGGTTGATATTGTGACAAATGCAGGGTATAGTCATTACCTGAATTAAAGATGATAGTCTGGACTAGATGAGAAGAAACTGTGTGGTCACTCCTCTGTTATCTTTTGTGTCATTTCCTATTTGCTAGTACTGCTGTATGGTGTATGCTGTATAAGTGAGTAGAGGCAGAGATGTGACATGTCCTTGTTTGATGTTAATGTGTTTACTGTGATTTTAAAGTGCTTATCCAGAACATTCTGTCCAACATCTACTGTATGGATACATTCTTACTATACTAGTTACTTTAGGTAATGCATGTTTAGTATTTTAGCCCATAGTTAATTAGTCTGTGGTAGCAAATCCCTGTTTATAAATTGGCTGTGACAGCTGCACATTTATTTTTGAATTCACTCTTTATGACACATTTTGTCCTTGCCCTCCAAAGGCTATGCATAAAAAGAGGCTGACCATAAATGACATAGCTTTTTAGTTTTGATGAGGAGAACACTGGTTATTGTGATGAGTAAGAGAATACACATGTGATATGTATGAGCAAAGTCATTCAGCAAGTGTATGTTGTTGGGAGATGGGGGGGGGGGGTGAGCCCAGTCTGTAACCAGCTGCAACCCCCCCCATCTACTGACGGCTGATGTTTACAAATGTGGTTCGGTGGTGTTGGTGGGGGGGCTGGGGATTGGTACTATATGCTGTCTGACAATGAATCCAGCAGTGGAGGGGAACTCTCCATTTTTTCCAGCAGCAACATTTCACACTCACCTCCTTGGCAGGTGCTTCTGTAGAATGAACACTCCAGTGATTCAACCTCAACATTGTCAAAGAAACAATGTTCCCTGCACAATTATGCCCATTTGCACATGTACACCACTGCCCAGCTGCGGTCGATATCATTACATACAAAGCCAAAATGTTTTCATTGCCATTACATTTAATCACTCCAATTTACTTTTTTAAATCAGTGCAATTCTACAAATTTGTATGCACCAATGCTGTTTATGACAATAAATAATCTGAATCTGAGACATTTGAAGAACAATGATCAGTGTACAGTATGTATGTTCATAAACCTATTTTGGTAAAAAAAAAAAAAAAAAAAAAATGTAAGAAAGAATTAATTTGCCTGTAAAATGCTCCTGGTCATACTGAGTGGAAAGTGGAGTTGAATGAGTTGTCAAACGAGGACTACAAGGGTAGAGCTCCCATGGAGTAATGACACAACCTGTGGCTTTTCTTTTGGCTTCCAGCAAAGCCTAGGATTTCCAAGCTGTTGCTTTATGTCAGCTATTTAGTCTGACAATTAAAATCATTTCAAGTGTTTATCCCATATTTATAGAATATAAATAATAGAATATAAATTAATCTATTGTTATTTGTTTTCCTCTATTGATGAAATTTTAAATGGGCTTATGATGAGATCTGTAATTTAGCACTGCATTTTAACTTCATTGGATGAAGCACAAACTCTAAGGCTGTCTTGTGCTTTTCCCCTCCACTTGCCAAAAGGAGTATATTACGATGCCCGTGCATCTGTTCCCGTGTGATGGTAATATCTGTATGTAAGCAGTGGGCCATGTCTGGAAACTGTCTGCCTTTTTCATAACGATATTCACAGATGATACTCTACAGAGGACCTGACCCTTGTGTGAGGCTGACAGATCTGGACCTCATTTATCCATTCAAGTCCAAAACCTCTTCCAGATGGCCAGGTCCCAGCTGAACCTAGTGACAGTTGCTATTATTTTCTGTTCATGCTTGGAGGCTTCTGCAGTTCATAAACCAAAAGGGGGTAAGGATAAATGCTGTCATGGCCCAAGGCCTATTACTTAAGAAAAGGAAAGCCATATTATTCTGAGATTCAATTTGTTTAACTGATATGGAACTCATTTATAATCTGAAAATGAGAGAAAACAAACAAATAAATCTTCAATCAAAGCCTTGCACAGAACAATATAGCAGCAGGTTTCAGGTTATGGCTATTTACAGAGAGACCAGTATAATTGGATTCCCATGGGGTTGTCTGGTGTGGCTTCAGTGTCTCCTGTTGTCAAGTTAATAACTGTCTATTATCATCATTTTCATCGTCAGGCAATTACATTGTGTGAACTGCACAATCCAACTATCAAAACGTCAAATCATGTAAGAGCATGTTTGGCTTATGATGCTCACATGATAAATGTCAGAATAGAAATATGTGCTTAACATTGATTCTGACTGTCTGGCAGCAACATACTTAATTTACTGTATAGACCAGTGAGACTACAATGATTCGATAAACACATCAGAACTGTGGCTGGGCATTTCGTACTATTGCCTCCCTGAGCTCCGTGGTGATGCACATTATACGTTTAACAAAAGACTCCTACACAGAATTATTCAGCAAACCCTTTGCTCTACCACTCAGGGACACCACCTGAGTTTCAAAAACAGCATGTGTCACCAGGAAGAGCAGCAGCCAGTGATTGACTAAAAAAATTGAAAAATCAATTTGAAGGTTTCTGGTTCACTTTCCCTTTTCAGCTTATATAACAGCTTATATAACAGTAATGCTACTACATGCAAGTAGTTCACTAGTCTTAAACATGAACCTAGTTAATTATGGATTTGCATTGTCAAGGCAAAGAGGCAACAGATGCGCATGTGTTGCAGTACATTCCTGTATTTGGAAAGGATGTCACCAGAGCATTCATCCTGGAAGACTCAATCTACCCATCCTCAAGATAATTTTGGAAATTGCGATATGTGTTAAAAAAGATATAAAAAGATATAAAATGAGTTGTTTGTGCCATGAAAACAGCAACATGGATTTTACAATTCTTTGCATGATTGACAGTATCTTCTTCCCATTGCTGTTAGCAATTTTCTTTTATAACTTACAGTGAAGAGATCTGGTTTTATTTATATAGTGAGATATGCCTCAGTGATGACTGATCACATGTCTGAATCATAATGAAATCTCACTTTAACAGGCCACTGCTTGATTGCAAATGTGGCACCCCCCTTGATGGAACATGAAATAACAAATGTGCCAGAGTCCCAAATTGCATCAGAATCAAACTCTTTCATCAGTACATATAGGAACTATTCATAAAAAGGAAGGAGAGCAATGGTTTGTTATTATGTCTCATTGTGCAGGTGGAACACAGTGTATTTAAAAATGTGTATTGTTTGTATTATAATTGTTTGATACTGCTTCCTAGCCAGGACTCTGTCGTAAGACAGATATAGACAAAATTTAAGACATACGTATGCCTCAATGGGACTTTTCAGAACACAAAACAACTGATGCATTCACACATGGCCCTTAATTGCACATACAAATCTATCCAACATTGCTTAATTAATACATTATACAGCCACAGCTACTGGGAGGTTTGCTCAGAGAAGGCAAAACATGTTATTATTCCAAGTGCACAACAAAAGCCAAACAATAAGAAAGCTGTATACAGAGCTGGTCATAACAGGTACAGCAAACAGCCTAGAAAGCAAAATGACATGCAAACTTTAACCATGCAACACATCACCTAGTTCAAGTCTCCCCTGTCATTTACATATTCACACAACACCACTTTGAGAAAACTAATTGCATGCTGTATTACAAACATGAGCTGGGAAATGGATGCACAGAGACTAATGAACAAATTAACTTGATAGCTAGTTCACCAGCTCCAACAAACATGCAACTCAAAGAAATAAACACAGCAGTTGTACAAAAGCAACTCATCATGCTCAAATTACATTATATATTGCTATATTACACTGTTAGACACTCTTATCCAGAGGAAATTGCATGGTGCATCTCATAAAGTGGCGCAAGAAGTTGTGCAAACAGGAACCACTAACTACACAAGACAGTGCATCGGTGCCAAACAGTGCTAAGACCACAAATGTGTGCCTAGATTAACATGTGAGTGCAAAGTGGAGCATTACCTGGAGGGAGAAAATTGACTAGGCCACCCCTTAGTTTATCTTTCAGTGAAAGGGAGCTCCACCTCAGTGTAGCAGACACTAAAATTAAAGAAATAACAAATAAGCACCAATCCAGTTTGCGATTCTTTATTTTCTATGTTCACACCATGAGATAATAACGCTGGGTGGTAAGTGCCATCTACACCAATCCTTTCATCAGGCCAGACCATAGGTGGCCACCGGAATCAGCAAAGGTAATCTTCAAACAAGACAGAGTACACTTCTAGGTACGCTGCTGAGGGGGTGATCTAGCCGGTATGTATAGTTGGTGATCCACTGAAGATACGGGAAGCATTCCCTTTACCCCTCAGTAGGCGAACACCAGCATTTTGAAGTGGACGTGAGCCATCACCAGTTGCCAGTGAAGGGATATCAGGAGGGGTGAGAGACAGGAAAATTTAGGGACACTGTGGACCAATCAAGCCACAGGAGCAAATGTGGCCGCTTACTAGCTAGATTCTAATGCAGTGTAGGCACTCAGGAAAATCATACACAGAATTTCCAGCAACTGATAAAACACTTCATGCAGAGCTGCAAGACAGACAAGTCACTGCCCTGTACACATTGAAATGTACCCGTACAAAGTTTATATCACCCTTCCACAACCTGTATAAGCACTGGGGATCATATACCAAGCTTTCCCTTTAATACAGTATGTAATTAAATCAAAATATTTAAGTTCTGAAGTAGTTTGAAGTGGAAACAGTATTCATATACCTGCTGTGAATTTCATGCAGTAGGAAATACCATCTTCCTGCTTAGCAGGGTTGTGACTGGTTTGGGCCATAACACTTTGCATACAATGTTCCTGAATAGAATAAGGATGTGCAAAGCTATGGTGATATATCTCTTGACAAGTTATGTCACGGTGTTCTAACATCTCTCCTGATATATTGTGTCTTGATGATACATACAGGATAGGGACTGGTGTGCTTGACTGTGAATGGGTTTGTCTTGGTGGGTTGTAACTCTGGGCTGTAGGTGCAGGATGTTGGGAGACTGAACCACAGTTTTACTTTGAAAACAGCAACTCTGACTTGTGCCCAAATGATATGAAAGATGATGATCTGATAATCATTGAAAGAGAGCAACAGTATGATAATTATTATTATCATTTTTGTTCTTTTTGTTTATTGATATTGTCTATTTGCCTTTTGAAATAAATCCATTATGTTCTCATTGAATTGAAAATATACCAGTGCAAAATGTAATCAGGAGATGCGTGACAGAGACATAATAAAATAAATAAATAAATAAATCAGTCAGTATTATTAGGCCTACCTTTGAGAGTTAACCTGGAATTTACCTGTCTCAATCCTGTGGTCAGGCACCAAATTACCTTTTTATCCATCAAAATGATGAAACAAATGTGCAATTAATGGGCCTACTACTGGAAGTTCTATAAGAAGGAATCAATTCATAAAATGCAAGTGTGGGAGTCAATTTACTTGAGTTATTATTCTGGAATTCTTTCATGTGGTGACAGATGAGGCCTATTAAGCTCCTCACTTTTACCACAGTAAGAAGATTACGGAAAGATGTAACTACAGTAGCAAGCATTTTCAGAAGTGGTCCACAATACAGAAGACATGACCGTGTTTGCATGCAATGGCTTGCATATCCAGGTCTTACTGTATTGGTCAGCAAAAGGATAAAAACCTGCAGGACCTGCAAAGTGAAATGCAATGAGGTCATAAAGCATTGAAGATCATGAAGGGCTACAGTCTGCAACCATTGCTGAATGAATGAACTGTGTCTGAGTTAACATGTGTTACAGCACGTTAATCACAGTAAAATCTGTGCATGACACGTACATAGCCATAGCAAAGTCTGGGCATGACAATTGCAATCTTTTCCATTAATATGAGACAATGCCTTCCACATCATCTGGAATATTACAGACATTATTTGCACGCACCGTGCAGGATTTTTTCTCCTAATGTGTATCATCTTGCTGTAGCTTTTCAATCAGAAGAAAGTTTTGAAGCATGTGAAAACATCTTATAAAATCTTTTTGCTGCTCTTTCTCTACCGATGCAATCAGTGTAGCTCCCCGACCCCTTGCTGTGCTTAATCAAGACATCACATGCTTTGTTCATTTCGGCCAAGCAATCTCTCCTATTCTCTTTCTTCACTCCCTCATTTTAAGAGCTTCTCTCAGAGGTTTCATGACAATGGAAAATGGACAGCATACAACATCCAATACTTTTCCAATTACTTTAATAGTTTATATATCTCTATAGCAAAAATGGTATTAGTCCATTAGATAAATATATTATAGAAACTGGACAAAACATGTGAACCTCTTTATGATTGAAATAAGAGAATCCTTATTACTTTTGAGCAAGACTTGCATTTTCGTGGTACATTAATGCATGCTTACAGAGAAAAATTGGTTTGCATCCAGGAAAACACTGTATCACATCCTGTATACTAGAGGAATACCCAAATATTAGAAAATGAGTTTGCAGAGTCCACAAAAAATGCTCACATCCTGAATTTTTAGCTCAACTTAAATTCTTGTTTGCTGTTATTGCTTTGTCATATTTTCTTGGCCTTGACAAATATGAAATAATCATTTACATTACAATGACTGATAGACATTTTCAGAAACTGGTGCCTATATTGTCTTTTACTTGTAAATCAAATGGTCTGACTGACAGTCAGAGCATTTACTGGATTCACATGATTCTAAAACATGCTGTGGGAAGCATGTAAAATCCCTTACCTTTGAAGGGCAACCAGGACAATCAGTTTATTGACTCTGTATGACATACAAACCCTTCTGCATGTATGTGTTTCTGTATGTGTGTATGTGTTCTGTTTGCTTTGTGTCTCAGTTGCCTGAGATATAACCGGCAGATTGGTTACATTCATTGCAAGAACTGATCAGATGAATTCAGTGCTGACTTGACATGACTTGAAATCAATGGGAGGATGGAAGGATGAATAAATGAATAAAAGACAAGTGCGGGGTCAGTATGGGTTTCAGTGAGTGTTGGGTGGCATGACCTGAGCCAGCATATGAGGTAATGTGACCGTAGGCCGAAAGGTTACCGTGCGGTAAGGCTTTGAAAATTGCATTGAAGTCACCGAGAGGATGGAGGGATGAATGAATGACAAAAAGACGAGTGCGGGTCAGTATGGCTTTCAATGAGTGTTGGGTGGCATGACCTGACGCAGCATATGAGGTACTGTGACCATAGGCCGAAAGGTGATTGAACGGTAAGACATTGAAAAATGAATTGAAGTCAATGGGAGGATGGAGGGATGAGTGAACAACAAAAAAGACAAGTGTGGGTCAGTATGGCTTTCAATGAATGATGGGTGGCATGACCTGAGCCAGCATATGAGGATGGAGGGATGAATAAATGAGTAAAAAAACTGATTAAAAAAATGACAAAAATGCTTCGCATTGCAAGCACAGTAATTAAAACATTAAGGTAGTCCATGACACTGGGAAGACCATGACCATTGCTGTGTTAACTGCTCTAACAACAAAACATGGCGTGTTTAGGTTTTGAATTTAATCCAACAGATATGTAACAGGTAAAATATCCAGATTTTATCAAAAAAATAAATGAAATATCTGTAACACTGTGTGTGTGTGTGTGTGTGTGTGTGTGTGTGTGTGTGTTGCACTCTTTGTAATTTGCTCTATGGGCTGACATGTAATTAATGACTCATTAGTTGAATCCTGTGTAATTCTCATAATGTAATTGAAATTTTAATAATTACAGCAAATGGGTCCATTTATAATGTTTTAATGCCCTGTAACTGCCAGGGAATATGCTGTCTAGGTTTATAACCTCCAATAACTGGATTACGGTTCAAAAACTGTGCCATAACTGTTTTAATGACAAGTGGGTTTACACTTAAAAATCTGAACTGGAGCTGTAGTGAATACAATTGTATGTATATTTAAGAAAAATACAATGCTAATGTTAGAATTTGTAGTGTACTGGTATACTTAGTAGGTATGAATCTTGATAGAATAAGAGGTGTTGCTGATGATGAAGGTATAGGTGTACAGATCATTGGCTTGGAGTCTGACCCCCCTCTTTGGACATTTTACATCGGAATAGAAATAAGGAGGACATGGGGTGCATAGGATGAACAGCTGACACGAGAAGGTGATATGGTGAGTGGGTTTTGTATGCTTGAGGATGGGACATGTGTGTTGATTGTGTGGAGATTGTCTAAAAACTCTCCCTCTGAATGTCTGTTTGAATAATGAGACATTCCAAGGACTTCTTGCTTTGAGTCAAATAGCAGACTAAAGAGTGTTTAGGATCGATAAATGAGTTGACCAACACCCAAACATGAGCATAAATATGAACACATTGTTTTGCACCACATTTAATCAGATACAGTATAATATCTGAACTTGCGGATTCGTATCATAGTATGTACCTGCAGCATGTGCAGTAAAGTAACAGAGGTAATCCATGATGCTGGTTACCAAAGTTACACTTAAAATAAACCTACACAGACAGTTGATCCTAGCCCTGAAAACACATGTAAACACAAAGGGTTATAAAACAAATGTAGACAACTAATGTAATAAAAGCCTCTACTAATGTAGAAGACAAAAAAACATTATTAAAATACTTTAAAAAAATGTTATATGATCATGGACAAAGAAAAGTATTTCTGCATGTCGAACTGAACAGTTGAGGCAAGGAATATTCAAAGGCACATCTTTTACTGTTAACAATAATGTAAGGGAACAGAATAGATAGCACAGTATATCCCATTGATGCATACAGAATAATAATGAATTATTATAGTTTTTTGCCTAATGTACAGTAGCCTTTAACTTATATTATGGCAGATGGAGCCCATTCTGTTCCCTCATTACTTTTTTGCACTGCATGGTTAATAGATTATGCAGAGCAAATCGGAAGAAACTCTAGCACTTACGAATGTGAAATAGTCTACATTCACATCAAAGTCATCCCTCATCTACTTAATGCGTAAAGTGATCATAATTTACATGATTTCTAAAGTATATAAACATGGTAGTTCCTTGATGGTTTTGCATCATTTCCCTACTGGTATCCCAGTTCAATAAGTTGTGTTTTTTTCCTCAAATATATTCTTCTGAAAGAGCGTTTTGGATTTGAAATACTGTATATGCCTGCAAATGACAGTAAACCACATACATTTTTGCAGGCCTTTGGACTTACTGGTGTCAGTGACCGTGAACTTTGCTATTATCAGTTTCATTTTCCAACATTTTCCATCAATCAAGTTTTATCAAGATCATATCAGACTCCTTTGATAAAGAGGCTGCTATTTTCTGTGAGATCAGTGCAACCAACTTCATGCTATAGTAATAGAACCACAGCCTGTTTGTGTCTGATCAGCCAAACTCCTTTCAGGAGAGATTGCTATTCATTCGTTTCTTTCAAACTAACATTAAAGAACAGATGCTTTAAAGAATCTAGTGCGATATTTTGATATCTGAAAGTGCAGTTAACAGTGATGTCTTCATTACAGCACATTTTGATTAAAATAAATGTGTATTTCCACAGGAGAACATGCTGAATGTGAATAGTCTATAATGCAGTATGTATTGTCCAGATATAGGGCATGTAGGTGTATGTGTGTACACCCCTGTGTGTCTACATGTGTGTAACTATATGCACAGACACAGTATGTCTATTAAAATCCAAATAAATACAACAAAGTTAAACAAGGACCTCAGCTCTTCTTTACCTACACAAGACTTTCAATTCTGTAGTTTCATTGTCCACTATACTCAAAGCTTTTTTCACTCACCACTATGCAGGATTGAGATACTCTCAGAGAAAGTTGTGATGGATTTCAGGAGTCAGAGTTATCGTATCATTAGTACACTAGATAGTTAGCTCATTTCAGCTATCTCTCTCATTGCTGTTAGCTATAAGTCATACTGTTAGCTGTTAGCTCATAACCATCCATCTCTTGTGTTAGTTTAGTGTGTGTGTGTCTCCTTTAGGAGTCACATTAATGGAAGTCTGTTTATGGAACAAACACATTTAAGATAAGTAGCTAATGTAAAAGTTACTTATTTTGTCTTTTGTGTTTCTTCCTATAATGCCATTCTGACTATCTGATGCAGTTGTTGCTGTAATGGGAATCAATCTATGACCACCATTCCGCCAACCTACTGCATCTACAAACCTAATATGGTTTAGGTTGCCACATTATTTTCACATTTAGTCACTTAAAAAAATGACAGGGATGCAAATGGGTAAATGCATTTTTTCAGTGGTATCTCTCAAGTCAACTGAGACAATTTTTTGTCCACATTGATACCAAAACAGTGGAAGGGTCAGACTTCAGATTTTGAGCACAACTTCTACAGGGCATGTACTCATGTAAAGCTAAGCTGTATAGCTCTTATATTTAATTGAATATAATACTGAAATTTTGCTGTTTAAAATTTTAAAATGATCTTTTTATTGAAATTGTATGAATGAAGACATTCATATATACATACATACATTATATATATATACACACACACACACACACACACACATATATATGAGTGTATGTATAAGCTTAGATCACAATTTTGCTCTGATGTTGGGCTAGTGGAACCTTGCATGCTTGTTTGAAACTGGGAATGCTTAAATAGCTTTAAGATGCTTTAACCTGTTTTTGATTATTTTGTGTGATTGATGAGTGTATCAGTTTAAAAAAGGATCACCCTTCAGCTGATTATTTCTTCAGATTTAATTATGTCTAATATTGTGGCTTTGCCTATATAATCCTTGTGAAACTCACATGGCATTTTAATTATAAAAAAGATCAGTTTAAAATGAAGACCTATTTCTAAAATCTTTTAGATCTCTGTTTAATATTAGACATGGTGAAATTATTTCAGGTGAGAAACACAAAGGTAATTGTACTATGTTAGATGCAATCAACTTAAAAGGAAATCTGCAGATGGGTAATCCTCATTTGAATTAACAGTTTCATTTAATCACACAAAACCATAAAAGTGGGGTACTTTCTGTCTTACCAATTTCCGCTGTGTCTCACCATCCTCCGCTCTGATGGATGCTATTAAAATTTCCCTCCAGTCTGAAGTGCACACTGCCACAGACAGGATATTACCAGACAGTGAGGCCAATTTTCAATCTAACTACAATGCAGATTGTTGTATTTTTTAAAT
The DNA here is from genome assembly GCA_019176425.1 of Megalops atlanticus. Lineage (NCBI taxonomy): Eukaryota > Metazoa > Chordata > Actinopteri > Elopiformes > Megalopidae > Megalops > Megalops atlanticus. The sequence goes on from CM032881.1 coordinate 20,988,080, forward strand.
GCTTTGATTTTAAAATAGTGTTTCTTTGATTTCATTGACTGCAATGTGTATTGAGTTCTTCAACCACTGAACAAAGTTAGTAGTTAAATGCCATGTATGTGAGCAAATTTAATTGGTTTCCTACTGAAAGACTTCACAGGAATGGCTGCCAGTGGACATTCACCTTACAATATTAAGAATTTAAAAAAAAGGCAACAAGGTGATAGAATAGTGGGCTGTCAAGCAGACCTGAGGCTGTCATATATATTAAAAAAAAAAAAAAAAAAAAAAACTGTTTCAAAAGAGGCAGAAAAGACTTGGACAGGATGAAATGTATTCCTTGAAGAAAATTTCCCCATCCTCCAGCTGCTTGTGTAGATAACAAGCACATCTTGTTAGTCACAGTCTGCTGGAATCACAGTGTAGGCCTTACAGCATGAAGGCTACATCTCTTTGACACCAACAAAGTTATCTCCCTGCTTTCTTGTTATCTTAACCAGAACAAAGTCATGGTCCCCCCATTGCCTGACATGTCACCCTCATGAGAGCTCCACATCTAAATGGGAGGAAAACAAAAACTTAATCCCTTGCTAAACGGCCAAAACCTATACACACAAGACAACTGCAAAGTGTGTTCAGTGAAAACAAAAATTCAGAGATGACAAACTTTTCATCGGGTCTTCATAATGCAATTGAGAGAATGTAGGACTGATTAATTGGACGTCATTTACCTTGTCACACTATGAGTAAAGATGCCCAATCTTTGTTAATGATAAAAAAATCACCTTGATTTCACTGTGATCTTAAAAAAAAGAGGGCAATGAGCAGATTATAGCTGAAACATAGAACTGAATCAGGGAAAAAGTACATTGAGCTATGGATAATCAAGGCAAAAAGTCATTGCTGGTTAAATGTACAATCTATAAATCAAATAAAAGTATATCTGTGGTTAAGAAACCCAGTTGAAGAGGAACCACTGCAATGCAATAGCTCACGATTAACCAATTAATCTGCATTATGTAATGACTTGGTGTGTAGAGAAGCTGGCCGATACTTCTCCAATAAACGAGCCCAAAAGAACAAAAGTTCAAAAACCAATAATTTATTTTAAAAAACCAAACAAAGAAACCAGCAGCAGGGACAAAGTGAGCCTCCTCTTGCTCTGCAGCCACACCTGTATTTAGTCAGGCCTCAGTCAGTAAGATGTGGCTCATTATCCAATAGGATGGCACACTTACAAATTGCCAACAGGTGAACACAATTAACAAATGATTGTCACACAATTGACAATTAATGACACAATTAACAATTGACAGTCCTTAGGGAGAGGTGGTGAAGGCTCTCCTTCACATGGTGGTTTGGTCAAAATGTTCAAAGCATGAATAATTCATGAAATTCAAAGGGAAGGTGACTATAGAGAAGAAAGTATCCATTCATTGTTTTGATATTTGTATCTTTTATATTTATATATGAATATTTTTCCAGCTGTTATTAATTTATTAGTGATGAGGATGATGATCATCATCACACGACCTTAAATTGTTCTGCTTCTTGTTTTTTGGCATCTGTGCTGTAGACCATCAGCCTAAACATGAATTTGAATACTTTGTAGCTGAGATGATTAACTGAAGTATGAAATATTTCAAGTGGAAGTGCATACAGAAATGTATTCTGCTGCAGTGAAATGTAAAAAATCCAACAAATTTAATACATTTCCTATTTGTATGTACAGTATATGGAACACTCATTGTTACACTGCGTGTTGAATTCTTATTATAGTGATTTTTATTTGTGTCTCATGGTAATTGGTAGTATTCATGATCTCATTCCATCAAATTATGCACTGTAAAAAATAAATGTTAAGAAAAGTTGTGTAAATAATGATAAATGATAATGATAAAATAATGGTTGTGTCAAAAAAGAAAAATGAGCTTTAACAATTATTGCATAATTTTGATCATTCCACTTTAAAAGTTGCATCAAGTGAACGAGTATAACTGTGCTCAGGCAACTTTTAAATTTGCACAAAAATAATTATGTTGGCTGAGGAAAAGAGGGGGCATGATTAATCTTCCAAGCATGCGCCAAAGAACACTTCCCGGCTTCTGGACCTTCCCGCACGATCTTTTACCAGTCCGCATCAGGAGTCATCCGACATTACGTGAAATGAATGGTGAGTCCCTTAAAATACACTTAGGCTACAACTTAGTCAGCAGTTTAGAATAGGTTTTTCAGTATCCATAACGATTTGTAGTGCCTATTAGTTCTCTTGCAATCTGCTCACTTGCAACTCGCATATAACATTACAGTTTGTATATTTAACACGCTTGTATCAGGATTGCTAACAAAAACTCGACCATTGAACTGTGAAGCTGCAACACTTTGCAATTTCTGTATTACGAGTTGTAGATGCATTTTAATTTTCTTAATGGCTGATATTTTCAAATGCTGCTCGCATTCAGATGTTTTTAGGGCTGCATGATGTACTAAATCGCGAAATCGGCGATTACTTAGTCATCACAGACGTGGTAAAATGCTAAATTCACGTGCTATCACAGTATGAACTGGAGCGGATAACATTCTAGATATTAGAGATACAGTCATTTTTTAATCGCGCACCCTTTCCGAAGCACGGATCCACCGGTTTCCAGGGGTGGCTACGGCGTAAAAGTCAGATTAAAAATCAAGCTGGTTAGCTAATACAATGACTAATACAGCTAGTATTAAGTAGGGTGTTTTACCAAATTAGCGTGTGTGCTTTGATAATTAGCTTGGTTGATGAAAATGATAACGAACATCATTAATGGGCTACCTGTTTCGGTTAACTAGCAAGTAGCCTAGTTAGCTATTTCAGTAGCCAGCAAAACGGAGAACGTCGCTAGAATGCTATCTGTTTGTAACTAACGCTTTGATGGTTAGCCCGGTAGCTAGCAAGTTAGTGAATGTAAGATTGTAGATCTCCGTTTGAAGAAGTACATGACACAGTACCCGCGATTTCGCGATTCAGTACAGTATATTGTGCACACTGAATAGGTAATGATAACACTTTGGTTGTGGCAATGCTAGCTAGTTAGGTACACATTAGCTGTTAGGGTGTTTTTTCTTACTGTTTTGAATTTTCTGTTAAAAGGTTAAAACGGTGAACATCCCTGCACAAACATAACTAAATGTCAACATTCTTTGTCATTGGTTTAATTCAAGTAGGCCTACTGTAAAATCATTTTGTATGTAAACTAAATAAATGATAACTTCATTAGTAATTAATACATTTTACTTTGTTTTTATATTTCAGGGGCTTCATCGTTAACATAAGCAGAAAACTCAATGCAGTGCCGTTACTGTAAATTTTCTATGGAGCAGCAAGATATTCTGCTCAAGCACTACAGACTTCATCACTGGCAAGCCGGTAGAGGTTTATATCCAGAGTGCGTTTGTACTTTTAAAACAACAGGGGCCTTAAAAACCCATCTATGGAGAGCACATCCTAAAACAGTCAAATGCACTGAAAATGCCACTTTTCAGTGTGAATTATGTGAGTTTAAAGATGTTTGCTCTCAGACAACATTTCTCCAACATTTAGGAAGACATTTGAAAAACCATGAGAGGGTTCATTGTCCATTATCAAGCTGAGATTTTAGCAGCAACAACCACATCACTTTCAGAGCTCACAAGACCAAGAAACACAAAAAACACACATTGGATGACTTCCAGACATCTGTTTGTGCTGTAAATAGTACAGATAATGAGTTTGATACAGCTTCATCTTCACAACGTGTACCAGTTCAAGCTGAAGAAATACAGGCAGAAGGTCAAATTTCAGACTTAGACCCTGAAGACAGTGAGCCGATACTTGAACATAAACTTGCAGTCTTGTTTCTATGTATGCAGTCACAGTTGCATGTGTCCCGAAGTGCCTCTCAGCAGATCATTGACACTATAAATGACATTCTGTCAATCGCAAAATCAAACACACTTTGTGCAATTGAAGAAATTCTGCTAAAACATAACTGTAATGTTAATGAGTCCATTGTTGCTGATATTGCAGATATGTTACAAAAAACTAACCCATTTCTAAGTGCCACCACTGAAAAAGGTCCTCTTTCAACCAACCATAAGCAAAACATCTACTTTAAAAACAATTTCAGCGTAATTGAACGTGTAGAATATGTGTTTAGTAGGGTGGAAAAGCACACATTTGTTTATGTTCTTCTTCTGAAGGCTTTGAAGACTCTGTTGGATCAACCTGAAGTACTTAAGAAGATGTTTACTGTCAAGGAGAGTACACAAGGATATTACAGTTCATCTTTTGATGGTAAATATTTCAAAGACAACAACCTTTCACTTGGGTTTTATATTGATGATTTTGAAATGGCCAACCCTCTGGGAACTTCTCGAAAAAAAAACATAAAATTACAGCAGTCTGTTGGGTCATTTTGAATTGGGAATCACAGTACCGATCAAGTTTCAACTCAATCCAGTTGGCACTGCTTGGGAAAAGTTCTGAAGTGAGAGTGTATGGCTATGAATCATTTTTTGAACCACTTTTACATGACTTAAGGGTCTTGGAGGAGGATGGTGTGTTTATTGAACAGATTGGTGAGAATCAGGGGAACAGTGCTCACTGTGTCTGCAGACAATCTTGGAGCTCATGGACTTGGAGGATTTCAGGAAAGTTTTCATGTGGAAAAATTTTGCAGATTTTGCTTAGCATCTTTGATTGACATTCAAACTACAGAGGTGAGACAGGGACTCTTTCCACTTAGAAGTCCTGAGCAACATGACCAGTGCAAAGCAATGAGTTATTGACAAAAGTGAATGGTGTGAAATCTGAATGTGTTCTACAGAAACACCTATCCTTCTTTCACTACATTACTGGCTTTCCTCTGGATGTTCTGCATGATCTGTTTGAAGGGATAATAACTTTTGAATTGGCTCTGTGTCTGCAGGAATTGATTGAGGCCAAGTGCTTTACCTTTGAGAAGCTCAACAGCATTATCCACTCATTTCCATACTCCTATTCAGATAAGGTTAACCAACCTCAAAGAATTCCTAAGACATTTTCCTTAAAGAAAACAATTGGAGAAAATGGTCACGAAAATTGGACCCTACTAAGACTGATCCCTCTCGTGGTAGGTGGTATGGTGCCTGAGGATGAAGAAGCATGGGAACTGTTAATGGACTTAAAAGACATTGTGGAATTAGTGGTTAGTTCAAAATTATCAGAGGAATCTGTCTGTTATCTGGAGAGTATGATTTCTGATCATCGTCAGCTGTTCACTGATGTCTTTCCCAATGAGAGGTTGCAACCAAAACTCCAAACCAAAAAATCATTACCTTGAGCACTATCCACACCTGATCCGCTGTTTTGGTCCTCTGGTTGATCTGTGGACAATGCGTCTTGAGGCAAAGCACAGCTTCTTCAAGAAGGTTGTGCATGACACACACAATTTCAAAAATCCCATCAAAATGTTGGCAAGTAAACATCAACTCATCACTGCCTATGCTTTGGACTCACAAAATTTCTTCAAAGCACCACTGTATGTTGAAAAATTGAAAGTGGTCAAAATGTTGGGTCTTGAAACACAGCTGAGGACAGCAGTTGAGAACAAATACTCAAATCTGAGTGCCTTGTCTCTGGCTTCAAATGCAACATTGCATGGGACTTTATATAGTAGAGGAATGATTCTGTCTGTTGGAGTCTGTGGTGGGTTTCCAGAGTTTGGTAGAATTCATAGCATTCTGGTTGTTGGCACAGAGGTCTCATTCATAGTAGAGAAACTTTCCTCATGGTACTTTGAACATTTTCAGGCATATGAGGTTGTTGAAAGTGCCTACAGTGATGTAGCCATTGTAAACCCACAGGATCTCAATGATTTCTATCCTTTGGCATCATACAAAGTTGGTGGAAAGCTTATGGTGTCAGCTAAGAGATTTTTACTTTGTTGAAATTGAATTCCTTTTTAATTTTAAATTCTCTCTTCCCTTTACCCCAGAAAACAATGTTCCTCTGAGTCATTCTCTCACCTGACAACATCAGGAAGCTATCTATTCCCACACCATTGTCAGTTGAGGAACTCTCCGCCATTCTCTGTGAAAAACTGCAGATAGAGAAAGGCTTTGTCATCCAATATGCAGACCCTGATTTCAACAATGAACTTTGTACTTTACATGACATCGCTGAGCTTCCAACAGACAAAGCTACTTCGAAGCTTCTTTGGGAGCTAGTTCTAAGCACAGTGTCAGAGGACGCTCACTTGTCTGATTTCACTCTGGATACAGCAAGCATGACGTCCACTCAGTCGTCATCCTTGTCATCCCATTCAGGTTTTCTCCAACATCTAGATCAGATCATTGGCCAAGCAAGTTTCCAGTACCTTTATTTTCATATGATGTGGAGTTAAGGCTTCAGAAAGCCAATGAGGATCCTCAAAAAATGGTACCACCCTGATTATTCCAAGAGACATGAAAATGAATATCTTGGATAAATTGGCTGAAACAGTGTACTCCGACAAAGCCTACCCCAAGGACTCTTAAATAGAGAGGGTTGCATCTGCTTTGGTAGAAAAACACCCATGTCATAAAGCCCCAGGATCTGGCACCGGATGGGAAGCATGGAAAATTAGTTTGAAGTTTAAAATGGCGAATTATCATCAGAAACTCCACAATGCTGGATGCAGTGAGATGACTGTGAATACTCATTCAAGACCAGGTTCATCTAGACTCTAGATTCTAGAGGATCCCTAAAGTGACCCTGAAGATCTGAACTAAACTTTGTTCCTGACCATCCTGTTGGTTTGGATGAAGAAGCTTTGGAGAAAGAAAGGGCTTCATTGGAGGAGGAAGTGAAAAAGCAAAATATGAGCTTGACTCTTTTGAACTCCAAGATGGAGGTAACGTTCTCCTTGAGAAGAAAGGAAATTGTGCAGGACCAGCACACTGGTGTCAACAATTAAAGATGGCCAGGGCTTCCTCTTTTTGAGGAAGAGGTAAATAATTTTTAGCTTTCAGGTACCACTGGAATTGAATGTCTTGAAATCATTTGCTCTGCTTTTATTGTTTGTTTGCTTATTCTGAATCTCTCATGATTACCCATAGGTTTATGCTGAATTTTTACGCGTCATCCGTGTTGACCTGAAGTCAACATTCCTGACATCGCTGGACAATCACACTGGGGTTGCTGAAAATGTATAGAGCCAAAGCAGGGGGTAATAAAATGGAGGAACCTCTGGAGAAACTGGATGCACAGGCCTATTAATCATTTATCTATAGAATGCTACTGTAATTTTTCTTCATGCTTTTTCAACTGTGAGACATTTTTTAAACTAAGCAGTGTCATGGCTCACTTATTGACACCCCTGTCACCCATCTTTCTTTGCAGACCATAGATTTAACTGCACATCAGAGGTCCACTGTTCTTTCGTGGTCTTCCCTTGTACTTCAGGGAGCCAGCTTCAATTTCAAAGACCATTCTGGTAATTTCTTTTGATAACTGTTATGTGCACTACTGTTTTTTAAGGTTTGCCCCAGTTGTTTCAGTTTCTTTATGAAAGTGTTTAGTGTTTGTGTTGTCCATTATGAACCTCAAAACTGTAGTATTATTTACTGTGTTTCATAGGATACTGAGGCACTTGGGCCACATACAAAGGACATGAAAATGGGAATCCTTGAAGTGGTGAATGACTACACTGCCCATTCACGATCACATCCCATGGTGGTCAATGTGGCAGTAGTACTGGAAGAGGAAGTAGTTATGGACAATCTTCACAAATGCCTTCACTCTCCTTTTTGGTCTGCTTTATGCTCTTAATATAGAGTATTGCAAGGACCTAAGGTACACCTTCGAGGCAGTCCAGAAGATCTTCCTGAACCTCAGAAGTGAGTGCACTGCAAGAGTGCAGTCTCTGGAGAACAAGTTATTGCAGGTGTAATTAGAATATATTCATGCCGGTGACAATGCCGGTGATTATTTATGGCCACACTGCAGTTTGGAGCAGATGTTTATGACGGAATTGTTTGAATTTTTGGCAGAATTGTTGAACTGAATTTTAAATGGTTGAACTTTTGGAGCAGATGTTTCTGACAGACTTGTTTGAATTTTTGGCAGACTTGTTTAACTTAGTTTTAAATGATTGAACTTTCAACATAAAAAGTTTGCACTAGGTGACATTATTGAATAGTTTATTACTAAAATGCAACAAACTAATTGTATATTTTGTTTACTGAAATGCATGCACAGTGTATTGTACCTCGTGTATTCTGTTTTAAAATGTTCTGTTGTGCACAGTATTTCTTTTTGTGCAATTCAGAGCAGGATGCTGTAAAATTGATGTATGTAAAATATACATACAGAATTTGCTAATTGCACTTAAGCTGTTACAATGTATTGTGCATTGTATCTCTTGTATTCCATTTTGCACTGTTCTGTTGTATACAGTACATTTGTGCAGTTCTACACAGTATGCTCTAGAAGTACATACTGAAAAATGCATACAGATCTTATTAAAATTCACTTAACATTTACCATACATTGTGCATTGTATGCAATTTATTTGATTTTGACTGTAAAATGGAAAATTTGTACCTCGGTCAACTTTAAGGTATTGGTTCTGTAATTATGTAAACTAAACAAAAATAGCTTATCCAGTTCAAAATGTAATATTGGACCAACTACCCCTATTTGGTCAACATAGAACATTTAATTGACACAATATTTTATTTCAATTTGAGCCCACATTAAGAGGTCATCAGCACAACTCAAAAAATTTGTTTTACATGACATAAATTTTAGGTGTAACAGGTCACTAAACATTTTTAAGTTGGAGAAGCCTGTGTAAAGGCAACAACTAAATGATACCTACTTTACTGTAAGATTAAAGGCTAGAGGGACTGGATATTAATGTATGTAATTGAAATATTTCTACAGTCTGTAAATCCCGAGGTGGTAAAACTGACTTTTGCTTTTTTTTTTTTTTTTATAAGATACAAAGAAAAATTAGAGGTATCCACCTGAATTATGATGTGTTATCTTATGTCTAATAAAGTTTTTATAAAGCTAGGATGATTTTTACTAAAAATATATTTCTGAATTCAAACAGTTGATACAATTTATCTATATTTGATGTATATTGCATATATCTGATGCATATTATTTGATATAATTTTTTGGGTTTCCATTCACATTTGTAGCTTTAACTCTTCAGTATTAAAATAATTATGCATTGCAGCATCAACTTTAAATGTGTGTAGTTTGCAAATGGAAAACAGTTTTCATTAATGAATTGTCCTCCAAAGTCCTTTTCAACATCAAGAATATTAAAGATGATGATACTGAATATATAATGCTGAGATAAAACAGCAACTTTTATTGGGGTGTGTTCTTCTGTTGAAAACACACATATTTTTGAAATGCATCAATGCAAAAGTGTCCAAACTTAATGGCTATTGGTTGGTACTACAAGTCACCATCATAATGAAGATGCCTGGATGATTGTCTTATTAGTTCTAAATTATCTAGGCGGGGTGTAAACTCTAAAGTGAAAGCTTTTGTCAAGAAAGATGATGGTGAGCTAAGTCTATTTCTGGATTCCTCACATGTGGAGTGGTTCGCATTGGTCCTTCTCTGCTGTTCATGTAACTGCTGATCATTGTGGAAACTGCCATTGAAAGTTCTGGGAATAACGTATAAAATATATTTTTTTAAATAGATGTGCTTCATGGTGTTAGGTTCTACTTCATGAATGTTAGGATCTACATTGTATTACTCATTTATCTATTTGCCCACAGGAACCTTCCCAGGCATGGACGGATTATTATGACCACGGGCCCTGGACACAAACTCGCCATGGGCCCCTACCTACACACGTAAATAATAAACGTGCACTGTAAAGTGGCATCTTCATCTTCTTTTTCCTTTTTTAGGTTAATGCTTTGCTGACCCACGAAGTGCACCGTTCTCCATGTTGACCGCGAAATTGACATTTGACCTACAGCCTACGTCATTACGACATTATGTGATTTAATCGGCTAATTTACAAAACATTCAAACAATTTCATAATCATACTACATTTTCAAAATCACATTTACTTCAATAATTTTAAATCAAATATTCTTTATGTAACAGGTGTAGACTGCTGTGTTCAATTAGATGTTACGTGGGTCAGCGAGCGAGTTTCGAACCTGGGCTCTTACTGCTCACTGCCAACCCCTTACAGCCAGCGTAGTTGCCAGCTGAGCTAATGGCGAATTACCCCTAGCCAGTCGGCAACAACTCTAGTAAACCAGGTCTCAGGGAGTGAGGTAACCGCTGCAACCGCTTGGCTACCTGCTACCAAGGCTTTTACGCAGGGCTCACACGAGCTACACACTACAGCTCTGCCACACTTACACATTAAAAAAAAAGATAATAATAAATCTTAAGGCCAAGGGCCCCCATTGGCTCCAGGGCCCTGGGCACGTACCCACTTTGCCCATGCGGTAATCCGTCTATGGTCCCAGGACAAAGCGTCGCCACCATGCCAACGCAGATCACACCAAATCGTCTGCAGTAACTGTCCCAGAACAAAGCGTCACCACCATACCAATGCAGATCACACCAAATCATCTGGAACTGCGGATCACACCCAGTTGCCCACAGGAACTGTCCTAGGGTCATCAACATATCAATGCTTGTAGCCCACTGTCTCTGCCAGTCTGTCTGAATGCAATCAACAACCGTTGAGGTGTGGCCTAATCACACCTAGGTATTTCTGTGAGTACTCATGTGAGCCTAGGCAGTCTTAGTTTTGGCGCTGTTTGCATGTGTAACTTTGGCTCCTGAGGAATAAATCTTGTCTCTGCAAGACCAGACTCATCTCATTCATCTGACTGTCCATTCCACAAAATGGAACCTAACAATGGTATAAATGTCCTGTCTCCCTCCTGACAGTTTTGCAGTTGACTGCTGAAATATCAACATGCATTTTACTAACCCTGCTGCTATTCTGCCTGTGACCAGGCCTGCACTAAATACCGTGTGGAAGTGATCTGACACTGTTTGTGCCAGCAACCTGGAAGACAAAACTCCAGAATCTCTGCATTAAGTGGGAAAGAAATAGTAGAGAACCAGGCACAGGGTTGGCACAGACCTCTGTATATGTTTGGAACTGGTCAGAATGCAGTTAATCTGATTTGGTGAAATCTTGCCAGGCACTGCTCAAGTATTAAGGACATCCAACTGATATGTCCCTGGGTGTCCTTACATGACATCTGGGGTTCACTGCTCAGGCCAGATGCATAGGTCAGAATTGCTGACCTGTCCACTAATTGGAAATGGTAAACCACAGATCCTGTCAGTAACAGACAGGTCAGGTGGGAGAAATGATGACATTGATATAACTTTAACCCTGTAATGTTTTTGAGGAAACGGATAATGACAATGAATATGAGTCAGCCAATGTGTTTGCATTAATACAGTGTAGTCACCAATCATATTCATTCAATGGTGAAAGTTGATTAAGAAATGAAACATAGCTCTTTGGGAATTGCCAATATCTAGATATATTGTCAGATATGAATAAATATCTGCAGCTTCACATTTTCCCATAAGATTTGTTTTCCTCTTATATGAGGTCTTTCACTGTAAACTTTGTACATTTGTTTTTGTCACGCAGAACAGTATTCATCTGGACTGAAGAGAAGTGGAACTTTCTAAAGTGCCTTCAAGTTTCTTGTTTTTCTTTTTTTTAACTAGGTAGGCTCAGCAGTATGCTTAAAATTTGTCCCTTTCTTGCATCCCTATGGGAAAGAGAGCACCCCTAACAGTCATAGTCCAGATTTGATTAATTTTATTCAGCTAAGATTTTAGTGTAAGAAACAAGAGACAATTGGGGATGTTCCTCTAGAAAGTAGTAGCGTGGTTTAAAGCAGATGGTAGACTTAAGCTGAGAGAAGCATAACTGTTTCAAATGTAAACTACCATGCTAGTGAAAGCAGAGTCTGATTTTGAATATAATGTATTTCTGAAGGAAGGCAGTGGATGGGTCCAGGGCCAAATGATTTCATTTCCTCCCTGGTGGATTGCCAATCATCCACAATATCTGTGCCAGTTTCACTGAAAGATGTTGCATTAGAAATGAAGCCACATATGCTGTCACCATAAGCTGTCATGATTCACAAAATATGTTTCATATTTTCTGTTACAATGAAGCTGTTTTAAAAATGTTAAAGTTTTACTCACGTGTTTATCATTCATAAAATCAGTGTGCATGTGTCATCTGTGGAGCTCTAAGTTTTATCTGACGTGTGCCATTACTTGCAGTGATAGCTGTAGTTCCTGTGATTTTGTTGCAATTCTCTAGAGTGACAAGCCACTTGACAAAATAGGTTGGGATAGTAAAGGTGCAGGAGGCTGGAATGTAGGAAAAAAACTGATCAATCTTGACAGCTGCCATCTTACACTGTATTCACCCTCTTCCCTGACTGGCCCCTATAAAACTGTTTTACAGTGGACATCAGAAGCATGTGAAGATTTTAAGAGATTTAGAAGCAAATGTATTGTTATTGGTTTCATGTTTTGGTATAAATTTGCCTGATAAGGAAATTCTTGTATAACCTGATAATGATAACAATGGCACTTCTGATATTCTTTAACTGGCAGTGAGAAAATTGTCAAAATGATGATGATATATCTCAAGACAATGACATCTGGTGATATATAAAAGACCACTGCTATATCATGTTGGTCTGTACAAAAGTGTTTGTTGAATGGCTCCAGGTGAGGTATGATAGTTGAAATTTAAATTGCGTTTGAGTTTTCAGCTCAGACAGGAAGAAATTCCTTAATTACTCACATATGTTCAATTTTGGAGGTATTTCCTTTTTATAAGTATGTTATATATATGCAGTATAATACCAATGAAAGAGACCTGAGGGAGACCCATTTGGGAACAGGTGTTAAATTGTACCAATAATTACAGTATTATAGTGCAATTTGATACACTGGTGTCAGAGAGGTTTAGATTAGCCTTTAGCCCTTATAGACTGTATAAAGCTGTACATTTCAGTAGTGACAACTTACAGCAAAATGTTTTACTTACATCAAATATGTATTACAGAATTTCAACTCACTCACTCACCAAACAACTTTTTTTTACAAGAATTAATGTTAAATAGATATAGTTTTATCAAAAGGAAATCCCATTTCAACTCACTCACTCACCTAACAACTTTTTTTTACAAGAATTAATATTAAATAGATATAGTTTTATCAAAAGGAAATCCTATAGCTAAAGTTGTAAAATAGACACCTGAACAAAATTGTACTGGGCTATGCAGATCAATTAACAAACTATTTATTAGTCATTTGTTGCCATGCGTTCTCTCAAATTAGGTAGTCATCATGTCCAAAGATAAGCATTCAGAAAATCACATTGTCATTGTGTACCTACAGTTTTTTTCTATAATCATACAAAAGGTGCACAAAAGGTGATTTCATGTGTGCGTTCAATGTTCATTAATAGACAAGAGAGGAAAATACAATATAAATCGTATTTTCGACCCTTCTACCTACTCTCTTTTCAGACAGATAATTATTCTGCAATCATTCCATTAAGCGAATATTCACTTTGACTCACTTTGACTTCGCTCCTTTTTTTTTCCTGAAGCCATTGAAAAATGAATTCATAATGAAAATATTTTAGGTTGTCTGCAATTTGAGGTAGGTGAAAAACAATGTGGGAGTGCATAATTCTCTTACCTTCATCATGTCCTCATTCCTCTGAAGGAGATCGGGATTCCAAGTTAGTGCTGAGGCGTTCGATGTGTTAATATTTTCAAAATTAACCTCAGTTATTGCATTGTTTTGGTTCCATATATGTGATGTATTTAAAAAGGAAATCATGAATACACTCCTGTTAAAATATAACCAATGTAGGTCACTGCTTCTTAAATGAATTTAATTTAACTGTAGTGAAGACAAGGCATAAAAAATAAAACAAAACTTTCTAGTGTCCTTTATTCGGATATATTGGTTTATAAATCATGACTATTACTTTAATGCTTAGAAAATTTTTTGTATTTCTGTTGGGAGGAAAAAAAATCTTATATGCTGCTATTGTCAGCAAGTCATTACATGTTTAAAAATAGCTCATTATACCTGTTTTGTTTCACAACTATGTGATTGGTTATGCATGTGGGGTGTAGGAGAACAGAAGGAATCATGCAGTACTTCTAATATTGTTGTCTCCTTATACAGTTTTTTCTTTTGTTGGACTCTGCCTGACTTGTAAGTTTCTTTGTATAAAAGCGTATGTCAAATGAATAAATGAATCAAATTTACTCGACAGAATTGAAATGACTTCTTATGTCAAAAATCTTTATAAAGGAAGAACACAAGGATAGTTATTAAATTTATTTATTATATTATATGTTCTCCCCGCCATCCATAGCTTGATCTGCAGTGATTGTGTGCCTGGAGAACACTGTGGTCTAAATTTGCTGCAGTGCACTATGATGCGCACACTTCTGTTGCTTGTGATATGTGTGGAGCTGTTGTCCCTAGCGAGCAGGTTTCTGTGCACCTCACATTTTTTGAATGTTCTGCTAACTGCATTATTCCGTACATTATACAATTAATATACAGTTCTCAGAAGAGGCTGCACAAACTTTAAACACAGTAAATGACAAATCTTGAAACAATGTATTTTATCTTTATTTCCCAATTATCTGCAATCTAATGTATAATTCTAAACTCAAGAAAAATCAGAGACAAAATATGCACCTGTACAAGAAGCACTCTTAAACTGAAAATGATTCTGGTCACTTACAATCATCAGCCTGCCCTGGTGAATCACATAGAAAAGACAGCTTCTGCTATGTTTCAGCCACCTTGATCAAATGTCATTTGAAGGAGTAACAATGGTCTTGCAAAACTGTTTTGATTATTTGTTTGATTATGTGATTATTTGTTTGATGGTTGTTGGTTGTCTATTTTGAAGTCAAACTACTCTTTGATCTAGATATAAGATTTTATCAATCAGTTTTATCTGGTCTCAGGTTTCAGTCAATTTTTTACCATGGACATTAAAAGTAGAATTAAGATGCAAGCTTATGTACAAAACTAACTCCCAGCAAACTGGAACTGCTGTGATAGTTGCTGAAGATCAGGATGGAAGCAAACATGTTATTGATAAGTCAAAGACCCGTGGGAGAAGGCTTCCTCTCCCCTGTACCAGCACAGTGACTGGGGTAAGAGCTAGGGCATCAAGAGCAAACACCAGCCTGCCCATGCCAAAAACTCACAATTAAGGAAAACAGAGTGAGAAATAAAGCAAATGTAAAAGTACATTCTAGGCCCAGTTTTCAAAGATGTGCTGTATATCGGACAATCTAATGAATCCAAGAAATCCACTGAGCTTTGAATACGTGGACTTAAAAGATGTTTATGGTAGTCTTGCAATGGCTTGCAAATCTTCACCATTTCCCTAAGATAACAGTAATGCCCTGGAATATATCATGAAATATATTCAAAAACTAGGAGTCCTAAGATGATGAAAAGAGTAGTTTGGTAATTGGTTCTTTTTTTATTTTACTTATTTATTTTTTAATCAAATACCTCCCATAGTAATCCCATAGTATGTCAAGAAAATACAATATTGATCACAATAGTATGTTACAATCATTTACATTTTTTTTTGTTCGGGTTTGTGTCGACTCTCATATGCATATGAAAGTTATGATTCTTTCAAATCACAGTCTCAACAGTATGACAGGCTTATATTTCTGCTGGGACTCAAAAGTTGAAACGTGGAAGCACACTCACTCATTACCTCTGAGTTCCATTTGTTTGTACTGGACATGATCTATGAGTAGCTCTACAACTATGATAGCATTTAAGATTATTCCAGCCAGAATTGTGTCCAATGCCTCAGGAAATGCACAAACAATTTGTTAATTGTTTATTGTCTTAATATATTTCCTCTGGGAGTCTAATTAATGAAATACCATTGGCAATCTCCAAGAAATTTGTTCAATTTATAATTGTTCTTAGAGTACTAGGGGCGTCTCTACATTAGGGGCCAGTGGGGCCCGGCCCCACCACTAGATGGCGGTATTGAGTTCTTTCATTGAGTTTCTTATCTCTCAGGCACAGCAGTTCAATGAATAAAATTCATTTTGAATAACTCAACCTTTGATAGATATTATCCATAATACCTCTTTTAAAATGCACTCAAAGAAATAAAAATTGTCTGTGCAATGTATTGTACCCTAAGGCACTTGAATCGGTGACAAGTGTCTGTCAGTGGGGCCGGCCCCATGACCCTGACAGTATGACAGGGAACTCCTTCTGTGCATGTCATAATGGATTTTCTATGTTGGCCTGTGGGGCCCGATTGTCTTGTCATGTTTGGTAACACCCACATAAAGGTCAAGTGCAGGGCGCAGAAATCATAGCTATGTGTGTCAATTGGCTAGCTAGCTGTAGATAATCTCCTGACTGTAGCTGTAGTAGCTGTCTCCTTACAATCGCATTTTTTTTTTAATTTGTTGAGCATAAGGAAATATACAAAACAAGACAGGCAGTACAAGTATACAAAGAAACTATTTCAACTAATAATAGTGGATGATGCTGCTACACGATCGCATTATTGATACGAGATTGCATTAGACTCTCGTAGTAGCCTGGCTGTAGCAGTCCATAGCTGTAACTTTTGAAATAGCCTATCACGATGAACGAGGCTGAAAACCTCTTGGCCACCAATTCAGTTCTCTACCTTTTGAAGAGAAGGTCACGATCAAAAGGTTGGGACCCCACCAGCCAGAAAATATCAACATCACCCAAGGAGGAAAAGATAGAAACCGCACTTTCAATCTGGAGTGGTTCCAGAAGAAACCCTAGCTAACAGCTAGCACTTTGAAAAAAATCGCTCTTCTGCTTTCCCTGCCTTCTTTTTATTATTGAAAAGCAGTGTTGAGTTACTGTAATCACATTACATTTGTCTGTAATGCAGTAATGTAACGCGTTACTGTTCTAAATTCAGTAATCACACTACAGTTCCTAACAGTGAGCGGGAAGATTACTGGATTCTCCTATTGACAGACAAGAGGAATCTTCCGCCTCACCCTGCGCTCACACAGGAGATGCATCAATTTTCTAAAAAAATGTATATACTAATAAATATTATAAATATATATTATATTTTATATTTATTTATATGTTATATTTATAGGCCTATGTTATATTTACATTGTCTTTGCTATATTCATCGTGGAGTTGTATGTTTGTATTTTCTTAAGGCAGGAAGGCAGGTCTATTAATATATCACCCAATATATGCGTGAACCCACAAACCAGGTGCATTATTCCTGCTGAAAAATATGTTTTGGAGGGAATTTATTTTCCTATAATGAGTGTGATCTTGCTTCGAACACTACCGTTTCACCATGGACCGCAAAGTAGCATTCACAATCGCCGCTATGGGAAGTAAAATGCGAATATAGGAGCTAAAGTTTAAGAAAACGTTTCACAGCGAAAGAATATAAGATTGACGGCCCTGATTGGCCGTCGCTCGACTCTGTCACTGATCATTTGCATAAAGTTGAACTTTGCTTAACTTTTTTTCGTTCGGACACTGCTGACTACAGAGTGTCATGCTCTACCCCATGATGCGGAGTTGGGTGCGCGTAATCAGAAACCTCCCACCTCCTACAGCACTGTCTCTGAGAAGGACTTCTTTGATTTCGATGAGGAGGAGGAAGATACAGCTTCCTTCAACTCTGACACAGAAGTCCTCGAGTATTTGAAGTTGGGGTCAGAGATGGAAGTCCTGAATCGCTTCCCTACAATAAAAAGTATATTCATAAAATTCAACACCGCTACCCCATCCAGGGTGCCGGTGGAGAGGCTATTCAGCCTAGGCAGTCTTGTGCTAACGCCAAGAAGAAATTGGTTGTCAGACAAATGATTTGAGAGACTCCTCCTCATGCGGTATAACCACCGCTTTAGTGTTGACAAACACGTCAAATAACTACTGCCAGCCATGCATATGGTGAGGGAGCAACTCGAGTTTGTGTGAGTTAATTGTTGCACTGTTAAATGTAGTTCATAGCCTATGCCATTTAAACATGTTTTCCCTTTTGTATTTTTCATCAGCTAAAGATGTTAGAAAGGCTGGTGTATTATATTATTTTATTTGATATAGCCTATTATTTTAATTTAGAGGCCATTCATGTTTTTGGTTTGGTTAAGCCTACCTCTTTTACATTAACCTATAGGCTGTGTTATTTATTGATAGGCCTATTTTTGATTCAATTAATATTTTTATTAAGTGGCTTACTTTGTTTTATATAGGCTATTGATATCAGCATGTTTTATTTTGAGACATATGGCCTGCTGCCAGTGCCACATTGATATGGCCCACTTGAAAGTTGTTCCATTATTTGGACATAGTAACTGTTCTTGCCATGACATTTTTCCTGTGAAATGCTCTTTAGATTTTCACCAACTTTGCAGTCGGCTTTGTGGTAGCCTGTTTTATTAAAAAGAATAAAAGAAAGACTTGTGTTATGTCTTCCTTATTACAATAGGAATTTGTTATATGTGTGCACATGTAGGCCTAAGGTTTAAGGTTTGGCTATAGGCTGTTGCTGAGTAACGAAAAAGTAACGAGTAATGTAACAAGTTACTTTCCATAGACAGTAAACAAGTAAAGTAATGTATTACTTTTTTTAAAGTAGTGAGTAATGTGTAATACATTACTTTTTTGAGTAACGACCCCAACACTGTTGAAAAGTTTGCACACGTGAAAGAGCTCTGAGCCACATTCCTTTTCAAGTAGTGAGTCAAAAATTGCGCTTTATGGCTGTGTGCTCGTGCTACGTTACATTTGTTATGTTTTCATTAGCGTTATTAAGCTTCTCATAGTTTTCAGTTAGCATTTGCTATATTTTTAACATTAAATCACTGTTTCCTCAAAGCTAAAATTAGCTAGAATTTTTCCAAACTAGTGTTATAATTGCACCGGTTTTAGCATATGTGCTAAACGGAAAATCACACTGGTGTGACCGTACACGTGAAAGGGTTAATAGGTAAATAAGTAAACAATATTAGTTCAAACTTGTACACAAAATTAGTATGTTCATTGTCCAGAGTATGTCCATTGCATTTTAAAGACATTTCAGGAGTTTAATTTAGCCTACGCATAGGGTCAAGGATTGCGTTGCAAAAGAGATTGTTTGCCGATGTAGGCCTACAGTATGTGGCCAAGGTCCTGAAAAAGCTGAGCTGGGATTCCAAGCGGAATCTCAGCTGCGCAGAGGCCGGAGCAAGTGATGTAGTACAAGAAATATGTGGAATTTAAATAGTCCTCACAAAAGAAAGTCAGACATTGGGTAGCATGTTAATGAATGTTCCTCCCGAACTTACGTTTGAACATAATTTATTTTAAATGATAGGCCCATCTGCGCTCCCCCGGTAGGCTACTTTCTTTATTTTGCAGGTGAGTGGCTAGGCGTGCTAGTGTGTTAGAAGGGTTTCATCGCTGTGTCAGACTAGCAAGGCTGAGGCTCACATTCATCACTGAAGCTAATTGGTGCCCCACCAGAATTTCTATGCCAGAGACACCACTGGCATTTTAGAATGTCCAGACTACACTATTTGTTAGTGTATAATTAATTATAAATAATTTAAGAGGGCAGTGGGTGAATTACATTTAAACCAGAGGGCAGTGTGTACAGACATGCAGAGAAGGTCCATGTAAAATTTAAGTGCTTGACTATTATTCTCTAGCTTTTGGGTAAGGGTATCTTGCAGAAATAATTACAACTTTAATTTAAATCTTGTCTCCACAGTAACCTGCAGAGAAATTTATTTTCATTGTGTGACATTTCACTAATGAACAACTTCATGCTGTGGTTTGTCTTTTTAGCAAAATTGATAAATATTAATCTTCCTCTCAGTAACCATACAAAAAGATTTAAACTGGTAGTGAGAGGATGGTAGTGAGAGGACCAAATGAGTGAATTGCATTCAATATCTGTTAAATCAGTAGTCTTTAAAGGACCTAAACAAGTGTTCTTCAATTGATTTTCTTAAGAAAAGATTTAATAAGTAAGCTGCCATGATTCCAAGAGGACAAAGACCCCTCTTTAAGCCTTTTGTTGAGTCCTTTATCTGCAGTAAAGTCACTCCATGTTTTTATCCTGTCTTCACTTTCCAGTCTTTTTATATTAATTACAGTTTAATCACAATTTAATCACAGCTTTTAATAAATCAGCAGTACAGGCAGATGAATGCAATATTTCAATAGTTTTAGTATAGAATAGAACAACAGAATAGAAAAAAAATTAACCTTAGTGTTGCAGATAGTATATTTTTTTCCAAACAGCACACCTCAAACAGCAAACCTCAGTTATAGACCTACAATATCTGGAGAGGCATCTTGATACAGATATAAAATAAACAGCAAAAATAGTAATGCAACATTTTTAATGGCACAGGATATATACTACCATGCTGTGTTCTCAATGTACAAAAGAAACACTGGGATGCTTCAAATGAATGCTTCCACTTAAGATCATGTATGCCCTTCTATAGCTCCTTAATTGTTTAATCGATGGTTAAAAGTCAAGGCTGCACGGTTTTGGTAAAATTGTATTAAAGATTTGATACAGCCAGCCAAGGTTGTGGGTTTCTGGTAAAATTGCATTAACAATCTTTCTCCTCATGGAATGAAGTTAGGTCATTGCAATTAGGATTCCATTACTAAATGGCACATTTCAAAATGCTTTTTTTACCATGAAGGAATTACCACATGCCAAGAGAATATGTACCATATACAAGCCCTATACATGCACTCTCTTTATATATATATATGTGATGGGGCTACCCAGTTGGCTGGCAAGACACGTGATTAGCACAGTGACCTACCCAACAAACAGGGGACGTCCCCCAGACGTTTACAGGACATTCATGACGTCCGCGATTGGTCCCCACCACAACGTTCTCTAGCGAACGTTACTGGGATGTTTTTGACGTTCGTAATAGGTTCTCGTTTGGTCCCTAAGCGACGTTTGGAACGAGCCGTAAATCGGACCTTCAAGGGACGTTCTAATTTGGTCCTTCAGGGGACGTTTGCATTTGGTCCCTCAACAACGTCGTAGTGACGTTCGCATTTGGTCCTTCAAAAACGTCCTAGTGATGTTCGCATTTGGTCCTTTAGGTGACGTTCGGATTAGTGATCTCGTGCTCTACAGGGCGTCTAAATAGCCTGTGCAGCGATCGTTACATTTGTGGGTTTTGTGAGAGCTGAAAGTGGACAGAGAGGATAGACAGCGTAGTGATTTGGTAATTTTGTAGCGTTAGTTTTGTAGTTTATATTGTTAGTGTAGTTTATATTATAGTGTATTGTATATAATTAGATTTTTGTAAATACGTCCAATAGTTAGTTTAACAGTGTTCTAGATAGTTAGTTTGATAGTGTTTTAGTGTTAGTGTTTATATTTAATCATAGTGTACAGTTAATTAGTAGTTTAGATTATTTAGTATTAGTTTATATTAATCAGTATTAGTTTAGCTTATCTGCCAACCCGGCTTTCACTTTCAAGGTGAGCCCTCTCGAAGTTTTAAAGTGTTACCTTATAGCTAATTTCAGTTTTGCTAGCTGGCTAACGTTAACATTCAGTAATTTATTCCACAACGTTGTTGGCGCGCCTCTATGGCAATGACATTAACAGGTTATGTTAACACAAGTTCGCGTTACTAAGTTAGCTGAAACAAAGTATATTCATGAACAAATATCAGGAATTCACTTATCCAAGCACTGCATGGCCAGGATTTGTCTCGTTTAACTTAAGCGACTTGTAAATGTTAAAGCTACAGAAGAAAACACAATGTTACTTTTTAACATGTCGGAATAATGTCAGCATGATTAACGTTAACATGCCACCATGAACAGTTTTCAAATCTTCTCTGAAGCAGCACATATGAAATCATAACAAACGTTAATGTTATGTTACATGAAGAACAGCTAAAACGTTTGTGAACAGTTATATAATAATGTTAACATTATTAGTTAGCGCTACTGAGTTCGCTCTCAGTTTTTTTGGTCAGTCAAACTTTAACGCAGTGTGTGATCTTGTGGACCTTTTTTTGTGCCCTCTCTGTGCAGTGTTCCACCTGGCTGTTAGCGTAACGTACCCAAGAAGTAAGTCACAGTGACAGCAAGAACAAAAACAACAACAATAATAATAATACCTAGTAGTAGGAGTAGTAATGAATAAGCGTCATCGTCATAAGCACATCTTGGTTACCCCATATCCCCACTATGTTCGCGGTACGTCCTTTGAACATCCCGGAATAACGTCCCCAGGATGTCTCCCCAATATTTCCCCAATGTCCCCGCAATGTCCTCAGGACGTTCTTAGAATGTCCCGCATAACGTCCCCGGGACCGAAAGGGAACCCTACACAATGATGTTCAGGGAACGTTCGGAGAGGACCTTTAGGGGACGTCATGGGGACGTTATTTTGTTTGCTGGGTATAAATAGGCGGTAGTAGCCAGGTAAAGAAAAAACGCCTCACCTGTTGTGGTTCCGGTTCTCCCCTGGGCATTCTGAGCTCCTGTCGTGCGAAGGTAGGCTGGTGTTTCCATTTGGGTTCATGCTGTCTTGAATTGACTCGGGCAAAACTGATGAGCGTTGTCTATGTTAGGTTTCCATAGACGGACTGGTGGCGCTTGAACCTCCTGTCATCCAGAGCACTGAGGTAAAGCAACAGTTCAAATGTTAGAATGTAGAATGTATCCAATACATTACAACAAGGGCATGTGGGTTGTTTTGGCTTTGTATGTACTGTAAGGGTAATTCTGCTCCTGATCGCGTCATGAAAGAGTGTACCAAATGTGAAAATGTTCAAAGGGAATATGGCATTAGAGTGCTATCGTTTAAACCGTTTCCTATTTTTCTCATAGGATAATACTGGCTGCTGTTTTGCCTGCTTATGAATGTATCACCACAGTTCTTTTAATACTGACCGCGAGGAAAACGCAAACTCGCTGAAGTAGTGTCGTCTCTACATAGTTGCCCCGGTAGCTAGCGCCTCGGCGGTTACCTAACCTCCTCCTAGCACCGGCTAATTCTTGTGTGTTACTCCACAGGACGGCACTTACTTGGTAATTGTATGGTGTTTTTCAGGTTCACGGTTAACAAACCAACTGTGCATTGGGTTGGGGCTCAGGGCGTATATTGTTTTTGATTGTTCTCTTTTGTTTTTAACTGTGTGGTGGGTTTGGGACTCCATGCGGGTGTAGGAGGGGGTGATTGCGCGCTTCGGAAGGTGGATTTTTCTTCACCGCTTGCTGCATGTGTACACGAATGTGTGGAGATTTTAAATTTCACGGACTCACCCGCTTTTACTTCACTCCCTTTGCAGTGTGTGTGTGCGTCACCGTCACCACTATTTCCCATTTCCTCCTCCGGTAAGTTGCCCTCTCTCTCCCCGCAGCGCCCTTACCCGCATGCACCGCAGTAACGCCCCCGATGGTCGGGAGGACGAATGGTCGGGGTTTTACTTTGTAATATTTTACTCAATTTTTTATATACTCGTGGTTTGTATGTTTTCATTTGCTTCTTTTATAGACTACCTTAATAAACTTGTTTTATTGTGGAATTCACATCTCTGTTTGCTTTATTCAGTTGGAGGGACTTGTGTGTGGAACAAATATCTTATTAAAAAGGGGTGTTAATTATTTCTTTGGGTGAAATTCCCAAAGTGGCGTAGTTCGGAGTCTAGCACCTGTATCATATATATAAAGAGGCAGGCCATGGATGGGATGGATGACCTGGGGAGCACACAGGGCATTTATTGACAGCACAAAATAAAACAATGCCAGAAAACAAAAACAAAACCTAGCTCCTCTTCAGTCTTATCAAGGTGTCCCTACATAAACCTCTGCGAAGCTAAGCCACTTGCCAGAGACACATGCAGTGAATCAGAAAGAGTTGTCAATAAAGACACATAGGTCAAATCTCAGAGTAGGTAGTGAACCAAAAGAAAAAGGAATTCCCAAGAAGAAGCAGTTTTTCCCTAAGCTGCTACTAACTTCCCCACCCCCAAACAGGTGTGTATGATCTTTTTGTAGGCCCTTAATGAGGGCCTTTTGAGTTCAGTGGTAGCCAGTTCCAGTGTTCCTGCTCTTGGCTGCTCTACAACAGCACCCCTGGTTGTTATATATATGACATGAGCAGGTGATTCTAAGAGAGACCGTTGGCTATGCTTTGTGATAAACACTGCAATACACACAACTCTGTCTTGCTGGTGTTTTTAAGTCAGCAGCAGTATTAACACTAATTGTATTGTTTTGTTGAAGGGAAAGGAAAGAAAAACACCTGCTGTGAAAACCTTTGTGACCCACCTTGGAGGCAGTCTCCAATCATGCCTTCCAAAAAAAATCATAACAAAAGGATCAGAAGAGAAGGAATAGAAATCACCCAAATATTCCACATAATTACAGTTCAGTTAATTGTTCTCTGATGTTATGTGGTATCTCTTTTTAAAGAAAAAAACATTTCCCCCAATTTGCGTATGTTGCAGTTAATTTATTAAATGAGATAAGGTAAAAAGGTGACACAATGCAGATGGTTTTGAAGTAAATTAACAGAGAAATGTAGCTTTGTCGAGTAATTATCAAAAGTGAAAAGCTCAGTTTAAGAATGTGTGGACATTTAAATGTAGTTTTAACTCTCAGCTATTACAGAATAATAAGTATATTAGTGGGCATATTATTTCAGTATCATATACATACATTTACATTTATTTATTTAGCAGACGCTTTTATCCAAAGCGATGTACAAAAGTGCATACAGTAAGTATAGCAACAGTATAGAGCAACCAACAAGATCCGTATTCAAAAACAGCACAATAATTGCCAAAGTAAAGATGATAACAAAAGCAAAAAACACACAGCAATTTTAACAGCACTGATCTAGATGGGGAGCTGAAAGATGACAGCAGACAGAAATTGGGAAGTGGGGGGGGATTGTCCAGATAGAGTCTGAAGAGATGTGTCTTCAGTCCACGTCTGAAGGATTGGAGTGATGGAGCTGTCGGTAGCGGGATGGGGAGTTCGTTCCACCACTGGGGAGCGATGGAGGAGAAACATCGTTGCCTTGCAGAGCGAGAACCTCCCGCTCTGTCTGTGTGAGGAGCAAGACATCCAGTTGCAAAATATGTTGAAGGTAAGTCCAAAACATTATTGTTTCCTTACTGATACTGACTTAATATTTTCAACATCGGACAACCTCAAACAGTAAACCAAAATGTTGATAGAAAAGTCATAATGAAAAAAGTTATACTAGTGCTTCCCCTTTAGTGTAACTGGACCATTCTGTTAATGACACAAAAATACTCCCAATCAATGGCTGAAATGCATCACTCCCATCTTAGAAGTTAACACTTAATTGAGACACTTTTTGATACTGCAAGTGACCAGAGTCTCATCATGGCTTACGATACAGGAATGAATTCATCTGTGTTGTGCCATGTGTTGCACTTTTCCTTCCAGCCTTTGAACAAGTAATTACTTGTTAGAGAAAACACCACATTCAACAATTGTTAGAGAAACAACTGTATTAACTGCATCTGCTGTTAGGGATGACATACTATACGTTTTGCAAATTTGAGGTGTTAAACGTTTCTTCTGTGCTTATTTCATGGGTATTTTCCACCCTTTTCACCAAACTTGTTGTCTCCAATTATGTATTTTTAGTTTGTCACCTCTGTAACCACAACTGCTGAATCCTCTGATACACATGAACACCAAAACTATTTTTTCACACTACAAGTCCCACAGTGCGCCAGGAAGAAAGTGCTGTCAGAGAATAAAAGCATCTTCTTGATGCTTTTTGAGTAACTCATAGATGCCCACATGCGTGTAAAAAGCAGAACAGCAAAGGGCCCCTGACCAACCGACCATAACCATGATCAAATTCAAATTCAAAAATTTACTTCATTGTTATTATAAATACAAAGTATTGTATTGCCAAATTACATAAATCATTCAAACTACTCTCTTACAGTTTTAACTCTGCATTGTTTACATCATAAGCATTAATTGCATCCAAGTTAATTACAGATTCATGCTTTTTAATAATCCTCTATTCTTATCCAGTTCAAATGAGGGAATATTATGCAAAGATATAGACCTGATCTTCTGTCTTGGAACTAAAGGAGAACCTAGAGTTTAAAGGTGCAATCTGATCATTGCACATCACTGACACTCTGAAAGACAGCACTATAAGCAAAAGCTTTTTTACAGTGTTTGCAGATCCAAATATGGATCTGTTTGTCTTGAATAGAATGGAAGGTCATAGTCTTTAGAAATGTCAGAAGAATACAACTCTAAAGTGTCCCTGAGAGATATTTCAAATTTTTCTATCACTAGCATTACCATTTACATTGTTGGGGAAGATTAAAAATCATTATTTCACAGTGAAGCTGTGTGAAGGTTGGCCAGGACTCTGAACTGGAAACTGGTAAAGGATTTTTTTTTTCTTTTTTGCAATTGAATGCCCCCTTGTTTGCCTCATTTGCTTCACAACATGTATATGATGTCAAAGCAAGGAGATTGTTTTACAGAAACACTGTGAAATTAATTAACTATGGATTTCAGAGACTGAAATGACAAAAAATCTGAGTGTGTAATAATGTCTGAATCACATTAATTAATATACAGAAGGTATAATGGCATACAGCTCCCGTCCAGTGATGTGCATGAATGGGAGGGCACAGAGCCTAAAAGATACCACACATTATTAATTAATTATTCAACATTAATATACCAACATGAAACAGGTGAAAAACTGACATATCAAGCTGCTACTCAGTTATACTCATTTACATTCTTACATTGTACTCTCATAATAAAATATGGTGTGGAATTCTTTTTATTTTGAACAGCTGAATTTGGATGTCCTATGGGATCTGTGATATTTGCACAAAAATCCCCCGGGCTGGCCTGCTGTAAATACTTAGCATTGGACAACTTATTGAAAGTATAATTGTGCTTATTCTGATAAAATAAAAAGATAGAAAGATAATTTAGAAAAGATAAAAAGATCCTGTGATCTGGCCTGTCAAGCAAAATTAATGACTATGCAACTTGTGATAATCAAATGAACATGTCAGCTGAGAATTGCACATGGCAAAGATTGTTGATCAAGCATATAATATAATAATGGATTCACACAGCAGACTGAAGTTTTTAGAGGTAACCACATAAATAAGTAGCATCCCAAATAGCACCTGTACCAGGCTGTAACATTGTATAAATGCTGCAATGCAGCTATGTAACAAACAGGTCATGTCTTAGCCATGATCCTTGAGTGTTTCTCTCCCCTTGACTGAAATTGGGTTCAATGTAATGATATGGTCCTTATGCAGTTTGCCAAAACAAGCTTTCAGATTAATACTAATTTCACGTTCATTCCTGTGCTACTCATTTTCAATAATGGCTACATTTCTGAAGGAGTAAACAAGTGAAGATCTGAAAACAATGAGAAGTTCCCATATTGTTTTACCTTGGAAACAGGACATTTACTAACCACACTGTAAAAAATCTGCGGGGACTTCAACTGAAAAAAAAAAGTCAACATTCTGCATATAAATTTTTGAGTAAACTGAACTTTTGGACAGACACTGAAATTATTAAGTTAAAGTTTAAGTTCACCAAACTTATTAAAGTTTGTTATAGGAAGTAGTGTTTAAAGTTCCCTGTACTTGATCATTTAATTCGGTGTAACCTACAAATTTGTGTTTGAACAAACTTACATTAACTCAAAACTCAATTTTTCAATTTCTCAGTAATTACAAATGGAAGTTAGTATGACTTACAAATTTGTGTTTTGTATTGAGTGCTAAGCTTAAAAAAATCTGAGGGGACAATCTTATTTAGTCAACAATTTGCATTTTGCATTTGTATTTTGCAGAATTCTTCTGTATTAGAATTCTATCTAGATTTCAAGTCTCTACAAATCACAAAAATGATGCATTAGTACAATATTCTAATATTCTCAAATAAATGGTATTCCTTAATTGCCATTCTTAAAGCTTGTAGAGCAACACAATTAATAAAAGGTTTTTTTCCCCAAGAATCTGAATTTTATTGAAACGCCATTGACAGTCTTTAAAGCAAAGTTTTGAGACCCAATATGCACAAAGGGAAAAAATTACCATAGTCTTTCTTGTTGGTTTACACAACTTTTGTAAAAAGTACAGTAATATAATGTGGTCAAATAAAAATTCACCGGTCTCTCAGATGTCAAGAATTGCTTAGTATAACATTTTTCAAAACCTTCAAAAAAGTAACGTACATTGATCTCAGTCTTTCTCTGTTGGTTTGTTGTGGACAAATGTGTGGACAAACAAAGCAGAAAAAAATTACCAGATTCAAACATTCTTTGTTAACAGTCAATATAACCTGTGTCTTCACATGGTTTGCAAGTGAGCAGCGAGCATACTGTTTACTACAAGAGTTTATTTTTGAAAGACTGAACTCTTGCTGAGCAGCTGTCACCAGGACCTAAAGAGTTTCTGAACCACGTCACAAGTGTATTTCAACTCCTTTGGGTACTGAATGTTGAGCGCATACAAGAGGCCAAAGAAAAGCGCAAACACGTTTGGTAGATCATGGATGTTGTACATTACCACACTCTCCTCTAGTATGATGGCAAAGTCTTCAACATGTTGGGAGGAAGAGGCGGCCCCTACATCATCTTCGATCAGTGGCGTCATTAGGTCCAATCATTCGGGGCTATAGCCCCGAATATTTTAAGCCTAGCCCCAGAGGCGCAAAAAGGGGGTATGCAACATATGCAGCGCATAAGGGCGCTACGCGAAGGGGGGCGCCAAAACAATGGTGAAAAATATACATATACATGATACAAAAATGTGTCTTTGTTGTCAATTGTCTTTGTTTTGTCATTTAAAATAGGTACATGCTGTATTATAGACATATTTTTGAAGTTACAGGTCTAGACCGATCACACGGACAAGACAGCTTCTTATTTGTTATGGCTGCAGTCCAATGACTGTATCAATGATGAGAGTTAAAATGTTGTCATAAAAGATTCTAGAGCGCGAGGCTTTGCGGCACTCTGTGATAAACTGTCAACTTGTCATGACATAGAGAAGGATTGATAACTTATGTAGCCTTCTGTTTTGTTTTGAGACTGAGTTAAGGTTACTATACCTAATACTAAGTTAATTTCACTCAGGCGTGAGGATGGAGAGGACAAGGAGAAAAAAACAGAAGGATCAAAAACAGGTGAAGAGAACAGGTAACAGGTGGAAGTATGTATAGGATTGCCGGTTGCCTACCCATGATACCAATTAATTAATTTCCCACCATTATCAATGTGGAAAAAAATTCTATTGTAAAAGGATAATATTAGAGTGATGTGTAATTTAATTGCAAAGCTGTCAAATAATGGTTGCTTAACAATGTGACTCAGTGGAGAAGAAAACAGACAGGAAGAGAGGGAGACAAACATGTTGAGTGAGACCAGTGATGACAATGAGTAGGAAGTGTTCTATTTGGACTACTAGTTACATAAAATCAGACCTTAACTACACTATAGTAGGAAGCTCTGCTGTAACCTATTGACTGTGTTCATTTGAAAAAAAAATAGTGCAAAGAAAGATGGAAAGCCACTTACCACTCAGAGGGAAGTCACAGAAGAGGAGATGGACATTTCAGGGGAACAGAGAAATGCAGCAGAGGAAAGATCTAGGGAAAGACCTTATTCTGAGGATCCAGCTGACTGGCCTTCACCACATGAAATCAGTGACTCATTCTGGCAAATTATGGCTGAGAATGGCCCATTGAAATGTCCTGATGGGCCATATCCTAGATCAGACAAGAGTAACAGGCACTTTTCCAAAGCTTACTGTTATTGCTTACTCTCCAATGGGGAGCAAGTTAAGCGGGACTGGTTATTGTATTCAAAAACTAGATAAAGTGTACGGCTTTGCATGTAAGCTATTTGGTGGAGTCAAAGCTTGTGATACACGTCTTGTGTTGGGATACAAAAACTGGCAGTCTCTTTCAAACACACTGCAGCATCATGAAACAAGCAATTCTCATATAAATGCTTACCTGTCGTGGAAAGAATTGGCCTCTCGCTTGCAGCTAGGCAAAACAATTGACAATGAATTGCAAAAAGCTATGGCTGCAGAAAAGTCCCACTGGAGAAGTGTTTTGACTCAAGTAATTCATTGCATACTTTTTCTTGCCAAAAGAAACTTGCCACTGAGAGGCAAGAGCGCAGAATTAGGAAATCCTGAAAGTGGAAACTTCCTAGGTTTGATTGAGCTATTGCCGTGTTATGATGTTGCAATTGCAAAACATCTTAGAAAAGCCTCTTGCAAAAAAAAACACAGCATACCTGTCCTGGTGCACTCAGAATGAGTTTTTACAGTCCATATCAGAATGCATTGTTGGCAAAAATCTGTGATTCGGTGAAAGCCACTAAATATTTTGCTGTAGAATTTGACTGCACACCTGATATTTCAAAACAGGAACAGGCCTCCATCATAATTCGATATGTGCACACAGATGAAAACAAAAAGGCAACTATACATGAGTCATTTGTTGGTTTCACAGCTGTGAAGGACACAACTGGGCAAGGCCTCTCAGAGACATTGATTAGTGTCATAGAGAAAAATCTAGGGTTAGAGTTGGCTAATTGTAGGGGACAGAGCTATGACAATGGTTCCAACATGAGAGGAATTCACAAAGGTGTCCAAGCATTAATACTGGAAAAGAACCCAGAAGCACTGTTTATTCCTTGTTGTAGCCACAGCCGTAATCTGCTTTTGTGTGATGCAGCCTCTTCCAACAGAGAGTGTTCGAGCTTCTTTGGCACTCTACAAAGACTGTACACAATCTTTTCTTCATCTGTTAAGAGATGGGATGTTTTGAAAGAATCTGTGGATATAACACTGAAGCCACTGAGTGACACCGGCTGGGAGGCAAAATTAGACACTGTTAAAGCCTTGTGTTACCAGTTCGGGAGAATTCTTGACGCTTTGGAAAAGCTTGAAGTTTCCAAAGATGGTAAAATTGCATCAGAGGCAAAAGCATTGTCAGATGAAATTGTCCGCATGGAATTTCTTCTGTGTTTGATAGTTTGGTATGACCTTTTGGCAGAGATCACTCATGTAAGCAAGGCACTGCAAGCAGCAGATGTCTCACTGGACACAGCTATTATACTGGTTGACTCCTGGTATGTTGCTGACTTCCTGGTTCAGTACAGGGTGGAAGGTTTTCAAAAATCAATTTCCATTGCACGCCTGATGGCAACTGAATTAGATGCTTGTCCAGAGTTCAGGAGGAAACGCCACCGCAAACAGAAAAAATTCCATGATGAAAATTTTAACTACACTGAAGATCAGGACCCTGAGACTCATTTTAGGTGTATGGTGTTCAATGTAATTATTGACACTGTTACCCAGGAGCTGTCTGAAAGATTTAGAAATGTTCAGCATGTCTCAGAAAAATTTCAGTTTATCACCAAGATGGGAAATATGACGAAGGACGAATTGGAGGAATCGGTAACTCGGTATGCCCTAGCAACCAGCGACATTTCTAGGGACATCATACAAGAAATCTACCCTGCAAGCTGTATACTTAAAGGAACCCAAAAGGCCATTGACAAGTTAAATTTTCTCTTGCAGGAAAATCTGGACTAAGTGTTCCCAAATTTGAAGGTAGCTTTTAGAGTATTTCTGACGATGCCACTGATGGTTGCCTCTGCTGAAAGATCATTCAGCAAGCTAAAACTTATCAAAACATACCTTTGATCGAGTATGAACAATGACCGCTTGACCCAATTGGCAGTCATCTCAATTGAAAACAAATTGGCACAGTCAATTTCATTTGATGATATACTTGGGAAATGGGCAAGTGCAAAGGCAAGGCATGTCACAATTTAGTTGGCGACTACAGAGTGGTGTCCGTCCCATGGGTCCAGTAAGAATGGTCCAACAGACGCCTAAATCTATTGTAAAATATGTACAGTAGTTGTTAATGGTTGCTAAATACCAGTGCATAGTCATGAAATGTAACTTAATGATTAAAATAGTTATTAAATTGATCTGTTCAAGCAAATACACAGTTTTTGCCCTTTGTACATACAGGATATGACTTCCCCCGCGCTGTTCTGACAATACTGAAATTTGACGATGGGGGGGGGGCAATGTTGATGTTGCATACCCCTCAAAAAATGGGTTGTTGCACCCCTGCCTAGCCCCGAATATTTTTGCACACAAAGTTGGAAGATGCGCACACCCAGATGAAAAGCTCCGGTTTTAAAAACCAATCTGGCCTTCTTGGCTATTTCAAGAAGAAAACTCAAGGTAAATCTTTGAGTGTGGGTATTACACAATGTATCAAATTATGTTGATGCACAAAAAATGTTTACTGACATGACTATATAGCAACCCAAGCTAGATAGCCCTTACACCAATAATTAGCCTATGGTGAACTGATGGCCAAGTCTGTCAAGTGAAGGTTCTCTCTCTCTTTCTCTTTCTCTCTCAGTTCAATTCAGTTCAAATAGGCTTGCTTATTGACATGACCATAATAAGAAACAGTATTACCAAAGCACACTTGGGGGACAAAGCACATACATATAGGCTATATAGGGATAGCCAGACGGAGGCTGTGCGCTGTGTGAGAGGAAAAAATAGGAAAGATATTCTGTCGCTTCTAACTTTCTCTCTGAGTGATGTGAATGCGATGCGAAGCTATATTTACATGTAAATATAGTCGAAATCACAGCACAGCCTTTGTCTTTAAATTATGTGTATAATGATTTGTCAGACGACGTTGCGGTTATAAAATCTGAATTTTAGCAGTGCAGAGCAGCAGCTTGATAATGGCTTGGAAGTGACTGCTGGTTAACGTGTAGTCTTAATGGGCCGCGTTTCAGTCACTATTTCATACTCGTCTCGTTGTCTCGTTGTCTGACAACAGAAACAGAAAAATATGTTAATGAGAACAGCATTATTGGGAATTCGCCTATAAGTAAGCACAGATCAGGAGAGAAGCAACCAGATAGGGGTGTCAGAGGGCTGACACCAGGCAGAATGGAAATACCGTGTGATGACGTCACATATATGCTAATTAGCATGATGTCATCTAGCGACTTTTCGAGCAGGCTTTAGCTACTTTCCATTGAAAATAGTTGGCAACACTGCCTACAGCTTTACAAGCGAGGAAAAGACATTGGCGAAGCAACAAAACCCGTATGGACGCCCACTATACATAGCGTACCAGTTTGCAAAACAGAGCCATACACACAAGGCTAAAGTTTATTATTGCTATCAAATGCTGTGAATGATCTAATATTTTTTCCAAAATATCGCTCGGACAGAAACGCTCCTTTTAGCAATCGAAATAGGGTCAACTTGCAGGCTATCCAAGCTAACGTAGCACTGCATCTTGGCTGCTAGTCAGATCTTTATCAAACATCATATAAGGGTATCTAAAAAGCTAGCAATCAGCAAATGAACTACAATGCTTACATCATATTAGTAGTCTAAGCTGTTTTGTGGGTGAGTCATAAGTAACACGGATACATTTCTGTCAAACACAACTTTTGTTTGCACTAGCATAAAGTAATAGAGCGTATGGAGGCTAAGGGAAAGTACACAGAAAGTGGAGCTGCCTGAACTGAAGAAACACATTGCATTACTTAAAAATACTTAATTTTCTTCATCTGCAACTTTGCCTCGTTCAGTTGGTATCGCTCCTTCATTAAGGAACAACTTTGAAGCAAATCCTGCATTGTACTGTCCAAGGTTGAGAAAGCACTCCGGCTTGAAGTGATTAGCGCACGCAAGCAGGTTTTTGCTTACTGTTCCTGGGGGATTTCCATTGAAAATAAAATAAATCCACTGCTCTCTTGTCTCCTCTGAGGCTGGGACTCTAAATAGTGATCTGTGCTGGTCTGTGCAGCCAGCGACAGAACAGTTAGCATGCTTTTCTCGAACTTTGGCCATGGCGTTAGAACTGGTACACCGTTGTCACTTGCAAAAACAAAATGGCGGCGCCGTGGGTGGAAACGTGCAGATTAAGGGGTGGTAATATTATAATAAGATCCCCCTCCTACATCACTACGGGAGCGGAATCTGAGTGACTCGTTTTTTCACATGCTTGCAGAAAGGCTGACCAAAACAAAATTACTGGGTTGTCGTTTTTCACGTTTTCTGGGTTGGTAGATGCACTGGGGACCCGATTATAGCACTTAAACACGGAAAAAGTCAGATTTTCATGATATGTCCCCTTTAATGTCATCAACCGTTGTTTTATGTTTTTTGTGCTTCAGGTCTGACATGTTGGTTGTTAGATGTCTATCCTGCACTCTCAAATCAACATGTTGTAAATTATACAGTATCTAGCCTCAGTACTTTTGATGCCATTTCAATCAAAGGTGCAATTGAAGATGTGCTTGAATCCAATGGGCTAAATGACCTAGTACGTGTGGCTCAAGTCTATGATGGAGCTGCTGTGATGAGTGGGGAAGTTGGAGGTTCTTCATTCAGAAAAGTAGAGGACAAACAGGAGGATAGAGACAAAACAAAAGACAAGGAGAGAAAAAGGAGGATAGCCCCTGATCTTTTCAATAGCTAGAAATGCCCCTGTCTTTGACCACAGTCAGGATTGCCATTTTCATATCTTTTGTGTAGGCCTCTTCTGGATCACTTGACTGTTGAGCAGAAAAAATAAATAAAAATGAATCCTTATATTCAAGAGCACGAAATGGTGTGGAGCTGTCAGGAGTTAATTGGTTGGGCTGGATTCCCTGGAGGTAAGTTGTTGAGGCACCGGGAGCATGCATTCCAGGGCAAATGGAATGATTGTTCAATTGGCTTTTGGGCGGCGGCTTCGGCTGGAGTGCGGGCTCGCAGCTGCTCCTTGTTCCTGATTAGGGCGCCGGGCAGGTATTTAAGAGGGTTGCGAGGCTCAGTCACGAGGGACGCCAGGGAAGAAGGCACTGTGTGCAGGAAGTTTTTTTAGATGGGGTTTTTTGGTTCAGTTTTTCCTTTTTTGTTGAGCCAGCCATTTTGGGAATCAGTTGGAGTTTCTTTTTCTTTGTAGTTTCTT
The DNA here is from genome assembly GCA_019176425.1 of Megalops atlanticus. Classification (NCBI taxonomy): domain Eukaryota; kingdom Metazoa; phylum Chordata; class Actinopteri; order Elopiformes; family Megalopidae; genus Megalops; species Megalops atlanticus. The sequence goes on from CM032881.1 coordinate 21,023,197, forward strand.
TTGTTTGGTTTTGGTTTAAGTCCCCACGGGTCGCGGCCCGGGAACTTTTTTGTTAATCAGTTACTTTTCTTTTTCCTTTGGGGGTTCTTGGCTGTGTGGTTTATCTTATGTTGTCTGTCGGGGCGGAGGGGACCACGGGCCTTCCTGGTGGCAGTCCCTGAGATGGAGTGACACAGGCCGAGACTGACAGGAGCCGGGGAAGGGGAAGACGGCAGGCGGAGAGGCAGCGGCCTTGGACCCCCCAGTGCTGGGCTTGAGACGGGGAGTGGACACCTTGTAAGAAACGTTCGCACCCCAGAGAAGCATTGTAGGTGTGTGACCAGTAGCAGCGGGGGGCTGGGGTAACACTGATTAGCTGCCGTCCCCTTTCCCACAGTACGGTGCCACAGAGCTCCGGACCTGAGGGTGCGGCGTTGATGAGGAGGGGCCGACGACCGGGGACGACGGCAGCTGCTGGGAGGCCTGACGGCGAGAGCAAGAGTGTGCCCTCTGCCTCCGGGTGTTTCCTTTTTTGTTTTTATTTTGGGATGTAGTAAGGCCCGCCAGTGAGGCGCGGGCCAAGCTACATCCCACCGTTATTGTATTTTCTTTTGTCTTGTATCTGTGTGCGAGTGACTGCATGCGTGAGGGCCTGCCCCGGTGGTGCAACCCCCCCTTTCCTGTTGAGTCGGCTGAGTGGGACCCCCGCCCGCAAAGCGTGGTCGGGCGCAGGGAAGGGCCAGAGTGGGGGCACCTGGAGTGGTTAACAGCATGTGTGGGTGTGGGAGAAGACCCGAGCTGTGCTGTGCTGTGCTGTGCTGTGTGGGGGTTGCCCATACCTGCAGGTCGTCCCGGGCTGGGTGGAGGAGGGGACAGCAGGTTGGGGAGGAGTGAACCAGGCCAGGGGGAAATAGTGAGTCTTGGCGTCCCTGTTCATATGTAGTGTTTTTAAATTAATAGTCTCGCTTTCCTTCCTACGTATTCTGTCCTGGCGTCCTTTGTGGTGGGTGGATCCCAAAAGGGAAAAGAACCGGTTGGGGTTCAGGGGTGAGCCAGAACCGCTCCTGACATGGCTAATGAAGCCATTTCCCTTTACTCTGCTAAAATGTGTACTTACCAAGCATGTTCTCAGAATTTTATCTGCTCCACAATCAAAAACATTGGGGGAAGCAAACAAGCAAACAAATCAAATTCAAGTATTCCTCAAGTATTTACATTTCCCTTTTCACACAACTTCTATAAAAGTAGCCTTGGACTGACCTGTTAACAGAAATCAATCTAAGACCTGTCTATAAATAATGCAATCAAAAATAAAACTGACTGTAGGTAATATAAAGACTTACTTTACCTTTTTAAAGTAAATTAACTAAAGTAAACAAAAACTTGCTCATCACCTGCTTATCCAACGAGTCAAGGAGTGTCTGCATCTCTTCATAATATGCTCTTCTGATTCTGAACATTTTGAGGAGCTTTGGGGTGTGTGTCTCCAGTGTGTGGTGGAGAAATGTTTTTGAACACACTACTGTGAGTATTATGCAGGTTTTGAGCACTGTTACTAATATGAGCACTACTGAGGTATGTTTTATAACCCAAGCACAACTGGAATATATTTTTGAGCACTACTAATGCAAGCACAACTACTGAAAAATATTAAGCATTAATACACTGGGATTTTCTGTGTATGAGTTTAATACGATTTTATGAGTTTAAGCAAGGCCGGGAGTGATTCAAGGCCGTAGGCATCTGGGAGTTATTCCAGGATGGTTGGTATCAGAATGGGTGACCTTGGAGAAGTGCAGCATGGCCAGACCAGCCCTTGAAGTTATTTAGCCCTTTTTTAAAAAAAATTATTCAAGCAAGGGCCTGGAAATAATGGGAAACTCTAGACATGAGTAAGCGTAAGAGATAGGATGAGCCTGCTGTATTATTTATTTTAAAAAATCATCCAGGTGCAGGCCTAGAAATAATGGGAATTTCCAAAAGTGATATGCCTTAAAATTAATATACAATTAATGGCCATGGAGTTTTTGGGATTTCCAGGTAAAAGATAATGCTGTATTACGTGAGATGAGGTAATCTTGAAGGAGGAGTCTGGGAGGAGTTAGGGAACAGGCCACGGTAAAGGAGGAGTTTGGAAAACAGCATAAAAGAAGGATGCAGGCCAAGGGGTGTCAGAGAGCGTGTTGGGGTATGCTTGCGAATGCTTTGTAACTTGTTGATCCGCGGACCAACCCGGTTTACTGTATGTGACTGATCACCATATGCAATAAACCAAAGCTTAAACTAACATCTGCAAGAACTTATTTCCAGAAGACTTTGAAGTGTGGAGGAGCACCCTCAGTCCATCTGGCCCAGACCAGGGGGACATCTGCCACAAGTGCACTAACAGTTGTTATCCTCTGAAATTCGCAGTACACCTACAGAAGAAAAGAGTGAGAGCAAAGGGTTTATAATGGGTATGAGAAAGTGAGCATTTTAAACTTAGTGAGTGCACTAGTAAGAGCAAGTATGGGGTGCCGTTTAGGAAAAAAATAATCCATTTATTGTTGTTGGATTTTCTTCTACTTTACAAGTAAACGAACCGGACCAGAAGCACGCTTGGAGAAAAAGCTTTATTGGTGCAGATGGAATCTGGCAGCATTTCTGCCTGCGAAGCTTTAACTCAGAGAACTGTTACCGTGATCGGCCTTTTATACCATAGAACAAATGGCAACAGACAATAGATTAACACCGTTGCAGCATCAACCTATGCTTCTTTTGATGCTGAACGCTCCTTTGTCTGGGTGATGGTTGCCAATTGCTCACTCCCGGTTGTATCCTGCTGTCGCCTGCCTTAATCAATCGCTCATGGCTCCAACTGTAGCATGGCGCCAGAGGTGTGGAGCTTCCTTTGTAACGGTGGTAATAAGGCCGTCAGGTTCAACAGTTCTCTGGTTGGAAGTTACTATAATCTTACAGTGTGTATATATATTGGTTTGGTTTGCATATATATCGGTTGGATGTGTACATGTATTTTTTTGTCATTCACGCATATATTGGTGTGTCGTTTACACAGCTATTGGTCTGAGTGTCATTTATAGGGCTGTGCGACCAAAATCTCATATCCCAATATAGGTCATTTCATATCCCGATAACAATACATATCACAATATAGCACATCCTGTAAATTAAATGAATAAATAGTTTATATACAATGACAATAGCAAATGCTAACTGAAAACTATGAGAAGCTTAATAATGCTAATGAAAACATAACAAACCATGTGACACGTGTGCTATATAGCATACAAATAAGTCACGTGCGAAAGGGTTAAACATGTAACAAAATATAAAATATTAATGTATAAAATATATAAAGGTAAATAGAAAACACTTTTCAACTATAGTTCTGTGTCACGTTCACTCTCCTCCATGTTTGTTTGTGTTGCCTTCATGCAAATTTCCTGCCTGCATCCGTGCTGTGTGGAAGAACGCAAAGCGTTCTCCAAATGAGGAAAAATATTGCCATAAAGTGTGTGATTTGCAACACAACGAAATAAACGATAGAACACAATATGAAACGATAGACATTTTTTTATCATCACACGATATATATCGTCATATCGCACAGCTGTAGTCATTTATATTGGTTTGATTTACTTGTACATTGGTTTAATATGCGTATGTATTGGTTTGTCATTGACACGATTGTGATGGGGCTACCCAGTTGGCTGGCAAGACACGTGATTAGCACGGTGACCTATAAATAAGCAACAGTAGCCAGGTAAAAAAAAAAAAACGCCTTACCTGTTGTGGTTCCGGTTTTCCCCAGGGCATTCTGAGTTCCTGTCGTGCAAAGGTAGGCTGGTGTTTCCATTTGGGCTTATGCAGTCTTGAATTGACTCGGGCAAAACTGATGAGCGTTGTCTATGTAGGTTTCCATAGACGGACTGGTGGCACTTGAAACCCCTGTCATCCTGAGCGCTGAGGTAAAGCAACAGTTCAAATGTGAGGGCATGTGGGTTGTCTTGGCTTTGTATATACTGTAAAGGTAATTCCGCTCCTGATCGCATCACGAAAGAAAGTGTACTGAATGTGAAAACGTTCAAGGGAATATGGCATTAGAGTGCTATTGTTTAACTGTTTTTCTATTTTTTTTTAAAGGATAATACTGGCTGCTGTTTTGCCGGGTTGTGATTTTATTACTCCACTAGCTCTTTTAACACTGACCGCGAAAAGAACAGAAACCCGCTCAAGTAGTGCCATTTCCACATAGTTGTGCCGGTAAATAGCGCTTTGGTGGCGAGCTACCCTCCGGATAGCACCGGCTCATTCCTCTTATTACTAAATGGGGTGGCACTTACTGGGTATTTGTATGCTGTTGTGCAGTCTCCCGTGTGACAAACCAACTGTGTATCAGGTTGGGGGTTGGGGCTTGGGGCGTATATTGTTTTTATTGTCCTCTTTGTTTTTAACCGTGCAGTGGGTCTGGGACTGGTGTAGGAGGGTTTTTTTTTTTAATTACACATACTCACTTGCTCTTACTTCACCCTTTTTGCAGTGTGTGTGTGCCACCATCACTACTATTTCCCGTTCCTCTTCCGGTAAGTTGCCCTCTCTCTCCCTGCAGCGCCCTTACTCACATGCACCACAGTAACGCCCCCGCTGGTCGGGAGGACGAACGGTCGGGGTTTTATTTTGTGATTTTTTTTTTTTATAGCTATTTTTATAACTTGTGGTTTTTATGTTTTTATTTGTTACTTTTATCAACTATCTTAATAAACTTGTTGGTTTTTATTGTGGAATTCACATCTCTGCTTGCTTCATTCAGTTGGAGGGACTTGGAGGTGCATGGAACAAAGATCTTATTAAAGAGGGTGTTAATTATTTCTTTGGGTGAAACTCCCAAAGTGGCGTAGTTCGGAGACTAGCACCTGTAACACATATATTGGTTTGTCATTTACTTATGTATTGGTTTCGCCATTAATGATTGTATTGATTTGTCATTGATGCATCTATTGGTTTGCTGTTTATGCATCTATCAGTTTCATTGTCTCTTATATTGGTTCTACTCATGTATTGGTTTGATGTGCTTATGTATTGGTTTGTCACTGACGCATATATTGGTTTGTCATTTACATTTGTATTGGTTGGGCCTTTTCACAGCTGTTGGTTTAAGTGTCATATATATGGTTTGCTATTTACACATCTGTTGGTCTGATTGTCTTTTATACGTGTCATTCACTCATTTATTTGTTTCATGTGCTGACATATTGCTTTGTCATTTTTGTTTGTATTGGTTTGTCATTTACATTTATATTGGTTTATCATTGACACATCTATTGGTTTGTTATTCAAGCATATATTGGTTTGCCATTACAGTCAGGCACGGTGAAGGCAGCTTAATTCCACTGATAGTTTTACATCAATGTATATATGTACACAAACTTAAAAAAAGTCTTATTTTTCACATTATATAATTTACTTTAAGTAAAACTTTAAGTAGTACTTTAATTATCAGACACATGATTACTAAAGAGTAACAGAAAAGGATGCTGAGCATCTTTGAAGATGCGCGTATTTTAGTTGTGTTGTCATTAAAATAATCTTCCCAGTTCCTCGTTCAGTGAAAGTTGGCATGGAGAGAGCAAGTGGATTGACGGCGTCTATTTTAGCTGACGACACTTTGCTGGAGACACTAGCAAACGCCATGAATCGACAATCGGAACAGGAGGTCAGCCACCTGTTTGCTCGATCTGCGACAATCAGCAGGCATCCTGACCACCGCCCCAGTCTACAATTTGAGGTGAAATTTCAACAGAAGAGCACTAACGTGCAACAGATATGTAGCCTAGTTAGTTTGCTGCTTAGAATTCAGAAACTAGTTGAACTAGTTAATTTTGTTAACACTGTTAACACTGCTCATTGATGTAGCACTAGCTGCCGTCAGCTAACGTTAATCAGAATAGGACGCCCCAATTGGCGCCCCTGAGCATAACTTGACTCTTCTTAACAAGTCTGGTGCGTCTTTGTCTACAACAGGTTAGCTGCACAACTGGTGTTGGAAAGAGCGAGGGAATTATGTTCGTTTATGTTACCCAATGAAAATCCGCATAAGACATTGGTCAAGAAGTATCTGGCTGCAGCCTGGCGGCAGGATGTACTCTCAGGCCTCGCAATTAAATGGTCTGCCACTAGAGACCACCGAACTACTAGGCTACCATTGCACTTCTTAGTTTCAACACTAGATGTCACTGCCATTTTGAACAACTACTAGACCGATCACTGCAATGATTACTCATTGATGAAAACATTTACCTCAGTTAAAAAAAAAAAAAAAATCACATTTACCTCAGTTGATTAAATATGGCGGAACAAAAGAAACGGAAAATAGTATGGGAGTGCCGAAATTTTCAGACACAGTGGGAAAATCAATACTTTTTCACTGAAGTCAGGGGGAAGTGTGTTTGTTTGATTTGCAAGGAGTCTGTTGTGGTGATGAAAGATTATAATGTTCGAAGACACTACAAAACATCAGTCCTACACTTTGTACACTGGCACAGAGCAAGAAGAGAAAGTTAAACAACTGACAGCTAGCCTGTTAGCTCAGCAGCAGCAGTTTTTTTCATCCCAACGAAGTACAGGAAAATGCCACAATGGCTAGCTACGAGGTAGCTCAGCTCATCACCTGGCGCGGAAAACCCTTCTCGGATGGTGACTTTAAGAGTGCCTCACTAAAGTTGCCGGGATAATGTGCCCAGAGAAAACTCAAGAATTCAACAACGGCAGTATGTCCAGAAAAACAGTTGCCCGATGAGTCAAAGACCTGTCAGCTAACCTAAAACAGCAAGTGTCAGGCAAAGCTAGTGCAAAGTTTTACTCGATTGCATGTGACGAGAGCACAGATGCTACAGACACAGCCCAGCTGTTAATTTTTTTGTGGGGAGTTGACTACAACTTTTGCATCACCGAGGAGCTGCTTGATCTTAGGAGTCTAAAGGGCACCATGACGGGTAAGGACATTTTTGAAGCTGTATCCACTGCAATTGATGACATGAAGCTGCCCTGGGACAAGCTGTGTGGAGTTACAACGGATGGGGGTCCAGCAATGACAGGCAAGCAGAACGGGATGGCTTCTATGGTGTGCAGGAAGGTTCATGACAGTTGAGGTGAGGTTGTTAAAATGCACTGTATTATCCACCAAGAGGCACTCTGTGCCAAGGCAGTCCAGCTTGGTGATGGGATGAACGTTGTAGTGAAAACTATTAACCTAATTCGAGCATGAGCACTCCATCACAGAGAATTCCAGGCTTTCCTATCTGAAGTCAATGCTGAATACGGAGACGTAATCTACCACTCAGATGTGCGATGGCTCAGTTGTGGCTCTGTGCTGCAGCAGTTTTATTCTCTGAGATGTGAAATTGACCAGTTTTTGAAAGAAAAAGACTGACCTCTTCATGAACTGAGTGACCCTCTATGGTTGGCAGACCTGGCTTTTTTAGTTGATCTGACAAGCCAACTAAACACACTGAACAAGAGCCTGCAAGGCAAAGATCAGCTCGTGCCTCAACTGTACGCACACCTGAAAGCGGTCTGTGTGAAGCTCCGTCTCTTTGAGATGCAACTACGCAACTTCAATGTGGCGCACTTCCACACACTGTTGGAACTTAAGGCCGCTTTCCCAAATGCCAATCTCTCTATGCAAAAAAGGTGATATATGTGTTGGTGATCACATCTCTTCTGACAGAATTCAATCAGCACTTCCAAGACTTTGCTGCCATTGAGAAAGACAAGCTCTTCACAACCCACTTCTCGATTGACACAGCAGAAGTCGATGAGAGTATGCAACTGGAGGTTATTAAAATCCAATGCGACGATTCTCTGAAGAGTCAACATCAACTTCTCCCCCTACCAGAGTTCTATCGGAGTTTGGAGCAGGCCAGGTTTCCTCTGATGAGGCACCACGCAGCAAGAATGATGAGTCTATTCGGCTCCACATACGTATGTGAGCAAACCTTTTCTTTGATGACTCTGAACAAAAGCAGACTGATAACCAAGTTGACCAACAGCCATCTCTGCAACATTCTTCACATCTCAACAAGACTTGCTCCTGACTTGCCAGCTACTCTTTGGTCCAAGGCACAACGTCATTGCTCCCATTGAGTGAACTGCTGTTCCCATCATCAGTGAGTTAAAAATGTATGACACAGTTAGTATTTGATGTGTTAACAACCAAAATTACTTAATAAATTTAATCAATCATATTTAATAAAACAATACCTAACAGTAACCTATTTGATGTGCTAATAAGCCCATTTACTTTATTTACATAGGCTACATAACAAGCTTATCCTGTAATACAGTTTACTTACCCCTCCCTTTCTTTTTAAACATTGTTTTTCTACATCGTTTTCAATTACATTTTTGAACTCATGGACCACCACTGACAGACACACACACACAATCTGTTTCTACCTATGTGAGTATTAGAACTTCTGTAACTGTGTATATTCTGTCTTTTTTGCCTCTTCAGCATCCTGAAAGACTTATTCACAAGAATTACCTGAAGGACCAGTCTGAATACTCACAAGAAAGAGACACTCAGGGCTGCTGGCGAGTTGTGGAGGAACATTGGAGACTGCCTTGTCCCTTTCTTGATCTTTTCTCCTGTTCTTCTTTTTCACTGTTTTCTGAACATTTTTTATACTGAATTTTGGTGAAATTATCTCTGCCTTAACCTCTTGGCACAGAAACCAATAATTGACCGTTTCTGCGTGTTCTGACTGTTCTAACTTTAATAGCCTATCTACAGATTTACACAGTGCATCATAATCCTTAAGGTGGACACGTGGGCCATGAACTGAGAGTTGTGGAGGGATGTTGGAGACTGCCTTGTCCCTTTCTTGATCTTTTCTCCTGTTCTTTTTTTGCACCCAGCTTTTTATTTTGCTCTGCTTTTTGAGTGAGAGTTTTAAATTAAATTTAAGATACAGTAATGCTTACTGTAATATGTCAGCATATCAATAAACTACTGTAATGTCAACAGTAAACTGTTCAGTAGTGTCAAATACTTATTTTGATAGAAAATGAATTTTCAATGGCACAGGGGTTTTCTGGTCTAAAAACAGTTTTTCTTACAGTTCACTGGACTATATGGGTTCATCAACTATATACAAGAAAAAATATTAAATCATATGTAATGTTCAGTATAAACGTGTATGTATCATGTATTTATCATAATGGAATGTAAAATTTCTACTGTCGAATTCACAAAAATTAAAACTTATTTACACCTGAAAAACTAAGTTCTATTCAAATATACAAATAATAAATTTACCTCAGAATCTAATCCAGAACTGTGAAAATGGCCTCACTCGTGCCAGTGTTGCACACAAGCATGTCAAGAATCCTGGATTTTGCTCCACTCTCTGTGAAAATTTGAACCAAAATTGCCAATCTCTTATCCATCTTCTTATCATTTGACTCGTCGATCATGAGGGAGACTGGCGAAGTCTGGCAATGGTCAATTATAGGTTGCATAGCCTCGGGGGCCAAGCTTTTCTTGATAATCTGGGTCCTCTTTGTACGTTTGCAACTCATGTTTTTGGCGATTGTACTGTCCGTACTGAAGAATAGTGGTGATTATTTAGTGATCATTATATTAGTAGACACTGGGACAATGATGATTGTATCCTGTGTAGTTTTAGGCTGATCACAGAGCTGTGACCTATGACCTACATTCCAAGTGATGCTGCTATGTAGACACACTGTGTGTACGTGGTACAAGGCCGTACCAATTAAAAGGCCCATAATTTTGAGCACTCATATAGTTGTAGTTCAGTACTAGGTCACTCACTCTATATCTTAGTGTATATGCATATATCACAATCACGATGCTTTAGGTGCATATATCATAACCAAGATGCCTTAGATCTTTGACACTCTTATATTAAAGATTTGGTGATATAGGGACTTAATACATAGCGGGACCTTTCTCCCACTCCATTCCCTTGTCAGTGTTTGTGACAAGAGGAGTTGGGTCAGTGTGTGCCCTCCTATCAACCAAGGATACCTTTGAAGAAATGTTTTTACAATTAGGCGCCAGACTCTAGACGATGCAACGTCAGTTAATCTTAAACATTCTGAACAGCTTATGTCACTCTTAGAATACTATAAGATGTTCTTTGTAAGCAGAGTTTCGCACTCTATCTCTATCTCTCTACCCCCAACTGCCAACGGGGAGGAACTGGACCGTGAGAGGTTGATGAGTGTGTGAGGCGTGAAACTCTAAGTGTGAGACTTAGTAACATCTGAGACTGCAAAGCCTTGCTGTACTGAAGATCATCAATAAACATCTTTTGCCTCTTCTACAACTACGGTCCAGACTGAAGTTCTTTGTGCAACAGTTTATGAGTTAGCTTGCAAGTGCATCAATTTCACCGAAAGCCAACAGTACAAATGTTTGGTAAAAGTTCGGTCAGGTGGTCTGCTACAGCTATTGGCAGATTGTGTTGTGCTATGATTGCGGCTAAGTGTCGGTACACTCAGCTGTGTTCTGGCAGCAGCTCACCTAAGGTGAGCCATCTCTGGCCCAGTAATGGTTGCCAGATTTGGCAATGTTTTGGGTGTGTGGACTTACGCCGAATTAGGCCGAGAATTGGCACATTTGGCTGAATTTGGACCAAATGGCCATAAAGACCTGGACCAGTTTAGGTTGAGTGTTGGGGGTGGAGAGGTCGGGGTGGGGTATAGGGGAAGGTGGAGTTGCCTTTTCAAGGTGCCTTTTCCAACTCTGGACCATGCCAAATCAGAATTAGTCAGAAAATGGTGCAGGAAGTTACCCCTAACCTTATGGACGTCATATCTTAAAATCAGACACACACACACACACACACACACACACACACACACACACAAAATTAGTTAATTAATTAGACCTATAAGCCAAATTACTAAATTATTAATTATTACCAACAATGACACATAATAAATCAAAATGTTTAATATCATTTCATTATGAAGCCTGGAATGTGCCACTGGAATAATAATAGACTTTTAAAATTATAGACTTTTACAGTAATATTTCCTTTTTTCTGTTTTTAAAAGATTAATTAATATTTAATTCAATATTTGATATTAATATTATATTTGATAATTTTAAAATTGAATAACAAAATAAAAAAAAAATTAAAATAACATTTATTTAAATGAGCATATTATTCATATTTTCAAAACATATAAAGGAAACATTTATACTTGGCAAATTTAATTATCTTTTTAAAAGCATACTTTGAGAAAATTTTAAACCTTTTTCCCTATAGATTTTATGTTGATTATTATTATTATTATTATTATTATTATTATTATTAATAATAATAATAATAATAATAATATATATATATTTTTTTTGTTACTGTACATTACTGTAGGCTACATTATATTATTGTATATTTGCACATATTTATATTTACACACCAGAATCACCAATGATTTCTGCCACTTTGTTCCAAGTGGTGTTTCTTTTGCTACTATCTCTGTACAGTGGCAGAGCTGGGTCATAGTGATATAGCTTGGGAAAGCTGGACACTGTTATAGCTTCTTTTCCAAGTGCGTCCCAATAAAGTAAACGTTTCTGAAATTGCAATATGCATTAACTTGTTATCAATATGAAATATAGCAGCTAGCTAGGTAGTTTCACTAGTTAGCTAGCTAGGCAAGACTATATTGTATCTGCTACTGCTAGCTGCCTGGCTAGCTAGTTCCTCAGGTAAACTGCTATTGATAGCTAGCTAGCTAATAATGAAGCATGATAATATTGACAACAATTATAGGCTAATAATGACTTTAATTCATAAGCAGTGATGTATCAACCTGATCACATATGCCAAAGGCTAATATTGGACATTGGAGGGAGGAGACGGTTTTTTTTAGTATTGGGACGCACCCTCCATTTTATCTCAGGCAGTTGAATTTTCCTGTGGACTGAAAATCCGATGTACTGAAATCCGACTACTTACCGGTAGGAGAAGTTCCCGTGCGGGGGGGTCAAAGTTCATTGATTTCAACTTCTTCGCACTGCGCCATCTGCCGGTGACTCTCACCCACTGTGTGGGAGAAAGCGACTTTTGTGGCTTTAACTTAAATTTAAAAAACAGTGGTCACAGCACTATATGCATGTATGAGATGCTTGACTTTTTCATGTCCAGTTTTACAGTAAAAGTAAATGTACAGTTTGTGCAGTTCTGTTTAAAAGTCTTGGCTTATATTGGACTAAACATTTCTGAAGCAGAGACTTGTCTTAGTACTGTTTGTTTGTAAATCCAGAAATTAAAACAATACTTCTTTTGTTCAATAGAGGCAGAAACAGAATTTTGGGTTCAGAGAGTGAACAAGATGACAATGACAGCACTAATGAGCAACCCAGAGGAAAAAACGCCAGGGCTCCATTAACTTTACCCCCTGCACCAGCCATTGCTCCTCCAGCTGCCACCAGACCAGCCATTTCTCCTCCAAGTGTCCCCAGACCAGCCATTTCTCCTCCAAGTGTCCCCAGACCTAACTCTAGCATGGCAACCCCTAGCCGGCCCAGAGTAAACAACCAGCCCATGTTTGATCATAAGTGTTTTATAGCAATTATTACTACACAGCAAAACTCATTGAAAGACTCATGTGAAATGTTTTAGTAATATGGGCTTAATTTTTGGCCATGCTTGCAGTGTTGCTCTATGGATGGTAATGTCGGTTGGCTGTCGGTGACCAAATACCTCCAGAACTACTTTGTGTTTAGTGCTTATTTGCATTTAAGCAAATATTAACATGCTAACAGAAATATTGAATTTAATGATAAATAATACAGAAACAATAAAAAAACATTCATTTCAATATCTGAGATCTGGGAACAAGGCAACATCACTAAAAGCAAGTCGAATAAGTCAGGACACTCGAACAGTCAGACAATCAGACAGGTTGGAAACAAACCTCCAGGTTAGTCAAACTTATGTGGAAGAGAAAACTATGGTGAACAGTAAAATAATTACCAAACTGTCCATTGTAAACATCCATCAGTTTACAGACCCACTTGCTGCTTCAACTTTGACCTACCTTACCGTAGTTCTGCACTCGCAGTTTTGCTGTACAATGAGGGATTAGTAGTGACATTTCAGGTGCGGTTACTTTCAGTTTGGCCTTGAAATAAAGATAATCTGGATAAACTGTTTAAAACCTGTCTGATTGTCTGACTGCTTGTGTGTCTTGACCTGTTTGACTTTATTGTAGTGATGTCACTGTGTTTCCAGATTTCAGATATTAACTTGGTAAGTGTTTGTGTTGTACAGTATTTTACAGCAATTCTCCATGATATTTTAACTACTATGGAGACGATTAAGCAGCAACAGCAAATGATTTTGAGTTCTTTGTCGCCATTTCCACTTGCTTTGGGACGGAGCAGCTTTCCACATTGTGTTCTCAGTGAGGCAGCTTTGGTTTGTACCTCTCCAACTGTAAGGTATTTTTTTAAAAATTAGATAATCATTCCAGCACATCAAAACATTTATGTATCTATCTAGCTATCCATCCATTCTCCCATCTTCTGGAAATAATGGAAATTTGAGGGCTATCTGAAACAAATGCAACAAGGCTGTCTTTTCAAAACTTTAGCAAATTAATTCAGTCACCCCCCAAAATCAGTTGGGTAGCATCCAGACACAACTATGAAAACAAGTAGTGCGGGTTTCACCTCCAATCATTTAATTATCCGCAGTTCTTTATTCCACTAGGCACAGACTTGGCTGTGCTGATCGCATCAGTCAGCTGTATATCTGGAAATTAACCTTATGCTAATGTAGCCGCAACAGCATCCCAGAAGCAGACCAGCTACTCACCGGGTTACTCAAGTGACTCCGCTTTTTCTTGCCAATATTTTTCTTTTTTTACTCTGTCGTGGTACTCCCTCGAGGAAACGTCAAAAAGGCAAGGGTATTGTTGCCACATTTCAATGAACCTTTCTTCGGTTTCGTTGTTCCACCTAGCAACAGTAGCATCATCCCTCGTTCTCTTCGCCGCCATGTTTGCAGAGAGCACTCTGTCATCCTATTGGTCAACTTCAGAACACATCATAGTAGATTCTCGAAAATTCTGACATGCTAGACATTTCGTCGGGGTGTCGTGGGGCGTCCTAGATGCCACATTGCTGTTCTTCAATTATGTCACATTACAAGACCCATTCATCTTTTGACATCATTCTCGATGTTCATATTCGGGCCCAACACTGGAAATTTGTCAGCTACAACAAAATCATGTCAAAATCGGGCTGAAATCGTGTAGTCTGAACCCGGCATTAAACACAGCAGCAAGTGGAAGGTAGTGTTGGATAGCTAGCTAGCTCTACGCATATGAAATAGTGACATGAATGCATGTAGACGTGATTTTGGTTGAAAAAGCAAGCAAGCAAACTAAGTTGCTTCTTTGTATTGTAATGCAAAAGCTAGATTTGTTTCAATTGATAAAGTTGACCAATGCTGTTTTCGGTTTCTTGTAAGCATTATAGGTAAATCAGCAGACCCTCTTGTGGTATTATTGTAATATATTCACTATTTCATCTTCAAAAATACCATTCTGTCTTTGATGAAGTGCAAGCACTGTAATAAACTCTTTTGTAACTCACTAGATGTTGGAATTCTGATGTTTACACATTGGTCAGCTTACTGGTGTATACATTAAGCCAAAATTTTCATTGATACTGGTATTTACTGATGAGCAGTTCGTCAAAGTAATGTTTCTTACAGCATTTCCCTGCCCCATACCAATTTTCAGAGTAGCCAAATCACACCAACATTTCACCCTTTAATTAAAAACTTTTCATGAATTGGTCATTTATCCTTAATGCGAGTTGGGGGGAAAGGGGGCTGACACATTAGTATTTCTGAAGTACACTGCAGGAGTAGTCTTAGATGAGGGTTTTTGTAAATTGAAGTGCAGTTTGCTCCATAATCTCTTCCAGCATTTAATGATGGACGCTACATGAAAGCTGGGCAACTAATGGCATTGTCCATAGTTCATGGAGGTCGAGCACTGCATTTCCTGTCTCCCATAACACTTGAGGCACTGATGTTTGGGCCAGACAGAGTGACACTTGCCATTGAAGATGTCCCAGATCAGGTAATTGGATTACAGCTAAAGGCGGTAAAATGTCCATACATTTTTTTTGGCATGTTCAAAATGAGACAAGTCTAGCTAAACAATGTTTCACCTTGTACTCCCTTGAACACTGTGTGTGTGTGTGTGTGTGTTTGTCAGATTAGGGACGCAGAAACTGAGGGAGCACTTGAGGTTGCTGTTGAGAAAGCACATAACATCTTGGCCATCTCAGGATGCTATCAGAGAGCATCAATGGCAAATAAAAGGGGAGATAGCTGTAGATTTAGCAAAGTGGTATGTTCTTCAGAGAACTAGGGCTGCCTATGAAAGGTGAGATTGTGATTATAGTATTTGGTTTCATTATATGGCTGATTATGGCACTTTCTAATGATCTCTTATCAGAGAAAGTTGTTGCTAATTAATTGAAAAGACAATTGATACTGAAAGTCTTGGATATTAATGTTCAGGTGCTACTACGAAGTCTTCCAAGTCCTTCAAACCTCATTTGCGACTCTCTACAGCTTTGCTCAGGGTTTATCAGCTCTAGGTGTCCTTGATGCTCTAAGAAGCTACCCGAGGCCACTCTTTCTGGAGAGCCACCAAGACCTTACTGCATATTCATTGGAGGAGCTCTTTTTATTCAACAGATCACCACCTGGAAGCAACAAGTTTGCTGCGGAATGCACAACTGTGGGGTCTTGGAGGGATTATTTACAAGATGCCGAGTGTAAGCTCTTAACGCAGTTAAGTTTTTTTAGCCCAGTCACTGATGTACAAAATGTTGGTTAGAGATTTTTGTTCATTATAGTGGATTTGGAGAGAACTTGGCTTGGTTTATAGAGCATTTTTTTTATTGCACAGTTACCTAGATTGCCTACTGCATGGATTAAATGTCAGTTTACTTTCAGCAGAAGTGGCTTTGAATTCTGAGCCCTATTTTAACATTCTTTTCCAGTGACCGCTGTCTCATTGGAGGATTTGCTGTTTTTTGCAACTGGAAGCAACAGGATCCCCCCACTAGCGTTTAGCCCCCAGCCTTCAATCAGCTTTCTTGAAGACAACAAAGACAATGTGTATCCAACAGCAAGGACATGTGACAACATCCTAAGACTTCCTCTTTACCAGAAGAAGTATGAGGCATTCTGTAGTGACATGGACTTTAGCATTTGTAACTCTCTTGGCTTTTGTTTGATATGACAGGGTTCCCGCGGATCCTTAAAAAGTCTTAAAAGGCATTGAATTCATTAATCTAAAAATAAGGCCTTAATAGTTATTAATATGTCTTAAATCAATCTTTCAAAAGTCTTAAAAAATATATAGGTCACTCATTATCCCCATCAGGAACTTAAAAGACAGAAAAATATAGGAAACCTCACAGTCCTAGAGTTTAGGAGGGACTGCATCAAGGTGATGTCGACCATCCTTCAGAAAGTGCAGGACAAGAGCCCCTTAAAATATCCCACTGTGAGGCAGGTGACCTGTTTGGACCCTAGAAAGATGTTCTCTGATCCAGACTAGTGCCTGGGCAAGATGAGGAATCTCGTCCAGAGGTTTCTGCAAGATGAGCAGGTGTTAGGAGGTGTCTGCCGGTATGAGAGAATAGAGCCGTTTCAGCCATGATTTTTTTCCTGCATTCATTACAATATGTGTCTCTAAATGTAAAAGAAACCAAGAGTGATGTAAATAACATCTAAACAAGTGTTAGGTATCCAGAAAATGCATATTATTACTATGAATTTACCTGGTTCTTACCTAGTACTTAGTGTGACTGTAAAATACAGTGTTAATATTTTTTTATTGATTTTTGTCTGTTCCTTTGTATTGTTTGTTGCAGGTGACGTGATTACCCAACAGTTTTGGGATTTCTTATCTGTTGAGGCTAGAAATGACACCTTCCTTTCCTACCAACCCACCGAGACTAGGCTGGATGTCTTTCTGCATCATGCTTTACTGAGCCAACACTACTCTGAGCTATGGGAGTTTTGTAAGAAGCTTCTTCTCCTACCTCATGGCCAGGCAACAGTGAAGAGAGGCTTCTCAATAAACAATGAGGTAGAAACTTGCAACATGCAGGAAGACACGATGGTCACCCAGCGACTGATCTGTCACCGTCTTTGGGGGGGTCCTAAAGGTCCCTATCACTAAGGAGCTGCTGTCCTCGGTTGCATCAGCTAGGTCCAGGTACAGGATGTACCTAGATGAGGGGAAGCGAAAGAAAGTGACCAAAATCGTAACACAAAACCAAACGGCAGCTGCGGAACAAATTGAGGAGCTTAAGAAGAAGAAAAAATCTGTTTCAGGTGGCAAACATTCTGCAGGATGATGCCGATCAGCTCGCCACAAAAGCTGAGGGAAAGGCTGGCACCCTGATGGCACAGCTCATTACCAAATCAAATGCACTAAGGAAGCGGTGTAAAGAAAAAATGGCAGAATTACAACAGGTGGAGGCAAAATTGATGTAAGCCTACAGATCCATGCCATAGCTAGGCATGTCACGATACCAGAAATTTAGTAGTCGATACCAATACCAGTGAAATTCCACGATTCTCAATACCCAATTCGATACGTTAAAAAACAAAAACAAAACAATAAATCCCACGTACTTCAACATACACTCCTTTATTAAAAACATTTGAACATTATAAAAAACAACAACAGTGGCATGTTGCCTTCAAGTAATAAATAAAAAGAAACAACTATTAACATTACAAAAAAGAACAGTGGCGTGTAGTCTTCAAGTATTTAAAACAAACTTATGAGATGTCAGTTATCAGTTATAGCTCAAAGGCTGCACACACAATGTACTAACACACACACACACACACACACACACACACACACACACACACACACACACACACCTCTATATACTCAGAGTGCAAGTAGCAGTTTAAATTTACTGACATGGTGACAGAATATTAGTCCAGAAATATTTATTTAAAACGCTATATTTTGATGACAGATGACACAGACTGAACGGTAAGGATGGCAGACTACTGCTACGAGCTATGGTTACATTACGTTAGCCTAAACACAGTGGCCTTTAACATTTAGCCATTGCAAACATCATATGGAACATAGTTGGCTACCCAGCAATGCCAGCTGTCTCAAACGAAAATAATGGTAATGTGTATTTCAGGATAAGGATAACACTTTGGATATGTTGTTAATGTAACGTTAACATGAATTGAAACTCACTCACCTTGAATTCTTTGAATAAATCTGGATGTCTGTCTTTAAGGTGCTTCACTAAGTTGGAAGTGTTTCCTCCTTTCGTCTGAAAAGTTCGATGGCACCGTTTGCGTACTGGATTTGCGAATTTATTATTAATCCCTTATGATCCGCCTCGAACGCAAAGTACTTCCATACACGACTCTGTTTTTGTTTTGAACGAGTCGAGGCGGAGCTGTCGCTTCAGCTACATCCCCGGTACCTAGGGTACTGTAGAAAAACGAGTACCATCACGTTTTCAGAATTTTGGCATCGACTTGGTACCTAAGTATCGGTTCTCGTGACATCCCTAGCCATAGCTGTGAAAAAGAGTAAGTTAAATGGCAAGGGATATACTCTCAGTTTCTTCAGTTTTGGTTATTGTAAAGTTGGTCTTAAATTTCATTACGAGTGGTATTAAAAAAAGTCTTAAATCTAACTTGCCTTAAGGTGTAGGAACGCTGTGTGAGTGCCTTCCCCATTATAAACTTTTTTCATATACCGTGATACTTGCAATTAAAGCTGTACATTTTAGATATTACAGAGTAAAGTGCTTCGGGTATATGCAGCTTTTAAATAACAGGAAGCATAGAGAATATTGTACTCATGGTCTTTCTGACATATGAAAATGTTATCTAAGTTGTTCGCTGTAAATGTTATTATGTGATGTGTGCTTCACCATTTATAATTGTTTGGCTCAGATACATCCTGCTGTAATAGGCATCCCCAAATTAGGCATGTGATTGGCAAAGGACAAAAAAAGCAGGAAAATATACAGAGCGCAGAGCACGGCACGGCTGCGTCAACCTCCCCCCCACACACACACACACACACACACACACACACACACACACACACACACACACACACACACGTGACATTTCATACCCTTTCCAGAAATCTACTAGGGCCACAAGTTTGCTCCACAGTGCTAATCCAGAATCTGTCCTTAAAAACAGGTAGGATCAAACTGATGGTGGCTCTACTATAGCATATGGATGGTAAAGTATGACCCATGACAATAACTTATTTGGAAAAAAAGTTTAGAGTTTAGAGAGGAGGAATCAATCTAAATATAAAATTATTGGTCACAAACTATTGGTCACATTTCTAAATAATAAAGGCATAGGGCCTCTACTAATAATTACGTACCATCTTGAAAGACCAAGTGATGGTGGTCCTGCAGAAGTTCTGGGTGAGTCAGATGAACTTGAAAGTGATGCTGTATCCAGGGAAGACACAGACAAATCTGATCCATCAGGGTCAGGGCATGCCTCATAAATGACTTTCAGCATAGCCTTCTCTGCTGAAATCTCTGAAATGTCTGTTAAGTTACACAGTTCATTTCCAAACTCTGGGTCCTTGTGTTGAAGAGTGAATCTCTCTTTCAGCTGAAGCTTCTCTTGCAGAATTTCTTTTAAATTTTGCAAAGAAGAGGGGAGCTCAGGCATGCTGATTTTTCTAATGTTGGTTGGAGATATGATAATACGCAGCAACATTTTCTAAGAACTCCACAGAAGAAAACAAAAAGGATGTCAATGATTTAACAACCATCTTCAATTGCTGTAGAGCTACTGGTACATCTATTGGCTATTCCGCATTTTCTTTTATTTTTTCATTTTTTTACATCATTTTTTAATTTTTTTACATACATCATTTTACATCGTTTTATTTGTTTGTTACAATGATTAACTGAATGACAAGTACTTAACATACTGAAAACAGAATAGTAAGTATTAGGCGAATAACCGTGGCAACAAAGAACTACAGAATATCAATTCTGTCCTTACCTTTTCTTCTCAATACTGGACTTATTACTGCACAGATAGTAGTCAGAAAGGTCATACAAGACTGGCCTAAAGCAGCTAAAAGAAAAAATCAGTTTCAATTATCATACACTGTTGGCTGTATCAGAAGTGCATTATATCAGTGTTTCTCAACCCTACTCCTGGCAGCACCCTGTCCTGCATATCTTCTATCTATCCTTGCTGCTTGATTAAATCAGGTGTGCTCAGCTAATAAAACATGCCACTGATGGGTTCAGTCAGGTAGGTAGAGCAAGGATAGATAGAAGATATGCAGGACAGGGTGCCGCCAGGAGTAGGGTTGAGAAACACTGCATTATATCATATCAGTGACCTAACAAAACAAAGAGAAATACACACTCAGCTCAGTGCAGTAGAAATTTATTGGATGACATGAGAAGTTTTCCCCTAACAGAGTAGGCTGCCAAAGGATAAAAGTCATTTAAGTCATCAAGTGTCAGGACATCCATCTCAGCATAACTACTCTCATCCAACTTGTATGATCTAAGATGCTCTATATCCTAGGATGGGAGCTTTTTGCAAAGAAATCCTAGGTCTTTCTCAACAAGAATTCTCTGGATTCTGTAGAATTCTGGAAGTCCACCACACTGACCAGCAGAAATAATCATACCCTCTGTGTATCTAATTGGATCAACTTGGACAACAGATGACAAAGACAGAGTCAAGACAAGCAAACTTTCTTTGTACAGCTACTCTCCATGATGCATCTAAAGATGTAGTCTTGACAACTTTCACACTCTCCACATGGAGATGGTGTCTGAATAGATGTGAGCCATCAAGGTGGTATGTGACCATTAACTGGTGTTTGGATGCCAGTGTAACCGGTAGAGTTACCCTTTTGCCTCTCACTATTTGTCCT
Source organism: Megalops atlanticus (assembly GCA_019176425.1). NCBI lineage: Eukaryota > Metazoa > Chordata > Actinopteri > Elopiformes > Megalopidae > Megalops > Megalops atlanticus. Next base: position 21,044,185 of record CM032881.1, read on the forward strand.
CCTTGCAGCCACTGTAACTCCTTCCCTTCTTGGCCACACCCCCCAGGTAGCACTCAGGTGGCTAACTACTAACTAGCCAAGGTTCCATTTTGTATATATAGCCGTTTTGTCAGGTACGGCAGTTTGAGTACCCTGGTTTATTGCTTTCCGGTTTGCGCTGCGATCTATGCTGAAAGGTATGCGCTCCCTGTTTTGTTTTGAATCGCCGTTATATCATTGCTGTTGCTCACGCGTGCATCTAATACTGAATTGTAGTGATGGGCGGACAAAGCCTTGTGAGGCTTTTGAAGCTTCTTCCTGATTGTGTTGAAAAAAGATCCGAAGCTTCGAACGAAGCATCAAAGACAGACACAGTGACATCTGGTGGTTTGCAGAAATTACAGCAGCCATGAGCTCGACGCTCCGGAGGAAGACTGCACACAACACCTGGTTGATTTTAGTTTCAGAACGTTATGTACTGTGAAAGCCTAAGAACACGATGTGTCTTCAGTTTGATCTTCGATCACTCATTAAAGTCCTGCAAGAAATGTATGTTGCTACCTGTCTCTATCTGCTACAATAAAATGATGTTTAAATGTGTTGTCCTTGAATTATAGCTGCCATGACAGCATACAGTATAGCTACCATCGATACTTGTGATGACCGAGGCTTCATGCCTATCTACTCAGGTTGGGCATGTGCCCACCTAAGTGATTTGACCTAGGCTAAAGAAACAAATTAAATATTAAAAATATTTTTAAACATATAATTGTGGCTACAATGTCTGAACATTACAATTAATGGAAAGGCGAGAGTTTTCATGCATAGGCTTAGGCTACATCTCGCCCCCTCAAACAGCCATCGCGACCCACAAGTTTGTAACTACGCAGTTCATGTATAAGTCGGAATAAAGTCATAGTATGATAAACAGTCATTAGTTAACCGCAATTCATGTTAACGATCAAAGTAGTGGATGGGCTAGGTAGCTACTGTCTTAACATTATTTCACTCAGACTCACTAAGTATGCTAGTCTGTATGAGGAATAACAATCAAATATATTGTTAACAGTGGTAGGTGATGGGATTGTGCTTAGTGTGACGGTCGAGGTGTGACCGCACATATCCAGTGTCTTGTCTGCATAAAGTGACGAACTTTTGCACGCGCAGACCCAAACGCGGACTTTTAGGCGGACACGCGCACATGAGAGTGCATACGGACTAGCACATAAACACTAATATGCGCTTTTGAAATAAAGATGTCAAAGATTATTTTGTTATGCTTTAAACATTTATTTTGTACTTGAGTTGGCGCGCAAGCTTGAGTCTAAAGTAATGTTTATGTAGCATAAAATGTTACCGGCAGTTGCAGGAAGTTTTCGTTGTGCTTCTGTGGCTGGTGTGAGTCAGTCCGGCAGCAAAAAGGTGCCGCCGGGGAATAAAGGAATGTTTATTTGGTTCCGGCCGGAATTGGCCAGGTACATTCCTGTAGTGGCAGTGGGGATGGCAGAGATGGCCTTGATCAAGCTGTTTCTGTGTTTTGTATCTTTTCACATGCCTAGGAAATGTATTATTTTGATTGCTTTGCTTAAATCTGCTGTTTTGCATAATTAGGAATATTATGCTTTTGTCTCAGAGTCTGTCTTGTGATGTACATGTTAGTTGATTGTTATGCGTTTACCTATGTTTGTGAATGGTGCTGGTCACCTGAGTATATGTATACCTGTCTTGTCTTGTGTCTTGAGTCTTTGTCAGATAGCGTGTGTATGGTGACTCTGTGCGTAGACCGTAGCTTTGCTGTGTATTGTCCTCTGCTGTTAGAGGCTTAGTAGATTTTTGGGAGAGAATTTACATTTTGTTTTTGAACTTTTTTTTTGTCTATATTGAATCACTTCTGCACAGGGACTTTTGTATGCTTGGTCTTTGCAAGCCTTATTAAATTATTTTGGTACCGTAACTCTGCCTCTGCATTTTTGGCCAAACCCACTCACAGATGGTAATTTTCGCTCGGTTCCATCACACTTAGCAACAGTTCAGACAAACGGTGTAAGAGGGTTTGGGGAATGTATTTGTGCGACACTTCAAACAGAAAGGAACAGTGAGTAATAGGGTTTGGGGAAAGTGATTGTGGGGCTGTTGAATAATAATAACAATAATAACATAAAACGATACCAAAGGAAGGACCTCCAGCATTGTCTTCATCACTTTGGTTCGTTGGGAGTGTTGCATGTTCATGCTTGGCACGAAGGTGCCTCAGCATTGACGAGGTATTGTTGTTATAGGCCAACTCCTGAGGACATAGCTGACAACGAACCTTAAAATAAGGAAAACACAGTGACAGTATTGAAATACGACCCCGAGCAGGATTAAACGGTTTGAGAATGAAAATTATAGGCTACAGCAGTGTTTCTCAAACCTCTCCTGGAGTACCACTTGTCCTGCATGTTTTAGATCTTTCCCTGCTCCAACACAGCGGATTCAAATGATCAGTTTGTTGTTAAGCAGCTTCAGGAGTTCATAACAAGTTGATCATGTGAATCAGCTGTGTTGGAGCAGGGAGAGATCTAAAACATGCAGGACAAGTGGTACTCCAGGAGAGGTTTGAGAAACGCTGGGCTACAGTATTAATGACAAGTGAAAAGTTCTACTGCAAAAGAATAGTTTTTATTACCTTATTGGGCGATAACAGGTCGAAATGTTCCCACGCTTGCGATCGACGCTTTCCACTTGTCATCTCCATATTTTACGTATCAATTTATCTCGGCTCACTATGAAACACTGAAAACCTGCTGGTTTTCTCTCCATTGTTTTTATAGCTAATGGGGTATGGGATAGCGCGAAAACTTCAAATTGTTCAGTGACGTACGAAGCTTCAGACGTCATCAGTCATGTGGAAATGGCAATTTGATACAAGCTTCATCACACTGTTTCGAACCAGTATGCTTTGCGAAAGTTAAGCGAGCTTCGGTGCCTCGGTGTCGAACGTCCCATCACTACTGAATTGTTTGCAGGTGTTTGTGGTTCTACAAATGCTTCCCGTCAGTGTATGTGTGTGCTCCACCGAAGGTATTTGCGTTTTAAATCAATCTGTTGCGCTCGTAGCCTAGTTTAAATCCGTGTTGCCAATGAGTGATTCGGTATTTCAAATATGCGTGTATGTAACGGCGATGTTTTAATTTAGGTCTGTGCTGGAGACGCCGAATAAGCACCAGTCTCACTCATGTGGACTGGAAGGCACGTAGAGGTAAAATTAAACTGGGGTTGCCTTCTCCTGTGTGTGTAGCTCGTGGCAGTTGGGGGTAACGTGTGTTATGTGCTCATATTTCTGCAATGTGAATGTACAACCGTCATGAATATTGTTTTACCTCTTTAGGAAGATTTGCCACTGCTGCTTTGCCTCCTTTAGATTAGCATAGCTTTTGCCTTGCTGGCTTTTGTTTTAAATATAAGTGGCCTGAATTGGTGTGTTTGGCCACCTGTTGTGTGTGATTTTTATCTGTGGACAGATTTTAGGCGTGGTACTGGCTGCCCCAGCGTTTTTCTTCCCTTAGTTCATTGTTTTTACTATGTTGTGCCCAGTATTTCCATGTGAAGGTTGTATTTAGCCCATAACCAGCTGGTTGTGGCTCTAACTATTCTCCCCCCTTTTTCCCCCTTCCATAGAGTTATCGGGGAGTGTAGCTGCTGGTCTGCGGGGCGGGTCGCTCGATCTGGGTCCCCTCCTTCACGCACTGCATGCAGTGTTTGTAGTGGTAAAGTGCACTTCAGCATTTACTGTGGTCACTATTTGCTGTGCATGTGTGTGTAAGCAGGCACCAGGAATAAGGGCACGCGTGTGTCGGTCTCCCCTCTCTCTCAGCAAAGGTAACCTCCCCAGCAGTCAGCCTACTCATCCCCTGCTATCCTTCTGGTTTCTCATCTCTGGTGGCAGCCATTACCCCCTTCCTCTTGCAGCGTTGCTTATCCCCTACTACATTTTAACCTGTTTTTACAAAGTTTTAGAAATGACTTGCAGGCTCGTATTTTAATTGATTTATTTGTTAAACTTTTGTATTCCAACCGAAATACCATGTCTCTGTCATCACTGCTAACTTACCTGCATGTGAGAACCCTCTTGTCTCCGTACATTATTTTACGAGTCTAAGTTGGAAACATTTCTTGGGGTGAAAGTCCCCAGGTGGCGTAGTTGAGTACCCTAGAGCCAAAACCTTGACTATACATACCACCAGGTCACACCAGGGTAACAAGAACGTACTTGCAATTTTGGGTGTCATGGACAACCTTTTTGAAAAAAACTTTTTTGCTTCAAAGTACATTGTCCATAATTCAACCAAGGGCCCAAAACACCTAATAAGGTGTGGGTAGTGTTCTAAATAATGATGTTTTGAGCATAAATGCAGGTCAGTGAAGGTCTTGTAGCAAGTTACGATGGTCTGCTATTTTAGTTTCCAAATAGCGATAGTATAGTAAATAGTGATCTCTCAGGGAATTTATTGCTAACGACAATCTCAGTAATGTCTTTGAGATCCATGAGAATTTCCCATGCTAGCTCATTTTCTGGCACACGATCACCTACCATAAGAGGCAATAACCTTACCAATGTCCAGTTTTTGTGGCCATTGCCCCAAGCTGTGCCTCTCAAAAAGCTAGATTTCGGTAATTTGTGTGGCTTGTTAACTTTGTCAGAGTACTTGTATGGGAATGATGTTATGGAAGTGTTAACACCATCCAGGGAAATTAAGCCATTCCCTGCAAGTGTCAGTGCCCCGACCCCTTAGCTGTGTGTTTATTTTCTTCCCCTGTCCATGTGCTTTTGTTTTCCTTGTGTTCCAGCCCCGCCCCTGTCCCCGCCTGCCTCGTTGCTTCATCGCCGCCACCTGCCTGCCAGCTCACCTGTTCCCCATCACCTCGTCTGCTCTGCCCTATTTATGCCCTGCCTGTTGCTGTCTCGTTGCTAGTTCGTAGCAGTGTTACTTCTGACCTGTTTCGTCCCCGCGTTTGTTTCTGGATTTGCTTTCTGTACCTTACGATCTCGCTTGTGCCCCGACCTGGTTTTTCTGCCTGCCGTTTTTGCCCTGTCTGCTTGTTCGTCTGCCTGCCCCGTGCCTGACTCCGCTTCTGCCCGACTTCGCTCCCGGAATTGCCCTCGGACTGTCTCCTGGTTCCTGACTCTGCCTGTTCCTGACTTCGCCCTGGTTTTTCCCACGGACTGCTTACCCGTTGCTGACCCTGCCTGTTCCCGGCTCACGAACTCTGCCTGCCGATTCTAATAAAGACGCACTTTACCTGATCGTGCGTGGTCTGCTTTTAGGTCCCTCGTCTGTGCCGTAACAGCAAGTTCTTTGAGACATAAGGCCAATTCTACAGGGACACTCCCCTCAAAGAGATCATGCAGAATATCGAGAGGAAAGCCTGTGATACGGTGGAAATATGTCAAGTGTTTGCTTAAAACACACTCACCTTCAACACCACAAATGGTGTTGTTGCCTGGGAGTGCCTTCACCAGTGAATCGTGCTGATCTGGAGTTCTCAGATGAAAATCACAAGGGGTTTCTTCCAAGGTCCCTTGGCTGATCAAATAGAATCTGCAGAAATTTGCAACAGAAAAACTCTTGAAACCCAGCCAATCCATGTGCTGCCAAATTATCTGCAAATTATCACAAAAAACAGTTCCTTTTACATAGTGACGTTTTGCCTCAACATATATTCCTTGCTTTTCTAAGACTGAAATGTCTTTCAGTAACATCATCACTCTTGCCAAGAGCAGCCAGCTGAATAGTTGACAAGGATGAGCGAAACTTTGCTGGTAAGTTCAGGGGTACCCAATAAACTGCTGTGATTTTGTGTTTTTTTTTTCTAAAAGTACCCAATGGATTGCAAATTTCTAAATCATCAATATAAGGGGCTAAAGCTAACCTGGATTCTTCTTCACCAAACAGTTTATTGCTTTGGAAGTATTACCCATCTCTGAACGATTGATACAGACCAGGCAAAGTCTCACCAGTGAATTGAATATTTCCTACAACATCCTGGCAACAAAGTAGGCACTCAAGCATTTGAGAAACTGGAACATATACAAAGGATTTCTTTTCAACTCTTTCATAAAGATACTCTATTGGTTGTACTACTGGAAAGTTTCCTTGATAGTAACTGTTCCTGCGGTAATCAGTGGCAAGAGCACCCTTTGTTGAAGTACTCTCATACTCTCAAATACCAGTTACAACTGAAGACCTTAATACCAAATTGCTTTTGAAATTACAATTCACAAATGGGTACCTAACTGTCTGGTGACTCCTCAAATGTAGTCCTAAATGACTGAAGACCTTCTTTTCATTGCAAATATCTCTGAAATCACACAATTCACACATAAATGTTACATTCTGTATGTGTGTAGAAGTTTTAGTATGGAACTTGGAAAGGTGACACCTTAACGAACCTGATGTTTTAAAAGAGCAGACACAGTTGCTGAAAAAACAGGGCCAGCGAGCTAAGTTGTAATTCGACACAAAATGCTTTAACTACCTAGAAAGAATGACTATCGTCAGAATCAGCAATTTCCTTCGTTTGTCACAAGCGCTTTGCAGCCAAACTTCATCTGCCCCTGCGTGACTTCCTTCCCTGTGCAGGAAACATGGCTAACATTACCTAGCTAGCTAATAACTAAATTTGGTGTTTGGGGCAGTCTGTTGTTTTTCTTTTGAAAATACAATGGTCGTAGATATGTTGTAAACACAGTGATATATTAACTGTTAGCTTTCAAGCAAATGTCAGTCGACAGCAAAGGTGTTCCACCTTACACATGAACCATCCAAACACATTTGAAGAACTTACTGTTGGCTCCAGATCTTAGTATCCAACTGCGCATGCATGATCCTTTTTCAAAAACAAGCTTAGTATTTATCAGTTTTCTGAACTTGGCCCAGCAAGTTGTTCTGATTAATGAAACATAACTCATACATTTTCTTTCTCCAGACTTTGCTTATCAAGTTCTCCCAATGTTGCCAAAAAACATGCATGAAACAAAACATTTTAAGACAACTTTCAAATCACAGAACTGTGCTTCTTAATTACTTCTTCAGGTTCAGGCAACTATTTTCCAAGTTGTATTTTTTACAGCGTATAGCATCACCAGGAGGCTGGGAATGAAGTCTGATACACTCCTCCATGAGAGGGACACAGAGAAGAAGACTTTGATTAGTGTCCATGTGCCTATAGTCTGGTGTCTGCCACACTGTGAAATCAAAATGACATTTAATTTTCAGTTACATGAATGATATTTTAATTATCCCCCACATTTGTCACAGCTTTCTGCCATCTTAATTTTGCCATGATTCAACAATAATGTGCCACGAATGATAGTGATTAAAAGGGGGGGAAAAAAGGAGAAATAGAAGGATCTTACTGGTAGTTCACAGGAGGAAGCATAAGTGTGCAGAAACCCTTTTGGGTTGTTGTCTGCTGTAATTAATGACATTCTCTATGGAGCTAATTCTGGTTTAATCTAGTACCCTGTAGACACAAGACTTCACAGCATGATTTTGGCAATATTTAATCAGTTTTAAATGGGCAAAGATGGAAATCCTTGTAACCTTGTACATCAGAGTAAACCTTTTCAACAGCAAAATATACACACAATCAATGATACTGACATGAATAATAAAGTAGTTGAACAATTCTATTCAATTTCCCCTCACTGTTTTTCTTTAAAGCCAGGTAGCTAGATCAGGATGAGACACGACAAATTATATGAATAAAAAGTTACGTCTGTTTGAACTATCATGTTCCATAATTGGCCATACATACATTGTTGATCGTGATCAGTTTTCTGATTTTGTTGGATAAATTAAGTTGGATTGGTATGGACAGAAGATGTACAGTAGTCTTGCTCTTGTTTATTGTATTTTTGTGTCATCAATAATAAATGAGTATTGATACAAGACCAAAATTATCAAAGCCAGACCCTGATAGTCTTAGTAGAGTGATGCAGATGTGATGTAAAGTGACAGACTAGAGAGTTGCCTTTCAAAAGGAGTACACCTAGTCCTTGTATTTTTTACATTAAGTAACAAGCAATTCAAATGAAGTGAGTTTAATGTAAACGAGAAATACAGACATTCATCTTTGGAAAGACTATTAACACCTTACACAACAAACCAACAGAAATTGTGTTAATTAGAACACACTTCCATCTGTTCACAAATGTTGCGTCACTATGTAATGAACAGACATTGTATTTATTATGTGCAATGTTCTATTCCCTCATTGGTCTGCTGCCAACGGTATGAAGAAAAGCACCAAAGAACTGTACCTCTGAATCTCAGCTTTAGCTTTTATTTACTGTAGATAGGTTCATGTTAGATTTTCTACATGTAAGGATTTGTGAATATAATTGTACCTACAGCTCTGTGTTGATTTTAGCAGCTGTGTGTTATGCTACTGGCGTGTCTGCACTTGCATAATTACTTGTTATATGCTGAACTTCTAACAAATGTTGTTTCCATCGATAAGGACATTTTATTCATTAGCTTAGCCAAATAAATAATGTTAATTAATTTCATGTCAGTGGATGAAGTCAAATTCACAGGCTGAATGCTTTCTAAAAAATAAGCAGCCATCAAAGTTGAAATTATCAGATGTTAATCTTTATATTCACAACTTGTGTGATCAGAGCAGATGACTCAGATGACATGGACTATAGCAGAAGATGAGAGAGAAATATAAAGACCTGCACTGTTAACGTTACTGTCCGCCAATCAATTCAGAAGAGACAGCAGGCTGACACCAGGAAGGGATCACAACACAGCAGAATGCCATTACCACTTTATGCCAACCAATCAGAGGCCTGCTGTGCCCTCATAAACGACCCCTGCTCTATGTTGTGCCAAAAAATGTCCCTGCCAAAACCTGCAATGAATATGTCTTGGGGTTAAGCTTAGGTACAGGCTTGAGGTTTGCTTAAAATTAGAGTAAACGGTGGGGGTAGTGATTGACTTTTTTAAAATATGTAATGAAGCAAAGTTGAAACACTATTGTTACACCATTGACTGAATGGCTTAAAATCCAGCATTAAAAATTCTGACCCCATAAACAACTTCCAAGAAATTGCATTCTGAGTCCCCTGGGATAAAGATGTTGACAAATTAATATATAAAAAAACAGGTCAGGTGGCCTATACTTTTTAATGTAAACTGCTCCTCTTAATTCAGTTCAGGTCCAGTCACAGTCAAACGATTTTACAATTCAATTCAAACTGCTTTATTGGCATGACATGTTTATTTGCATATTCCCAATGCATGTACAAAAACAGAAAAAATGATATTTAAACATCTCATTTACAGTCTCTATTACTCATAATCTCTGCTTCTTTATTATGTTACCTGTGTTGATTGTTAAGAAACCAGTGATTACATTTAACATATCAACTAAAATGTGCTCACAACAAAATTCTATAAAATATAAATACATTACAATGCAATGCAATACAAGACAAATACATATAATTGTCCTGCACAGCATCCCTCATATTCCTTAGTTCAATTAATATGCAGTCACTAAACAAATAGTATCCTTCAGACTCCTACCTCAGTCTGGGATTCTTCTTCGTCCAGGTGCTGCACAGATCAAGTTCCTGTTGAACGCCCTCTTCAAAAGGAGCCCTTAAAATCAATATGGCAGCCGAGAGGAAATGGTGTGTGTGGATCAGGTGTTCCCACTGGGCTGAAAGACAGACACCCAGCTGCAGCCTTTTCAAAGGAGTACACGCACAACTGCTTGTCAGGAAACCTTTATATTTAATCAGGATTTTTTTGCCTTCTGTCAACTCAGCCAAAAGTGTTTATATTTGGAATACAGAATGACAGGTCAGCTGAACACGGGGGCACTGCAAGAACAGCTCTTCAGTTTTAGGTAGTTTTTCATGGGCTTCACAGCGTACTGTACACTAATATTTCCCATTTCCTCAGCCAAATGGTACACCGTGGGGTCTGATGTGGAGTGAAGAGAGAAGAGAACATCAGGAAAAGAAGAGAAGGCAGGAAAGGAGACAAGAGGCATAGCACATTTGATGCATAGCACATTTATAATTTCATCAGTTTATTTAAAAGGAATGCAATTAAAAACTATGCAATTGTTTAAAAATTATAATTCAGACAACCCTTCTACTGTAGGTGGAAGACGGGAGTGAGGAAATGGTGTATTTAGCCTTCAAGTCCAATTTTATATAATTGAGAGAAAGAAATACCATTTGCCTTCTAGCAAAAACTGACAGTCATTCAGTCAATGTTGCACATGTTGTACCACCTGACCACTGCAAGAGGGATGAGAAAAACAATCAACACCACTCTCCTTTCAAATCACAACAATAAGCGCATATTCTTTTTTTATTATTTTGAACACTTTTTGCCCAAGACGCAAGTATGATGTATCAACATGTCAACTGAACTTTGAAGTGACAATAAATCACAGCCATTTCCCACAGTTTTTATTCTCTCACTTTTATCTTTAACATAGCAACTCTACTATGGAGTTAGATCCATGTCATCAGAGAATTGAAATAACATTGAGCTGGTCTGAATTTGTAAGTGGCTGAATCTGAATTTCATCATCTTATGTAGACTAATTTAATGTTTTAAACTGAATTTCATGTTTGAATGTCACAACTTTACACTGGATTTAAAGTTTGTAATTGTATTTAAATATAAGCTTCAGCTTCTCCATGGAATTCAGCCTCTCATTGGATTATCTTTGGTAAATTTAAGTTCAAAAACAAACCATGAAAATTCAGATCGAAAACATGCAAGTGACATATGGGATACTCAAGAAAAGCCATAGAACACAGATACTTAGAATCCCTTGGAAGTAAGGACATGATGTGAAAATGTTAGCCAACTAGATAGCCAGCTATATGTTTTAATAAAGCAAGAAGACCAGAGAGGCCATGGTATATTGTAAATATAATCACAATTTGAGAAAAAAGTTATTTTAATATGTATAATTATTAGTTGTCATCAAAGGAGCAGAACAAAAAAGAAATGGTCAATGGTTGTTATGCAATAGAAAATTGGGTGATCTACAGTAAGTTTACTCCAACACTGTGAAGCTAGTTAATAGTTACGATATTTATATTTATTTGGACATTTGCATTAATAGTGCAGGATTGAACTGTCATTTTCATCAACTCTGAGTTGTGGTAATATTGGACACCATTCTTCAATGTTAATGTTAGTTGTTGCAGTGCTGGTGGTGTCTGCAAGACCATCATTCCAAATTTATCCCCATTAACATTAGTGAGCTTTCTGAGTTTTGCCCATTCATGAACACCATTTACCCTGCCACTAATTGGATAATTTTTGCACCATGGTGCGAGTCAGTGATTTGTGGCTAATGTTACATGTGGTAGTGCCTGCTGCATTGGAAATCCTTGGCAACATAAAATGTTATATTATACTGAGCAAGGAAGTCACACAATGTATTGCTGTAATTAAGCTAGTTCCCTGGATAGCAATCTGAGTAGATGGGCAGATTTATTGGGACAAATTAGGCACTGGATGCTAAACTTCTGCCCTGTCAATTTGACCTTTTTCCCTCATTTTTATCAGTTTTGCCATTTATCTTATATCCCACGTTCTGTCTGAATTAAATTGATATAAACAAAGCACTTTGGCTGCACCAGGCTTGTGTATATTGTGTTTTATTTAAATAACATTAGCTACCAATCACTGCCTTGTACCCTGGTAGATCACCTGGGACATTATCAATGTTCTCTAGCTAGTGCCACCATGTAGTGTTTTCTGCTACATAGCAACCATTTACCATTTATTTTTTGTCCTACTCAAGCAGTGTATCCTTCAATGGAGTTATGACATCTAATTAATGGTTTATTGAAATAACTTTTAAAACTTGTGCCCTTCAGCTGTTACTGTATTCACAATATACCATGGCCTCTCAGGTCTTCCTGCTTTATTCTAGCATGTAGTTAGCTATATGGCTAGATAACATTATTACATCATGTCTTGACTTTGAGGGATTCAAGGTATCTAAGTTTTACTAGTTTGCTTTTTCTTGCTACCCTGTATGTCACTTTGGATTTTAATTTAAGGATGTGAATGCATTGAGAGGTTATGAACAATGGAGAAGCTGAGCAGCAACAGTTTATTTCAATTACAAACATAAAACGCAATAAAATCCAATGAAAAATTGACATTTAAACATGAAATTTGATTTCAAACATTAAATTCCTGAAATTCAGATTCAATCATTTACAAACTGAAACAAATTCAAATTCAATTATTCAATGACATCTATGGATCTAACTCCATACTGTTGGGTGACTCAACAATAAATCAACAAATTTTACCTTTTCACAGTACCTCATACTAATGTTTAAAATGCTCATATGCCAATCTTGCCAGTGCTCAAAGACAATACAGCTTTTAGTTGCTTTCTCACTCATTAATATTCAGTTTTAAAAAGAAGAATAGATACACTTGCTGGGAGTCTGGTGCTAGTTCAAGGGGACTAATTTTATGTTTAAACACAGTGTATATTGACTATTTTGTTTCATGTTTTACTGCTGAGAAACAACCTTGACAAATCTAGTTTGGACAATTCGGCTAGCTGCAAAGATTATACTACCCAGCTCCCTGCTCCATGTGGTCCTTTTCACAGCTGAATCACACATGAGGAGGAGGAAGAAATTACCTGAGCTATTAATAGCCCAGTTAGTGAGATGGACCTGCCTTTGCCCTAGTGTGTTGCTTGTTGTTACTCCAGCTTCCCCTCTGTAGCTGCATAGTGAGAGAAAGAAAGAGCGATTAAGGAGACTGAGGGCAGAGAAGAGATTTGACATTTAGTGTATGAAGGTTCACAGGTGTCAAAAGACCAACTTCAGTAACTGCAGTACTGAATAAATAATAAACCATATCAAGAATCCAATCAAAGTTTAAACTAGATTTTACCCTCCAACATAAAAGGCCTTTAGAGTGGCCAGTTGTTTCAGGGGCATCTTCCTTCTTTTAAGAAAATACTTAACCAAAATCCTTAACATTTGAAATAAATTGCATCAGAGGCTGTTGGTGCCTGATCTGATTCAAATAAACTTAAAAACAAGGGTTATCAAATTATTTATACATTGCAGGGAGCAATTGTCCTTTTGGCCTCTAGAGAGAATAATATTTATTTTAATTACAGGACATTGTATTTGAAAGTCTAAACCACCTAGGGGAAAATTGAGCAGGCAGATTGCTGTGAAATAATGGAGGACAAAAGATGAAAGGCTGTCATAAATGCTTCCAAAGAGAGCCTCTAAATGAAAAGGTTCATGTTCAGGACCATGGAAGTGGGCTCATTTAGGTTGTTTCTGTTAAAATGTGTCAATAAGTTTTGATCACTAGATTCACTGACACCACAGAATGCACTATGGGATGATTATCCAAACCACAAAGCAACAGACAGAGCTGATTCCATATCACAATATGTCAGTGTTATCTAAGACAGTGTTTTCCAACCCTACTCCTGGCAGCACCCTGTCCTGCATATCTTCTATCTATCCTTGCTCTACCTACCTGACTGAACTCATCAGTGGCACATTTTATTAGCTGAGCACACCTGATTTGATCAAGCAGCAAGGATAGATAGTGTAATGCCGAATTTCTTGGTGTAATACTTTAAAAAAACCCTTAAAGCACAAAGAGACAAACCACCAGAATATCATATGAAATAATTTGTACAGCCAATATATCTGCTTTTTTTTCAAGACTTATTATTCAGTTGCAAGGTCCAGCTATTCATATATATTACAGGATAAATGCAGGGTTGAGAAAAGATTATTTTTAAGAGAACAGCCCCAAATGCCCATTACAACATTAAATATGTTTAGGTCATACAAACAGACATTACAGATATCCTGAGAGTAGATTTGTTATGGAGATCAGTACAAAGGCAATGTGGCTCTCCACATCATTAGTATCCCTCACCAGTTCTACCCTGCATAATTTTTGTCCCATTATGCTTTACCACCTGGACACAACAACTGCGCCCTCTGCCAGACTGTTCTCAAAAACACTGAAGCTGCTCAATATTGCTGTGTTTTGAAACAGAGTACCTAGTTTGAAGTCCTTTCACAGGATCCATTCCCAGATTAATTTAGAATTGAAGCAGTGAATTATTCAAACCAGACTGCCTCTGCCAGAGTCCTTTGTGGGGTTTCATTACATGTGGATGCCCCTGTAGCAGATGTGGTAACCCTTGCCGTGGACATCTGTGTCTCTCCTCCCTACAACTCCTGCCTCAGTAGGGACACAGCTGCTGTGCACACAGGCCATGGGCACAGGGCAGGTGAATACGGTCTGCCCGAACATTGCCTTGCCTCAGTGATTGATCACCTTCTCAGCGAGGATCCAGTTGAACACAACAGTTGAATATGTCAGAGCTTGCAAGTGCCATCAAGGTGGAATCCTCTCGGACTGATGCCTCAGCAAAGGGCACAGCACCCTCGACCTGCTTCGTGACTGGTGTGATTTACGGTTAGGGTCTTTGTGACACTGCTCCATCATGGGGTGCAGTGGATCACACTAAGCACTGCAGATGTCCATAAGCTCTCAGGCAAGAACTGAGGTTCTTCAGTAAAAGGAGTATCGATGTCATCATATTTGGCAAATTTCCTTCCTACATCAAGCCAGTCATTTCCACTGTAATAATAATTAGAATACCACAGGCACAAATCAAAAACAATGCAGGAAAATCATGCCAAAGGGGAAACTGATGACCCATCTCTCATCAAATGTAATGCATTCATTAATGAAGGAAGGTTCTGTCTCTGAAAAGTCAGAAACGATAATAATGAGTGCAGACTAGTAGTGAGTGAGTATTAGACTTAACTACTGTGACAGGAGACTGGATCATTTGCAAATGATCCAGTCTCCTGTCACAGTAGTTAAGTCTAATGTCTAATGAGTTTCTGTTAATACTACTGTACTGTTTAAGAAGTGGTAGTATCTACTGTCATTTTTAGGGACATCAAATCAATAAATGTATCAATAAATGAACCAATAAAGGAAAGAATAAGATGGAGAACCCCCCCCCCGTGTCTGGGGTTTCTGGTTCAGGCACAATAGGCCTGTCCGTGGCTGTGCAATAAAACCAGCAGAAATGGAATGTCAAAAAAAAAAAAAAACTGTACGGCAGCTAATTTTGCTGATTTTCTTTCAGTAATATCTTACAATTTCTGACAATACTAAACATACAAATGTAGTATGATACCTATACATTTTACAAATAGGAAATCTTGTATTGCACTGCCAATACAGAATACATCATCAGGAGAGTGGCATTTATCCAGTTAGATTATTCCACTTTGTGAACTTATTCAAACTGCCATACAGCTATGGCTGTATTTCCAGCATAAGTCATTTCATTTCATGAGAAACTTAAGTCTTCAGACTTCTTTGTAATTAACCAATTACCAGTTTCTTAACAAATTGTGTAGATTATAACCACAGAGGCTTTTAGCAGGGAATTGGTAACTTTGTATAAATGGGGTGGCAGCAGCACAATGCAAAAATGTCACCAACTCAAGTATTGGGAATGTCATATCAGCAGCCACGTCCTAGCCTTACTCAGCTGGAGATGCCAAACACACACAAATTAGAGATTTTTCTTTTCAAAGTCAATTTGCAACGACCAGAGGCTGTCACCAGAGAGAAAGAAAGCTCCTACTATGTGGGGATGCAATGCAGAAAAAGGCAGTCCACACTATCCATGGTTTTGCACTTGCAATAACAACAATAATGGTAATAATAATAATAATAATAATAATAATAATAATAATAATAATAATGCAATGTCCACCTGATATTTTACCCATTGAAATTATGATTTTAATCACACTTCTGCTCATGATTCTACTATCTAAAGCCAGAATGGTGTATATATTTGGGAACCCTAAGTTCATTGGATATTTCAGATGTAAGTTAAAAAGAAATATACAGGAATTATTTAAAACTTTAAAGTGTCCTATGGATTGCCATATCACTCAGAAAATGCACAGCAACTTGCAACTTGATAATAGAGGAAAGGGGAGAAAATGGAGGGGGGTCCAAAAAAATGTAAAGAATGATGTGATATGGCACTGTGATTACTCATTCAGATGTGCCCTGCCCCCTAATGTGACCCATAATGCTTCTCCTCCTCAAGATTCACATGATGATTCAGTTGTTGTTGACTGACAGGATTAATGAGGCCATTCAGATTGATATACACAGAGATCAGTGGTTGCTTGTGAGATCACAAAGGGGTTTTGAGTGGAAAACCATGTAATAGGCCACATTACCCGCTCCAAAAGCCAACTCCACTCTGTTATGAGAGCACATTGAAGTGTAATTTTGCTCACATTCTGAATATGCAGGGTGAAAAGCATCACAAAAATCCAGCTGCAAGCAACATGACAGATGCAGACAGGCAGGGACAATCAATGTCTTTTCCCAATTGAGCGATTGAGATGATATATCTCAATTTCCATCTTTTCATTTGAGATGAAAATCACAAACTATGACACAGGATTTGTTAGAGTGCTATCATTTTGTGACATACTGTGCCTCCAACATTTAGGAACAGAACGTGCATCACTGCTGCAGAGTCAGGCTTTGTATAACAGAAGTGGTCCTTCTTTGGAAAAGGCTTTCAGCAGTTCAGTGATGTGAAAGAAATTTGGTGTTTCATGCACGTCTTATAAGAGCACAAATTTGGTGCAAAGTGAAGGGCTTTTCCTTTGTTGATATTAGAATGATGACTCAGATCACAGCTGCAGTTTTTCACCAAGGTTCATTGGAGATGCTGCTTTTAAACTTCTTACCTGTAAATGATAAGAGGGATTAAGGTACCAACCATTCTTAATGTATTTCATGTTGCTTTAAGGGACACATGATATTAAAACAACACACATTGCTATATGAGCAAATTTAGCTACTGTTGCTAGCTAGCTAAGCAATGCATCACCAATATGCATGATAAACCCAATCTATTGTGCCTCGCTAGCTAGTTAGGTTAGCCAATAGTAAGTTACAAGATAGTTATAGTGATGGTCTTACTGCTATTGCTTGCTAACTACTTTCCAGAGATTATTATCAGCCAAATGCTCCTTCTTGTAGCTTTTATCTTTCTGTTTATAGACATTATTTACGTTAACCACAGATGCAGAGCCTAGCTAACTACAATGTTCATGTTTCTCACCCTATTTGAGAGAACATAATATTACTTTTGTTAGCTAGCTGGATACCTAGCTAACAAAAGTGGTGATGCACCACCAGTATCCATGGCAATTAGCCCAATTCAACGTATTTGGCTAACCGGTAAGCTATGCTTTTACTGTAGTAAGCTAAATCATACCTGAAGTAGTTACCTTGCTGCTAGTGATAAATACCTGGCAATTTTTTCTTCTTGTAATGCTTAGGTAAGCCCTTTATTCACATAGTAAGTTAACCACAGACCAAGTAAGTAAGTATATGAACTCACCTTTTCCCCAAGAAGGGGCGGTGTGCAGTAGTCTCTGTAACGGCTTTATGTGTGGAGACGATTATAGGTGCTGCAGCTGAACACTGGGATTAGGCAAATTCCTTTGGCGACATTTGACTTTTCCTCAAAATATTTTGAATTTGAAGCTCCCGAGTGGCTCAGTCGGTAAAAGCACTTGTTCCGAGTGTAGACTGAACGCTACGGCCCGGGTTCGATCCCGGCCGTGTCACTAGCCGACAGTGACCGGGAGCTCACAGGCGGAGCACATTGGCTTCGTTCCGCCGGGGATAGGGGTGGGTATGTCGGCAGGGGCTTCGGTCCCTAGCAGTGACCCCTGCTAGACAATCGGGCGCCTGTGGTCCACGTGCCAAAAGCTGCATATGAAATGTCTTCCTCCGACTCATCTCTGTGCTAGCTTGGCTTGTGGACCGCAGAGCGAAAAGAAGCAGCGGCTGACATCACGTGTCTCGGAGGAGGGCACGTGCTTGTCCACGCTCTCCCGGATTGACAGTGGGGGTTGTGCAATGGGACCGAACATCGATGACTAAATGGGCATTCCAAATTCGGGAAATTGGCCATTCCAAATTGGGGAGAAAATGAAAAAATGACAAAAAATATATATATATATATATAGAATTTATTCTTGTAATACTTCTATGTCATCTTGTCATGAATACCAAAAAGGTTTGTCCCTAATACACGTCTGTAGTGAGGGGAATTATACAATTAGGTATCAAAATAAGATTTATCTGATTTGACATCACACTTTACATTAACTTTAAATGCCCCAGACGTCTGGTATGGCAACAGACTAGGGCAGATGCATGGAGAGAGGCTCTGAGCAAGATTCCATGTATTTATACATACAAATGCTACAAGTAACAAAACTATGAACCTGTTCAACTGCAGCGAGTTAATTTAAGATAAGTTGTTTCATCAATGTCGGGCAAACAAAAAGCGACGTCACAAAAAGGGAAGACCGCCTCCGAGCCTATCATGCTAGCTAACGCTGGCAACAGAAAACCAATGGCGGGGACGTCAGGTGAGGGCATGACACTTTCCATCTCAGTGCTAAAATCTGAATTGGAGAAAAAAACAGGCAGCTATCATGTCTGAGATTCAAGCTTCACTTTTGGAGGTTTGCCTGTCTGATCACAGCGACAGGCTGGAATGCTTAGAAAGGCAGGTGGATAAGCTCCAGAGTGACAACAAGGAGTTATTGGCGAAGACGGAGGACCTCGAAAACGGATCTCGCCAAAATACTTTGCGCGTCATTGGTCCGCCGGAGGGATGCAAGGGGGGAGCAGCTGCTGCCTTCATGTCAAAGTTTTTTGTGGACCTGCTACAGGACGGCTTGCTTACCAACCCACCGAGCTGGACAGAGCACACAGAACTTTGAGAGCTAAGCTTGCAGAAGGAGAGAGACCCAGACCCATTATCGTGTGTTTTCTTTGTTTCCAACAGAAAGAGCAAGTCCTCGCGATTGCAAGGAAAAAAGGACAGCTCATGTAACAGGGACATAAGATTTTCATCTTTACGGATCTGAGCAACACACTGGCTAAAATAACGAGCCACATTCAACTCTGTCTCATTCAACAAACTATACCAAAAGGCCATCAAGTTTTCGCTCCACTACCCCACTGTGGAATATAAATTCAACAATGCAGAGGATGCAGAGTGTTTCCTTAATCAACACCTGACCAGCAACATTTAACTATGGCTGTCAAATCCCTGGATGGACATAAACAGTAACCTCATGAGGCAGAGAGCTCGGCAATATTGGAAAGTTCACGCACACGGATAATTGGATAGAACTGTACAATGCGATTTGACATCTTTTCCTGGACCTGCAGACACAGCTTTTTCATCTAAGTTACATCGCCCAATGTTTGTGGTTTCATGTGTGGTTTCACGTTTGCGGTTTTCAACAGTCCTGGGCATCACTGAGTGACAACAGACTCATCCCAGGCGTCATGGGGGGGGGGTGAGCATAAAGTGTCCCTGTATGCAGATGACTGGTTACTTTATGTATTGGACCCAAAAATAGCCATCCCATACATCTTAGGCACCCTCAAAACCTTTGGTACGTTCTCTGGGCATAAGCTCAATATAGGAAAAAGTGATTTTTTTTCCCATCAATCAGCTGGCAGGGGATATTACACAGTCTGAATTGCCATTCACTCTTTCCCCAGCAACATTTAAATATTTGGGAATCAACATTTCCCAAAATATATCATCACTATTTGACAACAATTTCTCTACACTAACAATAAAAGTTAAAGAAGATCTTAAAGAAGTGGAACAGCTTGCAGATCACATTGGCAGGGAGAATACAATGTATTAAAATGAATATTGACCCACGATATCTGTACCTATTTCAGTGTTTGCCTCTTTTCCTCCCCAGGTCCTTCTTTCGTAGCATTGGCAGTGTATTCTCCTCTTCTATATGGGGCAATAAATCTCCAAGGCTCCAAAAATCCTTATTACAGAAGAATAGATTGGAGGGAGGTTTGGGGTTACCGAATTTGCAACTTTACTACTGGACAGCCAACAGGCAAAAAATTGTACACTGGGCCTTGTATCCTGAAACTTTGGTATGCCATGCCAACAGACTTAAACCCAAACAGTACACAGATAATCTGATAGTCAGATCCACTTTGAGAATCTGACAACAAATCAAGCAACACTTAGCTGGAACACGCTCCCCTTTAACACCCTAATATGTAATAATGAGCACTTCAAACCTGCTAAGAGTGATGCCAGATTCTGTCTCTGGGACAGACAAGGTCTTAGCACAATTGGTGATTTCTACAGTGAAGGCACATTCTCCAGCTTCGCTCAGCTGTGAACCACCTTCAACTTACAGCAATCTGACCTCTTCAGGTACTTTCAAATTCAGGAATTCCTCAAATCAAACACACCTTCATTTCCAGATGTCCCACTTTCTTCAGGAATTGATAACCTTCTGCCGGTGACAAAAATGACAAGGTGGCATATTACGTTTTTATATGTCCTCCTAGCTCTAGATACACCTCCGGCTTTGCTGAAGATTAAAACAGAATGGGAAACAGAACTGGGCATTTTCATGTCTGACGATTGGTGGTCTAAGGTGCTGGAAGAAATAAAATTTTGTTCATCTTGTGCAAAATTTCAACTCATACAATTCAAAATAGTTCATAGGGCACACTACAGTAAATCTAGACTTGCCAAGATATACCCGAATATGGCTGACACTTGTGACAGATGTTCCCAGGCTCCTTGTAATCTCACTCATATGTTTTGGTCATGTCCAAGACTGGGGGAGTACTGGAAGTCTTATTTCAGAGTCACTTCAGGAATATTGGAACAAGTAATCAAACTATCCCCACAGATTGCTATATTTGGTATACCCAAAGCTGGCCAAACTATATCAGCAAAGCAAACAAATGTAATCTCATTTATATCTCTAACAGCCCGTCGGAGAATACTTTTATTATGGAAGGAACTGCTGTCTCCATCACCAACCTCATGGCTGCGTGATACAATGTCTTTTTTGGAGTTGGAAAAGATTAAACTCTCCATATGGGGTTCGACAGACAAATTTTACAGTCATTGGCAGCCCCTGATCACTTATGTTAAGAGTCTTACCTCCCTTTCCCCAAAATGACTACCTGGGTGAGACGATTAATACAATGTAGCGGCTGAATGCTACATTTTGGCAGGACAGTGAAGATCCCCAAACAGCTTGTTATGCACTGCAATGACCCATACATATATGCGTTACACTTTCCTCTCTTTTAATTTATTTTAATTTATTTTTTTTTCTTTACACTAATGTACCACATTCATTATTGTTATTAGAGTGCATGAAAATGCGCTCTATTATCCGAATTTTTCTTATTCTTCTTTTTCTTCTTCTAACCAATTTTGTGCGTTTAATACAGCTTCAACCGTTTAACGTAGAAACTTCATTCAAACTGTGTTGCGTAGGTCTTACAAAGGACACTTATGCTATGTATTTTTTATTTTTGTAACATTTATACTTTTTAAACTATTAATTAAAAACTATCAAAATTTTCCCCATAGACTTAACATTGGCCTTTATGACATCACAATAGAGCCATTAAGCAATTAGAATCTTGTGGCAGCTGTTCTGACCACCTACATCTGTTTGATGTAGGCCTACATACTTTTATCTATGTAAAATTAGACTGTTTGCATTTTCATGCACTCGTAATTCCCTGGAATTACATTCTCTAGTTGTTAAATGCTATGTGTTTTTATTATTATTGTCAGTACTTTTGTTAGTATTGTCCTTGACCTAGGATTAGGAGCCTAAAAGGCTAAGTGGAGGGGTGGTGGTGGGGAGGGGCTGGACAGGTTCATTATAGGAGCATTTCATGTCACTTTACAGTTTTGTGATGATGATTATATATAAAATATGTTTTCATACATGTTTGGCCCCTCATAACATATATATATATATATATATATATATTATGGCATGCCGTTTAGGAAATTATATATATATATATATATATATATATATATATATATATATATATATATATATATAGATATATATATAATTACAAAATGCTCTGAATATATGGAATGAAGCTTGAGAATATTGAATGAATTTCTGAATATATGGAATGAAACTTGAGAAAATTGAATGAAAGTCTGAATATATGGAATGAAGATTGAGAATATTGAATGAAAGGCTGGAATATATTGATCAAAATGTGAGAATTTTGACTGCAATACTGAAAATACACAAACTATAGTTATGCATTTAGCACTGAAGTGATAGACCTCTGAATTCCGGTTTACAAAATGGTATCAGACGAAATATTCCAATACTTCGTAGAACTGGAAAACTTTTTTGCAGCAGCTGGTCATATTCCAAATGACACAAACATTTTGGAGTCTGTATCGCGTCACCTTGAAGATCACATTTCTATTATTGTGGCATTCTGTGTGGTAATGAACGACCACGTCCAACAGCAAAATGTTGCTGCAAGAACATTGTGCTTCATTCTTGAGGGAATTTACGAGTCTCTTATGGCGATGTTAGCTGAAATAACACTTTGCCTAGAAGCTGATGTTGTGGGCACACATTCTGCACCTCAGAGAGGAAGGCCTAGGTAAGTGATAGAAAAAAAGTAAAGAAAAAAAATATATACTGTTTCTGCCATGCATATCTATGATGTACAGTCATGTGAAAAAGAAAGTACATCCTCTAGATAATTTTTTGTTATGTCTTGATGCGTAAAATCATGTAACTGAAAGAGGGTGTACTTTCTTTTTCACATGACTGTACCTTATAAATAGCTTTATAAATATTGTATTAGTCATTTCTGACCATGGAAATATTAAAAAGTGAGCTCCCTGAGAGCCATGATATAGGATTATTGGTAGCTACACCAATTATTGTGATAAGAAACTAATACAATACAAGCTATTAGGAAAATTCATTCACACAATGTAAATTAACTCATTAACACATTTGTTTCTTGTTTTTTTTTCTCCATTAAGGTACAACATACCAGCTGCTCAGCTGACTCACTTAAGAGACTTAGGATTTACCTGGATGGCGATATCGCGAATGTTGTCTGTAAACATTCAAACACTGTACAGCCACAGAACACAACTTGGTTTAGTGGATTATGGAAATTTCACCACCGTGTCAAATAATGATCTTGATCATCTGCTTACTGAGGTTCTTAGACAAACCCCTGGCTCAGGTGAGACCTACATCACTGCTAGTTTGAGAGGGAGAGGATAAGAGTTCAGCAATGGCGAGTAAGAGAGCATTTAAGAATAATATATCCAGTGGGAAGAGCCTTAAGAGGTCGAAGGGCAATTCAGCGGAGGGTCTACAATGTCTCTGTCCCAAATCAAGTGTGGTATGTGTTGTTTTGTAAATTTGACATTACAGACATTACTCTTTAGCTGGCCAATGATAGAAGTTAAAAATATTGACTAAAATTCAATTGACTTGAATAAAAAAATTAAAAGAGTATTTATATATGGAAGATTATATGAAAATATACATAAAATGTACGTTAATGTAATATTTAAATCATAATACACTCATAATGTATTTATTATTATTCCAGGCACGTTGATACAAACCACAAGTTAAATCCGTGGGGATTTGTGTTTCATGGAGGAGTTGATGGTTACAGTCGTTGCATTACTTACCTGAGATGTTGCACAGACAACAGAGCATCAACGGCCTTGCAACTTTTCCAGGGTGCTGTTGATTTGTTTGGACTCCCGCATAATGTCAGGGGTGATGCTGGTAGTGAAAATATGGACATTGCCCCTCGATTCTCAGTCATAAAACGTGCAAACAGAGGAAGTTTTATGGTTGGGCGCAGTGTTCATAATCAACGAATAGAAAGATTGTGGGGAGAACTAAACAGAGTGGTGTCAGCATACTATAAAGACCTTTTCCTCTTTATGGAAAATGCTGGAATTTTAGACAGCACAGACCCACTTCACATTGAGGCTCTTCACCATGTTTACCTTCCAAGGATAAACAGATCTGTGGATGAGTTTGTATGCCAGTGGAATCACCACAGCTTAAGGACAATGGAAAGCAGCTCCCCACTGCAACTGTGGACAGCTGGAATGCTTCAACTTCCTCCTCATCAAAGACTACTCAGTTATGTGCATGTACAAAATCCCTACGATCACCACCAGTGGAATGATGTGTTAAGGCGATTAATCCTTTCACAGATGATGGAAATCATGGGATAGAACTTTTTCCAACAGCTTGTAACCTGCTTCAAACAGTCAGCTAATTTTGTTGTGGTTCAACATACAGTTGTTGTTACTGTGTTACAGCTACAGTGTACAAGTTACACTGGTGTCAGACAGACAAAATAGCTTGTACAAAGTACAAGATACAAAGCAGTTTGTAAGAGTTTCTAAAAAATTTGTTCAATATTTTTGAGTTGTGCCTTTCAAATGACAGAAATGGACAAGAAGAGTCTACAGGTCCTATCCAGAAGATGTATAATTTTTGTATGATATAAATGCTTTTTGTATAATAAAAAAATGTATAAAGGCTTAACCTTTTCCTTAATGATACACCATAGTTATCACCGTATGTGTAGTGTTTATTATTTTATAACTGACAGAAGTTCCACCATTCGATACTAAAAGGACAACAAGACAGTACATACTAAGAAGTAGGAATAAAGAACAATTTATTTGTTAGAAACCATCCCACAATCCACAGAGAGGTAACTATCTGCCACAGTAATGGGGTTGGTCAACATTGGCAGAATCACTTCTATCCTCCAGTATAAAACATGCTCATAGGTTGTTTAAGCTTGTAACTGCTTGTTCTAACCCATAGTTACAGTTGTTTAGAGATAGTCAAACCCAGTTGTCATACTGTTATGTTGAAGTGACGCAGCTATTCAGAGACAGAGGCCTTTTTGGGAAAGTTTTGGTCTTCAACAGAGGAGACCATTGTTGTTTTCCCATTTCAAACTTAATGTAAACATTGTTATTACAACCACTGTAAACACTGAAACATTAATACTTATAACAAACTGTGTGTTTATCAAAGTTCATCAATGTTCATCAAGTGCACATTAAATCTGAATACATTTTACTGTTAAAAAGAAATTAATATGCTGTATATTTCTTAAAGTCTTTACACCATCAAACGCTTAATTTTTGTCTCAGGGGAAAATGACAAAATTTTTAAAAACAATAAAAAAAACAAACAAACAAACAAAAAACTCATCTAAAGGCTTTCCATAACATTACCTCTCACGCTCTACCAAATCCTGGGGAATTGCATATGGCAAAATCCATGTCAGATTTGAAAGTAGTGTACGCTGCATGAACTGGTATGCGAAGAATATTTTCACAAGTATTGGCCACTGGAAATCAGGAATGGGTGATGAACTCAAGGCTTGGCTTTGGAGAGAAACCCAGTGCAGGAATGCTGTCACATCCAGTGAAGAAAACAAGAATATCCTCCAGAGAGACATCGTTTTCGACTGTAAGGTATAAAACAAGAGCAACACACTTACATAACAATGTCTACTGGTATTTTGACAGAGTTATTGATTATTATACCATTGTGTAGTGATGTAAAAGTAATGTCAGAGAGGTGAGTAGCTAAATTTCCTTAAAACTGCATTAGGCATTTCTTTTTATATGACACTATATGTACCAAATGCCAAACTTACATTCAGCATCCTGAAGATAGTCTTGCCAGAAAGCCAGGGTCTGGCACTCTTGCTGGAATGCATTACTCCTTCTTTCGGAGTGAATGATTTGGAAGAGTTTCTCCACATCACTTGCTGTCAGAGTCTTTCACTTTTCACAAAAGGCACTTCAACTGCAGAGGGTATCTCTGGAGAGCATCTAGGACACCTAGAGACATTAAGCCATCTCTGAACCTAGTTAAAATAATACAAATTAATATGTGTAGTTCATGTGATATTACACCTGTGGTGCAATGATTAATTTAGTGAGGTACCCAATGATTTCCAGATCAAAAAAATGTATTTTCACTTTTTTTTAAATGTAGAATATTTACTACATACTATATGTAAATAGTGGAAATGAAATGAAATGATGAAAGAGGAAACTAGATACAAGAGATGAAATGGAACTCTACATTCATCATTTCAGTTTTTTGCATACTGGGATGGTAGCAACCCGAAAGCTTTTCTCTTGTATCTACTTTTCTATTTCATCTCTGTTATTTCCTATTTTCAACACCATTAAGTAGTTTTTATTTTTTGGGCAAAAGTACCGTATGTGTTCAAACAAAAACATACCTTTCAAAAGGTGCACGGGTCCGCTGAAGAACATACAAATGAGCCAAATCCAAAGCAGTCTCTTGTTTGTTTGCCAGTGTTATGCGAACATTGTGACCAGCAAGACTGATCAAACTGGCTGCCTGTGTAACTGCATCTTGCAGTTGTGTTTCAGTCTCAGCCTGTAAGATCTAAAAATATTTAAATAACATAAGGATATTTCACTAGTAAATATTTATTTTCATTAAAATTAATTTATGTAGCTGTTTAGCCTAAGTTAACAAATGCATGCAAAATATAAGGAAAAAAAAAAAAGAATATTTCTCTCTTGTACGTGCAACATTCTCTAACGGCCTTTGCTATTGATTATCCCTTTTGAGGCTCTGCCTTGGTACCCAGAGATCTTAGTGCTCACTGCCCAACCAGGAGGTACCAACAACACATCAGCCCTGTCATGCCATTGCTCGTCTCTGTTGTATCACTATACCTGGGACC
Source organism: Megalops atlanticus (assembly GCA_019176425.1). Taxonomy (NCBI): domain Eukaryota; kingdom Metazoa; phylum Chordata; class Actinopteri; order Elopiformes; family Megalopidae; genus Megalops; species Megalops atlanticus. Next base: position 21,070,938 of record CM032881.1, read on the forward strand.
CTTAAGTGGAATATACTCAGGGGCTTGACACTTATGTTCTCTCGCACAATCAGCAATGTTCTTGTTTTTATTTGGCGTACAGTATATTCTCTGTCCAGTCAGTGTACATTTATCCATTAATGGCCTTCACCTCCAAAGGTAGCCAATACTGAATCCCAATACCCCTCAAACCAAGACCCCAACTGGCCCGTGTCTGCTGTTGTTGTTGAGTTTCAAAGGGAGACGACCAGTAGCTGCGACAGCGTTTTATACTGAGAGCCTGATATGTGGCTTATACCTGCTGACTGGGTGATGATGATCTCATCAGGTTCTGAGGTGGAGCCTTGACAGGCATAGCAAACAGCAAAACCTGTTAAAGGGCCATGTACCTACTCCTAAAACTGAAAATGCATGCAGTAACTACTAGTATTTGTTTTCTACAAAAAATATGCATACCAACTCCACCTGTGATCTTGTTTCTTCATTGATAATATGTTCAGTTCTGACCTTTACATTTTCTGGACCCTTTTGAAGACACTCATATAAGAGTTCAGACAGGAAACAGGGACTCTGTCCCCCATGGGCAATTGACATTGCCATGATCTGACCAGCATAGAAGTATCCATTATCTTTCATTGCTGTTCTCAAATGAAATGAAACATCATGCTTCAAAAGATTAAATCAAAACAATGTTTATGTCACAATGCCATCAATCTGTTTGAGAAGCAATATATTTACAAATCCTCTTAAACTAAGGTAATAAAATTAATTAATCATATGTACCTTTGGAGTTGCACATGAGGAGTGGCATTAGGTGGTAGAGGCATTTAAGAATAATATATCCAGTGGAAGAGCCTTAAGAGGTCAAGGGCAATTCGAGCGGAGGGTCTACAATGTCTCTGTCCCAAATCAAGTGTGGTATGTGTTGTTTTGTAAATTTGACATTACAGACATTACTCTTTAGCTGGCCAATGATAGTTTAAAAATATTGACTAAAATTCAATTGACTTGAATAAAAAAATTAAAAGAGTATTTATATATGGAAGATTATATGAAAATATACATAAAATGTACGTTAATGTAATATTTAAATCATAATACACTCATAATGTATTTATTATTATTCAGGCACGTTGATACAAACCACAAGTTAAATCCGTGGGGATTTGTGTTTCATGGAGGAGTTGATGGTTACAGTCGTTTTACTTACCTGAGATGTTGCACAGACAACAGAGCATCAACGGCCTTGCAACTTTTCCAGGGTGCTGTTGATTTGTTTGGACTCCCGCATAATGTCAGGGTGATGCTGGTAGTGAAAATATGGACATTGCCCCTCGATTCTCAGTCATAAACGTGCAAACAGAGGAAGTTTTATGGTTGGGCAGTGTTCATAATCAACGAATAGAAAGATTGTGGGGAGAACTAAACAGAGTGGTGTCAGCATACTATAAAGACCTTTTCCTCTTTATGGAAAATGCTGGAATTTTAGACAGCACAGACCCACTTCACATTGAGGCTCTTCACCATGTTTACCTTCCAAGGATAAACAGATCTGTGGATGAGTTTGTATGCCAGTGGAATCACCACAGCTTAAGGACAATGGAAAGCAGCTCCCCACTGCAACTGTGGACAGCTGGAATGCTTCAACTTCCTCCTCATCAAAGACTACTCAGTTATGTGCATGTACAAAATCCCTACGATCACCACCAGTGGAATGATGTGTTAAGGCCGATTAATCCTTTCACAGATGATGGAAATCATGGGATAGAACTTTTTCCAACAGCTTGTAACCTGCTTCAAACAGTCAGCTAATTTTGTTGTGGTTCAACATACAGTTGTTGTTACTGTGTTACAGCTACAGTGTACAAGTTACACTGGTGTCAGACAGACAAAATAGCTTGTACAAAGTACAAGATACAAAGCAGTTTGTAAGAGTTTCTAAAAAAATTTGTTCAATATTTTTTGAGTTGTGCCTTTCAAATGACAGAAATGGACAAGAAGAGTCTACAGGTCCTATCCAGAAGATGTATAATTTTTTGTATGATATAAATGCTTTTTTGTATAATAAAAAAAATGTATAAAGGCTTAACCTTTTTCCTTAATGATACACCATAGTTATCACCGTATGTGTAGTGTTTATTATTTTATAACTGACAGAAGTTCCACCACATTCGATACTAAAAGGACAACAAGACAGTACATACTAAGAAGTAGGAATAAAGAACAATTTATTTGTTAGAAACCATCCCACAATCCACAGAGAGGTAACTATCTGCCACAGTAATGGGGTTGGTCAACATTGGCAGAATCACTTCTATCCTCCAGTATAAAAACATGCTCATAGGTTGTTTTAAACTTGTAACTGCTTGTTCTAACCCATAGTTACAGTTGTTTAGAGATAGTCAAACCCAGTTGTCATACTGTTATGTTGAAGTGACGCAGCTATTCAGAGACAGAGGCCTTTTTGGAAAGTTTTGGTCTTCAACAGAGGAGACCATTGTTGTTTTCATTTCAAACTTAATGTAAACATTGTTATTACAACCACTGTAAACACTGAAACATTAATACTTATAACAAACTGTGTGTTTATCAAAGTTCATCAATGTTCATCAAGTGCACATTAAATCTGAATACATTTTACTGTTAAAAAGAAATTAATATGCTGTATATTTCTTAAAGTCTTTACACCATCAAACGCTTAATTTTTGTCTCAGGGGAAAATGACAAAATTTTTAAAAACAATAAAAAAAACAAACAAACAAACAAAAAAACTCATCTAAAGGCTTTCCATAACATTACCTCTCACGCTCTACCAAATCCTGGGGAATTGCATATGGCAAAATCCATGTCAGATTTGAAAGTAGTGTACGCTGCATGAACTGGTATGCGAAGAATATTTTCACAAGTATTGGCCACTGGAAATCAGGAATGGGTGATGAACTCAAGGCTTGGCTTTGGAGAGAAACCCAGTGCAGGAATGCTGTCACATCCAGTGAAGAAAACAAGAATATCCTCCAGAGAGACATCGTTTTCGACTGTAAGGTATAAAACAAGAGCAACACACTTACATAACAATGTCTACTGGTATTTTGACAGAGTTATTGATTATTATACCATTGTGTAGTGATGTAAAAGTAATGTCAGAGAGGTGAGTAGCTAAATTTCCTTAAAACTGCATTAGGCATTTCTTTTTATATGACACTATATGTACCAAATGCCAAACTTACATTCAGCATCCTGAAGATAGTCTTGCCAGAAAGCCAGGGTCTGGCACTCTTGCTGGAATGCATTACTCCTTCTTTCGGAGTGAATGATTTGGAAGAGTTTCTCCACATCACTTGCTGTCAGAGTCTTTTCACTTTTCACAAAAAGGCACTTCAACTGCAGAGGGTATCTCTGGAGAGCATCTAGGACACCTAGAGACATTAAGCCATCTCTGAACCTAGTTAAAATAATACAAATTAATATGTGTAGTTCATGTGATATTACACCTGTGGTGCAATGATTAATTTAGTGAGGTACCCAATGATTTCCAGATCAAAAAAATGTATTTTCACTTTTTTTTAAATGTAGAATATTTACTACATACTATATGTAAATAGTGGAAATGAAATGAAATGATGAAAGAGGAAACTAGATACAAGAGATGAAATGGAACTCTACATTCATCATTTCAGTTTTTTGCATACTGGGATGGTAGCAACCCGAAAGCTTTTCTCTTGTATCTACTTTTCTATTTCATCTCTGTTATTTCCACTATTTTCAACACCATTAAGTAGTTTTTATTTTTGGGCAAAAGTACCGTATGTGTTCAAACAAAAACATACCTTTCAAAAGGTGCACGGGTCCGCTGAAGAACATACAAATGAGCCAAATCCAAAGCAGTCTCTTGTTTGTTTGCCAGTGTTATGCGAACATTGTGACCAGCAAGACTGATCAAACTGGCTGCCTGTGTAACTGCATCTTGCAGTTGTGTTTCAGTCTCAGCCTGTAAGATCTAAAAATATTTAAATAACATAAGGATATTTCACTAGTAAATATTTATTTTCATTAAAATTAATTTATGTAGCTGTTTAGCCTAAGTTAACAAATGCATGCAAAATATAAGGAAAAAAAAAGAATATTTCTCTTTGTCGTGCAACATTCTCTAACGGCCTTTGCTATTGATTATCCCTTTTGAGGCTCTGCCTTGGTACCCAGAGATCTTAGTGCTCACTGCCCAACCAGGAGGTACCAACAACACATCAGCCCTGTCATGCCATTGCTCGTCTCTGTTGTATCACTATACCTGGGACCCTTAAGTGGAATATACTCAGGGGCTTGACACTTATGTTCTCTCGCACAATCAGCAATGTTCTTGTTTTTTATTTGGCGTACAGTATATTCTCTGTCCAGTCAGTGTACATTTATCCATTAATGGCCTTCACCTCCAAAGGTAGCCAATACTGAATCCCAATACCCCTCAAACCAAGACCCCAACTGGCCCGTGTCTGCTGTTGTTGTTGAGTTTCAAAGGGAGACGACCAGTAGCTGCGACAGCGTTTTATACTGAGAGCCTGATATGTGGCTTATACCTGCTGACTGGGTGATGATGATCTCATCAGGGTTCTGAGGTGGAGCCTTGACAGGCATAGCAAACAGCAAAACCTGTTAAAGGGCCATGTACCTACTCCTAAAACTGAAAATGCATGCAGTAACTACTAGTATTTGTTTTCTACAAAAATATGCATACCAACTCCACCTGTGATCTTGTTTCTTCATTGATAATATGTTCAGTTCTGACCTTTACATTTTCTGGACCCTTTTGAAGACACTCATATAAGAGTTCAGACAGGAAACAGGGACTCTGTCCCCCATGGGCAATTGACATTGCCATGATCTGACCAGCATAGAAGTATCCATTATCTTTCATTGCTGTTCTCAAATGAAATGAAACATCATGCTTCAAAAGATTAAATCAAAAACAATGTTTATGTCACAATGCCATCAATCTGTTTGAGAAGCAATATATTTACAAATCCTCTTAAACTAAGGTAATAAAATTAATTAATCATATGTACCTTTGGAGTTGCACATGAGGAGTGGCATTAGGTGGACCCTCAAAAATGGCAATTTTGTCCTTGATTTCATGTAGACACAGCCGGAAAAACTCTCGAGTAGGTCCTCCAATGTCCACAGCACCCTTAGATATTCCATAGTCATCAGTAAGCTTGACATCTACCTTCTTCTCGGGTGAGAAATTGGACCTGCCCATGGCTCTGGATGCTCCATCCCACGCATTTTTTCTCATGATATTGAAGCGTACAGTGCTGTCATTAGTTATTCTCGAAGCAATCTGGTCCATTATTTGCTCCAAACTCATGTTTAAATCACTGAAACAATAATTAAAAAATGACAACAAATACAACATAGTTAAGATACATATTAATAGTCATAAATTGCCCACGGACCTACATAGTAAGATACACATGATTTTAATTAATATTTATTAAAATCCACAAAATCACACACATACATGCACATATGATTGTGCCTACATAAACAGAGAGATTTCTTTCCCATTCAGTTTGTAGCTTGCTTATTCATCTTGCTACTAGTCTAGATAATATTTAATTAGTATTAGGATAATTAGGACATTTAAATGATTCTATTTAAGTAGTATATTCTGCTCACTTCTCACTTGCACTGGAATCTAAAGACCTTGAAATGGCCTCCTGGAGATCAGGGTCATCAGAAAGGTATTCTCCCTCAAATAATTCAAGGTATGTACTACAAAATAAAAATAAAAAAAACAATAATTCAAAATAGACAATGTTCAGGTTCAAATGTATGATGTTGACACAAACAGATGAATTCCCACAGGACTAAGAACTTCCTTGGTAGTATAATAACTTGATTGTTCTCAACTGGATGGTGCATTATTAGTTGTCTATAAAATAGGGACACAATCATCTACTATCAAGTAAATCTATTCCAGTACAATATTTAATAAAAATAAGGCCAGCTGTTGTAAAAACTGGACCACGACAATACTGTATATAAAGAGACAGATATGTACAAAAGACAGACCTGTATGTTGTGTAGGTTGAACCACTGCCAGATGTACCGGGTTGGGTTCGACCATGGGACACACCAGAGGCAGAACAGCAATGCATATTACCACTAGCACTGAAAGCGGGACCAATCGACAAGCTATGAGTGTTGCAACTGGAAGTGGTAGAAGTTCCACTGGACAAGGTTGAAGTCTCATCAATAGTGATGACGTGCACTAGTGCACATGGTGATGATGTCAGTAGAGACAGCAGGTGGATCTGTGCAAATATCTTGGGTGGAGACACACCAGATAACTTCATCACCACCAGTGACGGAAGGAGTATTGCTAGAAAGAGACTGGGCCTCAACAGTGGCGATGGCTGAGACAGCTTCATTGGAAATGTCAGGCACACTATCAAGATCTGTAAGAAAATGGAAAACTAGATTAACATTTAACTTGAGGGTGCGCCTCAAAACACATTTTGGGCATGTACAATACATGTATTATGTTGTAGATTTACAGTATAGTATAATTGTGTTTCAGTACAAAAAATTACTTTGAATAAATTTGAATGTGGTTTAAGAAGACTTAACATAGCTAGTTAGTATAAGCACAAACACAATCACAGACCCAACATCACTTAAGTTTAAGTCTCTTTGAAAATGCATGGAGATAAAAATATTTACCACATTTGTCACTGCCTGTTATTCCCACACTGTCTCCATCTGAACATGACTATCAAAAGAAGCAGATAAAATGAACAAACTTCATGGAGCAAACACACTATATATAAACAAAACAAAGAATCAATTTTTGCATTATGTCAGAGCAAACTATAAGTGAAAGTATTTAAAGATAGTCTGTCTAAAATACAGTGTTGCCACTGTCACTACACATTTCTTGGAATATTTACTTACAGATTGTTTTTCCTCCACTAAACCGGACATAAATACACTTCTGATGGAACAGTTTTTTCACAAGGGCTCCAGTCAAAGTCTGTTTGGAGGCGAGGGATGGCTCAACTAGTTTGTTGTGGCATGGCATCAAAATTTGTAACCTGAGGGAATAAAAAGCACACTGTCATCAGTTGAACTAAAAGATTACACTAAAGTATACAGACAGATTTCAATGCATAATTTGTCTCCGCACAGAAATCTACATTATGTCAGATTTTTTTCACTCTGTCAGTTAAACTGTCTTCATTTAGTTTAAATGAAAATTTTAAGAATATATTAAGTCAATAAAGTATATATAAAGTGACTGTGTGTACTTTGTAATACACCCCAGCCCGTCAAAAATCAACAGCAGCAAAAAGGAAAATTTAGAAATTAATTTCACACAACACAAGAACATCTTTTCAAATAGGCTAACCTTTCATAGTAGAGTATATCACGCTATTATGTTTAAATTTATAATAAACAACACATTTGAAATAAAAAATAGTTTAAAAGCTTACCTGCATCCCTCCACAACTGGCTGAAAGGCTGCTGTTATTGCCTGCATTACTTTGTTGGAGTCCCAGCCACAGCTAAATTCCACAGCAGATTTTATATGTCCATTTTCAAAAAGCCAAGCTTTCATGGCACGCTGTGGGACAAATGTAGTTGTATGATCTGGCAGGACAATTACCTCTTTTGTGAAAGTCTGAGCCATAGAACTTGAACTACTTTGTACCTGAAACCTTAGAGACATTAAAGAAAACATTAAAGAAGAACCTATTTAATTAAATTAAACATTACATGCATGTAATTCAATTTTCTTTTTACAAAGAGGGACCTGTGTTAACAATTCACTGAGTATTGAAATCAGAATTCATGTCATATGATTTATATTCATAAATAGTTTATGTCATGATGTTTCTGTTACGTATACTTGACATGGCTGCATATACATATGACATGGCTGTTCTTACTCCTGTTCCTGTATGGTCCCTGAATATATCTGTGTGTGACTACATCTTTAGAGATAAGGGGAAATATTATGGTTTGCAGTGTTTCACTGTTCTGCATGGGTGCATCCCCCTGCATCAATAACTATCTGCTCAAAATTGCTAGGTTGGCACTAATCAGTGTCTGATTTAGTGTGGTCCATGTAAACTGGGACCAATACCATCTCCCGTCGACCTGGAAGGATACTTCAACCAAGTTTTTCCTTGTCTACTGTTGGGAATTTTCTCCCTTCGTGGAACCAAGTCGGGACCGGCGAAGTAACACACTGATGACCACTTTTCAATTGAAAAGCTTTATTTCGATGCGCAAAGGGAGACTCGCGTGGGAGCACAGCGACAGTGCAGTCCGACCGAGATCTTCAACATAATGGATACACATGAGGGTTTAAGTACCTTGTCCGTGGTATAACCAAATGGCAGGTGTGAGCATTCCCATCGGAGAGCGCATATCACACCTTGATGTCCTGGGACACCCACTGAGTCAGCTACCGGGAACATCCTTTGAACCCTATGTGTGACCAGTTATCTCTAACAGACAAAAGGCTATTGCAGAGTGTGTGTGTGGGAACGTAAATACTAAATGTAGTTCAAACAAAAAGCAATTTAAATAGAATATAACTGATTCAAACCTATCACGACTTAGAACAGCTAGTGGATTTATATATGAAGCCATACTGTCTCTCCCCTAACGTATTTTGCTTTTTGTAGGCTAGGCTATTTGTTGTCTTGGTGCAAAAATCAGCAGTGACACCTTTCATTTTACCATATGCAACATCTTTTGTCTCTATATTTGCTTCACTAATTAAATTTCTCTCAATATTTGACAAGAAGTCTGGAATATAACACACTATATGCACGTAATAATTAGTGTGTTTGCTAGCATAGGCAAGCACATCTATTGTTCTTCTTAAGTTTACTTTATTTTCTTTATTCCTGTTCACCCTTTCTTTGGCGCCACTACTGCTCCTAGACCGTTTGAGATATTGACACCGTTCCAACTCTGAAATGTCCGGCCTGAACCGGTGTTTCTTGCTTGTAGATGGTTGCACTGCCCCTTGTCGTTCTTTTGCTATTCACGTTTTTCATCCCTCTTTTTTCCCATAAGGATGAATGGTGGAATGTTCGCCCTTTATGACATCACCCACTCTAGCCCCTAGAGTTGAGCCAGCTCTGCCAGCTGTAGACGTGAAGTGCTCTAAAATCCGTGTTTTAAACCATGACTAACAGATTTTCTGTATATCTAGCCAGCACAAATGTAGACCATGTAAAAAAAAAAAAAAGATTTTAGAGCACGAAGCATAGATCTGTAGCCGTGTGTAGCAGTGTCCCATTGCTAGCAACCACCTAGCAACAGGCTAGCAACCACTTAGCCACTTTCTAGCGATCGTCTCATATACACTACCAGGTTTTCGCTGCCGGCGTAGTTCATTTAAGCAGTGATTTGTGTTAGCCTATACTATGGCAAAACACAAATGTAATACACAAACACAATAAAACAAAAGTTTATCAAATGTTGCGCTGATAATGGCAGTGTTGTTGTATCACTGCTTAAATGAACTGCGCCCAGGGTATTGCGCAAGTACACACAGCATCTCAATCTCTGATAGGTGCATTATCCGTCCTCGCAATCTTGCAAGACCGTTCTCATCAAGGACACTTGGCAAGAACGTTCTTCTCAAGAACACAAGTACGTTCTTAGTCTTCTTGGTATTGATAAACAGCCGCTGACTGATAAACAGCCCCTGTGAAATTTGGCTCCCCTACTTGAAAGGTCCTAATACCAAGAAAATGAGGACCCCTTAATGAAGTCCAAATTATTGCCTCATTCAAATTTAAATTATTTAATGTTTTTGTTTGATTATCTTTGATTGTACTGTAAAATTTTACTGATGCTAATGTTAAACTTGTTTTGCTCACTCAGTAGCCTATAAAGAAAAAAAAAAATATTCAAAGAAGAAAAACGAGTGTCTTGTGATATGCCTAAGTATAAACTAACTTTTATATATTAAGAGTTACTTTTATATATTCAGGAGTTACATTTATATATTCAGGAGTTACATTTATATATTCAGGAATTATATTTATATATTCAGAATTATATTTATATATTCAGGAATTGAATTTATATATTCAGAGTTACATTTATATTTTCAGAATTATATTTATATATTCAGAGTTATATTTATATATTCAGGAATTGAATTTATATATTAAATTTATATATTAAATGCCCCCTTTTAAACACTTTTAGCTAACATTTACACATTGGGGACAGTGACTATCTATGGTTTGTGTTTTATTTTTTATATTTTTGGATATTTTTAACAATAATTTAAACATAATTAATTGTTTCATTTTATTGTTTTAAAGCTTGTTTAGCATTTTAAAGTTTAATTACTTTTAATTCATTGAATGAATCTGATGTACTGCTTCTTGCTTTTTCTCTTGTTTACACAGAGGAGGCATGTTTATCATTTTCATGTGACTAAAGCCTTCAATAACACAAACTGTTGAATAGGCTACATGCCAAAGATACAAACTATTATTAACATTTTCAGTTACAAGTTTTAAGAGGAATCACACATTTGGGGTGTCAATAATTTGGAGTGTCAGAAATGTAATTGAAGGTCACATTTTTCTGAACTTATTCTAATATTATGATCTCATATTGTAATAAATCAAGAGAGCATATTCCATGCTATGTGTTTCTTCAACTCTATTGTTTTAATGCATTACATCTGTGTTATTTTTAATGAGATGGCTCCAATTATGATGCACCAGGTGAGAGTGGGAAGGGACCCAAGGCACTTAACGCTCTCAACCATAGAGGTGCTATGGATACACTTGGTTAGCGTTTTAGGTTCAATATGTCTTGCGAAGAATTGTAGCTTCACTACACTCTAAATGGAATTGTCATTTACTGGGACAGTAAATACATTTTGGTACAAATCCATTGCTATTAATTTTAATAGCTCCAGAAGATTTAAGTTTGCATATTGTTGAGAATATAAACTTGGAAATTAAGTGGTTTACCCAAAAATTTTTGTTATTTACTTTTCTTAACCATATAAGATTCAAATGTTGGGTATTTATCTTCTTTTAAGAAACCATGTAAGACAAAGATAAATAACGTTAATAGAAGTCTTTTTTGTATGAATGTTTTGAATTTTAGTCAAGTGTGATAATTCAAGTGCATAAAAAGCACTTGAGCAATTGATGGCCTGCACTGCATATTTTGCTTTGTAAATGTCTAAATACAGCATTTTAACAGCATAGAAAGCAACTGAGGCAAAAGCCACCATTTGTATCAATAACAATAGCACCTTGCTAAAGAGACTAAAGTTGGTAGAGCTGTAGTTTTTCCCTTCATGACATAATGCAGAAATCTGTTTCAATGATGTTAACTCCTTCTAAGTTAAAGTATTGATTAATCTTAATTTACCACTGCTAATGAGTAGGTTTTGTACTCATATCCTTTCATAGTTCCTTCCTCCATAGTTCCAGTCATATGTGTACTGTATATCCAAGCCACACATGTAATCCAATACAATGAACATTTTAAAATTAAACCTTAAATAATCATTATTCACAAGCAAGATTCACACAGTCATTTGAGCCATATCCAGAAATCAACATCCCCAATATTCATTATTATTTCTCATCCAGTATATCCATACATGTCATAGACTTTTTTTTTTCTTTTTCAGAAGCTGTACAAGGTGTGCCTTGAGTCTGATTAGTGCCCAGCCAGAGGCTCCTGTCATCTTTGTGGTTGTCTTGACTGAGAGCGCTGGTGACTGGGAAGCTAGTGGCAGGCCAAACCGTCTGGAATTGTCATGCTTGGCTGACTAATGATGAGCTAATAATAGAAGTGCTCCCACTACACAGGAAAGATGTGCATGAAGGGACTCTAGTCTTTGCATAGCAGGCTCATTGCGATCCATGTCTCGATACTAGTTGATAACTAAATATATATTATGTAATATGTATATTACCATTTAAGATGATGCTCTACTTTTAAGTTACAGAACAATTGCCCACATACAGTTAGCCCATAAGAAAATGTTTTTTTTTGCTTTTATGCTTTCCTTCACAGTCTAGTCTTGTTTCAAAATACATCTAAATGGTGGAGGATGGCATGATCTGTATTTCCATGTATCTGAATAAACCCTTTCGCACATGATTTATTTTATGCTATGTAGCACACGTGTTACATCACATGGTGTGTTGTGTTTTCATTTGCGTTATTAAGCTTATTATAGTTTTCACTGCCACATTTGCTATATTTTGTAACATTTAATCGCTGTTTCCTCCTTGCTAACATTAGCTAGAATTTTTCCAAACTAGTGTTCTAATCACACCGGTTTGACCATACACACAAAAGGGCTAATCACACCAGTGTGACCATATGTGCTAAAGCATTAAGACTCCCCTGGACAGATGCATACTTTCAGAAAACAAAATAAATAAAAAAAAACAGTAGTAATCTGAAGATTCAGGTTTAGGGTATCCTTTTAAAGAACAGCTTATATAAGAAACATGGGCAGACCTATAGAATTCTCAGCTGATAACACTGGTATATATCTAAGATCCATAGACTGCCTAGCTGGCAAATGAGGCTGTAAGTCAATGGCTGTAATCAGACCTAATTAGAAAATTTCACATTTATTCATCATGTTTGTACATCTCTCAGCTTGTTTATTAACACTTATGTTTAACTGATTTTTTTGAAGAATTCTCTTGACATGTCATAGAATTCCTGACAAAGCCTGTGCAATCAGACCTCTACAACTAATCCAAAATGCAGCTGCACAATGTGTATACAATCTCTCCTCAAGTTACTCCCCTCTTAACCTCACTTTGCTGGTTTCCTGTTATCTCTCGTATCAAGTTAAAAACTTTGGTGCTGACATACAGGACAGTGAATGGGACAGCCCCCTCATACCTACGACCACTCTTAAAATGTTCCCTTAAGATCACTGTGCTCTGCATCTATGGGGCAACTGACTGTCCTGACCCAACCGGGTCGCTCCTCTCAGATACAATCCCTGTCGGTAATGGTCATTAAATGGTGGAATCAACTCTCCATGGAGGTTAGGACAGCAGAATCACTGGCCATCTTCCAATGCAGACTGAAGACCCACCTCTTCAGACTGCATCTTGACCTGAGGACACGTGATACCTCTAGTATTTGATAGTTATTTTACGTGTAGTATTGTGATGTATTTTGGATTCTTGGGAGTGTTGTTAGCCTGGTCTGCCACTGTTGCTCATTTAAACTGAAAGCATATACATATGTGTTCTATTGTGCTAGAAGTCACTCTGGATAAGAGCATCTGCTAAATGCATGTAATGTAATGTAATAATATCTCCCACCTTTGGACTGCTTTTAACCTCTTTTCACTTACCATTTTATTATTAATTCTCAATACATGTCAATGTTTGTTGATGAAGCAGCCAAGGACAGATTCAGCAGACTCTTTTTTCCCTTGTTATCCTCTCCCTATAAGCTGCAGACTGCAGTATTTTACTCATATTAATAATAGCTGTAAAGAAAGTGTGCCAGATTCAAGAAGTGTGCTTTTTGCAGGTTGTGTCTTTCTTCTCCTCCCTGCCTGACTGCAGCCCAAACTCACCACTGTTTTGACACACCACCTGCCCACCGCTGGCTCTTTGGTGCCATGCTAGCTCTGCCTGTCAGACATCCTTGTGCAGTTATGGCTTGATTGATGTAATTATGATAGCAGCAGGCTGCTGGACTAGTACATCATTTTGACATTGAAAGCAACAACTGTAACCCCCCCACAAGTTTAGATCCAAGAGCAGAATTACTGTTTTAGTTGCATATAACTGCTCATTTGTTTTCTATTGGAGCACTGCAGCCATTTTTAGAATGTTCGTGTTGTTGGTCTTGTGGTGGTGACATCACTCACACCTCATTATGCTTGATCCTGTCTACATTGGACGAGAACATTTTTATGATCTTGCAGATCAAGTAATTAAAATTACATTGACAGCTCAGTATGAAAATAAAGACCTTTATTTGTTTGAAATAAAGAGATGTATTTGAAGACAAATTGCATTACTGTCACAGTATTTTTTTTTTGTTTGTTAATGGCATGCCATGTGTTCTGTGTTGTCGGTACTATCAAATGTAAAGGGTGGAGAGATAATTAACCATCAATACATGGGTTCCAAAGAAGCACCCATATGCCTCTCCTATTGTCGTAATAATGAATCTAAAATGGCATTTTCATGCTGTGGCTGTACATTATTTATTCACATGTCAACAACATGTCACATCACTTTTTTCCAAGCTTCTGTATGCTGTTTTCAGTGCTTTTTAAATTGACATCTAAAACCAAAACCCAGTAATTCAGAGTATGTAGCCAACTTAAAGGGCCATGTAATCGCAAGATAGTATTTCCGCGAAGGCGACCAAAGATTTATCATGGTAATGTTGACTCATGCCTTGAATTTTACAAGAACTTATAGATGAAAAACACAATTTATGTTGGACATGACTTCATGTGTTTTTCGCTGTTCACACTGTTCTAAAAATATTTAGACTGGGTCAGTTATGGGGGAAAAATCTGAACTGGGCCACTTTTAATGTTGTAGTTGTAACTGTTGGGAATTTTCTCCCTTCGTGGAACCAAGTCGGGACCGGCGAAGTAACACACTGATGACCACTTTTCAATTGAAAAGCTTTATTTCGATGCGCAAAGGGAGACTCGCGTGGGAGCACAGCGACAGTGCATTCCGACCGAGATCTTCGACATAATGGTTACAAATGAGGGTTTAAGTACCTTGTCCGCGGTATAACCAAATGGCAGGTGTGAGCATTCCCATCGGGGAGTGCATATCACACCTTGATGTCCTGGGGACACCCACTGAGTCAGCTACCGGGGACATCCCTTTGAACCCTATATGTGACCGGCAAAAGGCTATTGAGTGTGTGTGTGTGGGAACGTAAATACAAAATGTAGTTCAAACAAAAAACAATTTAAATAGAATATAACTGATTCAAACCTATCATAACATAGCCTTAATGTGTACAGTAAAACAACTCACTAGTCAATTGCACTGCTTTTAATTGTATATCAAAATACAGGCAGTCACTATTTTATGACAACGGACATTTCTGTTTATGTTATGGGTTGACAAAGACTCCAAAACAGCAATATTGTATCAGCCCCCAGACCACAAACAACAAGGATAGGTAATCAGAAATAACAATTTAAATGTCCATGGGCCACATGTATCAATGGTGCGTACGCACTAAAATTGTGCTGAGCACTTTTCTACACATAAAATGGTATTTATGAAAAGATACTTGCCGGGAAAACATGCATACCTCTGTGCATGGTCTCAAGGTGGCATATGCATGAAATTTGTAATTTGCAGATTGGCGACACCAAGAGGAACTAACAGTGATGCAAGTAAACGGGTCTTGTGTCAATCATTGATGAGTGTTATCGCGCATGCATTGGTCCATGTGAAATACTGGTTTAACTGTAAACTGTGAACAATGTCGGACATTATGTGACTGTCAATTTGGCATTATTATATTAACATTGTAACTGGGCATTGTAGTCATAAAAATTAAAACGTCACAGATCACCATGTGTAATCAAACATTTTTAATGAGTACTCCTATATAACACGCTCACTTACAACGTATAAGCTTAAAGCATTCACAATTAGTATGGCTGTGCTAGTGCTTTTTGAGGATATCAAGAATAACCTAATCAAGCATGAACGTGTGTTCAGGGACCAGGCAGACTTCTTCACCAATGATGATGTATGGCTAATAAGTTGTTTTAGATTGCCAAGGGCCGTTCTCCTCAGCCTCTGTGAGGAAGTGGAGCCTCTTCTCCTCAGAGAAACGCGGAGAACCCATGCAATACCGGTTCATCTCCAAGTTCTAACCACCTTGGGTTTTCTTGCCACCGGGACATTCCAAAGAGAGCTTGCGGACAGGTTGGGAATATCACAATCCTCTCTGAGCCGTATCATGCCCATAGTATGGGAAGGGATCACCCGGATGACTCCAAGGCATATAAAGTTTCCTTACACTGCGGAAGAACAGGCCAATATCAAAATGCAGCGATGTCTGGTTTTCCTAATGTAATCGGTGCAATCGACTGCACTCACATTTTAATACAGGCACCAAGAGAGGATGATTTTTTTTTTGAAAATCGAAAACACTTTCATTCAATCAATGTCCAAATTATTTGCGACTCCACTGTCACTTACAAACGTCATTGTGCAATGGCCTGGATCTATCTCCGTGTCCGAATAATTTCTTTTTGCCATTGATCCTCAACATCAATCTCCACATTTCACTCAGATTTACCTGGGATCTTTATATGCAAATTTGACTAATTAAAGGCGTGTCTTGGTCCATATAAGAACAATTGTGGGAGTGGATGTTAAGCGCGTTCATGTGCACATAATCTCATGCTGATTTGATTTATACTCAGATTTATTAAGACAATTAGGCATGCATGGTGTTTGGTAACTCTGACGAAAAAACCTCCGTACACAAATCGTGGGATCATTGTCCTGCGGCAAGTTGTACACAAAGATTGATACATGTGGCCCCATGTGTATGTATTTTTTGTTTTGTTTGTTTTACTTTGGAATGCCCAGTACTGTTTTCTCTCTTTTTCCTATTTTAGAATGCCCAGTTATGTCTCCAGATGCCGTCCCTATTGCTGCAACCCCTGCTGCCAATGTGCACAAACATGCACTCTTCTCCAAAACACATGATGTCAACCATCACTTCTTTATACATTGCAGCTCCCATGCTAAGCTTACACAGATTTAAGTAGGAGGAGAAAACTTCATATGCAGCTTTATTCAGGGATAACTGCAGTTGCCTGATTGACTAGTGGGGGTTCCTGATGAACAATGGAGTAGAATAAACCCCTGGGGGACCTACCCTCCCTGATATCCCTTGGCAGAAAGAAGTGAATTTGTACCACTGAGAAGTACTCCCGGTCATTGTCGCCTGATTACATGGCTGGGATCAAACCCAGGCCATAATGCTCAACCTTTCACAGCTTAACCCACTTGGGAGCCCCCCATGTGTATGTATATATGACCCACAGGAGATGCTAGTGAGACCTATTGATTACTGACAAGCTTATATGACTACACCAGTCCCACTTTAAGGGGCAGGAGACCCTATTGAACAGTTTAATAAAAGTCCCACACAAGTCCTGTTCAACTGAATGAATGAGCACATGGAGACTGAAGTATAGAAAAAAAAATAGAAAAATGCTTTTATTTTGACAGAGATCATAAGCATACATTAACATACAATTATACAAGGAGGGGATAACCAATACCACTGCACCAGCTTCCTTGGTTAAAAATATTGAGATGTGAGCCAATGTAATGCTGTATGCCAGTGCCTATCTCAAAGTGAGAGGGATGTTCAGTTAATATAACACCTAAATTACTTCACAGCACTCAAGAAGACAGTAATTCACCACAATGTGAGTGAAGCATAGATAAATCACTTTAGTAAATAAGTAGGAAAAGGTACACACCATTAAGGTTTAAGGTGCTGCACTGCAATTGCTCTGGTAACACATAGTAACACTGAACACTGGGTCTCACTATGAAAGACCTACACTAAATAAATACTTAGCTGCCAAAATAGTATATAGCAGTTAATGTAAATCCTGAAGGGATTGTTATGGTACCCCCTCTCTCCCTGGGGCACCCCCTCCTATTGCATAATAAAGCTCAGTTCAAGTAAACTGTGGTAAGGCAAGCTTGTAGCTGATATTTCAAAATACTGCTTCAGCTGTACATGAGAGGGGTTCCCGCAATGGGATAAACAGCATTTAGTTTTATGAAAGTAAGGAAATTAAATTCATTAACATCACTGAATTAACATCACTAGGTGATTTATACCTTGTGCAAAGACTGCTATGGTTTGCAATGCCCTGTACTCTGATATAACTTGCTTACCATTCTCTGAAATAATTCACAGAATAATCAACACCAATCGCGTAATTAGAATAAATGATTATGCTCGCAAAACAGTGCAGATTGTCTGTAGTTTGTGTGCTTGCGAAAGCTACAATGTGAGATTGTTTAATTAACAAGGATGGCATTTATCAATTTAAATTACGTGACATGCTTATGACACATCACTGCTTTTGTGAGGTCTGTGTTCTAAACGTTATTGTTCATTGCACTCAACCTAACCTAAAGGTTTATTCTCAGTAATTTAAATCGATTTAACTAAATTTAGGTCCGTTTTGTAATTTGAATTTTGTAACACAAGAAAGCTATAATATGAAACATTTAAGAGAAAGCTTTGGGATTACTTGCCACTTAATTATTCAAATTGCCATCCTTGTTAATTAATCTCACGTTGTAGCTTTCGCAATAGCACATAAATTTCAGACAATATACAGTGTTTCGCAAGCATAATCATTTATTCTAATTACATGATTGGTGTTGGTTATTCTGTGAATTATTTGTTTTATTGTTAAACAAGGAGGATAAAGGGGAACAGGGTGAAAGTGATGATAGATTTAAAGTTAATGTTCGGGCTTCCCCTGTTTCCAGCTCACCCGCTGCCACTGCCTCTTAGTGCTTCCTTTCTAGCTAGATCCTTGGTTTGAGAGGTTTGTCTCCTTATGAGCACTTCTGAGGAGGCAAAGTGACTCATCTTCAATCAAGAAGACCTTACACACAGGAATGAATCTTGTGACAAGTAGCAAAGCACTCACTGGTTCTTCCATCTGAATGTTCCACAGAAACCTTACTTGGGAATGGTTGAGCAAAATGCAACTGGGCAGCTCAGCTGATAGTGTGAATACGTTATTTGATGGATATGTCATCTGGTCAATGGTGCATACACAAGTATGCATGGATTTTGGGAAGTGGAACGGTTCCACTAAATCATTTCTTTTGACTGAAAGAAACAGACAGCAGGGCATTTAGACAGATCAGCGAATGTAGCAAACTTAATCACCAACAAGTAATCATGTTGCATAAAAACAAATCAGTCTCATCCTATGTTTTTAATTTTCTATTAAAGTGGAAATGTAACACCGAAATAAACGCATATTTATAGCACCAATGAAATATCTAGGTATACCCCCCAAAAAACTAAATCACAAAAGTAAGCCTTTTCTGAGAAAAAAAAAAAAACACTAATTAGTACGCTTTTACTAGGCAGCATGCAGCCATCTTTGTTTTTGCCACGGCTGACGTCACAGGAATGGTTGTGGGCCTGGAAACGGTAGTTAGCTATAAATTGCTATACACTGTGCCGTGCAATGGAGCTCGAAGGATTGGATGAATTGGAAAGACCCACAGACCAAATCAGACACCCATCAGCCTACGCATTTGAGCCAGTAAGACCTGAAAGAGTTTTAAGATCCCCCACAGAATCAGACGACGATGGTGAGAGTGACGGGATTGCATCCGAATCGGAACGCATTGGAAATACTATGTGATGCCGGTGCGGAGCTTGTATGCTGATGCTAACTGATGAGGAGAATGTCTGCTGCCGAGAGCTTAACCAGGAGCATCTCATCCGAGATAACGATAGCTGTATTACAGCCAATCCAACAACTCAGATGTTGTGTCTAAACAGAGACGTGCTGGAGGTCTCGATGCTTTCCCTAAGGGACATTCGAGCTGAGACACTGGAACGCCCAATCAACAGCAGGTAAGCTAAATCAGACACACAGGCTAGATGCAAACATAACTAGTGTAGCCCACAAGTTACAGCCTACAGCGGGAGCCATGACTGTACAAAAATCTGTATTAGTTTTTTGTTTTTGTTGTTTTTTTTTTTTCCCTCATCTAAACCCACTATTAGGAAACAGCTGAATATGGTGCCTATAGCATGCTAAAACAGCATCCTGTCACAGCATGATCTCTACAGTCACATATTATTATAATCCTATAGGCCTATATACCCTATAATCCTACATAATGTTATTTTTGTTTTTCTTGGAAGGTTTAGAGGCATATCATGATTACTTTGAATTGCCATAGGTTCATGTGAATTCTTACCAGTCTCTCCCTGTCAGTCTTTTCAGGTTCACAGCCTACAGGCAGTTCACCTTTTGGTCTCGGGGTCATCTGGGCAGGAGGAACAGGATTCCAATTCCGCCATGTGTTGTGAATGCCATCAGGAATGCCTACTCATCCCCAGAATACCATGGATTTGAGTACTATAATGACTTATAAAAATGTTAATGGTGTTTCTCAAACAAAAATTAATTTATGTTCCATATCCTCCATTTATAGCCTTTTTGATTTTCATGTTCCCATTACACTAACACATATTCTTTTTCCCTATCCTTTTGTCAAAAGCTCAGTGTACCACTTACTGGAAGAAAGAATGCTAAAACATAATGAAAGTATGTGTATTTTTATTCATGTTCTCCATCAATTCATAGATTACTGTCTAAATAACTTTACCAGATATTCTATGACCACACTGCTGAGGTTGGAAATATGCCTGTGCAGCCTAAAGGCACTAAAAAAGGCCATCATGTTGTTGATCACTGAACTGTTTACATCATCTATTGATCCATTCACTTTCCATTAACACTTAATAACATAATATAGAAAACATAACATAGCATAGCATAGGGTCTGAGTACTTATATATAAATAAACTACTTTATATTTGTAATGTATGCCACCCAAAAGGGCTTAAGGATCAGAGGTACTGGGCTTTGCTGGAAATCTGCTGAGGTGTTTTGCTATTGACACTGCTTTGTCTGGCTTTTTGACTCCTCTGTGCTCAGCAATGGTCACTGCTCTCTCTTCTGGGTGTTTCCTCAGTGCTTCCCGGATGGAGATCGCCTCACAGCTCTTCAGTGCTCCTGTCACTATGTCCTTTCTGAAGGTGTAGTCTTTGGGCATCTTCAGTGGCATCACCACATACTGCTTTGCAGCCTTTGAGAAGTGGTGCTTCATCTGCTCCTTCCCATCTTTGGTCTTTGCAGTCTCTCTGATGACATTATAGTTGTGGTCCAGTGCAGCTACACAAAGTCGAGCTTCAAAGCTCTCTCTCTCAGGAACTTCTTTCTTTTTGTGGCATACTTCGTGTAGACAGAGTGGAGGGTCTCAAGTTTTCCAGTGTGGATGCCCTCTGTAACTCTCTCCAGCTTTTTCAGTAGCTCTTTGTCCAGTACCACACTCTGGAGGTGTTTAAATGCTGCAGGGATGGAGCCATGGACGTTTGCTTTCCTCATGTAGGGGATCAAGCCTACGATTAGTCTTCCTTACGTGGGGCACCAACTATGTAAGGAATAATTAAATTAAACACATGGAGGCGCCATACAGAATATGGGGTCTACCATCATGGTTAAAATAAAATATCAGTCTCAGTTTTGTATATCAGTCTCATAAAATATACTAAACTATTAATTTGGAACTTCAATTAATAATTAAATTAATAATCATAATCAAAATTACCACATCAATAGTTAATCTTAATCAAATCACAATATTATCTATTTAGCTAACTAAACAAATAACACTGATAATTCAACTAAGAGGTGAAGGCATTTAGAATTATGATCAGCAGAGGTTGGCGATATTCATTCCACGTGCAATATTAAACACACAACCTTGGAAAAATAATGCATTTATTGAGGTATAAAATCAAAATAGTAAGGCACACGTGCAATATGTACAATGAGTGAAACGTGTATGTATTTACTCTTATGTGTAGATTTGGGTGAATGTCTTATGCTAGTGTGTGTGCGTGTCATAGGGTGTGTGTTCCTTTGTTCTGAGTCGTGCGTGTGCTGCGCGTGTGCTGCGCGTGCTTGCTGAACACACGTGTTCAAAGAGAACAAAGGAACATGCGTGTGGCAGCGAGTTTGAGTTGGTTATGTGCATGTGTGAGCGAACATAACGTCTGTCTGGTACAGGATATGTTCGCACGATTGATAACGGCGGGGTTATTTTGTGCGGATTAAAGCAGGTACCGGGGTTAGCAGAGGATACGCATGCAAAGACCCTATGTCTCTGTGGTATCTTAACTAACGCTGCGCGGTGAATAGTGTGTGAGACAAATCAGTTCGAACAACGAAACGTGGCTAGTTACATTACTCGTAATGATCTGAAACACACAATGTACAACATTCATCGATGTAGCTAACAATTGGTTGTTTAGCTATGCATTGTCCTATGCCCAGAGTAAATTGCCTACTGTATCTCATGAAATGAGGTCCAAATCTTGCGGTTCCGTGGGTGGTTTCGCTGGCGGTTTTCGTGCCTGGGAGCCAGGGCTGGTCTGGTTCGGTCTGAATGAGTGTTTCCTTCGGGGGTGGATCTGGTCGCACCTTTGTCTCCGGCTGGTAGCGAGTTTGTGCTGCTCTTCTTGCGGGCGCTGAAACTCAGCTCTTACTTTATTGATCTCCGCTAGCAATGCGTCGCTAGCTCAGAGAATCTACGCCAGGACAGGGCCTTTGGCTCGGCTGTCCGTGTCCCGTCCGCGTGGTGTGGCCTCCGGGAACGAGAGAGATACGTCCGTCTTGTTCGGACGTGTGAAGCAAGAAGAGGTACGTCCGTCTTGTTTGGACGTACGGAACAAGAGAGATACGTCCGTCTCCTTCGGACTTATGGGCGAGAGAAGAGAGAGAGAAGTAAAGGAATGCACCCAGTTTTTAGTGGCATCGCTGCAGGGGGCATTTCCTGTTTACTGTACTGGTCCTTGGTTGGGTGAGAGGTCGTAAAACTGCAACATCACTTCCCGTGAGATCGCGTTTCACATTAAAAGCGATTTATGCGTTATTGTCCGTAAAAGTTGAACAAATAAAATGAACAAATCTATCTGTGGACGGCACTGTACCTACACTCATCAGGGGTATAGGGAGGGTGTTCACACTGTAGTATCATCTCACCAGATGCCCACTGGTGTACGTTGGTGATGTGGTGCAGCACAGATATCCATTTTTCTTTCAACTTGGTCGTACTTCCATCACATGTGCTGGCACAGTACCAGAGGTGGTTGGTGACCATTTTGCTCCACTCAACTAAGTCCTCATCTTGGCACTTCAGCAGTCTCTTTTTTACATTTTTCACAATATGCCAAAGATCATATTGTTACCTTTCCTGTCTTCTTCCCCGACCGTAGTCAGGATATACAGGGAAGCCTCCGTGTGCAGGCTTCAGGGCCGAGGTGCTAGCCGCTCGGGCAGCCAACTCGGGGTAACTTCCCAAAACTTACTTTTAACTTCACTCCCTGCAACCGGCAAGCAGAAATGACTCCAGGACTCTATGGATCATCTTGAGACCGAGTGGCTTTATTGCCGTGAAACGAACGTAATGCAAAACAAAATATTTGCTTCCCAGCACTGTTTTCCCGCCGCCATTCATACATTACACATCCGCCCAGGTAACTTTTTTTTCCGCCATCTCTCCTCCTTTTTTTCCTCCTCTCACGACACCGCTCCAGTACTACATTGCCCATAATGCATTGCTCTTAAAGCACCCACGCTACATTTTACAACAATATTCATGCTTGATCTCACCATACTCTTCTTGAATTACTCTTTGGACAGATGGGTGGCAATCAGTTGCTGGCACAGAAATGGAAACATCATGGTCCACCATCTTAGTAAGGCATCTCTGTAGACCTTCTACCTCTAGCCAGTAGCTATTCTTAACCTCAGTGACGTTCACAGTTTCCTGAGCTACCACCAGCCCTGACTTGGAGTCAATCAGTGAGTAGGTGCCATATGATGCGTTGTTTTTATTAACTTCAGGAATGACATAGGCCTTCTGGATATTGAACCACTGCCTCTTGGACAGGCTCTCCAAGCCAATTGTCTCGCAAACCTCTAAAAAAGTGCACTCATTTCCTGTAACAAATACTGCTGTTGGCACGGACACATTGCACTCCATCAAACCCCGCACCAGAGGCTGGGAACACCAGGTGTATCTGTGGCCATCAAAGCACTTTGTCTTTACCTTTATCCCAAATCCACTTTTGGAAACTGTTGGTGGCACCACCAGGCACATTCCACAATTCTCCCATTGACACAGAGTGAACAATTTCAATAGTTGTTTTGTAGACACAATGCTCTTTCTGTCATCTGAGAGATCAGGCTCCTCATGCTCGACATCTTCCTCTTCATCATCTATGCTCATTTCCATGTCTTCCTCACTCATCATCAAACTCATCTAAGCTCATGTCCTCAGCACTTTCTTCATGGACTGACTCCTCACTGCTCAGACACTGGAATGATACAGAGGGCACCTCTGGTCAAAATTTCTGTTACTGTGAATAGTCAGTCTAGTTTAGAATGACCTGATTTCCATATCATAAAGTTAAAGAAATGAAATATGTTAAACTGGCAGCCCAAACACTGGAGGGGAAAAACAAGGCAGCATAAAACTGTCACCAGTGTTTTCAATAGCTCAAGATACTAACTCAAGTGTGGTTATTATCATGAAGTACAATAAAAATAAATATTAACATTACATTTTTTATATTTAAATTTTTTCTGATAAAACTATAGTCATTTTCTCCTGCACATTCTGACCATTTCTTGCATTCTTGCATGTGTGGTTAACAGTTAATATCTTTGTTTTTTGTTTTAGGTTGTTCATCCCATTTCCTTGGCTTTTTCAGAGCCCAGGGTGGTGTTTTGAAACTCTGTTTTGCTTTTTTACTATTTTTATTTATTATTACTATTTTATTGTAACTATTCACTGTAACAGAAATTTTTGACCACAGGTGCCCAAACTCTTTGCTTTACCTCATTCTGTTGTGGTGATGAAGCCCTTGGCTTTCGGGTGCTCTCCAACAGACATAAGTCATCTACTGATGTACTTTAGGAATGGTCATTGAGGATGACTGTCATATTATATATGTCATCTGTGACTGTGCCTTTGCTCACAAGGGACTGTTTTCTGTCCTCAGTTTTGTCTTCCACCAGATCTGTCTGGGTACTGACATCCACATTTCTGCTGCCCTGACTTTCTTCCAGTTCCTGACATGCTTCCTCACTTCCTGTCAACTGGCCCTCCATCATCTCCCTGCATGCTTCTCTGATCGTTGAAAAGAGATATTGAATATTGAAGTTATAAATGATGTTATCAAAAGATAATTCACACTAGCACCGCCATGGAAAACAATAGCCTAATCAAGACTTAAGACAAAACAAAAGAAAACAAAAGTTTAGAAATATTTCAGCAAAGTCTTTGGATGATCTATTAACCTAAGTAGCTGAATTTTGTTAGCAGACTGCCATTGTAAATGTGCATTAATAAAATACAATGGTGAACAATTTTATTTTGCTAATATGGGAATTGTGCATATATGGGATAAATAAAAGGGACGAAGAGGCTACAAACGAGACAGCACAGCAGTTGTCTGAAAGACGGTGAGTAGACCAGGGTAAACACACTCCACAGCTTCACCCCCACCCCCTTTCATCTTTGTCAAATTCGTATTTGGGATTCCCCAGTTTTAAAGCATGCGCTTCGAAACTAAGTTTCCCTATTTCATTCACAACGAAGTAGGCTTAATGAGCAAAACTCGACAGGCAGTAGTAAATCTACCTCTCGCTCCTCTGCCTGGCAAGCTCGTTTATGCGCCCTGTCTCTGCGGCGGAGAGCAGCACCTGTCAATTCGGCAAGGACTGGTCTGTCGGTATTCCCGACACTGTAGCCACTGAAATTTAACACTGATGGCACAGCATCTGGCTTCAGCCGATTTGTGGTGCGGCGAATGTCCCACACTCATCAAAGCCTCCCTTCTGCTGATAATCAGAAACATTAAAGTGGTCCCTGCAGACTCTTCGTCCCGGTCCCACAGGTTGATCACGGCGTTTCAGCGCAGCTAGCCAATGGCGGAGCAACTGAGGCTTCTTCAGAGGAAGAACATGATAATAGACTGCTTTACTCCTCTCCTTTGTTCTGTAATACTCATTTGAGCATCCAGGGGCAATACAAAATGAGCCCCCTCATTTTTTCCCTTCCATCTAGTAGCGATAACGAGCAACATCCACGGAAACCAACGAAGAACAGAGCGGCTCCGCGAACAACCATGCGGGTGACGTCACATTTGGGCTTGTTCAAAGATGGCTGCACCCTTGTGGCGAAAATCTGAAATACTACATCATTTTCCAGCTAAACTACTTGAATTTCAGGTTTAATTGTACAATGATATCTTACCCAACATCAAAAGCAACCAATAAAAGCTCACATTATTCAGTGCTTCATTTCTGCTTTAAGGTCTACATTTTCAATTAACTGTGTAGAAGCATGTGTTTAATTCACAATGACAGAAATGTTTATGTCAAAAGTCATCAAAAAGCATGTGTTTCCTTGGATGTTGTTACCATTTATGCTTTTTTGTCAATGCACATCTGCACAGTTGATAGCTGATTCAATAGGCATTAATGGCAAGTATATATCTACAATGTGTTCAACTGTTATACAGGAATGTCACTTACAAGCAATCCCTATTTTGACAACACAGTGTGTTCCTAGAAAACTTGTCATGAATCTTATTGTTAGGAATTGATTATAATTTTATACTGATACAGTGATTTAAAACTTTTTTTTTTCCCAAAAATAGTGTTTGACACTATGGGGGGTATTCTCCCATTCGCGCATAAGTCCTTTTTTGCACACCTCCAGTTACGCATATTCTCCCCTACGTGCTCCGATCATGCCCACAGCGCTTAACTTCAGAATGAAGGCGGCCTCATGAAAGAGGCGTGATTTATTTAAAATAAAAGTAGCCTGAGTCACAACCTTGTTTATTTTGGCTGTCAGGAAAACGTGGAACGTGGATTTACGCATTTACCATGTGAATGTCATTGAAATCCATTGAAACCATAAACCAGACTCTGATTTTGAAAATAAATGCAAAGGGAGAGGCTCTCCCAGAGAGCTGTATTATGAATGGCCGTAAAGGAAAGCATTTGTTTTTATGTATGACATAAACCCAAAAATAAAGTAAATATACCAAACGACACATGTGCTGGGCCTATGTATAAAGACATGTTTGACGTGCAGAGATTCATTAACCCTTTCGCACATAACTTTTTTTATGCTATGTAGTGCGCGTGTTATGTTACATGGTTCGTTATGTTTTCATTAGCATTATTAAGCTTCTCATAGTTTTCATTTAGATTTGCTATATTTTTAATGTTAAATCACTGTTTCATGAAAGCTAAAATTAGCTAGAATTTTTCCAGTCTGGTTTTCTAATTGCACCGGTTTTAGCATACGCGCTAAACGTTTAATCACACCGGTGTGACCGTGAGCGCAAAAGGGTTAATAAAAATGCATGTTCCAATGTCCATGCTTGGACTCATGCTGTGTAGCCTATTATTAAAAATTCATTAGTAATCGCTCTGCTATTTATACTCATCTTAATTGATATTTCTGTTTTATTCTAATTGAACTAATTATTTACCAGGCTTATTCACAACACCATGTGATGTATTTTCTTTCTGTTTTTTCTGTAATATAGGATTACAAGAAATGTTATTGTAGTTTAAAAATAATGAAACACAAATGAACTTTGAACTTTATTTGTACATGTGTAATAATGTTAAAAGTAGGCCTACTGCCGACTTAAAAGGCAATATGGTGTTTCGCCATGTAGTAGCGCTTGACTTACTACAGCTCTCAGAAGTGCGTAGCTGAAAAGCACATAAGTCAAGGGCAGAGTATGCATGCCCACCCAAAGTGCGTAACTGCCTTCATGGCATGCAAATCATAGACTTAATTCAAGGGGAGAATACGCATAGGCTGAAAAGTGTGTAGCTGTGCGCTTTTTTGACTTATGCGAATGGGAGAATACGCCCCTATGTGAACATCTGGCATTGAAAAGATACAAGAGCAAGATGCAAATCACAGCCCTTAGGCACATTTTTATTTACAGAGCAAGCACATCACTGTAAACACACAATACATCTTCAAAAACAAGACATTTACATTTACATTTATTCATTTGGCAGATGCTTTTATCCAAAGCGACTTACAAGTGAGGTACAATACAACACAAGCGAAAAACCATACAGAGTCAACAATATGAGAAGACAATGCAATGAACTCAAGAGCCAATTTTTTTTTTTTTTAACTTGTCAGACATTTACCATTTTACTCTGATATGACTTGCTTACCATTGCTCTCACTTCTCAGTCGGTACACAAAAATATGCTTTGCAGCTGTTCATGGAGAAGACTCATTCCACTGGAGAAGACTCCTTGCACTGTCCTGAAACTGCTTCTAGGCACATATTTGCTAGCTTGCTACTTCAGTTGGTAGCTCTTTAAACAAGCTCCTTGTCTAATTTAACAGACACAGCTTGTGTGCTTTTAAGATGATTCATAAATTGTATGCATTCAACTAGTGTTTCCAAGTAAATTTGGTATTCACTCCACTAGGGTTTCAAAGCTGCAAACTTGGCCATTATAGCTTGTATGTACCTACCTGTGTGGCATGACCCATTAGATCCATGCTTTGCCTAATTTAACAGATGCAGCTCTGTGCTTAGAAGACAAGAAGTCTCTTTCTCATGTGGCATGTGCATTTAATTAAAGTCACAAAGTGGATTTATTTATTTATTTAAATTTAAACCTGGTGGATGCATTACTCCTCATCCACAGCACAAAGTTACCAATGGTTTGTTTTGTTTATTGTTTTATTTGTTTTGTATTGTCTACATGCATGTTCTACCTGAGTGCCTCAACATTGTTGTGACAGAGTGCCGTCACTACGGTTGAGTATGCGCTCTGACTGCCATACCAACGAGCCTGGCTCTTTGGCGTTGCGGTCAAGCTGCAGCTTCGGTATGCCATAGACGCGGGGTCAAGGCTGGGTGGGGTGACTGCTCTCTCCCTTCGCTACATATGGTGTCTGGTGTCACGGCTTGCCGCGAGGCCATCGGAGGTGTGCCCAGTGTATGAGCCGTATGAGGGACCCCCAGGTTAGGTTGACCCCGGTGTGAGGGACCCCAGAGATGGGTGAAGCACAGTGTGAGGGACCCCAGAGATGGGTGAAGCACGAGTGAGTGGGGCACCCTGGGATGGGAGAAATACGGTGGGGGAATGTGCGAGGGACTCCTCTGTGGGTGATGTGCATGGGTGCACTTCTCGGAGGGGAGGGCAGTGTGACAGAGTGCCATCACTAGGGTTGAGTATGCGCTCTGACTGCCATGCCAATGAGCCTGGCTCTTTGGCGTTGCGGTCAAGCTGCAGCTTCGGTACCCCGTAGACCTGGGTTTGAGGCCAGGTGGGGTGACTGCTCTCTCCCTTTGCTACAATTGTACTTCAGCCTGGTGAAGCAGACACAGTTACAGGGCATTGCAAAACATAGTCTTTGCACAAGGTATAAATCACCTAGTGATGTTAATGAATTTAATTTTCTTACTTTCATAAGACTACAGGCAGTAGTATCTCATTGCGGGAGCCCCTCTCATGTACAGCTTAGAAGATGATGAAACAGAATGGGAACAGTTCAGGGAGGGAGGTGGAAACCATGTGGAAACCATGCATTTTTACACCAAAACGTTTATTACTCTCAGTGAACTGAATCATCCACTATTCTTCTGTGGCAGATGTAGAAGAAAACATCTCTGACTTTTTCTGATTGTTTCCTTTTTCAATCAGATGTGCTGCATTAAGGAATAAATCCTGCATTTGTCTCTGGAGTGATCTGATTAAGATTTATTTAGACCAATTATTCATTTTAACTTATTTTGCATAGCCTTGCATATCAATCAGACTTTTAATTACTCATTCAGAACACGGCTTGCAATTCCCAGCCCTCACCCCAATTTCATTTAATCCATATTTTCTTTTTATATTATAGTATTATGGTTTCAGTGCAGTTTTGGTTCTCTGTGAATTTAAAGTGCTGCAATTAGATTTTGAGTGATAGACAGGGAATTGTTTTCACAATTTTAACAAAACAATTATGATCCACCTCGTTCATATTTCACATCTATAAGCAAGTATTAGAGTGAGAAGCATCTCTGCTGTATCTCTGCTGTAATGTTGTTATGTAGCCTGTATTATGGCTATAACTTTCATTCATTTGAACTTTTAGTACTTAGCTTTGCACATCCTGACAAGACTGCATTTCAGCTATTTACCCTTGTAATAGTTTACAGGCCACCTGGCCCTTACAGTGTCTTCTTATCTGAATTCGCTCACTTTTTATCTGACCCGGTTGTCAATACAGAAAAGGCTGTGATAGTAGGTGACTTTAATGTGCATATGGATAATGAACATGACCCGTTCAGAACAGCATTCTTGTCCATCATCGAACCCATTGGACTCTATAAAGTTGTGGATAAACCCACACATTACCATAACCATACTCTAGATTTGGTCCTCACATATGGAGCAGATATCAGCCAGGTAGAAATTATGCCACACAACCCTGTGTTATCAGACCACTATCTCATCTCTTTCAATTTACCGCTAACGTGCTTCACGGAGCCCAGATCTTCTTCTAGGCGCACCTTCTGTTCCCTTACAGCCAATGCCTTTATCGATGAGCTCCCTACATCATACAACCTGCACAATGAAATCTCCTCCAGTTTATGTTCAAACCTTAGCTTAACTGAAATTAATCTACTCGCAGACAGTATTGACTCTACTTTGCGTAAAACTCTGGATGCCGTTGCTCCCCTCAAAAGGAAGAAAATTACAGACAAAAAGCTTGCGCCTTGGTATAATGACCATACTTGTGCTCTCAAACAAGCCACGCGAAAACTAGAAAGAAAATGGCGCTCCACCAAATTACAGGTTTTTCTCCTGGCGTGGAAGGAAAGTCTCCTAACCTACAAGCATGCCCTCACAGCTAATAGATCCAAATATTTCTCTACCCTTATTGAGAGAAATAAGGACAATCCTCGGTATCTGTTTAGCACTATCGCC
Organism: Megalops atlanticus; assembly: GCA_019176425.1. Classification (NCBI taxonomy): domain Eukaryota; kingdom Metazoa; phylum Chordata; class Actinopteri; order Elopiformes; family Megalopidae; genus Megalops; species Megalops atlanticus. The sequence goes on from CM032881.1 coordinate 21,101,812, forward strand.
AGATTAACTAAGAGTCCCGCATCAGTTAACCCTAACATACCAGCAATTTATAGTAGCAATGACTTCATGAACTTCTTTGATAGCAAAATTATAAAGATAAGAGACAATATACAAAAATTTTCATCGACTTCTGCTTCCTGCCTGGCCAGTCCTGTCCCAGATTATGTAGGTATGTCCATTAGGCCCGCCTCCCGCTTTGACTCTTTTATACCTATTGAATTTAGCGACTTTTCTTCTCTCATCAATTCATCTAATAACTCTACCAGCAAACTAGACCCCATACCAACCGGCTTCCTAAAACAGCTACTGCCTGCAATTGGCACACCGCTATTAAATCTTATCAATGCCTCCCTAATGTCTGGACATGTACCTCAGTCCTTCAAAGTAGCAGTTATCAAGCCTATTCTGAAAAAGCCCAATCTAGATCCCAATGACCTGTCAAACTATAGGCCCATCTCGAACCTTCTATTCCTCTCGAAAATTCTGGAAAAAGCAGTATCAAAGCAACAACATCTTGGAAGTCTTTCAGTCCGGGTTTAGACCTCATCATAGTACAGAAACCGCTCTCCTGAAGGTGCTCAATGACCTCCTACTCTCCTGTGACGATGGCTGTATCTCCCTTCTCGTGCTACTAGACCTAAGTGCAGCCTTTGATACCATCGATCATCGTATCCTCCTCGACCGCCTCGAAAACTTGGTTGGCATAAGCGGACAGGCTCTATCTTGGTTTAGGTCTTATCTATCAGAACGGTATCAGTTTGTCTCCATTAACAATGAATCTTCGGCTCGTTCCAGAGTAAGATATGGTATACCACAAGGATCTGTGCTTGGGTCTCTGCTCTTCTCGTTATACATGTTGCCCCTTGGCGATATCATCCGTAAACATGACATTAGTTTCCACTGTTACGCGGATGATACTCAGTTATACATATCAGTCAAACCCGATGTCCCCCTGAATATATCAAACATGGAGGCCTACCTAACAGACGTAAAGAATTGGATGGCCCGAAATTTTCTCCTCCTGAACTCAGACAAAACCGAAATATTGGTCATTGGCCAAAACTCAATCAGGAGCAAATTCACTCATTTTACACTGGACCTTGATGGTGTCTCCCTTGCCCCGAGTGCCGCCATCAAAGACCTTGGTGTTGTCATTGATCCTGAGCTGTCTTTTGAAACTCACATAACTAACACCTCTAGGACAGCCTTCTTCCATTTGAGAAATATAGCCAAAATCAGGAAAATTGTATCAACTAAGGACGCTGAAAAATTAATCCATGCCTTTGTAACATCCAGATTAGACTACTGTAATGCCCTCTTGTCAGGATGTGCTAATGTCTCATTAAAACCCCTTCAGCTGGTACAAAATGCAGCTGCTCGAATCTTAACTAAAACTACACGCTTTGAACACATTACCCCAGTTCTAGCTTCTCTCCATTGGCTACCTATTAAATACCGGATCATTTTTAAAATACTCTTACTCACATTTAAGGCTTTAAACGGGCTTGCCCCTCCCTATCTTAAGGACCTTCTTCGCCCATATCTTCTGCAGAGGGCCCTTCATTCCCAAAATGCTGGGCTTCTCATCGTTCCAAGAGTGGGCAAAACCACTATAGGCGGTAGAGCCTTTTCCTATCAAGCCCCTCTCCTGTGGAACAGCTTACCCTCCGAGATTCGGGGAGCAGACTGTCTCTCCAACTTTAAGTCTAGGCTCAAAACATATCTATACAGTAAATCCTTCAGCTGAGGGACATGGCCTGGTGCTGGCGTGGTTCATAGAGTCTCTGGTGGACTAAGTGGTCATTGCTGTCACTTTATCATGGACTCTGTGCCGTGGTCTGGTGTTGACTGCCTAGGGTCACCCTCATGACTATGCCGGTCCCTTGCCTCCCGTCCCCTAGGTATGCTGCCATAATGTTAGCCTGCCGGGGTTTTTCCTTGTTGCACACTGGTACCTTTCAATGCCCCTCCTCTCCTGCCTCCCTGTTCTACACCCTGCCATTCTTATCACCCACTAATCACTGTTTTCTGTTTGCTTCCTATTCCTGCTCGGGCTCCTGCCTGGAGCTGTAGTCCAAACGTCTCATCCCGACGCCGAGTCCTGCTACTTAAGCTGCCCTGCCCATCAAGCAAGCTGCATTTCAAGAACTGGACAACCTAGAAGACATTTTTATAATCACTCTGCCCTTATTATTTACTATCTTCTAATCTCAAATATCTTAAAGTACTCTGTTCAACTTTAAGTTTGCCTTTTAACTCTGCCTGCCCAGTGCCAGCCAGAAGCAGATGGGCTCCCCCTCTGAGCCGGGTTCTGCTCAAGGTTTCTTCCTATTAGGAGTTTTCCTTGCCACTGTTGCCTTAGGCTTGCTCACAGGGGGTCTCAGGCCTGGGATCATTGTAAAGCTGCTTTGTGACAACTTGTGTTGTAAAAAGCACTACATAAATAAAAATGAATTGAATTATCTAAGCTATGAAGTTAGCAGTATTGTTACTGGTTATTCTTTAGTAAGATGAATGGGTATATACTGAAGGATAATCAGATAACATCTGTTTGATAAGGAAAAAAGACAAATATCAGTTCTGTATACCTTTTACAGCTCATATTCAGCAATTCTTGTTGAGTTAGCAATATTTTAGCAATATGTGCTAAAACACTGGCATTCCCTTTGACATAATTGTTATTTAAGAAAGCTGTAGATGGTATGATGGCAAGTCAAAAGTCAAGAACAAATAAAAAAACTCAACATTCAGAAATATGCTTTATTATGATTGCCCTGTTTAATGGAGGCTCAAAAGGAAATCACAATCTGGGACAACTGCATGTATGATATACATTTCAACATAGTTTTGTTTAGATGTGAGTCTTATAGTTCACACCCAAGAAGCACAAGTGTCCTGTTTCCACTTGATATTGCAAAGAGATGATTTTTTTTTGAGAATTAATACATAAGAAAATGCATAATGTTTTTCTTTTATTTTATTTATGTATTTCTCCCAGGACAGAATGAAGCACAGAAACTGTAGGTTCTAAGATAGAATTCAGCAATTAACCATCAATGCTACACGGCTATGCATTGCAACCAACCAACCCAACCCACTCCTTAGCCATTAAAATTAAAATATTAAGTTAAAACATCAACATACCTTCCTCTAGATGCCGTGCACTTCTAGCCAAATGATACTTTAGAGTCTCGCGAGAATCACCTGTCTTTCCCAACCTGAAGCAGATTCATTTAAAGATGTGCCACGCCCACCCAATATTTCTTTGCTAATACTCAAAGAAAAATGGAGATGCACAAGGGGTCGATACTGTTTTACCTTGAGGTATGCATAAAGATGCAATCCACAGTTTCTTGAGGCTAGGCATGGATTTTTAATTTGAACAAAGTTAAATCTAATATTTGCGCATCACTTTTGGCAATGTAACCTTTGCACTGTAAATCATACATCATAGAAGACAAAATTGTTCTTAATAAATCACTCCCCCATGGTATTGATCCCTGGTCGAAGAGAGATGTGATTGAGAAAGACTACAGTCGATGTGGCATTGAAGAATAATCATTCACTTCACAAACATGCCGTCAGTTTTATTTGAACTATGTGGCTTCTTGTAAGACCTTCACAAGTCCTATATTATTCAGATATTTATTTATTCATCCCTCACTTAAAAAAAAAAAAAAAAACATTGAGGAGTTTCCATTTTTGTTTCAGTTTTTTATTTAACGATTTTTATTTCTGGTGGCTATAGGACTCATTGGTTCAGGAATTGGGCTTCCAGCTAAAAGCTTGACTGTTGTACAATTTAGCAAGAGATTTAACAACATACATAAATATATAACTGTACAATGTAACTGTATATAACTGTAAGATGTAACTTGTAAATGGTTCCTTGGTTTTATAATGGGAACTGCTATAGTATGTTTCCATAAGTTCAATAGTTTGTCCAAACTTTAGTACATGTCATCCCACCATGAGCTGTAGTCCTTGATCACATGATCACACTTATTAAATCAAATACTGGTAACTTTATGTCTTATCAACCACATTCTTATTTTTATATTGCAGCTGTTTTGTTGTGGCATCGCTTGTATTCATCTCCAAAATTGCCTTAACTATTAAAGCTCACAAATGTCAACACCAATGAACAGCTTCGCCACCATCTGATATTGCCACTTTATTCCCATTCAAAAAACAGAATATAATTGCGATGACCTATTATTTTACTTAATTATTTCCCATATCTTGCTTAATTATGTGTACCTGTTACCCCATCTCAAAAAACAGGGTGATATTACTTTTTTAGTGAGCTTAACAGTCTTTCTTGAATTGCCTTTCCTTTGGAAGTTTAATAAATCTGCATGGATACAAAATGCTCTCAGCCTCCCAAAAGACATTCATGACTCCAGTTGTCATATTGCAGTGATTATTTCTCTATAGAACATTTTGCCACTTTCTGTGTCATTATGTGTAGAAATAGGACTTTTACTTTCCTGCCCTAAATAGCTCTTTAAAATGAGCTCCTGTCAGTGCTGCGGCTACGTAGCCGGTTGTTTGTTTTTCCCTGCCATGTGCTTTTGTGTTCGTTTCTCTCCCTTGCCTGCCCCGCCCCTTGTTTCCCTGCCCGATTGCTCATCTGCTTCACCTACCCACTTGTTCACCTGTGTCTCGTTTTCTTGTTAGCGTGTTCCCTTTATATTCCCGTCTGTTTCTTAGCCCTTTGCCAGTTCGTCTCAGTTTATCTGTTTCGTACCAGCGGTTTTTCCCCTGTCTTGTTATTCGGCCTACCCGTTTTGATCTTGCCTGTTTTTTCTCGACCCCGTCTTTGGATTTCGTCTTTGTACCTTTTGCTGTGTCTACCTGGTTTTTTGATATCGCCTGTTTTTCGACTCTGTCTTCTGGATTTCCCTTTTTCGGCATTAAAACCATCGGTTGCCATTCTCCGCTGTCTGCGCCTGAGTCCCTGCCTGAGCCCCCCGTTGACAGCTCCAGTGTCACCCTCTTTCCTTCCATTTTGTCTAAGAGCAGAATCATATTCAGGAATCAGGTTTTTAACCATGTTTCCTTTGCAACCACAGCCTTTGATTTCACAGCCATTTCTGCGACATGTTTCTTTAGCTCTTTCATTAGCTTGGGTGAGCAGTAGTCTGAACATGTCACCTTTCCATTAACTATTAAACCCCTGGTATTTGTCTGCAAGAGAACAAGTATCATTCATCAACAAGAGAGCTTGAATCAACATGTCACATGTCCCACCCTTAACAATAATTTCTACCCAGATCATGGCTTGATTTGTAAACTTCATAACATTGACAATAAAAGCTGCAATCCTAAATCTGTCTACCGGTATCATTTTCTCCGTTACCTTATTATCAACCACGACAGCCCTTATCCCTTCTTCTGGATATATAATAGCAAAAATCATAAATACTTGAGGTGTGCAGTCATTATGTGTCTCCACAGCCCATGCATAAACATTTTGTGATATAATACACTGTACTTCAAACCCAGTCTATCTGCATTTCACATCCTCATCATGCCACAATGTGAGTCCCCACGAAATTCAAAACAATTTACCTCTACACATTCGCTACATTTCCTACATTCACATTCAATTATAATTAATTTGCTCTTAATGACACATGTTGTTATGTTCAGCCAAGTTCTTTTTCAGCAACTCCATAACATGGCATAAATAGCTTAGAAGTTCCTTTGTACATTTAACTTTTAGAAAGAAAAAATATTTAAAAAGAAAAAAACTGAAAGATTCTGGTGAAGTCATTACCAAAGAAAAGATTATTGTTAAATGTACTCATCTTGTACATTGCTCTGGATAAGGGTGTCTGCTAAGCGACAAAATGTAAATGTAAAGACACAGACTAGTGAGGATAATTTTTATGATTTTGCTAAGTAATGAAAGTGTGACTTGTTTATTTCACAAGGAAAAACAATGCCCTTACTGTCTCTCCTGATTGCACCTGCCTGAATATAAAATGTTACTCTTGTTGCTACTTTAAAATATTTTTGACAGGTCCTCTCACACCCACTGCAATACATTGTTTTTAATTTATCCAATACAACATCACCAAAGGAAGTTATTGTTGTGGTTAAGTGTTGAATTAACTATAAGTGTAATTGGTCCTGTATAATCATTTGTGCAATTATCTCCCCTTCATATTGCAATATTTTTTTTTTCTTTGGATTTACCCTGTCGATAGTTTCACAGATTATGCATTTGCTTGCCTTTCTCTAAAATTAATAGCTTGTTTTCAAAAATCCAATAACACAATGCAACATGATTGACTCTGTCTTAGAAGAATTGTTCTCTTTCCAAAAGAAGAATTGGAGAGAATGGATTTTGTAGAGAAGGAGGGGGTGTGGCCAGGGCTATGGAGTTGTTATCTAAATGAAAATCTTATCGATGGATGTTTCTGACTCAAATAGTATTCCGTGGAAGTAAAGACTCTAAATGAAGTAAATGATTAATGATACCAGATGTAATTGGCAGGGCTGTGCCATTGGACTCAGAATACATTCATGTATTCAATGGTAGGAGGACCATTACCCAGGATTATCACTCACTTGAAAAGAGGCTAATCATACATTCCGAATCATAGTGTAATTAATCCACATCTGAACATAATGTGTCATATAAGTGAACCTGTTGCCTGCTGTCCATCATACAGATGACTTATTGCTAGTCCATTAATAGTCCAACTCCATCCATTTAGCAGTTCCTGAAGCCGTTGATACTTTGCATGAAGTTATTTGAAATATAGCAGTGGTTACTTCTTATGGCAGGATTTTCTAAATTAAAATGTCCTCTGTAGTTCTTGTAGATATTCTCACCTCTCCTCACATCTCACTGGCTAACCGTGAGCGTGGAGTTCGCAAATGTGATGTCAAATCAGACCCAGTGTCCATGGCGTTAGGTGCGTGGTAAATTTCAAAGAGGGAGTAAATCTTTTTGTGTACTCAGCACACAGCCTTTCAGGGCCCCCTCATAGTCTTAGGCGTGATGGTGCTGATGTCGGGTTCATATGTGAGTGTGGACACAGGATGGTGTGCTCAAGGTCCAATGCATGGAGTATGTAAGCACTGAAAGAAGGAATAGGTGGTTGTGCAGGCTCTGGCTAAGACTCCCTACAGACATGAATGACTGCTGCAATGGTGTACTCTTGCTGGGGCAGTGTCATCAGATTCCATTTAAAGGAAATTGTACCAAGCCCCTGATAATGTCACCCATGGAATTTCTGCAGCTCTGGTTCAGATGACAAGACCTGATAAGCTGTCACTGATGCTAGTTGTAGTCACTTAGTGAGACACTGTTGACCTTGAAGTCTTACCACTGAGGCTTTGGGGCAAGCTGGATTCACACAGCTGTATCCAGTAAAATAAGTCTGATAATCCTTATCACAGAGCAATTACACACATCTTGTTTGTTTAAATGGGAGGATGGTTTCTCCATAATTGTCCTTCAGTGGAAATCAGAAACAAGAGAAAAAAAAGAACAAAACTCCATTTGCATTATTTGTTTGGAAGGCCTCATATTGACTATATGGACTAGCCTTCCTGCTAGCAATGAACACAAACAATACAATGTTTTATTGTTTCTAATAGCAGAATTGTAATGTTTGGGAAATCATCTGAATTCTGTTTTAGTTTATAGAAGCCAGCCCTTAGGCAATGCAACAGGGAGTTTAGTACATGTGTACATTTAGTGCACAAAAAGACAAACACAGTCTGCATCTGAATCCAAGGGAGTCAGGGAGGTGTAAATGAATGAGTCTATATGTCACAGGAAGAGAGGAAGGATGCTTTTTGGTAGTGCATTTGAGACACTTTCTGTTGTCATCATTCAATCGCTGTTGTGCCTGCGGGAATCATAATATTATCAAGGTTAATGCTATACACATTACTGTGGGCTGAGCTTCATTCAGACATTTTCATGTCTTCACACATTTCAGGTACATGATATTATATGATAGCAAGCAAGTCAATTGCTTTTTAAAATGAAAAATTTGAAACTGTGTATTAAACGTTTTGGACTGAGATACAGGCAAATGAAACCCACCTTTTTAGATCTATGTTTAACATTATGTCTTTTGTTTTTAAAAAAAAAGAACAAAAAAGAGAAAAACACTGAGTTTTCCCATTATTTAAAAGCAAAGTCTGGGAAATGGTGGACTGCATGGAAGTAATGGTCTAAAAATGGTGTTGAAGGGGCAGACCATTACTTTAATGTCAGACTCCTGTTTCAGCTAATCTTCAAGTTTTCACTATATAACAATTGAAATATTGCTTTGTTTATAACTGAAGATACTGGTACAAAATAAATGTATCTAAATGTATCTTTATAATCAGATACATATCAAGGTGATTCAGTGATTAATTTTAGCATTGAAATACAGCCATCGTTGAAGTTGTTTGTGACAACTTTTGTTCAAGCATCATTAAAATGCACCATCTTCACCCGGCCTGATGTAAACTTTTATTTGTGATTGTGTGTGAGAAACATTCATTTTTATAATAAAATTCACTATTCAAACATTTTCATTCCATCTGTGAATTTTTTTTCTGTTACCACTGCAGTTAGAGTGAACTCACTATAAAATTTACTTGTCTCACACAAACACAGAGGTGTCAGATAAAAGGAATCTAAAAATATCTGACCAACATGCAGGGCAAGTGTACATATACTCAGTTTAAAAGAGAGTTCCTCTTTCTCATTTGGGACACATGACTCATTTGTTTGGTTTGGAAATTCACAGGCCCCGCACCTCATCTAATGAGCTAAGATTTGTAAAAATATGGGAATTTCTTTTGATAGCTTGAGGCAACAGTTTCTTCAAATGTGGACATAGAGGCAACTACCAATTCTAGCCCCATTACTTTACTTAGTAATTTTATCTCTTTTTATTTAGTTTCTTATTTACATTTATTTTACCCTTTTAAAAGATCATTTTACTTTATGCTTTATCCTCTTTTATATGTTTGCCAATTCAATAAGTATGTGTATGTCCTGCTATTGACATCATATCATATTTCAGGTTTTTTAACAGCATGGATGTTACAACAGTTGGGTAATGAATAAATGATGCTGTTAATGCTGTGCCGTGCTGTCAAAGATTTGGCTCTAAAGATCTGTGATGAGGTTAATTCATAAAACATTTACATCCTGTTATGAAATGTTATAAAAGGGTACACTGTGAGGTAACAAAATATGTTAGCTACAGGAGCTTGTCTGTTAGGCTAAGATAAAAGTAATGTCTTCAAAGAAATCAAAGTGAAATGTTCTTATGCTCTTCTTGGTTCTCATCTTTGTTTTTGTCTGCCTTTGCGTAGGACCTAGGAAATGTGAGGCTTAACAATGTTCAGTGACAACAGGCTCCTTGACATCCAAAGTAAGGAAAGGAAAGAGCAGTACAAAAGTTGTTTCTAAAGCAGAACTCTAAGCTATACCCAAGAAGATTTTTTTTTTTTTTTTTATAATGACAGCCGCTCCACTAATGGAGTTAAACAAGAAGATTCAATGGTTCCCTTTTTCTCTGAGGAAATCACTTGGGTCAATACTCATTACAAGTCTGTGGTGCCTTCAATAGTAGAACTGTAGCATAGATAAGAGCTGTTTGTTCACCTAACCAGACAACAGCTGAAGAGTACAACTAGTTTTCTTTGTTTTTTTTTTCATAAAGCTATATACTGAAGTCATTTTATTGGTTCATATTTTTTTAAATACAACACAAGGCAAGGGGGTTATAAATCATTGAAGATGGCTCTGAAGCTGTGAAGATACCCTCCTTGTGTAGGCATCCTTAACAAGCAAGTGTGCTACCTGGATGAGATGCCAGTCTGTTAGAGTTCTTACCACAATCTTTTTTCTTTGAAAAAAGATTGTGGTAAGAACAACAATCTAGCCAACAATATGCTGTCCATTGCTGTGGCTAGCCATGACATTCCCCACTACAGCAGGAACTGTCTGTTTCATTTTTTCTTACAAATATTTTTTCAAAGTCTTTAATATTTAAAGTAGGATATTCTGTAAGTCTAAAATGTTCCATATATCTCTTAGATGGTGAAATGGATTCCTGGGAAGTGGGGCGGGGCACCGTGATTACCTACAATTATCCAATATGGAGCAACAGCTGCATCTTGTCAGTGTGGCTGGCAGCTTATTTAAAGTTATGCTGTGGAAAGAAAGTCAACTCAGGGTATCCACAAAGATGCTCAGTTGCTGTCTGGGTGTCATGAAAAGGAAAAAAGCTCATCCAAAATGTGTCAAGTTTGTTCCAATCATACTGATTTAGCAACTAACTTCTAGTGTAGTGTCAGGTATAATAAAAACTGAATGTGAATGAGACAGAAAAGTTGCCACTTTGACTCTGCAGGTGAATTGGTAGCAAGGCACATGAAGGGAACTGGCACACTACAAAATTATAATGAAAAGTTGTTTTCAGAGGCTGCAGAAATGTGTTTATTTCACCTTTGCAAAAAATTACATGCAAAAATTACTCAATTACTTTACTTGCTAAAGTAAAAAGTACAAAAGTGAAAAATGCAACCAAATGTTTGGAACACAGCATCATCATTAGTGTCAAGACAGCTGAGAGCTTATTTATGAATATGTTTCAGGTCTGAAGAACAAACTCTTTAGCCAAGGAGGGTAGCAGTGTCTGCAGGTGTAGCAAACATCCCCTCTACTACCTTGCTAGTAAACAGCTAACACTAGCTACCTTGCCCATCAGAAACAATAAAGTTAGCTGTGCCCATGTTAGTTAGCTAAAGTAACTTAATAGCTAACATGGGACAAATAGTTATCTAAAAAATGCTAGCTAGGAGGACAATGAACTTAACATTACCACTGACATGTTATTTGCAGTTATTTTTATTTATTAATTGTTCAGCTGTCCAGCTAATGTGAGACAAATAGCTTAGTTAGCTAAATAGTGCTACCTACGTGGTTGCCAGTCTCCTACCAAAGATTGTATTTTATGAGTTTGTTGCTATAGATGTTAGTTTTTTATTTTTTATGTTCTATTGTACAGTGCTGGCTTCTCCTCAACCCACTGATGGCTGATGCTGATTCTACATGTTGAATTCAGACTGACAGTCATCAACCACAGACTAAATTCAGAACACTCTAGCTTAACACTCCCCATCTTAATGAGCCACATCTGTACTGCTTCTGAGTATTTATCTAGTGAAACAATAATCTGTGACTGTATCCACAAGAATGAACTCAAGGATGTGCCCATATGAACAATCAAAAATCCTTATGCAATATAGCAGGTGCTGAATGGTATTTTTATTCAGAGAGCTTCCCAGGCCACCTCTTATATGCAATGAAAAACAATATCCCACACTTCAGATGGAGACTCCTCCATTTGCACTCCCCGGTGACAGCCATGTGTCCAATCTGGAAAGCTAGATTCTGTAAAATGACTAATGTGGCAGCCATTTGTTTCCAGGCCTTGGCTGTCAAGATATCAGTAAGAAAGAGTGGCACTGATACATGGAATTCTGTGATGAATGACACTTCTCATTTCATTTCTCCCAGCACCCCAAAGCCCCACAAGTTTCATTCAACACACAAAAGAGGGTATGGCATACAGCACTACGCAGAGAGATGTGTATTTTACCTACTTGATTGTTTTTTTTGTTTTGTTATAAAGGCTGAAATCCAGCTCCGTTCATTTTTTAAATTTAGAGCTGGACCTACAGGTCAGATGTAAATATTTAAATTGAATTCTGTACACTATTATAGCTCAATGTCTATGGCCTGTTCTGTCACAGGTAATAGAACTTATCAATTAAGAACAAGATATTTTCTACAAAAACTAAGTTATACTCCTGAATAGCAAACAAAAAAAAGAAAACATTCAAACACAGGCTACATACAGAAATATATATTAAGCACTACCTAATTATCCCCCATACCCTCTAGAGCAGGGGTGGGCAACTCCAGTCCTGGAGGGCCATGGTCCTGCTGTTTTTCTTGTTGACCAACTAAATACAATCTCTGATTGGCTGAAGAGCAAGCACACCTGTTTTCAAGGTGAAAATCAACAGGTAACTAAGAGATGAAAACAAAAACCAGCAGGACACTGGCCCTCCAGGACCGGAATTGCCCACCCCTGCTCTAGAGGAAGCCTTCATCTGCCAATTCATAATATTCCAGTGGAGGAGATTAGAAATATTAACTACACCTGAGAGACAATTCTTTGTTATCTGCCATTGTCAACCTTAAGTACAGACTCTCTGCTTAAATTGAATCTGCTTTTGCAAGTTTGTCAGCATTTATCTCCCTTTTTTGAAGCATCTTTTATGACCATCTGCAAAAACAATCCTATTGAGACCCCCAAATTAAGTTATTGACATAATTTGTATATCACAAAAATTTGTATATCACCCCTTACCTGCACAATATGTTGAATTACTTTTGTAATTTGATAATTATCATGAAGTTCTTCCTGCCTTTGCAAGAGCTTTCAATATACAACTGTGCTTACCTATACTATGTAAGTGAGTAATAGCTCCCTGAGAATATGTTTCGCACCTTTAATGTTACAAAATTAAAGAACGGTATGTAAAAAGTTATTACAAAACATTGTAATTATGACTTTCTTTGCCAAGGAAATCATACAAAATACATCAAGATGGTCCTAATTATTTTAAGAATGATACATTAACAACATTATCACATTGTCTTATTGATGTAATACTGACATTTTAAAATTATTCATTTCTATCTGTAAGTTAACCCCCCCCCACATTCAAAAAAGTCCAACCAGTTTAGTGCTAGGTTGTTAAAACTTTGCTTATTCAGTACCTTTCAGATAACAAATACTACAAGCATAAACAGAAAAATCTAATACAAAAAAATAGTGCTAAGATAAAATCTTTCAGTCTTATTATCTCACAACTATATTTGTCAAAACCCTGTTATTATATGGTCTCAGTATAACAAAGCACAATAGAAACAGGTAAAAAATAGGAAATGAGGACAAAATAGGCTGAAGTTTCAGGTTTTATACAAACCTTATGCTTTGCCTGTCTGACATATAAGAACACAATTCAAGCATTTCATTTTTTTCCCTGATTACATTAACCATATTCATTTACAAGTTACAGGTACAGTTCACAAGTTCTATCAGCATTTGATATTTGCACATGGACAGGAAGTAACTACAGTGTCTATAAACAGCCCAATGAAAGCTTATTTCTCCATGCACACCAGGGAGCTGTCCGAGGTTCTGCCATACATGAACAACACGAGAACTCTTTCCACTGCTGTTGTACTCATGTGGCTGATCCCTTGACACAGTCAAGAGACATGCTTCACACGTGCTGAGACAGCATGCTACTCATTGTATCACTGAAAAATAGCTTTTGAACCCCATCTACATCACTCTGGCTTCTGTTCCATGTAGTCCTCCCATTGTAAGTAGGTGAATAGTCAAGCCCTTGTATGATTCTTATAATCATAGTTAAGAATATAAAAGAACGTTTGGACAATCATTTTCTTTTCACATTGCCAGTGGAAAGACAGTCGGGCCAGAATCAGTATGCATGCATGTTTTTGTGTGTACAGTGTGCATACGATCAAAATGACACACATTTTGGAATTAATCAAATTTTGCTGATGATGACCCTTTGCATTTGAAATGCATAAAAACATTTACATAATCAGTATGCTTATTGTCAGCTTGTTATCAAATTATAACTGCAACTCTAGGTGTCAGAGCTAACGTGCTGCAAAGCACTTGATCCTGTGCCTAAACACTGAGCTAAGCACTCACCATAGTTATATCAGTTTAGGGAAATGACCTAAGGTACAAAAGTAAACCTGCACACCATTATTATCTGGGAGTACAAAATTCCCTGCAAAAGAAATTAGCTGAACGCAGTTGAAGTGCCGGAGTGCAGAGGGTGACGTGCAAATTAGCAAAAGTTTCAGTGAAGCAATTGTCAATGCTGTTCTCTTATATATTATGTTCTGTTCCGAAAACTTTGCTCATACCACTGCTGGTCAGCATGTAATACCATGGAAGGTTGAATACACATATGCACATTTGTTCGGTACTGGAGTGCACCAGTCAGGTGCTGAAAGCCAGTGGATTTGTCTGGATACAACAGGCTGCACAGTTTTGTACATGGTGGAGAGGGTGTGCAAGATGATGTTGGTCTGCTGTATCCTCCATTATATGGCCATAAAACAAGGCATTTGCTCACCACTAGATGAATGGGAATGAGAGGACCCTGTGTCTGAATCATAACAGGGTTAGGGTTAGAGTTAGAATTGATAGTATAGTATGAATTACATGTAGGCACCTTGTACCCCCAACTTACATCTATAAAGTCTACTGCCACATCCACATGTGTTGGATACGACTTTCATTATTAGAGAATGGTTATAGATAACGGAGTCCTGTCAAAGTCATGCATATTTTGATGTATGATTTGGCACTCCACCGCTAATGCTATGCAATTAGGAACTGCTGGGGTTCAACATAATACAAATGAGGATAAGAAGGAAACTAGGTGTTTCTGCACATTTCATAAATCTGACTTAAATTTTTCATACATGCTCTTCCTAAGAACAAAATACACAATGTCTCTACAAACATTGTGATGAATGAGTATAAGTAATTAAGTATAATATAAAATTAGTGGATGGAATAAGCAAACCAAAATTTTGCTAAACATAAAAATGGTCAAACTGCCACAGCACTAATGTTTTGTGGTAATGCTATAATTTTAACTTATCTTATGGAGAAAAAAATATGATATCCTGAATGTCATCTTGAAGCTTCTCTCACATGCTTCCACACCATTGAGTTTACAGTTCAAAAAGTCTGTGTAAAGCTGTGCACATATTTGCCACCTTTTTCCTTCAGCTGTTCAAAATGGCTTTCAAGAATATGCTTGTCATACTACATAAAGTGGTAAAACATTCCAGACCTATTGCTCTTTACTGTGTACTCTCCCTACTTCACTTGCTTTCTCTCCCTAACAAATTTGTAGCTATACTGTCCATCTCTAGGAATACATTACATTTACATTTACATTTATTGATTTGGCAGACGCTTTTATCCAAAGCGACTTCATACCTTACATACCTTACAATACCTTTTCACAGATATACACATTCTGTCGATACCAAATCCAACTAGTGCACACATTCCCACAGCTATAAAAATCTTTTGTTACATCAAACATGTCAGGATAAAACACATCATAGCCATATCATAGCCATAGTCATAGCCCTATGGTCATAATTTAACCTCTGTACTCAGATAGTGGCATTGTCAGATACAAAGGCTATGATGCAACAAAAAATTTGCTGTCCAAAATTACAGAAAGCCTGGTTCTTAATAGGAAGGGATACTCAGCCCCTCAGAAATAATTCCAATAGTAGCCAATCTCTGAGAGATTATTAATAAAACATGCCATTATAAATATGAACCATATTATAACACAGAAGGTAAAAGAGGGGTTTGTAACCTTGTTGCAGGTATCATTGATTGTGTAATTCTATAATTACTGAGCATTGACGCCTACTATTATGGCACAAGATACATTTTCCTTGCATGCCGTTTGAGCCACCCGCACACTATTGTGTAGTAATTAGGGTAAGGACTATTTTGTAGTAAAGAGAACACATGTTCTATACATTCATATGTACATGCAGCTACTTCTTGAACATTTTATTGCTGCATTGGCAATGAAATTGTTTCATTAAGAATGCTGTGAGTGATTCTTATTACATCAAAACAAGATATGTTTCACACAACACTGGGCTATTGTAATTACTATAGTATCCTCATGATGATTCAGTGTTGGGTCTCTAAGTTGTTATCAGGCCTTAATGCAGCAGAGCTTGCCTCACCTGCTGCCCATGTGCTGCAAGGTCGAGCAGGAGCCAGATGTCTATTAGTATCGGATCCTTTCATCCAAAACAACTGCACAGGGCTGTGGTAAATTGAAATAAAAATAGAAATGCTGCAGAGCCTACACATACTTCAAAGTGAGGCCCGAAGGTGAAAAATCAGATATCTTATCCATGTCCATTTATCAAAGTTACTGATGCCACCTGTTTGAATACTTTGACTTGATCCTAAAACAATGGGATTTGTCTTTTTACGGCCTGGCCTTTGCATTAGTTCTGCATTTCTGGAAGCTTATTCTATTCCTATGTGTCTCATTTGTAATGGACTGCAGCAGTGATGGCCATTTTCAAGAGTTTTACCAGAAATGTCAAGTAAGCAATTACAATCATAGCTACCTACAACCCGGGAGCTAAATACACATCTTTGCTACAGTGTCATGCTATTGTTCCAACTGTGTGTTCCTATTTTTTGCAGACACAGCAATGTCTTTCAACAAATTTTCTTGGAGAGGTGTTGCTCTTCTGTTATTTACAATGTTGTACATTTGCAATGTCTTCTTCTGATCACCTTTTTTATGAGAGGGTAAGTCCTTGTTGCTCAGCTCTTAGCACCCTGGGACTTGCTTGGGTGCCTAGAAGTTACTCCTCAAGCATTCTCAAATGGTGTTTGTTTGCTAATGCACTGTGCGACTTGTAGCATATAAAGTAATCACGGTGGGTGTGCATATGTATTGGAGCATGGTATTTGGCTCACCCTGTGGCCTTGAGTGGGTAAAGCACTTGTCATTGCAGTGGTGATGGGCTTAAATCTATAACTGGTGAATATCTTGTGTGAAAAAAGGGGGGGACCCAAGAATACAAATAACAAAAAAAAGGCTTGGCTTGGATTCTCTTTCAGCACAATTGGAAAGTAATAATGCCTTGCTAGCATTAAAGCCTCATTGTTTTTAGTGTAATATGCAAAAGATCCTCATGTAATTGAAACCACATCAAAGCACTCCTCTTCCTTCATGTAAAAGTTTAATCCTTCTTTCCTCTCCCATCCTTTATGCCAAGAACACTGCTAAACAAAAATGTTCAGATGCCCTAAGAAATAGAAAGCTGCTAATGTTGTTTCATAGCCTATGAGGTTGCATGGTGCGGTTAATGCATGTGCATGACCACTATGAGTGCATAGTGATTTGCCAAAATTTGCCAGAATTCAATACATGGTGCAGAGGAAAAGAAGGGCTTGTGGGAGCTGAATCCTTTCTCTTCCTCCCACACCATGTCTGTCTGAACAGGAAGCAAGGTAATTATGTCTGTGTATTGTGTAATGTTAATGTTGTGAATTATTTGATGAGAAACACAACACTTGTTGTTATGCTCCTGCCTTGCTTTGAGCAGATGAGCATCAAGTATAAATACTGTTTGGTCTACACTTGGGAGTAGTGTCAAACTTTCCACTGTCGTACACAAAAATTATTCATGTTCAGAATCTGCTGCAAGACATGACTACAGGAGACTAAGTCCTAAAGAAAACTAGGTCCCGCATATTTGTCACTTTTCTAACCATTTCAGTGAACAATTTTAAGTTTAGTTTAGTTTATTAGTTTATTTAGTAGGAACCAAGCACTACAAATTAAGTTGTACCAGATCCTGCTGGGCAGTAAGCAGAATAAAACATTAAAATACATTGAACATTAAAATTAACAAGTAACTTTGCATCACAGAATATAGTCAATGTCTTGTGGCTATAACTACATTTTGGTTTTGGGGTTTTGGTCCATGAAATCTTCACAAGATTGGGAGAACTATTTTTTAGACATTTAGGCATTGCTCTTACTGTGTGATAGTGTCCTAATACACATTCTATAATTGGCAGTCTGGTCTGGCAGTGACCATGGATGTGAGTGTCAGAGATGGAGGGTTGATTAGACACAGGATGTGATACAACATTTTGTTACAAAGTAAAAACATGTTCTGAGTCAGCATTGAAAAAGTGGGATAGCATGATAAAGCTACTCCTCGAAAAACATATGACAAGATGACACATATTGGCACATTCAAACATATCGATTTGTAAACCAGGTTTCCCAAGGTTTGGGAAATGTCAGGAGGATTTTTTTTTCTTTTTGTACTGTTGACAAATGTGACAAGTAATAAAGCATTATTTATTAGTGATAAAATCTTGTCTAAAATGCTGTCTCATAATACTCCCAAAATAGTAAAAATGAAGTGATGGGAAAAAATCAAGCTTTGGCACCTAAACAAATAACATAGATTTTTTTCATACATCACATCATCATACATCTTCCAACTGCAGATTTCAAAGAGGCTTTTGCATGAATGAGATGCCATTTTTGCAACAGGAGGCTGAGAAGGCTCAGTGGTTGTGAGAGCTCCAACAGTGTCTCCCCACCTGCTGAGGTGGAAGAAATTCTTTGTCGATCTTGCTGCCTGTTTTACCTCTTGAGTCTCACTAATGGCTCCTTCTATCTATGGATTTAAGCAAACCCAGCCTGACATCTTGCTTCATATGGACTCCTTAAGGGATTTTCCCGAAGATGATCCAAGTGCAGATGCTCCTGTCTCCCTGATCTCTCCCCAGGGAAGCTCAGCCGCCTGGCTGCAGAGTGAACACCTGCACCCTGAATTTGTGTTTCATCCCATTAGCACACATAGACAAGTGCTTCTTTTACTAGAAGCTCACCGTGGCTGTTTAAAGTCCTGTTTGCATTGTACACTTGCGGGTGATTGGACAGGCTGAGCCCTGTACAGGCTTCATACCTGCAGTTCTGTGAGTTATCAAATGGCAAAGAAGACATATAGAAAAAATGCATATGTATTTCAGGTCTGTAACCAAAGAGAATACAGTAAATGGACAACGGCTGCAAAGCAGAGTTAGTGAGTGATGACTATGCCTTGCTGAATGGAGCATGGAGAACAGAGAATTTGTCACACTCTGTGAATGCCTGAGGGGAGGGTGGGGCATACTGCAGTTGTTCATCACAGGTTGTGATGTGTGACATTGCTATTTTGTTTTCCTGTTGGATAACACTAGAGAGAGAGAGAGAGAGAGAGAGATTTACAGTCCTGTTCATGGGTATCCTTGTGTCATGACAATAGGGAGAAAGGATGCCAAATGCATGTTGATCATGCAAAGTCCACCTAAATTAATCTTAATATACCTGAACATTTGAGTGCAGACTGAATACTCAGCTAACCTCCCAAAAGCAGGGCATGATTTTCAGAAAAGAGATTCAGAATTTAATTGTAGGCAAAATGTTGATTTGCTGTTAAATTAATCATTCAGAACGTGTGTGTGCAAACAAGTTGCATGTGCCATGTAGTTTCATCTGCAATGTGTAAAAAGGTTTAGGGAATTTTATCATAAATATTCCAAACAAAGTGGACAGCTGCATCTCATGTCTATCACAGCTTGGTGGATACTGTTTTAAATGATTCAAGATAAACTATTTATGCAGCATTACAGTATTTCATGAGCTGAAGGAAGTCCCAATGGTGTTATACAGTCTTGAGAAAGACTTTCCAATGCCTGCCATTGTGAAATGTACTGCAGTGGATGAGGTCATAATCATGAAAACATTTCCATTGACATAGTTCACTATGCAATAATTCAAGCTGTGATGAGGTTCGTGATTTCAAATGACCTCATTAACATTTCTGAGAGTGGAGTGGGGTAGGTCAGTTCAGTTACTGCTCCACACTGTCTGCACTAACACCAAAGTGTGCAACAGTTCTGCAACTCGTGTTATTTAGGAAACATTCACAGATCTTTACAGTACTGTATCTGTGCCCTGTGGCACAACCTAGTGTTTCAGTGGAGTTTTTTTTAATTAAGAGGTTCAGTACTGTTACGTGTGGCGCACTGTGCGTTTGTGGGGTCTGTGCCGCTTGCGTCTTGGTTTTCCTCCCTCTCCTCTCCTGCTACTCTCCTGACGCAGGTATCCTGCTGCGCTGCATCCTGCCTCCTCGTTCTGGCCCCGCCAACCAGAGACGGAGTGCCCCAATTTAAAGATGCCGGATTTGTAGAGGGGAGTTCTCACTATTTTGAACATTCGTCTTGTAATTGACTTTTGACAAACTTGCCTGCACTGTGTTTGGACTTTGCATCATTTATTGACCTCGATTCTGGATTGTGTATCCGTTTGGTTTGCTTTCGGTTGCCGTGGGAGGAGGGCATGTAAGGTGGGGGATCCCTGTGTTAGTGTTCACTTTGTCTAGGGTTAGGTTAAAGGCGCGTGCCACTTTTGTTTATTTTGTGTTAAGATGTTAAGATCTGCCACCCTTTTGTTTTGTAGTTTGTTGTATGTTTTGGGTAAAGGTATTTAAGGTCACTTCTGTTTTGTTAAATTCTTTTCATTGGCACCGTCTGTTGTCCTCTCCCCTTTTCCTGTGTATCTTTGTCATTGTAAACAGCATTGTAAATATTGTAAATATAAATATTGTAAATATAAATATTATATTATAAATATTGTAAATATATCGCACAACCTTGTACATTGCTCCCGTGTCTGTGTTTTTTCATCTCTGCACCATCCAAGCTGGCATTGGTGGTGGGTTTTCTTTTTGTGTTGCATCCCTCATCCATACCCCTGGACGCCATTACACATCTGAGATATAACATCCCTGTAACTACCGACCTTGTATGTGAGGCTGTTGCGCCAACCATATAAACCATTGAAAGATACTGGGCCCCTCAAACATGGGTGCTTCTTAACTAAGGCCTCTGCAACCTTCTCCCTTTGAGCAGCTGAAGGATAGGCAGTGTAGACAAAAATGCTCTCTGCCAGTTTATCTGAAATCTGGGATTTCACTCCTGGATTGTTGGGAAGGGCTCCATCCTTCTGATAAACCTTATTTGCAGCTTCCAGAATGAGCTCAGTGTCTAGAGAGAAGGTTGGAATCGCAAACTCAGCTGGCCATGACTGGGAACGAAGGGAGGAGGTGCTCTCAGGAGAAGACAGAATGATGGTTTCATGGGATCCCACAGAAGTGACATCTTCTGACAGCTCAGTAGGACTGCTATCGAAGCTCTCTTTGATTCCTTCTGTATTGCCAGCATCTTCAAATTCCAACATGATGGTTGGGACATGGTCAACAAGTACCACCGTTATGGTGTCTTTGTCCTTTATTTCATCAGTTTCCAACAAAGTGAAAAACTGACTATCAAAATCTCAAATGTCTCTTGTACAATTTGCTTCAGTTCCTCCACAGTCAGAGGAATACCTGAGGGCAAGAAGAGCTTGTGTATCTCATCCTGCAGTATGACTCGTAGTCTGGCAGCCATCAGGACACAGGCAATAGGCACGGACTGTTTAAAACTCAGACACAGATTCTGTAATAGGCAGAAAGGACACACTGGTTATGTCAACTCTGGGGATAAAAAGATTCCATTCAATAATTCCATTACATTCAAAATAGGAAAAGATTTGATGTACTGAATACAACGTGATACACAGGGTTGCCAACTTTCACGCATCTGGCGTGACACTCATGCTTTCAGCATCAATCTCATGCTCTCATGCAAGAAATGTCACGCCAAATCCATTCCTTTTTTTTTTTCAATCCATTCATTTACTGTTGATGACTAGACTAGACCACAGCATATTGTTTCTAAATGACAGGAGACGAGTTTAAGGCATAGATGGGCTCTTTAGACCAACAGCAGGTAATATCTGCCTACAATGTTCTCAGCGCAGTTTTCTGATTGTTGATTCATTGAAAACCTTTGCATCGGTTACGTCGTTGCGTGTTAAAAGTTCAGAGAGTTCAGAGCCCACTGATTAGATGTGCTGTAGGAAAGTTTGGACGACATTAAGGTAAGCAGATAAATAGCCTAACAAATCTAATAATCTAATATCTAATAAAATTGTGTGCCGTGACAGTACAGACTTAGCCTAATCAGTCTAATTGTGTGCCGAGACAGTACAGACTTTCAACTATGCTAAACTATGTTTCAAGCGTTGTCTGACGTGCGTTATGTAGAAGCTACTAGGCTATTTGGATAGCGATGACCTCATAAGCTAATTGCTCAATAAAAATAGGCTCATGATAAAAATGACTTTTTGTTAGATGAGCTTGCTGAAATTTTTGAAAAGAAAGAGGGAGAATGAACATGGAGAGGAGAAAAATCAAGGAGAGCCTCAGGTAAGCTAGTTATTTTCAGTTGTTTCTGTTAGCAAGAAAAAAAGTTACACTACCTATTCATTAAAAGGAACACACCGCCATTATGAAATTTGCTAATTTTCCATCTCCCCTAGAGTTAGGGCAATTAATACCTTTCTTGTCTCCATGTATGCAGTGAGTCAGTCTAACCTAGCCTACCTTTTAGATAGAGGAAAGAGTGGAGGAAGACAAGGAAGAAGTGGTGGTGGAGGAAGAGGTGGTGGAGGAGGAGGTGGAGGTGACAGCAGAGGAGGAGAAGAAAGATACAAGCACAGAGCACACAGTCAGGGAGAGAAAAAGGCAAAATCAGGGGCTGCTATATACAACTCCAAATTTAACAGTGCCTGGACTAAAGAGTGGCCTTTCATTAAACCAGGCACAACGGAATTTCACTTCTGGTGTGAAATCTGCCGGCATGAGTTGGAATACAAGCATCAAGGCAGGGCAGATGGGCAGGGCAGATTCCAGGATTGCCAAGAAATATTGTTCTGCAAGAACAAAAACATCCGCCATCATCAACAAGGCAATTAGTCCTTATTTGCTGAATGAGCTGGTGAGCAACATGAGGAGTAAACCATTCAGTCTGTCAACATATGGGTCCAATAACACAGGTGACCTTTTTTATTCTTTCCCTCAGTACATTAGGCTTTTACATGGTGCTGGAATCCAACATCCAATCAATCCGACATAGAATAGGCATAGAAAATGACAAGTCGTGCATTGCTTGCGAAAAACAATATATACAGTATCTGTCTAAAGTCAGACCAAAATTACCTATGCTTTTCCACGCTAACACTTTGCTTTTGAATCACTGCTGAATGCGCTTATGACAACCATGACGGATTCAATTCTTGTCTGACTGTGTACAGCTTGTGGCTTGTTCTTTAGGAAAGGAGAAGATGAACCCTTTGACTGTCAAGATCTGGGAGACTGATGGGGTTGCCCATAGATTTCTGGATATGGGAATAACAACTGGAGAAGGCTGTGGCAGTGCGGAAACCATATTCAGCAAGATGGACTCTGTGTTGAAAGGGCACAGTATACCATGGCAGAATTGCATTGCTCTTTCTGTGGACAATGCCAGCATGAATATGGGACACAGGAACTCTATAAAGTCAAGGGTGATGAGAGAAAACCCTTCAGTGTTCATCCTAGGTTGCCCATGCCACATAGTGCACAACAATGCCTCTGCTGCTGGTGCAGTGTACAGTGAGGTAAATTGCTCAATTAGTCCAGTCATAGTATTACAAAGATGATGTAGTTTAAGCTCAAATAAGAGGGTAAATATGCATCCTTAGGGAAACCACATTATGTAACATACATTATTACATGACAGAACATTTTAATTTGGTGTTCTTTAGGAAACCTGTCTCATTTGCATTAGCATTCCTTCTTTAAAAAGAAAATAAATCCCTCCAGATCACAGGGTTCGATGTTGAGGACCTGGCAGTTGATGTGGGCTTTTGGTTCAAGGCTAGTACCAAACGCAAGAGCATATTGGATGGTAATTCACCCAGTTCATTTCTCAAGATATAGTTTAATCTACATTTTTTTTTTTTAAATCATTGCACTTCTTGTTTGCTGTAATCAATATTTTTCATCATTACAGAGTTCTGTATGTTTTGTGACACAAGCTACATGGAGACACTGCTGCATGTGAGCACAAGATGGCTTAGTTTGGAGCTGGTAGTCAGTCGGATTCTACGCCTCTATAATGCACTCAGGAGTTATTTTGGAAGCAGCCATAAGTATTAGCCTAGTTTAGATGTTTTCGAAACCTATTGGATGAATGATATTCCTTGTAACGGTGCAATGTATCATTTTCTTTGCAAAAAATGATGTTGGTTTGTCACAAATGAGAAACAGTTGCAAGGAATATGAGAATGTTGCAAATTATTATTAATTTGTTTGGATGTGCCTGTTCTTTGACTCCACAGATGAGAAACAAGCCAGGTGTGTCAGGCTGCGTGGAGTGTTTGAGGACCCAATGTCAGAGATCCATCTGCTGTTCTACCAATCAATGCTGATCATCTTCACACATTTTAACCTGCTCTTCCAACAGCAAGACCCTTGTGTCTATCTTCTTCATGAACAAGTACATAACACCTAATGTTGCATGTAGTTCATTATTTGTAGTTGCACTCACAAGTATTCAACTTGTCACCATTTTCACAATTGCACATATTTTCCCAAACATTATTGTCATTGTGAAATCTTATGCTTTAGTATAGTACTAAAGGCTAAATAAGTTATTTGTCTACTATTCACTTTACTATTTTTGAGCTACTCAAGTGTTACTTTAGCCTTGTGCCTTAAGTAATTGTGCAAATGGGGATCATTTTCGTAGAGGAAGGCATACTCCCATCAATAAAATTGACATGGCCCCAATATTTGAACATATTGAATCATTCAATCCCACTTCCAGCCATTACAGACGTGAGCATGCCCCACATAGGCGGTACCTGCTGAGTGACGTCAGCGTTCAGCTGATGTTCAAAGATTTTAAAGAAAAAAACTCTCAAATGTTCATATGAAACATATAGGAAGGCTGTGAAGGAGAGGAACATTAGCTTCACTAAGCTGGGTGAAGAGGAATGTGAGCAATGAGGCAAGATGTCCATCGTAGAGCAGAACACCAGGCTGAAACCAGCATGCAGGAATGCCAACCCTGTCAAAAGTGGGAAGAACACAAGAGGAGAGCTGAGAGAGGAAGGCATCACTACAGGTTGGATGCAGAAAGGGAGGAGATTGATAGCCTCTCAATCCGTAGTGTTGACCTGCAGAAAATCATCATGCTGCCCCGAATGCCTGGAGTGAAGACTGCAGTATTTACAAAACGCATCTCAGCCTTCCATGAGACCTTTGCCACTGTGGGGAAAAAAAAATCTTCCAAGAAGAATACCATTTCCATCATATGGCATGAAGGCATTGCTGGAAGGAAGGCAGAGGAGGTGGCATCGGCTTTTGTTAGAGCAATTAATCAGGAATGGGACATAAAACACATCATTTACTGGGTTGACAACTGCACTGCACAGAACAAGAACTGGTGCCTCCTCACAACTTTAGTCACTGTGGTAAATGACCTCATGACCCCTCTCGAGGACATTACTTTAAAATACTTTGAACCAGGGCACACCTTCATGAGTGCAGACAGTTTCCACCATGGGGTAGAGAAAGAGATGAGGAAGCGGCCTGGAGGTACCGTCCTGGATTTTGAAGATTTCAGGGCTGTCATTGCCTCCTCCAACTCTGGGAAAGTCAATGTGGTGGAGATCCAGAGTCAAAACATCCTGGCATGGAGGGCTGGCCACTCACTGGCTAAACTGAAGAACGCACCAAATCTCTCTGACATGGCTGTTATTCAGCTAAGGAAGGGATCGAGAGAGATGTTCTACAAACTCTCACATGATGATGAGGAGTTCACACAATTGGACTTCCTCATGAAGAAGGTAAGAGAGAATAAGAGTTAGAGTAGTGTTTGTCATATACAGAGTTCTAAACAGTGTACAGCTTCCAGTGAAATGTAATTCTGGTTGACTCTAGGTGACTCTGAAGTATCCAAAACAGCTGCGACCTGGAGACGAGGGGATAGAGAAGGAGAAGAAGTTGGACATAATTTCCAAGCTTTGCCCAATGATGCCCCTCAACCGCCGTCAGTTTTGGGAGAACCTGGCTGAGGAGGAGTGAACATTTGGGACGACTGAACAAGCCACACACACAATTCTACACACACAAACGAGCATGTACACACATGCACACTCGACCACCAAGCACACACACACAGACACACACAAGCACTCACATGCACACACACCTACATATACATCACCTACTTGTTGTTCTATTCTATTGTTTTTGTTTAAATGAATTTGGTTGAAACTAATGCTGTTCTTGCAACTAATGATTTTAAAGCATTCTGGGCTGCAGAAACTGACATAGTTCAGTCCATTGAATCCACCCTTAGTTTTGGGAGAACCTGGCTGAGGAGGAATGAACAAACTTGCTTGTTGATCTTCTACTGTTTAAATTGTATTCACAATTTTATGTGAATTTTTAACTTCTGTTTTTTAACTTCTTAACTTTTATAACTTCTGTAATTAAATTTTTAAATTAAGTTCATTTGTAATTAAAATAAAAATTCTAATCCAAGCCAGCATATCAATATTTATTTATTGTGTGAAATGCTAATGCTGCTTAGGGAAATGATGACAATGAGAATGACAGTTTCTTCAAAGTTTAACACATTATTGTCAAAACACATTGTGATAAATAATATATAGTTTAACCTGTCATTGTCAATTTCTTAATGAGTAAAACACTGAGGTGAAAAGGGTTACTACAGCTCACTTTAAACATTCACAACTTGCAAACATCAATAAAACTATTAAAGCTATTAAAAACAATCAACATGTACTAAGAAACACAAGAAAGTTGGATGAACAAATTTAGTTTGAAGATACTGCACTTAGCCTTTGCAATAATGTTATTGTTGTCTGAGGTCATCCAAAGGCAAAGTGCAGTATCTGCTTTTTGGGGGTCAAAGGACACATCAGTGCTCATGGTTTTTATTTATAAAAATTTTCTTCCTAAGAAGACAATATATGAATGCATTACCAGTAATCTACCCACAACATGTTGGACTGGCTGGTGCAAAAACTTTAGAGATATTTTTCTCAATTTCAGTGTTTGCGTAGTTACTGCACTTTGCCTTTGTAGGGCAGAATGCTTAAAATAGCAATCAGACAGGTACTTAGGCTCTGTTCAACAGTAAAGTAATAGCTGGTCTTTGATTATAGTTGAATTTGCCATAATATTTGGTCTGTTGGACTCATTTTGGACAGTTCATATGACCCTGGAAAATGGGGAGACAATAATTTAAAATGTTTGGTAATTTTAGTGAAGTGAGGGACAATTTTAGTACAAATTCATGTATTTTCAAATACCTTGGCTAATCTTGCACAGGAATGTGATACTTCAAGGTGACAAACCATCTTGGTCCAACAGTGTATGCTGCAAGAGGGTGGGAATCTGTTAATTCCTGTTGTTCAAGGGCTAAAACATCTCTTGTGGATTCCAGTTCAAAAGCTCTCAGGTGCTCACTGTACCATGAACATAGACACTGGACAACAAATACAGGTTGGCCTTGAAAAATGAACATTAGATAAAGTTCTACAAAATCTGGTAGCCCTCCAGTGGATCCATGGGGCAAGATCATTCCCACTGAGTAACTGGTGCCATAGCAGGTCACAGTATTCACCACTTGAATGCACGTTTTCTCAGGAAACTTCCTTTGCACAGCTTCCTGTATGTTTTCCTTTAAGACATTCAATGGTATTGTAGACACTGAGGGCAGGTTTGAGTATGTCTGTGCAATACAGATGGTAAGCAAGCATGAGCTGATGCTTAACAGCAAGAGACAGTAATATGTTGTGGAAACTGTTGTTCTGTGGAACAACACGCTGAAAAAAGCTGTGCTTCGCCTCAAACCACATAGTCCACAGAGCTACCAGTTGTCCAAATGCCTTTATTAGTTGGGGATAATGCTCAAGGAAGTGGTGCTTTGGCAGAAGTTTTTCTTCTGAGAAAACCTGTAAGTATCTATGCCTGTGTTCTGATATTTTTGTGTCAAGGTATCCAATTGTGTCATCTGTGTAAAATGGAGAAACCACAAGTTCAACAATGTCTTTAAGGTCCATAAGAAGAAGCCATGTTGGTTCACTCTCTGGCACTTTTGAACCAATGATGAGGGAGAGCAAACGCAATAAACACCAG
Source organism: Megalops atlanticus (assembly GCA_019176425.1). Classification (NCBI taxonomy): domain Eukaryota; kingdom Metazoa; phylum Chordata; class Actinopteri; order Elopiformes; family Megalopidae; genus Megalops; species Megalops atlanticus. The sequence goes on from CM032881.1 coordinate 21,129,641, forward strand.
TTTTCATGAGCGTTTCCCCCTACACTCTTTTGAGTGGCAAAGTTCAGAGGAATGGACTGTGGACAGTCAGACTTGTCAGTCTAGCTAGCCAACTTTTCATGCACATGATCTTTCCAATTATGGTTATCTTAATTTCACAGGCCTCCCATATTACAGTGGCTGTTTCTTTTCTAAGATAGATTTTAAATATTTCTGCCCCCACCACAATAAGCAGTATAATCAGTCACTAATTTGATTTTTACATCAATGTTTAGGGGGGTCCCCTGATGCTTTCTTGTTTTCCTTTTGATAACATTCTTGATCCTTGCTGTCCAGTTTTCTGATCCACAACCACTCTATAACTTCCATTTTCTTCTGAATTTTCTTATTTACTTTAGCTGAGAAAATGTTTTACCGGTAGGTGTCCCTGCGTTCACATTGACAAGCTTCACAAGCTACAAAGTGATCTGAAGTCAATTGTTTTCAAAGTCAATGACAAGAAGCAACAGCAGCTCAACCTACAGATAGCCACAGGACACCAGCATCATAGGCTTCAAGTGAAAGTTGAAAATGGTTGAACAACTGGCTGAACCAAAGAGTCTTGTCTCACTCAATACTCTTTGGTTGAACTTTATGCATGTTTCAAAGACACGAGACAGCATTCAACCAACCGCAGGACAGAAATATTGTTCTGCTGTTCCCCCTACTCTCCACATGCATAACGTCGGTTCCACCCAAAATTATTCCTTCCCATTTTAAACCAAAGTTCAATTAGTGGTTCAATTGCACGCCTGATTTTAAAATGTCATTTTGTTAAGTGCTTACCTAGCCACGTTGTAGCTTGATAGTTATCAGTTACAAATGTTTGACTTGCTAACTAGCTTGTGCGAGGTAGACTACACCATTGAATAATACAATAGGCAATATTATAATTTAGAATTACACATGTGCATTTGCTATTTGAGATAAGACAAAAGCTGAATAAAATGAGCAATGTTCATGTTTATAACCGCCACTACAAGGTCTGGTCCTAGCATTACACCCTGAAAGTTAGTGCACAAGTCCATATTGACAGCCAGGTTAAAAAACTGAATCCATCCATTGATCCACAAGTGACATGGACAGGGTGACTTCAACTAGACAGTGCAGCTTGTGAAGCTTGTAGTATGCACTGTTTCTCTCAAACTGTGTTTTTAACCGAACGCAAAGCAAATTTTGCTTTGCTTTCCTCGCGCGGGTTTGATCGCTTGCCTGAAAAATGAACAAGTGAATTTCGTGCCACGTCACAGCAAGCATTTTTGATTACACCAGTGCTACTAGCAAATAACTGAAGAGATTTCTGGAAAGGGGGCTCTACTTTGCTAGATATCTAGCTAGGACAAGTGCAGCTAGCTAGCTGATGTCAGCGAGCTAGCTATCTGAAAATTGGTCAGATAAAGCAATCGCTCCGTATCAGATACTGTGTTAGCTAGCTGACGTTAGCCGTGTTCCAGTCAAAACAGCTGTTAGCTAGGTTTTTCAAGGCATCTGTATACCCAATGTAGCTAGCTAGCAACACAGGACACACAGCAATTTGTTTCCCTATAGCTAATTAATGATATTCCAAGTAGCCCAGTTATCGGTAACAAGTTGGTAATATTAGATCATTAGCTTGTTATCACTTGGCGCATTCATTCAATATGCTCAAATTAATGGACTTTAGCCAAAGTTAAATAAGTTAACGAACAGTCGTTGGGAAACCTTAGGCCTTGAAGATTATAAAGGTAACACTTTCTATGAAGGTCATCGCTATAATTTATGCATACATTCATAACATGATATAATGCAATCATAAGTTATTATAGCAATTGTTATACTCACCTACAAGCATGCATTAGGCACTATATCAATGTTCATAATGCATTATGAGCTTTTGATTTAAAGTATTATAACTAATAGTAATTCCAGATTACATCATTATGGGCCAAGAATCTTAGACCATGTTCCACAGAGCATTATAACCACTGACTCTGCCTAATTACAAATATACTCTAGTAACTGTGCTGATGCATTTCAACAATTTATAACTAGTGATTATACAAAAAGGAATAATACCTTATAGTCATTTTTAATGTCATATAGCATGTCTTTGTTAGCTTTAAGTAAAGTATTAAAATGTTCATACCAGTGTAAGATATTGTAAGTGGGCATAAAACAATATAAACTAATTATAACAACTTATAACATGTATTTGTTTACTTAAAGTAAAGTGAGACACATTCTGCTCAGAAAAACACCTTTTATTTATGTAACAATCATTCCAGAGACATTCTTTCCGCAGAAACAACTGTTTTCCAAATTACTTGTGCATCACTAATATTAAAGTAACCTAAATTTCAAAATCTGTACATTTGTTTTTAAATGAAAACCATTTCCTATCTCTCACCATTATGTTTTCATCTAGGGTCTACTATGTCCCTTTAACAGTTATGGACAGCATAGTTCCTAATGTCATGTAATAGACGGCCTATTATGTTAAATCTATGGTGCCTGCCCAACCAGTATTCCCACTCAATTACTTTTAAATGTTCTTTAAGGAGTTTTGTGGAACGGTTCCCACGATGTCTCCAAATGTCCACTTTAAATGTCTGCCATGCTCGCTCCAAATGCTGTGTGTGGTCATGTCATAATCCTGCATCTGTTAGGGCTTGTCGATAGGCTCACCATTCATCTGTGATAACATCTGAGCCTCTTCTTACATGTCGTAATATGGTTGGCAAAAGGTCTTCTCTTGAGCGACCTCCCACCACCTTGAGAATGGGTTTCCTTGATGCTGGCTTTACTTCAAGCAGCCCAAGAACCCACTTCTTTGTACGATGCCATGCGGGTCCAAAACGCCCTCTGTTGTACTGAAAAAAAAGGCCGTGAAAGGTCACTTCATCACACATATTCATGAACAAATGAAATGATTCTCTAATTTGATAATTCAGCCTATATGTAAATTTAGGCTATAAAGGGCATCAAGCCAAAGATAGATAATAAATCATAATGGTAATTCAGAATTTATATTTAAATAGATGAGTGTGGAATACACACCTTCCTTTTGTGGGAGAATTTGCTCTCATCCAACATCACAAAGCCATGGCGCCCACCAATCCTCATCTTGCCCTGACGTCGTCGTTTATCAATAGCTTCAATGCACACCTTCAAATGTGCCATGGTCAGAATGGCTGGGTCTGGGAAACAAGTCACTAGGCTACATAACTGAAATGTAGCAAACTGTGAATTTCCAACCTACCTTTCTCAAAGTGGAGGCCATCTTTGTCAGTGTTCGACTGCTGCAAGCAATGCCATCATCCATCATGTCTACCTGCCTCAGACGTAATCCTTGAGAAAACCTTGGATATGTTACATAGAGCAGTGAAGTAAGTATTTAACCCCAGAGAGTATTCAAATAATAGACTGCTGAAATGGTTGCATCATTCAAATATGGCCGTGATCAACATACAATGTACAATAGGTCCAATAACTGCAACCATTTTTCTTAAAGTCTATACTGTGCTAACATAACATCAAACCTCCATGTTAAAACAAGGTAGCCTAGTGATAAACAGACCTATAGATGAACTCCAAATGACACCGCAATGGTCTCCGCAAATTCAAAAATATTGTCCCAGCTCTGACAGATTTCATTTTTCCATGCAGCCGTCAGTTAGTACAACACCTACCAGTATGGAAAGTTGGTTAGTAATTAGATTATTTAAAAGAGCATTCATCTGGCTAACTATAGGCTAGGCCTAATTTTTCGTATTGCAGCCTGTGTTGCACGAGGTCCACTGACTAGCCTACATTTCTTTGGAGTTTTTTACCATTTGTATCCATCGCCTTTAGACACAGCCATTAGCCGCATGGGTCTTTTGCAGGAACACTTCATTTGCCTATTTAGGATGCCCCTTTTCTGCATCCACAAAACGGTTTTTCTACAACTTCTTAAACTGTCTTAACAAATGCCTAATTTCATTACCGATGCTTTCACAAGAAGCCATGTTTTAATATCTTTGTAAAATGTGACCACTAGGTGGCCCTGTACATTTTTGATTGCATCAATCATTGCCAAATTTCTTCATGCTTCCTGTGTTGGGTTTCTCTTGGGTTATTCTTGGTGGAAAACTTGATAACAAATTGACAAATTGATAACAAAAAAAAAAAAATAGACATACTGAAACACAATGTTCAGACATAATGCTGCGGAATTTTGACTTGTAAGATTTAGGCAAGGAACACTGGTCACTTGTGTACAGAGATCACTTTGCGTCTCTCCTGCACGCACATCCTTATGTCACGCGACAGCCTACAAGAGGTAAGTCTACACAGATGTTAGTCACTGCACTCCCGAAGTCTTCAAATATTAAAGTATGAAAATATCATGTTCATAACCTGAAACAGGAATATTATAGAGGTTCTCAGAGATATTCAGATAGAGGGAGTTGGTCCTAATATTGTAGCTGTGACTACATGGTCAAACGACAGTGATTGCTCTAATGGTACTCATTTGCAAGTAACGTTGGCTGGGAAAACAGGCGAGACATTGATATCTGTGAAAAAAATAAGTAAGTGGCTATTCATTAGTTTATAAGTCTAATTGATCAATTACGCATAAGTTTTTAATCTTAGCTTCGCTGCTCACCATATTCAACAAAAAATGTTAAAATGTTAAACGTTAAACTGGGATAGGGCTAACGTTAGTCAACTAGCTCGGCGATGTATGCACTTGCTCAACATTGCTAACTATATCCCATGTTGTCAATAGTGCGCTATCCCCTATTGATTCACCACCAAGACCTGGATATAGCGAACAATCAGGTAAGTTCTGCTTATATATAAGGTTATATATTCGATTGATGTAACTTAAGCTAATTGTTTCAGTCGTAGTAAGAAATATAAAATACTAGCATTATCCTTATAAAGTTCACTTTGCCTCAGTTAACTCTTCAGGCTTTGCATGCAATAGCATAATAGCTAGCTTGAACATGTCTGCTAGAGCTAGCACTGGGAATTGTCATCGCATAGGTCGGCAAGCAATAGTCATATGCTTTTTTGCCTCTATGAACAGCAATGCAGACAAGAAGAGGCACTATAAATCAACAGCCCCAGCCAGCGCCGTTAGAGGAAAGTGAGGGTATGTACATTTCATATGTTTTCACTGTGCACAGAAGAAGTGAAAAGCTGTCAGTAGACTTGATACATCTTTATGGAGGATCGCAGGATATCAAAAATTAAAAGTCAAGCAACACAAAGCTGAAAGGGAGAAAAAGCTACCTTTTTTTCCAAATTAAGGTATATAACGTTATTCATTTATACATAGACTTTGAACTTCCTTTGACCTATGATATCTATTATAGTTAACTTCAATGTTTAAGCCAAGCCAATATAAACACAGAAGAGAAAAGTGCAAATTCCATCCAGATGTAATTAACAAACCATGCCAGCAGCTAGCTAGCAAGGAGGAATATCCTATGCAACATGAGCTGTAGTTACATTTGGCTGGTTACATCATCTGGTTGTTCCAGTAGGGTTATTAACATTGGCAAATGGCAAATTCATTTAAGCTGGTTCATCAGGTGGAAAGAGGTTATTGCCAGTCAGTCAGCAGCCTCTGTAAGCCTTTCTACAACCACTGTCAGTCATCTCCCCAATGAGAGCCCTCCACTACAGTCCCAGTGAAACACTTTGAATCTGTTGATGGCTAGTGTAACGGAGTGTGCCCGAGCGGAGATGTGGTCAAGACTGAAAGAGGGGCACCTGCAGACAACAGTTTCCAATTGAAGGACTTTTTATTTACTTTAGGCTACCGGCAGGGTTATAAAACATACAGACACTAAAGACAAAACAACATAACACTGTGGCAAAAAGAAAAAAAAACACTGAGACAATGCCCAAATACTAACTAGGCCCTATACACAGGTCCATTGGCATGACCTCTCTCATCAGAGGCATTCCTCGTCTGAGCTAAACAGAAACCATATAAAACCCCGGTCTCAACCATTGCACAGACATAAATCAATTAACCCCTACACACAATATTTCATTGCTCAAAGCACATTGGCCAAACACATACAGACAATCAGCTATTTACTCTATTAATGCCCATAGACACTTCATTAATGATTAAAATAAAATCGCACGGAGCACCCCTGCACAAATAAGCGCTTCCTTATCGGAGCGCGAAAAGAGCGCAGAAAAGGCTTTCCCGTCCTGCACCCCAGTTTGCTCGCTCACACCCAGAAGACAACAGGAGTACAGACCACCAGTAAGTAGGTACATACAATTAGAACCAGCCTAAATAACAGCCAACTAGCAAGTGTTCTGATGTTAAATGTACGCACGTAAAGAACCCTCGCATAGCCGCTTTAAATAAATTACGATTCAAATTACAATGTACCGTGTTTTGCGTCTTTCATTGAATCCGTGTTATACATTACAACTTTTCAGTTTTATCACAGACTCTAAATAAACCCAGGACCTTGACCAGACATCCTACAGCATACCAACAAAACACAATAACATCATACAAACAGACGGTAAATCATTATTTGTGGTTTCATTCATGCCACTGTTCATGCGGAGGCGGAAAAGCCGCCGTTCCCAGTGACGGACGCGCTGCGCTCCGTCACAGCTAGTCTCATGTTTTTAAAGTCTCAATTTGTCCATTCATTTCCTCAGAATTCCCCAGAAGTCACCATTTAAGGGATTATTTAAAAAAATTTTCTCCAGGGAACCATACAGTTAGGAATTGATAGGAGATAGGCTATGCTTCATTTTATAAGTAAATGTATGAGCTTGATTTGTACTATTTCTTTATCAGCAGTAAAAGAGCTTCAATTAATGAAGGTACAACTACAAGCTGAAAAAGAAAAAAATTCTTCAGCTTCAAGAGGAAACTATTAAAGCAAGATAAAGCATACTTTCAAGAACAATTGAGAAGAAAGGAAGAAATTGTGAGAGAACTGTTGGAAAGGAGAAATATGGATTCACCGTCACCGTCAGCTTCTGGTGATTTTTCATTTTAACCTTCAAGTAGCTATGTGGAATTCTGTGGGATTCAAGTTGTCTTAAATACAGCCCCACGGCACCCTTCCATCCACTTGCATTGTATATATGCACCCCATACTACTACATATTAGCACATACTACATATACTGCACCCCACATAGTACAAAGTGGCGTGGTGGCCCAGCGCTAGCTGTTTTGCTTGCTAACTTCAGAGGATATCTGGACAACACAGAGCATAGGCATTTTTTATTAGGTCAAAATGGTTGTTTCTTCACATTGCATCACTATTTGTAGGTCAACTTTGAACATTTTAAACCAAAAATATCCTTAAAAAACACACCTTCAAACACATAGCACCTTCAAAGTGCAATAACAGAACATGATGTTCACTCAGTTAACCATGTACATGTTTTCCCTAGCTTGCCTGCCTTTCTTTCCATCCTTTACTGTATGTGTGTTTCATTCAAGGATTGTGTCCCAAGACTAAAGATGTGAAAAGAGAACCAGACTATGACTCTGATTCACCTCTGAGTGTGGACAGCCTGTCAGACTCATCACTGGAGGGGGAGCCCGGTAGAATGAAGAAGCACAAGAAGGCCTGGGCTGCCCCTCCAGGTAAGAAAGGTCTGCAGTGCAAGAAAGGTACTGAGAGCAGCAGTAGCAGCACCAGCAGTTTGAGGTAATCATGATCTACCAACCTACAAATACATGTACATACATATGAGTTCACCATCATGCTGTCATTTATCTGACAAAATTGCATATAGGCTACATTATAAGGACAAAAGTATGCAGATGCCTGCCATTACACCCACAGGAACTTCAGTGACATTCCGTTAAAAATCCATAGGCACTAACATGGAGTTGGTTCCCCTTTCATAGTTATAACAGCTTCCACTCTTCTGGGAAGGATTTCCACAGGATTTTGGAGTGTCTGGTGGAATTCTGGCACATTCATCCTGAAGAGTATTTGTGAGGTCAGTGTCTGATGTTGGACGAGAAGGCCTGGCTCACAGCCACTGTTCTAGTTCATCCCAAAGGTGTTTGATGGTGTAGAGAACCCTGTTCTCTGTGGGCTAGTCAAGTTCTTCCACACCAAACCCAACCATGTGTTTATGGACCTTGTTTGGTGTACTGGGGCACTGGATGACTGGACAAACCTTTCCACAGACACTCCGAAATCTTGTGGAAATCCTTCCCAGAATAGTGGAAGCTGTTAAAGCTGCAAAGGGGCGACCAATGACTATGGATTTCTAATGGGATGCCATTGAAGTTCCTTTAAGTGTAATGGCAGGCGTCCAAATACTTTTGTCTGTAGTGGAATGGCACAACACACAATCATGAACACAAGACACATAATTGCTAAGCTTAGTAAACAAGGAATACGAGACAATGGCAATTTACCTTGCTTTAGATTAGGGATGTACAGGGATGTTTAATTGACAAGCAAACAAACATATGGTTGAAAGCACATAAGAATGCTTCCCTTGCCCTGAAGGAAGCTGCTCTATTGCCATACAACCCTCCTTATTGCTCTCGCCCTCTGGTAGGCAGTAAAGGATATTGTCTGTGTGTCTGCTCACATAACTTCTAAAGGTCTGATGTACTTCAAATTTTTATTGAAGCAAGAGGGTCACCATGTCTTAGTCCTACTACATGATCATCTGGATCTGGTTCAGAATGCAGATGCTTGAATGTTGTTTCATTTTGGTTTGGACAGGGGTGAGAGTCTGCAGTCGTTTGACTGTTTTTATATTGTCAACTTTTTCAAATGTCAAACATCTAATAAATGAAATACTTGCAAATTTAAGTGGGTGTGTGTATCTGTGCTTATGTTTATTTTTTTCCTTTCAGTTAAAAACTGCAGGAGCATAATTCGCAGATACAGAGCTGCTCTGGACGCCTTCCGCAAGGGTAGATCTATGAAGGCAGCCTTTGAAGAGGTTGGTGTGGACAGGAATACAATTTGGAGGACAGCACCAATTGCTGAACTAAGCATAGCAGCTCCAGAGGTATTCCATGCTGTTGGGCAGTGGGATGACAAGGTAGAAAAGCTCTCAACCTTTATTGAAAAATGTCGATCTGCAACAACTGTTGATATAAAAGAAAAGATAAAACAAATGAAAGAAAACGGGACCCTCCTACCAATTTTGTCCTAAAACTGGGTTGAGTAGTTGTTTCAATTTGATCATTTGGTTTGAGTAATTGTTCTTCTCTCTTCAATATAATAAGTATTGTTAAATGGGTTTTACTGAAAGTGTTTTGACGTGGTGTTTAATACAAAGAAATTGCAATGCCTGTACCTTTAAAAAAATCATACAGATTGTTGATTGTTGTTGTTTGTCAAAACAAACATGTTACTGAAACATAAAATAAAGTTTTTTTTTTGAAGCAAAATGTATGTGCAAAAATTAGAACTAACTAAAATTAGTTAACCCTGGTCAGTCCAGCAAAATATGCACAATTAGCACACACACTGCAAAATGAGTGAATTAGTTTTGCATGTATTGGCTAGAGTTATTCTAACGTGGCCAGTGTTAACAGACTAACATGTGTTGTCACAAACTAGCACAGTTCTAGCTAGCTAACTAAAAATCATCATTTTGTGATTTTTCATGCACCTGATAACGAATGCTTTGCCTTAATATAAATACAATACATTAACGCACATGTAATGATTTAACTTAATTCATAATTTCATGATAACTCAACACTTTGTTACATTCAAAATCGGACTTATCGTTCAAAATTTTCAGTCTGCTCCATCTTGCCTCACCAACATGTGCATGGGTTTTGCCTGGGCACAACCAGAATGCACAGCATGGCCCAATATTTTAAGAGTATATGTGTAATGAAACAGACTGGGATCCAAGTGCGGTTAAAGATTTAATCGCAAAGCCAAAGCGTATTCAGGGACAAAAGAGGTCAGCAAAGGGAAGCAGCAGTGCAAAAACCAGATCCAGAACACACAAGCAAGGTCCAAAGAACAGGCGAGGGGTCAAAACACGAGATTCCAAATGACAGAATCGCAGAGAGCAGGCTTGGTAGAGTTGTGGGAACAATACCTCACAATGGAGCAACAGAAACTGAGTCCTTATGTAGCCAGGGCTTGATTGAGGAATGAGTCACAGGTGCACTTGATGAGTGGGTGTGGTTGAGCCGGGTTGAACTGGGCATGGCTGAGCTGGCTGACTGGGAGCGGGTGTGATGATATGCAACAAGATAATTGTTTGTAGGATGATTGTGGCCAAGAAAATAAGATGGAATTACACAGATGCTTTTTGTTAAAGAAATAATGAAAAATATCATGTTTTCTGAACAAATTCAGATTAAGTACTAAACTTGACATATTCACGTAAAGCAATGAACTTAGATTAATTAATTAATATCACAGATTTTATTGTGTTACATTTACATCCTCCAAGATTCATTTTTTTCAGTGTACATCCAAGACATTCTGGATTGTGGCTACAAAGGGAAAGTTGACATGGAGCACAAAGAAAACATATTAAGATATTTATGCAGTAACGAATGCTACTGTTGATGTAACGCATTGCAGTGTGGCCTCAGATAATCGCCATGTTCAGTTTGTTTTTTCTTCAAGTGTGAGGATAATGGCAAGCTCTTAAGTCTTTGTTTCTAGGATGTTCTTTGGCTTCAATGTGAAACCTTTAATTTAAGGAAAGAGAAATGATCTCCAGGCTAAGGCACTCCTATTAAAACGTTTAAAAATTCTTTATTTTACTGACATGTCCATGTAGGAGTAAAAGGAAATAGTGTTGCCCACATGTAGCAGCAAAGTCTTCTTCTTTCAGTAAAATTTCTTTATTTTACTGACATGTCCATATAGGAGTAAAAGGAAATAGTGTTGCCCACATGTAGCAGCAAAGTCTTCTTCAGGGCCATATTCTTCAGCCTGCTGCCCTAAAGGCTTCACTGCTACACCTAGGCAATGGTGTTTGCCTGCCCTGGAGATGATTTGTCTTTCCTTAAAGTTTATTTATCTCCATTCAGGGCAATTCGACTTCATGTGATGACAAAACGCATGCCCATGCTTCAGCAACTGCGTGAGGGCCTGAAAGTATATGACCTCATCAAAGTTATGCAGACAAAGCCAGGAGTGTGTTGCAGTCTCTTCATCATTGGAGATGATGACTCAGTATGCTGTAGTATTGGTTTGAGTATTTACAAGTTGTACTACATGGTATTTCCTTACCTTCCTTCTTGCTTCTTCATTGGGCAAGTTTTGAGGAATCTCAATATCATTATGTTTGGAATGTAGGTGGACACACATTACATCTTGTCCCATCTGTTGAGTCCAAGTGGTTCAAGTAAGCAAGTGAAGGAATCTAAAATCTTGGAGCACTTCCAAGATTTCTTTCTAGAACTCAAAGGTATGTACAACCATTCATCCAAAGTAGTGATTTGTGATTGCATGTTTCCCCTCTAAATATACAGCAGATAACTGTCTTAATGAGCATTACATCAAATTGTTTGCATATAAAATGACTGGAGAAATTTATTCTGGTTTAAACTTTGTGTTTCTTTCCAAGATTCACAACCTGATGATGGCACAGCAGCAGAGACTTTGACTGTACCCTCAGTCATGCAATGGATGACTGGTCAAGCTCACAGACATCACAGTGAAATTTGACCATTGCTGTCTGAACGCCATGCCTAACTGCACTGTATGTTAGCCAAGTGTCAGTACTTGCACAGACACAACCACATTTCCAGTAGCCCACATCAGAGACTATGAGTTCTGTGTTATCATCTGTGGCACTTATTCTTGATGCATTTTCTATTCTATAGTGAAACAAACAAAAAAATGTTCATACTCATTGAATACCAGGGGTCATTGGTGTAGCCTTGTTATGATTTCAATGTGCAAAATAAAATACACACAAGTATCGATTTAGTGTGCTTTATTTGTGACTAGTTGAAAGTGCAGACTGATTTTAGAATCAGCATGTCAGATGTACATCAAGTATTAATGGGATAATTCACCCAAAAAATCAGGCCAATTGAAGGACATGCATATAAATGTCCCGTCCAAGAGAAGAGGACTCCGCGGTGGGGTTTACTTGCTGCACTGCAGCAAGACCCTCAGCTGACAAGGGGCATGGCACCTCTGCTACAGTGACTCCATGTTCTGGATCAGCACTGTCAGGTTCCTGATCGTGTAAGTGTTCTGCTTGCTGGATCTGTGATGGAGACAACACATCAGACACTGATTAATATTATAACCATTGTCTTGTCTTTTCACATACTGTAGAAGATCTAATATTAACTAGATATGCATTTCCTGAAGGAAATACAGTGCTTGCAAGGCAGCAAAAATTACAAAAGCTTTATTTTCATACAACCATATTCCAATTTACAAGCGAAAATCCTGATTTACAAATATATGGCGTCTGTCTGTTGTAATTTTATTGTTAAATAAGCAGTGTTGTGAGTAGTCACGTGATCAGTTGGAAGTGATGGCAGCATAGTTTTGCTCTCCTCAACCCAGACTTATTAATTTTGCTTTTACTTACCGTTGCAAAACCCTTTTTGTGCGATTTCGATTTTAAATACTGACTGTTCAGTTAGGATGGCTGACTCAAGTAAGAAGTCTTCATCTTCCTCAAAACCTAAGGGAAATCGTGCTGATGTGGAAGCAATTGCAGACTCACTTCTCGAGAAGCAACGTGCTTACCTTGAAGCATGCTTTAACCAACTTGAGCAAATGGGGAAAGATACTGAAGGAAAATTATGTGCTATTCAGATGGATTTGATGACTTTAAGAGAAAGTATTGGGCCTGTGAAGGCAGAAATGGGGAAAATACGATCTGATGTCAGAAACAACTCGACCACACTAAGCAATCACGAGTTGATGCTAGGGCATTTGCAACTCAAGCTAGCAGATATGGAGGATTGTAGCAGGAGATGCAACGTCCACATTATAGGCCTAGTGGAAGGAGCGGAAGGATCAAATGCTGCACAATTCCTCACATGTTCCCTGCCAAAGTGGTTCCCCTTCCTGGGGGATCTACAGGGCAAAATCATGCGGGCACATCGGATTTATGGGGACAACAACAAGACAAGATCAGGTCCCCGCACCATGATTTTTAATGTTCTCCGCCTTACCACCCGCCAAGAGATTCTTCGGGCAGCAAAGAAAAACCTTGTTAACCTTGTACAGTGGAGGGACGGAAGATTCGCTTTTCCCCTGACTACAACAGCTACACCCTTAAAAGGCGGCAGGCATTCTCGCAAGCCATGGACACTGCTACGGCGAAGGGGGTTGAATTCTTCCTCTGCTATCCTGCCACACTAAAGGTCAAGGTGGGTGGACAGACGGAGTCCTTTCAGTCTCCCAGGGGGGCTGAGGAATTTTTTAACTCTCCGCCGAACCTCAAAGTACAGCCCTTATCTTCGATTATGGATGATGGTGTAGTGCAGGGGTGGCCAAACTTTTTTCAACGGGGGCCAGATTAGATCTTGTGAAAATACCCGAGGGCCAGCTCCTTGTTTTTAATTTTACATATGCATTCTAAAAGCTTTTATTTTCAGTGTAATCATAAATCAACAATTAAATGGGCTGTAATCAATAGCATAGCAAGCCTTGCCTTCACATCTTCTTACACTGACTTCTTAGTAAAATTCAAAATGCACTGTGCAGTTTTTACTGAATTATGAAACAGTAAGATAGCAATGAAAACAACACATTTTTAATGTTATTTATATTGTATTATATTCAAAATATTCATTATGTTAAATCTTCAAAATACAAATCAGTTAAGTTTTATTCAAATCCATTAACATATAGTATTGTATGTAGGTGCCTACTATACTTAAACAAGTCTTTAAGTCAGAGATTTATTTATAGTGCCTTTCGTTTTAAGCAAAGTTAATTCTGGACTGGTATAGATAAATGAAGTATGAATATAAAACAGGCTTTATAAGACATCATTGCAATGCAACGCATTTCAAAATACAAATAAATTCGACTGATGATTCACCAACTGTAGATGTGTTTGCAGGTTAGGCCCACTCTTGCTACACACAGGTGTTTAATAAGCTTTTGCACGAATGAGGTTAATGGTTTTAACCACTGGCTTCACAACGAGCTCAAATTTCACGTACAGCACTTGTTGATGAATGATGCAGTGAATTTTAATGGCATCGCCCCCATGCTCATGGACTCTGTTCTGTATCAGCGTGGCTAATCCACTTCTTTCACCTAGCATAGAAGGCACACCATCAGTAGCAATTCCGCGCATTTTCGCCCATGGCAGTTTTATGTCATTGACAACTTTAGACACGGACTGAAACAAATCCTCCCCCCTAGTATGGCCCTTCAGACTCTGAAGGTCAAGTAATTCTCCAGTAATGTTCACATCATCATCAAGTTACTCCCCTCAAAAAATAAGTAGCTGAGCTGTATTGGTTTGGTCAGTGCTCTCATCGCAGGCTAGTGAAAAAAAGTCTAACCACGCCCCCCTTTCACTCACTTGTCTCTTGATGTCTGTAGATAATTCTTCTATTCTCCATGTCATGGTATTTAGAGCCAGGCAAACATTGGAAAACTGCTTTTTCTCAGACAAATGGCATCCACCATCTTCATTACACAGTCTTTCACAAACTCGCCCTCAGCAAAAGGTTTAACGCGCTTCGCAATTAGCATCATAGCATCGCCACTTCGTAGCTAGCTCTAGCTAGCTACCTTTTTTCTTTGAATCTTTTGCCTGTGAGAAGAGTTGCTGAGAGGCCAAGCTAGCTCTTCCAGTTGCTTCACTTTGTTAGTCCTTTCACAGCTGCACAGTTTCTGGTACAAACTATGCTTAGTTTCGTAATGTCTCTTCACACTGAATTCTTTCATAACAGTGACAGTCTCTTGGCAAATGAGACAGATGCAATTATTTCAGCTTTCAGTGAAAAAGTATTCCATTTTCCATCTCTCTTGAAAGCGTCAGCCTTCGCTATCAACTTTGCGCTTCTTTGCAGCCATAGCGAATGACTGGTAGGCTATTGACTGAATAACCAGTTCAACCAATCAGTTTGTTATTAAAGGACAGGTTTAATTTCTTCTTCAATATTTTGCAAGTCTACAAACTGTTAGTGCTGCCATCGTGTGGTGGGCCACTTGAATAGCACATTTCACGTCTTCACCACATAGCCTAATATTGTACTGTAGTGCTGGCACCGTAGCGGGCCACTCACACTATATTTTGGGAGAGAGGCCACAGGCCATTTAAAATCTGCCCCTGGGCCGCACTTTGGCCACCCCTAGTGTAGAGGGCAATTCAGGGAACTAACCAACTTGTATGTTTATTGGTCTGTATAGACACATTCCCCGTCTTTTATTTCTCGTAGTATATCAGCACTCTTACTCTGCTCCGAGTTTGTTTGGTTAGTTTACTTGGAACTATTACTTGGGACTATAGTTTGCTTTGCTGATGGGATGTTGTTAACCTAGTCATCCTCTGTTGTAGTCTGACCAGTTCAGTGTAGCTAACTACAAGCTTCACTGAGATTGTGTTATTTTGTATGCTGGATGGCTAGGCTAAATTATTTTTATTTATTTATTTTTATTTATTTTTATTTTTTTTTTGAATGGTGCATGGATTTTTCTTGGACTGCACTCAGTCCCTACACCTGCTTTTTTGGTCTGTTCTTGGACTTTAACTGAAATTCACATCCCTGGCTTTAACTGAGTGGTGGATCCCCCGTTCCAGACCGGTCTGTTTATCCTTTATCTTGTTTGTTGATTTGATGTGAAAGAAATGGAAGGTTCATATGTCCAGTATTACAATGCCAGTTTTGTTTAGCCATCATCAGTATCATTGCTTTGGTATGGTATTATAATACAGAGCTTTCTCCTTAACTACGTTAATTTCTTTAATTGTTTGAACTGTTGTAGCTTATTAGGCAGGTTAGCCTCACTACGGTCTCATTTGCCCCATATCCATACATGGTCACGGATCAGCATAGCGTTAATTTGTCTGCCTGCCTAATTTATTTTGTATATCTTTATCTTTATCTTTATTTTGTATATTTTGTCTCAATTGATGTCTTGTCTTATTCGTCAATGTTTGTCTCGTTTTGTCCTTGTTGTTTGTGTCGGCAGGGGAATTTCTGTGGGTTCATTGAGTCACATTTAAAATGTCGTGTAAGAAGCTTTTACATGCATAGCACTAGGAAGAGTCTGCCTGTGAACCTTTGCGGCAACATTGAATTTGGTGGTTGTCAATGTCTCCAGTTACCATCATTTTGCTTTCTTATGAGAACAGGGCAACACGACAATGGGTGATCTATCTACTTTAGTTTGGAACTGTTGTGGTTTGAATGCCCCATATAAGCAGGCAAGTGTGTTGTCATTACTCCATCGCAGGAAAATTGATCTCGCGCTTCTTCAAGAAACTCATTTAGTAGAACAAGACTCCAAACGTCTTGCTAATAAATTTTATCATACTATTGCGTCCTCATCAGCTAACACTAAAAGTAGGGGAGTGGCAGTGGTGGCTAGATGTAATCTCCCGATCAAAGTGCTGGACTCTTGGGCGGATGTAGCAGGCAGAATAACAATCGTTAAAGTGGACTTGTATGGACGAAAGGTTGCTTTTGCTTCCGTCTATGCACCAAACAAATTTGATAAAGGCTTTTATGACCATTTAACGCAAAGAATGTTAGAACTGACGGAATATTCGTACATCGTAGGGGCAGACATGAATGCAGTTTTGGACGTAAATTTGGACCACTCTAATTTGAAAGCTTCCAGAGAGCATTAGCAAGCTACTGCTGCCCTGCAATCTTGGGTCAGAAGTTTGGGTCTTGTGGATGTATGGCGTTCTGTTAATCCAACCCTGAAAGACTATTCATTCTTTTCACACAGACACAAATCATTTTCGAGAATAGATTTTCTTTTCTCATCCCCACAGATTTTTCAAAGAATCGATACTGCTGTGCTGCTTCCTATGGCTCTTTCGGATCATAAAGGGGTGTTGTGTCGCACTGCTCTGAACTGTTTATCTAAAGGAGCCACTAGATGGCGCTTCAATTCCTCATTATTAAGGAATGAGGAATACAAAGAACAATTCCTTACTCAGGTAGATGAGTTTCTTTCTTTCAATATTGACTCAGTACAGGATCCTAGAATATTATGGGATGTTGTGAAAGGTTTTATCAGAAGTAATACTACAAGATTTCCAATTTGCATAAGGCAAAATCTGTTAGATTACAAACTCTTGAAGCTGAATTTTCTAGGATGGATTTTATTCTGCAAAATAATTATTCTTCACACCTAGAAGTTAAACGCGACCTCATCAAAAAAGAAATAAATAACATTTTGAAACAGCAGTCAGAATTCTTAATACACAGAGTCAGGCAATGCTACTACTTTCATCTTTCAAGACCTAGTCATCTACTGGCCATGAAAATTAGATCTAATGACCACTTCAAGGACATCCCTTCTATTAGATCTACAGAGGGCAACATCACAACAGTACCCAGACAAATTAATCATTTAGTGATTTTTATTCCACTTTATATAAATCAGAGGTTCAGCTGGACGGAATTAGATGTGAGGACTTTCTTAAGCGGCTAGATTTACCACAGCTTGCAGCAGAGGACTCCTTGAGTCTTGACAATCCCATAACTTTAGAAGAATTAAAAGAAGCAGCACTCTCTATGCAAACAAATAAATCCCCTGGCATAGATGGAATACCTCCTGAGTTTTATCTATCATTCTGGGAGAAATTAGGCCCTTTACTTCTGGATATGATAACGGCATCAATTGAGAGGGGTAGTTTTTCTAGAGATGTTAACACAGCACTTATTTCCTTGCTCTTAAAGAAGGATAAGGACCCCACGGATTGAGCTAGTTACAGACCTTTGAGTTTGTTAAATTCGGACTTGAAAATCTATGCCAAGCTACTTGCTCGACGCATTCAAAAGTATATGCCATTGTTAGTCCATTGTGATCAGACAGGATTTATTAAGTCCAGACTTGCCTCTGATAATGTTAGACTTCTTCTGCATGTAATTGATGCAGCAGTAGATATAAAGGCTCCTTCTACAGTGCTGTCCCTTGATGCCATGAAGGCCTTTGATAGGCTGGAGTGGTCCTTTTTGTGGTCCGTCCTAGAGACTATGGGCTTTGGTACAAAATCCATATGATTCAGATCTTATATTCTAACCCCACAGCTCAGGTGCTAACAGGACAATTGTTTTCTACCCCATTCCCCGTCACTAGGTCGTCACGTCAGGGCTGTCCCTTAAGCCCCTCACTCTTTGCCCTCTCCCTTGAACCCCTGGCACAGATGATCCGGCAGTGTACTAACATAAGGCCCATCACCATTCACAATACTGAACATAAGGTATCTCTTTTTGCTGATGATATATTAGTGTTTATGGAAAATCCAACACTGTCAGTACCCAATCTACTATCAGTTTGTGAGGAGTTTGGTTCTCTCTCTGGATTCAGGATCAACTGGTCCAAATCTGCTCTTCTACCCCTTAATGACTCCGCGAGAATGCTGCCTTTTCCTGCTGACATCCCTGTTGTCCAGCACTTTCAATATCTTGGTATTCGGATTTTCCCTTCTTTCCCTTTCCCTTGTGTGCATCATGGCACACAATTTTTCAGAACTGTACAAAAATGTGAAGCGTGATATGGTTAGATGGGCTACCCTGCCCGCCTCTCTTCAGTCCCGAATTGCTATTGTTAAAATAAATATTTTGCCTAGAATCAATTTTGTTAGCTCTATGGTTCCCCTTTGCCCTCCCATTGATTATTGGAAGAAACTGCACTCCGACATATCCCAGTTTATCTGGAACAAAAAACGACTACGGTTAAAATTTTCCACCTTACAGAGAGGTAGGGAGGATGGTGGTCTAGCAGTACCTAATTTCAAATATTACTTTTGGTCATTCGTATTCGTCCTCTCCTTACATGGCGTGATCCTCATACTCCAGTTTCTTGGCGTGATCTAGAAAAAAAATGGTACAACCATGGAGTTTGGAAGATGTCCTTTTTTCCAATGTCTCTGATAAACAGAGCCTGTTATGCTTTGGCCCCATAGTTTCAAATGTTATTCAGACATGGTGTTTAGTTGAAATCAAAATGTAAGATATCATATAAATGACACACACTTTCCCCATTATTTAATAATAAGGGGTTGTTGATTGGAGGGAGACCTATCTCCCCTTCATATTGGGGTAATAGTGGTATAGTCAATGACTAGCTCCTTTGTCTTTGACGTGTTCAGGAGCAGGTTGTTGTCTCTGCACCACACTGACAGCTGCTCCACCTCGTCCCGGTAGGTGGACTCATCGCCCCCTGAGATGAGCCCCACCACTGTGGTGTTGTCGGCAAATTTGACAAAGGTGTTGCTGGGGTGGACAGGGGTGCAGTCATATGTATAGAGGGTATAGAGCAGGGGGCTCAGCACACAGCCCTGAGGGGAGCCGGTGCTGAGGCTGAGAGCTGTGGAGATGTGGGGGCCTACTCTGACCCTCTGTGTGCGTCCCATCAGGAAGTCTTTAACCCAAAGACATGTGGAGTAAGGCAGACCCAGGTCCAACAGTTTACGCACCAGTCTGTGGGGGAGGATGGTGTTGAACGCCGAGCTGTAGTCCACAAAGAGGAGCCGAGCATAGCTCCCCTGCTGCTCCAGGTGGGTCAGCACAGCGTGAAGAGCTGTGGCTACAGCATCCTCTGTGGACCTATTTGCCCTGATGCAAACTGATGTGGGTCAAAGGTGGGGGGTATTATGTGACTCCGTACCAGTTTTTTGAAGCACTTCATCACCACAGGGTTGAGTGCTACTGGCCGGTAGTCGTTAAGGCTGGTGATGGAGGGTTTTTTGGGCAGAGGGACAATGGTGGAGGACTTCAGGCAGGGTGGAACAGGAGACAGGGATAGGGACCTGTTGAAGATCCTAGTAAAGATCCCAGCCAGCTGGTCTGCACAGCCCTTCAGCACGCGTCCTGAGACGCCGTCAGGGCCCGCAGCCTTCCTCGGGTTAATGGCCCTCAGCCTGCTCCTCACCTCGCACTCTTCCAGAGTGAGGGTGAAGTTGAAGTTGCTGTGGGCCGCTGGGTGCAGCATGGCTGTTTCTTGTGACTACACATTCAACTCCTCTGCCAGCGAGGCGTCACCCTCAGCAGCTCCGAGGCCGGACCTGAAGTTGGTGAGGTGCTGGACTGCCTGCCACACCTGCTTGCTGTTGTTGCTGTCCAGGTGGTCATCGATCCTCCTCCTGTAGTCCGCCTTGGCCTTTCTGATGCCTCTCTTCAGGTTGGCTCGGGCCATGCTGCAGAGAGCCCTGTTGCCAGACCTGAAGGCGGTGTTCCTCTCCTTTAGCAGCCGCTGGACCTCCCTGGTCATCCAGGGCTTCTGATTGGGATAGACCCAGATGCGTTTATCCACTGTGACAATGTCTGTGCAGTTCTTTATGTAACACAAGACAGTGTCTGTAAACATCTCCAGGTCCTGGTGTTCAAAAATGACAGGGCTCGGGCAGGGACTCAGTTGCAGACCAATGAATGCCGGCAGATATGTACAAGTCCAACAGGCAGAAATCGTCGCCGTAAAAAACCAGGCAGGGGTCAGAAACCAGAAAGGCAGTCCGAAGGGCTAAATCCAAAAATCGGGTAACGGAGCAGGCAGGGTCAGACACCGGGCAGGCAGAGGTACAGGCAAACGGGGCAGAAACGGCAGGCAAAAAACAGGTCGAAAAAACAGGCAGGTCAAAAACGGGAAAAACAATAAATCAAGCACGAAGCAAAAGCGGGAACGAAACGGGCAGAAGCAACCGAGACGAACTGGCAACAGAACAGGGATGCACAGGGAAGATATAGGCCAGGGCTGATAACAGGAATGGGAAACAAGTGCGCAGGCAGGCAGGTGAAGGCAATGAGGGAAACAGGCGGGCGGAGACCGGGCGGGGAGCGGGGCAGGGCTGGAACACAGAAAAACAAAAGCACATGGACAGAAAAAAAACAAAAACACAACGGCTAGCGGGCAGGAGTACTGACAAAAAATGTCCCAGTTGGTTCTGTTAAAACAGTCCTGCAGCTGCTGAGAGGTTCCATCAGGCCAGGTTTTAACAGTCCTGGTGGTAGCCCTGTAGCCCAGCTTGATGTTAGTGTAGACCTTGTCCAGTGTGTTAGCTCCTCGGGTAGCACACTTACGTGCTGGTGGAATTTAGGGAGCACTGCTTTCAAATCCGCGTGGTTGAAGTCCCCAGCTATTATATGCACGGCGTCAGGACACATGCTCTGCTGTAAGCTAATGCTGCTATACAAATGTCCAAGAGCCGAGTTAGCATTAACATCCGGTGGAATGTAGACGGCAGTTATCATGACCACAGTAAACTCCCTAGGAAGGTAAAAGGGTCTGCATTTAACAGTCACATACTCCAGGTCCAGGGAGCAGTGACTGGCTACAGTTGCTATGTTAGTGCACCAGTTGTTATGGACGTACACACATAGTCCCCCTCCTCTGCTGTTACCGGAGTTGCTGGTCCTATCATGATGCTGTGCCGTGTAGCCTGCTAGCTCGATAGCAGAGTCCGGAATGGATGAATGTAGCCAGGTCTCAGTGACGAGTAGAATGCAACTGTCCCTCACTTATTCGTTGCAGCCTGTAGCCTCAGTTCATCCATTTTATTTGCGAGGGATCTTGCGCTGATGAGGAAAAGGCTGGGAAGTGGTGGTTTGTGTGGCTGCTTACGTAGCCTCGCTAGCGCGCCGGCCCTGCAGCCTCGCCTTTGTTTTCTCTCCCTGCGCCGCCTCCGCCTCCTTCCTGCAGGGATGGTAATCCACGGAGAGCCGGGGCTCCTCGCTATATCCACCAGTATGTCGTGTGAGCGGAGAAACTCTGCTGTAACGCTTCTCTCGCTCAAAACTCCTATCTTTAGGAGATCGTGCTGGCCGTAGGTGTTGTTTGCCCAACAGAATATAGTAAAGACGAGAAACAACACGAACACAAACAACAATACAAAGCACTGAGGGTGAGAGCACTGAGCCGCTGCGTCTATGCGCGCCGCCATGTTGATGGGATTGGGCTGACATTAATCATCATACACGGATCCGTAAGTTTTGTATGCTTGCCTGATGTTACCCAAGTTGCCAGATCGTCTATGAAACACAATCTACACACACAATCCGCACACTACATACAATTATTTATTTACTATCCCCCCCCCACCTCCCATATTTTGAAATCTAAATGTTGGCAGGTATGGGTAGGGACGACCCCCGATTGCCACCGGGTATTTCGCACATTGCTATAATCACAATGTTAACATCAGATCTAAATTTGATAAATAGGTACACTGCATAGTTTTAACTGAGTTTGCAACCTAGGGCTAATTTGAAAATATTTTATTAAGCTATTTGCCTCAGACGAAGTCAGACGAAATCGCCTCGTCACTGTTTACCTTCAGCTCTGCTGTGTGCGGCACTTCCTTCAAGACGGGCTGCAGTGCACCATAGTGGTTACGGAGCAGGACTCCTAACCAAAAAGTTGCTGGTTCGATTCCATGCTGGGACACTGCTGTTGTACCCTTGGGCAAACCCCAGATTGCCTCAGTAAATATCCAGCTGTATAAATACATAACATTGTAATTGATGTAAGTCGCTCTGGGTAAGAGTGTCTGCTAAATGCCAATAATGGAATGGAGGTGGGGTGGAGCTATGAGGTTTTGCCGACATTTTGAGGATCCAGTGGAGTTACAAGATTTAGTCACAAGCTCTTTTCAATACTTTTCATTGGTTAAATATTTGTAAAACCCACAGACAGACGTAAAGGGTGACCAGTAGCATTGATTTATGAAAAAAAAAATTAAAATGACGAAATATGGAGATACAAGGTTTTTGCCCAACAGTGACAATATATTGAAGTCATCAGTTGTTTATTTCATCCGGATATTTTATTGAAAACAGTATAATCACCGTTCTGTTAGGTTTCAAACACAAAACAATTACTGAGGCAGTATCATGGTGACGTTAGCTGTGAATACTGGAAAGGAGTACACAACTGTAAGAAAGGTTAGTTCTAATTACCCTAGCAACAGCCCTCAACTTGGCTCAGTTTTTAGACCACTTAGCATATTTTTTCATGCAGTGGGATTTTGTAAAGGGGCACAAAAATATTTCAGTGCTAGGGTAATGTTTCTGGCACCACGTCCATGCTGCCTCTGCGCAGTTATAAATATGTGTGTGGATCCTAACTGATGAATTCTGCAATCTAGTCATCTTACCATGCAATGGCCACAACACTTTAGAGTAAAAGAAAGTGGTCAGAACATCACTTTTTTATTTCATGTCGAAGGCAGCATCACTAATTGCACTGATTTATGTGGCAAGCAATTTTAGTTTCATTTATTTTATTTCAGTGTAGCCAAGTGGAGAAATATCACTTCGAAGAGGAAAAAAAAAGAAAAACTGCGTGGCCCCTTTAAGGGATTGCTATTGTGTGACGTCAGCCAGAAACCTGAGCTCGGAAGCCCTGTTACGCGGTGTAGTGGTGCAAGTCCCTGGGAAGAGGGCAGACAACTTGTCTGGGTAAATGTACTATTCTATTATATACTGTATTTAAGTTGTCTGTGTACGGTTAATACTGTTAATAAAATAACTTTGGCGAGTTGTAAGGCCGCATTTATGTATCAGACGTTGTTGGATGTGTCGCATTAAATAGAATACTGAAGATACAACGCGAGACACTGATAAGCTACGGGGGTTAGCTGCCGATCCATGCGGGGTTGCATTTTTGTGTAAAATTGTGAATGCAGCATTTAGTTTTGTCAGTGTAAGCATAAATCCATTCTTATTGTGGTTGCTTAGGTAGAAGACGCATGTTCCAGTGTCTGCGTGTTAGTAGCCGTAACGCCGAATGTAAGTGCTGTTCAATATGGTAAAAGTGTGAACACGTGTATGATCGCCATGTTAGCGGTTGTTAACATATTCTCTCTGTACATTTCACAGAGGCCAGTACCGTATTTCGCTTTCTTCTTTCACTGTTTAGTTTTATTCTTGCAGCCATTCCAAGGCAAAGCTAAGCAGGTTCATTTCTTGAGGAGATTTGTGTATCCAAAAAGACTTTTATTTTTATCAAGTGCCATTTTGAAAACTAGCTTATATTGAAGCTAAAGTTTTAGAAGCCTACTTGATGGGGTGACGTCACCGCGCTGAGGAAAAGCGCGCGAGACGAGTAGATTCGTTTCTTTTTATTTGAGTGAATGGTGTCCTAGGCATACTAGCTTCTGTGCTAGGGGTAAAAATACATTTTTTATAACAAATTGCACAGAGCACTTGATGTAAAGTCGTATCTATTTCATTTTTATTTTTATTTTAACACAAGTCTCAGAACCTCTCTAAATTGGCAGCTGTACCTACAAATAGGGCAGCTTCAGAATAAAGAACCTTTATTGTGTCCTATGGTTGAGTATACCGGGTTACATCAGTATTTATGTAAACCCTTCTTTACTGTTTTCAGTGTATTAAAATTAAAGTTAAAATTAAAATTACAGACTAAACTTTACAAATTTCTCAGCATGTTTGCCTAGCACCCAACTAATATGTTTTTACATTACAACATCATAGCATGCCACTTTGATATGCTTTTATACATATACTATCAAAATCTATACCATCATATATTTTTCACAAAGCAAAAATTATTCCACCTCAAATAAAAGCAGATATCAAACTCCCCATATCATGATCAAGGATCCTGTGCCATCTTCCCAAAAATATGGGGCAGCGTTAATAGGGTTAGGGAATGTCACGGAATATTTATGGAGGATAGAGAGAAATGTGCTGTATTCTTGGAAATTATTGTTAGTATGCTCTTCAAGTCATCTTGGTTAAGGGTATCAGAAAAGGAGATAATGCTATGATGTTTTGCCTTCTATCACACACACATTACACATGAAACCCATGTACTATATATTTGGCCTGTACTTCTCAATAGCAACTGAAGGGTGGTACTGCAGAACACGTCCACCCAAGGAGAATAATACCTACAACACTCAGATGAGATCTTCAATCCTCATTATCCTCTTCTGTCCATAAGTCAATATTGTGAAGGAACAACGGAATGTAGGGAAGCGGAACAAATAAATACATAACCAGTTCAACAAATGATAAAAAAATAAAAAAAATAATAATTACATACAGCAGTCTTGACAACATTCCAGTGGAAGAACACGTTTATAACATTACTTTTTAAGAGCATAAAAAGCCAAACCTTGACTAATGAAGAGACCAGATGGATACCCAAAAACCAATACACATAGCTGTCTTTATACTGCTGTCATTGTGAAGGGCACTTCTGTGCAGTTCAATAAATTTTGATAGACAACAATTTAAGAGAAGGACATCCTGCTTTCCAACATGGCTGCTCCTAATAGAGATTTCAGATGTAACTGATACAAAAGGTTCCTTGAGACACCCGTAACAGGTGAAAGTGAATAGCTCAGTAGCGTGCTTTTTACTAACAACTCAGCTGGTTCAAACACATACTTTGTGGCTCCCAAAGAGCAAGAATGTTTACTGCAGAGCTGTTAGCAGAGTCATAACTGTATCATGCCATACTTTAGACATAAAAATATAAAAAAGTTTTTTAAGCAAAAAACTATGTATTGTATGCATCTGTGTGTATCTATCTATCTTGTGTTCATTAAAATGAAGGAATAAATAAGAAGTGCCAAACCAGAAGTAAACAACTAGCATGTGGGGCACAAATACTGATACTTTATATTAAAAAAATAAATGAGATCTACACTTCAAGACTAACAATAGCAGTAAATAAGTTTAATGTAAGTGATTAAAATTAGTTTAGGTTATTGATTAGATTTTTTTTTTTTTCTCAAAAAACAATGATGTAATTGCAATAATTAATATTGTTGAATGTCTTCCATAGATTGGTTTTGTGTGTTTCATTACTTTTAATTGAATGCCCCATCAAATGTTCTGGGTTGACACTGAGCTGGGCTTTCTGCCATGTCTCAGGTGTAAATATTAGGACAAACCCTTCTGCATAGTGCCTAAAATACCACCAAATCCTAAATATTCATAGCCATGGCCTATTTTATACCCTCACCAATCACCTTCTTATACCGGACAAAGTATTAGTGCTATTCAGACAAATGACTGCAGCACTATCGTCATTTTTGCAGACTGGGCTGATGTAAAATTTCCAAAAACCACTGCATGAGCATAGAGGGGACTTGGATGCACATGCACATCTCTACGGGGTTCCAGTGGCAGGCTCCCCTGGGAGGAAACTCTTCAAAACATAGCTTTGGAATACTCATCGGTAGTTATTTTTAACATGGGGAATCTGACAAAAGTAGTGACAAGAAGGATCTGATAAAATGCCTCCTACTCTGGCACTGTGTATTCTTTCCAGGAACATTTCTACTGTTGATGTGTTCTCACACATATTGCAATGCATAAAACTATTCAGAAAAGCACCATTTGGAAATAAAAGATACTATATATCTAATTACACTATTGATTCATTTTGACACTAGTTTTGAACATGACATCATTACATACATCCCCATTTTCTGATATCTCTGTGACTCACATAGCACTACACAAATAAACCAAAGCATGCCTCGTTCTTTCACAAATTGCTGGCAAATATATTTATTTTATATCAATTCCAGTTGTTCTTAGAAAATGTCACAGTCATTTCTAAGTCACTTTGGCTCGCAGTTGGATAAGCTAACTTGCAGATCCTGTTGCCATAGCTATATCTCCAAGAAGGAATGGTAATGGGATAAATTATTTTGTTTTTGTACATCTAGGTCTATTTACAATCTTTGCTTCAAAGCACTTCACATTGGAATCTGGATGGCAAAAATTGCTGTCCAGCAATAAAAAAGGTCTTTGAGTTAAAATTAAGCACACATCATCATGAGATAGCCAGGGCTGTGTGCGCCAGTTTCAGCCCAACCATACTTTTAGCTGTTGCTTCAGTAGCATTATGTCAATAATAACCAGTGTTAACAACAGTGTTAAAAAATTGGAGTATTGTTTTTAGGATGATTTACTGAATGCTATGTCCTATATAACCTATATATGTAGCATTGTGAAAACACTTTTTTTTTACATATTTACCTCATGTAAATTTATAGCTAAAAGTAAAGAATTGGAGAATGAATATAAATTCTACCAATTATTTTTCACAAAAAATGAGGACAGAGATCAAGATAAATTCATAAATCAAAATTTTCACTAAAATCTTTATTTTTAGTAACAAAACAGGTTTAATCTAGATCAATTTCAGGACAGTGAATATCTGCATGAAGGAGACAAAGAAAGATTAGAGTGTGAGATAGAAAGAAGTGGTGGACTGGAAAGCTGGAAAAAGAGAACTGGAATGGAAAGAGAAAGAAGTGAAAGAGACATAGAAAGCTGGTGTTAATGAATATCTGCGTGTGTGTGTGTGTGTGTTTGTGTGTGTATGTGTGCATGTGAATGAGTAAGTGTAACTAGACAGAGAAACTAGACCACAAAACTTAGCATGGTTACTGGTTTACTGGTTACCAGCTTGGGACAAAGCTGACAAAAACACAATGATAATGAGAAAGATATTATCAATAATTAATTAATAATTACTACTACTAATAATAATAGTAGTAGTAGCAGCAGCAGTTATTATCATTATTATTAGTATTATTAGTAGTTATTAATTATTGATAATATTTTCTCATTAATAATAATTAATAGCAATAAGTAATTCAGAATATAGTATGACATATGATTGTTCTATGACAATTATAAACATTGCAACTGTTACTTATCTTAAAATTATTGAATTTATGTGCAGGGATCAAAAGATATCCCAAATAGAATACAGTGCACTGTGGACATTAAAGCAAAAAACACTATTAGGTATGTGAGACTGATGGCTGCAGGTGAATCTGTGTCTATCTTTCTTAGATGCATGTATGAGGAACATTTCAGTGAACTTTTCCTTTGGCTTTCCACTGCTCACTTGGTGATCTACTCTCGTACGCCCATTAATGTGCTTCATTGCATGTGCCGGCGGTGGTTTGGGCAGCCCAGGGAGTTGCATGTGGGCATGGCACAGCATTTATTCAATAATGCAATGACGAGCGAGTAATGCCGGGCACCTGTGAGCGGGGCATGTAGGGGAGCTTTGCTGCCTCATAAAAGGCACTAAGTCAGGGTGGAAAGGGTACAGCCACCTTGAGAAAGCAGCAGGAGTGCCTGGGGAAGTGCTCTTTCTTGGTGTGTATTATGTTGCTTTTTTGAGTTTATTTTCCTTTTCTTTTTGGGGGTTTTTCTTTCGGTTTCGTGGCATGTCTTTTTTGTGTTCATGTGGGACTTCGGCAGGGCGGAGCATTGCTGGAGCAGAGAGTCAGGGAAGAGGAACATTTTCAACCGCAGACCCGCCGCGAAAAAGATGCTGCCCGGCTGGTCGACTGGTGTAATTAGCAGGAGCGACCGCCCTGCTCACCGTAAGGAAAGTGTTTCATTTCGTCCCGCACAAGGCGTGTGTGTGTGTGTGTGTGAACAGGGGTGGCTCCGCTGGCTTCTCAGTTCCCTCTTCGCGATTGCAGGAGTTGCAGAGAGTGGCGAGGGATCGGATTAGAGAGACAGCACAATTCCACCAGGCAGCACGACTACGTGGAGCCTGGCAAGGGTGTTTTTGGGGGATTCTTTTTCTGTTAGATTTGTTTATATTTTTGCTGCTGGAAGGAAGGTGATCAGCAGCAACGCCTGTTCTGTATAAGTGTGTGTGTGCGTGTGTATGTGTGAGCGCTCCCGGTGGCAGCCTGCAACCCCCACCCGGTCAGCCCCGTTGCGGGACTGGCTCACTCCGGCCAGAGGGAGGTGCCAACTGCAGCTTGTGAGGGGAGCAGTGCTTGCTTTCTGCCTGAGTGTGAAGGTGTGAGGGGACCACTGTGTGCTGTGGATTTGGAATGTGTACACATACCTGTGGGGGGTGCTATCCTTTGGGGGGGGGCTACGGTTCAGCCGGGGCTTACAGTGGGAAGAGTAGGCAAAAGGGGTGACTCCGGGGTGTGCTGTCATTGATGAGTTTTATAATTGCAAGTTTTTAACCCTGCTTGTAAAAATGTTTGATTTTGCTATCTACCTGGTCTCGCGTTGTGGTGGGCTGACAGTGGTCGGGGCAGTTCAGTGTCCGGGTCTGCTAACCCATGACAAATGCCTGCAACTGTCACTAAGGATGACATCACCTGCCCTACAGAGTTCTTCATTGCAGATAATGGGTCTGCTGCAACAGTGCTGGATTTGATATTGGCACTTACTTTATCTGCCTCTCCTACAACAGCACTCCAGGACTGCTTTGAATGTACAGATTGGTATATCTTCAGAGAGGCTGCCACTGTCAATCAGCACATCAATCTAGGGGAGTATGCTGAGTCTGTGATGGGATTCATATCTAAGTGTGTGGAGGATGTGACAGTTGTCAAGAATATCACCACACATGCCAACCAGAAACCCTGGCTCACCAGAGAGGTACATGCGCTCCTGAAAGCACGTAATGCTGCATTCAAGTCTGGGGACAAAGACGCTCTTAGATCTGCTAGAGCCAACTTGAACCAGGGCGTGAGAGCAGCAAAGCGTGCTTATGGACAGAAAATCCAGAGTCACTTCTCTGACACAAAAGACCCCAGGTACTTGTGGCAAGGCATTAAGTCCATCACAGACTACAGGCCCTCCCAACCACTCTGTGATGACAACACCGACTTCCTCAATACACTTAACACCTACTTCAGCCGGTTTGTGGAAAAGAACAATACAACAACAATTAAAACCCCCCCCCAGCCCGGACAATGCAGTACTCTGCCTTGACCCAGCTGACGTCCGGAGGACCCTACAGAGGGTCAACCCACGGAAAGCTGCAGGTCCTGACAATATACCAGGGTATGTACTCAGGGAATGTGCGGACCAACTGACAGACGTCCTCACGGACATCTATAACATCTCCCTGAGCCAAGCCATCGTTCCCCCATGCTTCAAGGCCACTACTATCATACCACTGCCAAAGAAGTCACCAGCATCAACACTCAATGACTACCGCCCGATAGCACTCACCCCCATCATGATGAAGTGCTTTGAAAGGCTGGTCAAGGACCACATCACATCCAGACTCCCGGCAGCACACGATCCACTTCACCTGAGCCTGGAGCATTTGGAGAACCAGAACAGTTATTTGCGGATGCTCTTCATTGACTTCAGCTCCGCCTTTAACACAGTCATCCCCCAGCACTTGGTGAGAAAACTTGGCCCACTAGGCATCAACACCCCACTGTGCAACTGGATATTGGACTTCCTCACCGACAGACCCCAGACAGTTCGAGTTGGGAACAAAACCTCCGAGACCATCGTCCTGGACACCGGGGTCCCCCAAGGCTGTGTCTTGAGCCCACTGCTGTTCACCCTGATGACCCACGACTGTTGTGCCAGATACAACTTGAACCACATCATTAAGTTCGCAGATGACACAACAGTGGTGGGTCTCATCAGCAACGATGATGAATCGGCCTACAGAGAGGAAGTTAACCAGCTTGTCGTCTGGTGTGACAACAACAGCCTGTCACTGAATGTCAACAAGACTAAAGAGATCACTGTTGACTTCAGGAAGAAGCATACAGTTCACAACCCACTCATAATCAATGGCAGCACTGTGGAGGCAGTGAGAAGCACCAAGTTCCTGGGCGTGCACATCACTGAGGACTTGTCATGGACCACTAATACCACCTCCCTGGTCAAGAGGGCTCAGCAGCGCCTGCACTTCCTAAGGCGGATGAGGAGAGCAAACCTTCCCCCTCCTGTCCTCACAACTTTCTACAGAGGCACAATAGAGAGCATTCTGACCAGCAGCCTCTCAGTCTGGTATAGCAGCTGCACGGCCGCAGATCAAGTCCCTCCAGAGAGTGGTGAAGACAGCAGAGGAAATCATCAGGACCTCCCTCCCATCTATACAGGAACTACATCTGTCACGCTGCCTTAGCAGAGCCACCAAAATAATCAGAGACTCCACCCACCCCGCCCATGGACTGTTCACCCTTCTGCCCTCTGGCAAATGCTACTGCAGCATGCGGTGCAGGACTGCCAGACTCAGAAATAGCTTCTTCCCACAGGCCATCAGAATACTCAACTCACATTAACAATACACTGACATGCTGGCTGTTGGACTGCTGATACATGTGCACAGACTGACTGAATCACATATGCCCTTATTCCCTATGCTGCTATTTTTGAGCAAATGTTTACATCAATGTTACATTGAGCAATACACTCACAGTGTTAACTATGTGCAATACACCCACTATGTGCAATACACCGACTGTGGTAACTTAATGCAATTGTAAAAAACTATGTGCAATTTTTTTCTGTATAGTTTTTCTGTATAATTTCTGTTTTTGTATAGTTCTTGTATAGTTTTTGTATATATTTAGCTTAGACTGTCTACATGCCGATATGTTATCTTGTCTGTCTATGGTGTATTTTCCTGTACTTACCTTGCACATTGAGCATTGGGCTCGGAGAAACGCAATTTCGTTCTGCTGTACACTACTTGTTGTATGGTTGGAATGACAATAAAGTACATTTTGACTTTGACTTTTTGACTTTGACTTTTCTAGCTGTTGCAGTGATGTGTCCCCTTACCACTCCAGCTCCACTTTCTTCCTTGGGATATACTAAAGAATCATGCACTGTATAAATGTATCTCCTTCTGCTGTTCCTGTACCTCAAAAGTTAAGACACTTTCCTCTCTCAGTGAGGACAGCCAATGTATTGAACTGAAATTTCTTGGCTGGCATCATTGAGAAAATTGACGCTTCTCCATGGGTTTCATCAATTGTCATCATACAAAAGATGACTAGGGGAATTTGGATGTGTGTCAACTTTAGGGAGCCTAATAAAGCCATCATAGTAGTCAGTTATCCTCTGTCACATTTGAACTGCTTTCCACTTTGAATGGTGCTACCCTTTTCTGTACTATTGACCTGGAGAGGGCTTATCATCAACTTCCTTTACATGAGGACAGTGTAGGGTAAGAACTACAAAACCGAATGGGAATCCCTTGCTCACGTCATCAGTGATGTCATCAGCACCACCTCCAACTGTAAATTTAATGGACAAACTACTAATACTGTACCAGCCGGAAACACGCAACATCTGGATGATACAGAAAAACCGCACGTGAACGGTAGTTCGCTCTCTCTCGCAAACGGCACCACGCTGTAAGCTGTAAAGAGATACCCTCTGTAGCTACAGGACATTCTAATAGAGAATTAGATCTTTGTTTCAAAACCCGCGACCAAGGGTCCGAGGACAAAGATTCCTAGTTCTAAATTAGTTTGAAGAATACACTTGCAAGGACCCGAATTAAATCGGAGGCTGCTATACCGATCGCAGCTTTTAAACTGGGATACGAAGGCGACCGGTTCTCTTCGAACTTCCCACGCATTGGCGATGACGCCTCTTCCCCCTGGTCAAGCCAGAGACGCACCCTGGGACGACAAGACCTGGACGCGTTGCCTTGGAGACACCGGAGCGCATCTGGAACGGAATGTGCCCCCGACGACAGTCGGATGAATTCACGACATCTTGAGACTCAAGTTTGATATTGGCCGTATCGAACGTTCAAGTAAGGCTGTGCATCTGGGCATTAGCATTTGTAGGATTCTAGAATATGCTAGGATTGATGCTCCATCTGTGCCATATTGCTTGTAATAACCGCCAAGATATATATTGCGATCTTCTCTCTCTCTCTCTCTCTTGTTCCTTCTGTTAACCCAGTAGGAATATGGTTTAGCAACCAGTTCGGGTTTACACTAACCAGCGGCGAAAATCCGCCTAGATACATATTGCTATCTAGCATCACCGAGAAGCTCCTAACAACATGAGCTCCACATTGTGGAAATATAGCTAACTTAGGTAGGACTAGATAGATAACCAAATCCGCCACTACCGGGCGACATCGAAACCGCACTCCCTCCAATTTCCCTTCTCCTCCATTCATTCCGTCACATGCATTCATGTGTACGCGCTTCCTCCTTTTGTTCTCTCCATTCATTCCGCCATGTGCACCCGCGTGTACGCGCCTTTTCCTTTCTCTTTTGCTCCTTCTATTCACTTTGCCGCGTGTACTCACGTGCATGCGCAGTCCTTTGTCCTCCTCTGTCCCCCTCTCCACAACTCCACATCCATCACCCCTATAGTTAGTCATGTTAGTTAAATATGTTTTGTATTAATAAATTGTATTTTCCTTGAAACCTGCGTCCGTCTCAATGTTGTTCTTGCATTGAATTAAGCCAACTCGCTATAAAAGAACTCCCATGTTAAAGTTAATTTAAGATTCAACGCCATGTCACTATTTTGAATATTAATTCAAAATAATAACCGTGTTGATTCATTAAATCGATACTGTTGAATACTTAAAATTAACATAACTGGAAAATAGCAATCAAATGAGACTGATCACCAACGCCAGTTTAGTTATAAACCCTACAACAGTTGCATTCTGACAGCTTTTATTACTCATGATGGGCTGTTCAGATTTACAGCATCCCATACAGACTGGCTTTGTCAGTCCTTCCGTGTGAGGTCCTGCTTGTGTTGTTGTCTTCCTGTCTGTCAGGGTCGGTGTGTCATTTGTTTGGGATTTTTTTGCACGCATATGCGTTTGTTTTTGTTTTCAGCTCTCCTGTCCTGCCTATCTGCCCTGCTGCCACACCCACCACCTGAAGCCTGCACACCTGTTCCCTCTCATCCCATCATTAGTCTGTGTATTTTTACCTCTCTATCTGCTCTGTTTCTCTGCCAGTGCATCACAGTGTTTCAGTCTGTTTCCTTCCTCCCTGTTTTTCTTTTGCTCGCTCTGTTTTTTTGACTTCTGCCTGTTTTGTTGGATTTGACCCTTGCCTAGTGTTTTTAGATTTTCTGCTTGTGGATTCCCTGGTTTTGACTTTGACTGTTTTGATACTACAATTTTTGGATCTTCCTCAATAGAACGCCTGGTTTGTCATCCCGGTCGGCACCTGGGTCCTTCTACCTGAAAGCCTGACAGGCTTCTGCTCCATCACGCTTTCATAAGATGATGGTGACAATTCAGAAAGGTTTGCAAAATACAATTTTGGTTTTGACAAAATAATTAGATGACATTAGGTGACATTTATGGCCATACATCATCTGACCATGACAATGCTTTGAAGGCTGTGCTTCCACACCTCCAAGATGCACACTTACAGCCAAATGAGCAAAAGTGCCACTTCCATCAAACCAGCATGTGCTTTCTTGGAAACCTTTTGACAGCATAAGGCATTCAGCCTGATAAAGAGCACCTGCAGGCCATCCAATGACCCCTAGCTCCAGAGGATGCTGCCAGCCTGAACTCCTTCTTAGGACTGCCATCTTGGTATAATAAATTCCTGCCAAATTATGCCACAGTGATAGAACCTCTTTGTGCATGCTTGCAACAAGGTTCAGAGTTTACATGGAATGACATGGCACAGCAGTGTTCCGAGGCTGTGAAGCAGCTGTTAGTGGATAATCCAGCCCTTGCTCTATTAGACCTAGATCTGCTGATCATAATCTCAACGGATGTGTATGATTACACCTGGGTGCTGTCTTCACCCAGAGTCCATGGCAGCATTTGATTTGGGAACCTGGACTCCCACAGAAAGGAACTCTATGGTCAAAAAGAGGCTCTCAGATATGTTTGGGCAGTGGAGAAGTGGAGAACGTATCTCTGGGGTCAAATGGACCACTAGGCCCTGACTACCTTACTCACTAATAAAGGGACTTCTGTTATTAGTTAACAATTTTGATTCAAACTTATTGATAGTTCACATTAGTCTTTCTTTATGTAGTCATTAATTTGGAGAACTTGTCCAGACAAGCGGGGAATGTGAAATTCCAAAAGCTTTCTGTAACCAACTGCAAAGAGCACTTGAAAATTAATTCATCAAAGACAAAACATTACAGAGTGAATAACTCTGGATCCAGGAATGTGCACATCTGCATGGTACCATTAGCAACATCGTATATTATTAGCTAAAGGAGTCTAGATAGCTAGCTAGCAAGATAACGTTACAGCTGAAGCTGACGGATAAAACACTATCACTACTAGCTAGTCAGTAAGTTAGCCAGGCAGACATGATCTCAGTACTTCTCACACACTTAGTACACCTCTCAAGAAATACATGCTGCAATCATTTTTCGTCATCATTGTCATGTTGCTTCTTGTCAAGTTGCTGCTTATCAGCTTTAGTCTTCTTAGTCGGCTTGGCACCCAGAATTTGTTTTCACATTTTGAAATCAATTGTGGAGACAGCTATCAAAATATACAGTATAATGTGACAGACATGGTAAAGAGTGGCTAACTACTTCCCAGAGTAAAACTAGTGAGCTAGTTGTTGAATCAAGCCAAATCATCCCAAAATAGAATAATTTGCATTGTGCTGTCATACATATAGTCTGTGATTGGACATGAGACCATACAGAGATAACGAACACAAAATTACTGAAAAGGGACAGAGGGGTCCTGCTATTAACTTAGCCACCTGTAAAAAAGAAAGAAAGAAAGAAAAGAAAAGAAAAACAAATAATGAATTTAAAAAAACAGAGTAGCTAGTGCCCCTGGAACCTTATCCCACCAAAGAGAAAATCTATCTGCATTTGTGGGCTGGTGGGTTTTAATTTCAGGCCATGTGGTGGTATCTAAGTAGTAGTAACGGTAGTTTAGTATTGCACATGATGAAAATATTGTAAATGCTTGTGAAGGAGAACCTTCACATTCCCCCCAAAACTGTTGGTTTGTTCAATGTCTAAGGATTATTGTGTTTTCATTTTCAACCTTGTCAACAACTGAGGTCATCAATCAGTTTCATTTGAACAGATTATTCGTTAATCATGTGTAATTGTCTTTGTCTGTGAAAGTCAGCTATCGCAATTAGCCTCATCTACCTGATCACACCTATTAAATGCAGGTGTGTGGCTGCAGTCAGAGACTGAGTTGGTTTGGCTTTGTGCTCTGGCTGGTTCCTTTCATTTGTTACTTTCTACAAATCAAATTATGTTTTTTTTTTCTCAAATGGCTGCCCTTTCTCTTACCTTTTTCATGAGAAGCAATACTGCAAAGTTTTTTTTTTTCCTTCATTTGTAAAATAATGCAACATTACACACCAGTGCAATTTAATTCAGTTTAACTCAAATGTATTCAGACCTTTGTATGCTGAATATAAATAATGGAACAAATCAATAAATGAACATAAAATGACTGTCCAATATAAAAAGCATGGATTATGTCATTGCACATCATTACATCAACACCAGTCATGGTTTGTGTCCTCTGAAATTGGTGGGCATAGAAAAAGTCCAGCACTTCCCTAGGGAGGGAACATAATTTCCAAGATGAAAATAGGGATATATAAACACAGGGAATGCATACAAAACATCTAGTCAAAACTATAATACATAATTTCTCTCTAGCATATTTCATAAAGCTGCATATTCAGTGGAGGTGTGCAAGCTGTGTGCTCTTTGGGGGCATAGGAACTCATGTGACCTCTTCCTCTTGTTAATCACAATTCACAAGATGGTAAATTTTGTTGTCTTTAGCTTTGAGTCCATGATGTTTTTTTTTTTTTTTTTTTTGGGGGGGCTGTTCATCTATGAGTGTTCATCTTTTCTCCCTTTTCTGGGAAAATGCATGAATACATCCTGATCACCCACCAGTAATTGAGCTTTTTTTATGTTACCTGAAGAAAATACAACAGGGTGGATGAAATTAATTATTGTAATCTTTGCCAGGTCACAAATTGAAGACTGTATCTTTTGTTACACTGGCCTTAAGCTACCCAGGAGATGGGAGATGGTCTATAGTGTATCCTCCTCAGGCCCTAGTCAGAGTGAGAAATATCCCACCTTGCAAGTACAGTGTGAGAAAGGTTTGTAAATGTATGCAAATATATACTGAGGGTATTATATTTAATGCTATGAGTATTTACTTGAATTTACCTTTTAAGTGCTTTCTGAATGTCCACATTCCAAGGCAAAAATTAAGCCATTAATTACATTAAAACATATGTTAATAACTTCCAGTAAATATACAGGGACAGACTACAAACATTTTCACTTGAATAATGCAATACTGCTTCTTATAATGTTTCCATACCTTTTTTCTGAAAATATACTAACAAAAATATAAACTAGCAAATATTTGCATCACGAATGTCAATTTTGTTTTGTCTTGTTTATTCAAGACCCAGAAGATGATTTAATTTGGACTTGCTTTATACAGCAAAAACCCTCAGATTTTGGAGTGATTGATGAATTTAAGAAAGAGAACATTCAATTAAATTTTCAACAACCATTATTAAAGAATGGTCACAACAATCATTGTTACAGTGATGATTTTTGTTCCTATTACAACCATATATTAGACTGGATTAACTCTCCAGGAAAGTGATGGACATTGTGCTGTCTGAGCAGCCTCAGCCTTGCTAAGGCATTGCTAAAAATGGAAATTTATAATCTCTCAGATACTTCTCATGGTTGTTATAAAAAGTCTTTTGTTTAATTCAGGTTTCTTCCTAATCCTCCCTGATGCAGCAACACCCAGGGACTCACATACATCAACTCCCGACACATGATGCTGAGCTCCTCGCCACCAGCCGAGACCCATCTTGGCACTTGATATATGGGCGGCATTAGTGTGAATTATGCCCGCTGTTATCTGTTACACATGCCAGGCACTGCTGCTGTGAATACACGATCTACCTGGCTTATGCCCACAACTACAGTCTCTGTCCATTTGTTTGGAATTCATCACTTTTATTTCTCATAGATTGCTCATTAAATCAAGAGACTTGGAGGACGTGACTAGTGCTTAATCACATAGGTCTATGTGGCTGGGGAAAATTAAATGACTGCTAATGTCATTTCCTTCATAAGGATGAAGAACCTGAGATAGGACTTACCCTCTTCGGTCCATGTAGCTATATATTTGTTTATTTTTTGTTTATTCTATTTGTGTTTATTTTGTGCACTTCATTTAAGAATCAATGACAAATATTGTAATATTTAATACTCACCACCTAGAGGAACTTGTATCCATGCATTTTTTCATTGATAACATTATTTGTATGCTTACATCCACTAAATTTTCAGAAATGTAATGTTTTGGGGTTTGGGTTGGTTAAGGGTTTCATTTTCAAGGTATAGCCACTTCAATAAATTTAGGGCAAAGTCAAACTAACTGCTACATTAAACATAGAGATCAAAATTAGAGAACAACTTACATTTTCCTAAATTTCAAAGTCACTGCTTATCCCAATCCCAAGTTATCCCAACATGAATAGAAGGGATGTAGTTGAAGCATATTTCATAATTTAAAAATATTCTATATCACAATATAAAAAACTTAAATTTGAAAGAACACTTTGGGATACTTCACAGTTATTGGTGCTAATCTGGCACCTGGTGCTAATTTCCTTAATTATCTGACAAACCCTATTTATCTGGCAACACTCGTAATCATTTTGCAAGATGGCGAGACGCTCCAAGGTGACTGAAACCCTGTGACAGCAGGTTGTTCAGATGAAGGTCGAAGGGATGACCCTTTCAGCCATTGCAAGTGAAGTTGATCATTCCAAGAGCATGATTTCTAGAATATTGAAGCTTTACAATGACTCTAATTCATTGAAGTCCCCAAAAAATGCTGGTCGTCCACGTAAGACAATTGCACGAGAGAACAGGATGATACGGAGACTCTTGATGGGGAATCGGTTCAACACTGCAGCTGGAATTGCTCACCAATTCAGCGCTGAACGGGCCAAGGTTCTGTCTCAGCATACAGTGTCTCGCTGTCTGAGAGAATTCGGACTGAAAGCCCACTCCACAGTGACCAAGCCTCTCATCAGCAGAAAGAGTCAAAAGGCCAGACGAACCTTTGCTGAGGAGCATGTTGTGTGGACAGAGGAGAACTGGTCCAAAGTTCACTTTAGTGATGAGAAAAAGTTTAATTTAGTCGTGTCAGATGGGAAACATTATGTTCGGCGTTGAACTGGGGAAAGATTGAACCCAAAATGTGTGAAGAAGTCTGGAGAAGTTTGGAGGAGGAAGCACCATGGTTCGGGGGATGTTT
Source organism: Megalops atlanticus (assembly GCA_019176425.1). Classification (NCBI taxonomy): domain Eukaryota; kingdom Metazoa; phylum Chordata; class Actinopteri; order Elopiformes; family Megalopidae; genus Megalops; species Megalops atlanticus. The sequence continues at coordinate 21,168,807 of CM032881.1, forward strand.
TCTGCAGCAGGAGTTGGGCCTCTTATACAGCTACATGGCAAGGTGAATGCTAATGTTTATCAGAACCTCCTTTGGCAACACACGGTTCCTTCCCTGTGAGCATCTTCCAATCAGCCCACAATTTTTATGCAAGACAATACCCCTTGTCACACTGCAAAACAGGTAAAGCACTTTCTTGAAGCTGAGAACATTGAAATAATGAAATGGCCAGCCCAGAGTCCTGATCTGACCCCGATCGAGAATCTCTGGAAGATCATTAGTGACAAAGTTATGGCTAAGAAACCCACTATAGTTACCAAACTCTGGAAGAGACTGGAAGAAGAGTGGAACAAGATCAAACCAGAGCAGTGTGAGAAATTGGTGATGTCCTGCAGACGCAGATGTGCTGAAGTCATTCAAAGCAAGGGCCTCTATGCTTCCTACTAATTTTTGAAAGCTGTAACCATCAAAAATTTCATTTGTAAGCTTTTCAGCTACAATGGTTACTGTTCTCTGTATTTTCCACAATATAAAGGTTTTTGTTGAATTGCCTTGGTTATTTTGAAAAACATGCTAGTAGAACAATGCTATACCCACAGCTAATAGTCCTTCAAATTTTAAGCGATGAAGGTCACCAATATTTGAGAAAAAATCAAATATTTATGAATCGCTCTCTAATTTTGATCTCTGCTATATATAGTGTGTATATATATATATATATATATATATATATATATATATATAGTCTCATGTTACGTTCTACTTTGTGGAACGGGCAGTGTGATGAATGAGATGAGACCGGTCTTGCAGAGATGAAGTTTATTCCCCAGGAGCCTGTCGGGGAAGTGAGGATTTAATAAAACTTCAATGATCTGAACCCAGCGGTCTTAGAAATTAACGCCCTTGTTTATCGTCCGGCACTCTGAATACCGGACACAAATGATGTCAATTACTAAAACTCCTCACTTAACCAACATGTAAAATAATAATAAAAATGATTTAATTTAATAATTATTATCAAAGATCTTAATTATCAATTAAATAACCGAATTCGTTGATAGGAGATGAGCAGTCTGGTAGATCAACCTTTGCCAGAAATATAGAATCACAACTGGAATAAATTAAAGAGGTTTATTAAGCAGTTACACGAAGACAAGACAAAATTCAAAGTCTGGGCTACAGACCTGGTCCACTACCTTAACAGACACTAACTTACATAAAGACATTAACAAGCAAGAACATGGATGGATCACAGAATGGTGAATGAATGCGTGCAGAGAAAATAACCAAGCCAATTGTTTACCTCTTCCAAGGAAGAACACAGGAACCACTCACGATAGCAGCAAAACTCCAAAAGGAAAAATGCAAAAAGTCGCAAGATAAATTGAGTCACGGACTGGATGACTGAACGGATGACTGAACGTAGGCAAGGAACTGAGCCGTGGCAAAAACTGATCAACGACCAAAGACTGAGCCAAAGCGAAACTGAGCCCAGAGGCCTGTTCTAGGCCTGACTTAAGAAGAAGCTCTCTCCACCTCCCTGACCCACGCATGATTAATTTTATGGTTGGGGAGTGCCTGGAAGTTTCTCCAGGACTTAATTTTGTCCTTTCGATCCAAACATCTGGAAATACCAGATATATTTTCAAGACTCTCATCTTTGCATTCAGCTCTTCATGAGCATCGCAATGACACCAAACATTAATAGGCATGGGTTGAGAGGAGAGAGTTAGCTGAGAGGAACTGGTAAAATGGTGGTTTTGCTGCTATATTGAGAAATACATGTGTTATCACACAACATTGGGTTTTCCACATTTTTCATGACATGAGAGTACAATTACTGTAGGGTACAAAAGGGTAAATGATCCGAACGTATAGGTACATACAAAGAAACACACACACACACACACACACACACGCTGATTATGCTCAGGAAGGGGAGAAGGGGGGGAGAGAAGGCAACCCCTGCAGCTGTGGTCTACCAGGATGTTACACCTTAAGCAACTTAGATTGGCTAAGGCCAGGTGAAGGCAGAGTTCTTTAAGATTATATTAGAAGTATTTGGCACCTAAACCTCTTTCAGATTACCAAACATGACTGTAGCCACCGTTTAGCCAAGGATTCTACATCCGAGGGGCAGATTCATGCTTACCAATAAACAAAGCGGGCGTATCACACCCTACTTCCGCTTTTATCTGGTAAAATAATGTGAATCCAAACAGTCAATCATTATGGTTGAGGTTTTAAGTATCTGACTAGGTTTTAGGTGACTTCTTGCAATCTTAAAGTGATGGCTGCTTATTTTAAGTAGGTATGTGATCTGTGGTCACTGATTTTGGGGTATTTATGGTGGTAGACCATTTGCCCTCTTGCCTGCTATGTGTGTGTATTTGTTGACTTATCTTATCTGTGCTTGCTCTGGTACCATGCATTTATAGCCATAAAATGCATGGTACTCTCCCGACAAGCCAAAGTTACACATGCAAACAGCGCCCGAACTAAGACAGCCTAGGCTCAAATGAGCACTCATAGAAATACCTAGGTGTGATTAGGTCACACCTCAAGAGTTGTTAATTAGGTTTAGACGGAGGCAGTGGATTACAGGCATTGATGTGTTGATGACCCTTTGCTCTAGGACAGTTCCCGTAGACAATTTGGTGTTGTCGGTCCCAATATGGTGGTGACACTTTGCCAGTTCCCTCAGATGATTTGGTGTGCCTTGGTATGGTAGTGACACTTTTCCCTGTAGAGACTCTTTGCTCTGGGACAGTTCCTGTGGATAATTAGATCCTGGTGAATCATCAACTGTTACATTAGACCTGACTGAGCAAGTTGTCTCCCAAATGAGGAAGCTGTTTGTTAGTATGGAAGCCTCTCTTGTGGGTTAGGGTAAGACATTTAGTTTGTAATATTATATATGCATATATATCAGACATTATCTGATTCAGTGTACAATTCAAATGACTTAGGCTACGTTCACACTGCAAGCCTTAGTGCTCAATTCGGATTTATTGCTCAGATCCGATTTTTTTGTTTGACTGTTCACATTATTTTTTAAATGTGGCCAATATCAGATTCCAGTGTGAACTGGTCACGGTCCTGAACTGACCTGCATGCGCAAAAGAACGTTTCGCTATTTGTTTCACTATGCTCTCGAAGACAGACCTGTTATGGTACGACCCCTCAAGTTTAGCTTGTATGGTGTTGTCACCCCAAATACTTATGAGGTCTAACACCTCACTGTCCCTCCACTGACTACCTTTGCAGGTGTCCTCCATTATTACTGAGTGACCGACACGTTACAATTTTTGATTTTGATGTTTTCTTGCTTTTTAAAGCACCTTGTGCTTTTTTGCTTGAAAGGTGATATATATGTAGCGCCCCCATGCCGCGGTGATGGACATGACAATTCAAATTAATAGAAGTCTATACTTTTCAGAGTAGAAATGAAATTACAACAAAATTAAATATCACCAACGCACAGAAGTTGTCTTCTTTCTTAATTCCCTTCCATTAAAGAAATCAAGTTCCTGTAAACCAAATCAATGTTTTTCTCTTTACTCAATGGTTTTAACATGCAACTCACTTAACTGAACCCAGCACACGCAGTACCTATACTGGCTAACCCACAGACAATACCAATTAGCACAATTAGCAACTATCATACATCGCATTCAATGTAAAACCCATTAACATCTGTCCCGTGCATTAAATGAATTAATACCTCAATCCCTTTCAGTCCAAATAAGTCAGTCAAAAAGATAAATGTAACATATGCCGGCAGTAAATTCAAAATAAACCGTGGCAGGCCTGTTTCACTGCTGGAGTACGGTGAGGCCACAAATTAAACGCCCGCTTCACTCAAGTGAGCAAACAAAATGGCATGCCAGTTACGTCGTTGCACCTGGGTGATAGCAGAGTTCTGTCACGTTGTTTACCCTTGTTGCGGTAGGATGGTAGAAGAACTCCGACGCGTCGTTCAACGTTGTTACAGGGGAGGCCTGTAGCTGCGTTGCTCCTTGCACCCACACAGCAGCTCTCTTGGCGGTCAGTCGAGTTATTTATTCTTTCTACTGATTCAACTCTACGATACGCACAGTTGCTCACAGCACAGTTATCTATCCGACAACTTATCAGTTACCCTCCACTCCGATAGCCTAGTGATGGAGCTAATAACAGTGAAAACTTTTCTCTCAACTCCGTGGGATTGAACTAGCCGTCCACTCCCCTCTCTCCTTCCCGCCATAACCTCCAACTCTGCAGGATTGAACTAGCCGTCCATTCCCTGCTCTCTCCCTCCCGCCATAACCTCCAACTCCGTGGGATTGAACTAGCCGTCCATTCCCTGCTCTCTCGTAACAGGTTACGGTTCTGTCATCTCATTGGTCAAATTAAACTTCTGTAAGTTTATTGGCTGATAAATCAAAATACATAAATCTTCGTAAAATTAAATGCGTTTCAGCATAGTACGCTCATAATATATTGGCATGCATTTCTCAATGGTTCAAAATAAGTAGAAACAAAGAAAAATATTAGCACAGGCTACATATAACTGAATAAATAAAGTAATAAATGAAGGTGATTAAGGTAGTGTCTATAGGCTCTGGTTTTTATACAGTTATGGTCTTTCTAGGCTGCGTTTGGACTGGAAAAGACAAGATATTTAATCATGTGACTCCCGCCAACGCAGAATTGTGACAAATGTCGATCTAGAGCGATGTAAAAGTCACATGAATTCCGATATGACTGTTCAGACTGAGGTAGCATTGTAAAAAATCAGACCTGTATCTGATTTAGGACCACATATGGAAGTGGCCCAAATCAGAATTAAAAAGATCAGATTCCATGTGGTTTTTGCTGTTCACAGTGTTCTGAAAAAACAGATCTGAATCACATATGAGCAAAAAAATCATATTCGGGCCACATTTGCCTGCAGTGTGAACATAGCCATATAGTGGCATCAACTAAAATGTGTAAATGGTAAACAAAAAAGGGACTTGTTGCTTGCTGAATGTGTATGAAGGGATATTCATTTTGGCTATCATAAATGAACTGGTTTGGGACCACTGTTAATCCTGATGACAAATGTCCTTAAACTCGAAACCATAACACCATAATGACCATTACTGTACCTTGGAAGCACTGAATCCCCCTTGAGGATAACATACATAATAAGACATAACGGGCTTTATATCTCATTTTAAAACTCATTTTGTATTATTTTATTTTAGTGTGGATGGAGTCATATCTATGGAAATATTCACAGAGCAAGCACAGGTTTTAAGGTAAGTTGTAAAACCTCATGAAAAAATATGTATATGATGACATCAGTTGGTAGAATTGTGAAATAGTGAAATCTATCTTGATAGAGCAAGTGAGCACATGTATTTGAAATACAAATTTTGTAAATATTAATTTTGATACATAAACATGGAATTTTTGGTCCGACAACATTATGAGGAAAAAAAACATTTTGGAACAATAGGGATAGTGGAACAACAAAAATGTCAATCAGATAAATCAACAATCAATCAAAATATTTGTTGTAGCATTCTTAAAAATGTCTCCCCTGGGGAAAAACTGGAAAATTATTTCCTGGCCACAACAAAAACAAATCAGTTGACATACACTCCTGGAAAACAACTGAATAAACAGCAGAATAAATTTAAGTTAAGGCTTGTAAATGCATATAACATTAGGTATGGCCATTGGTGGGATATGACAGGTTATGGGTGGGGGCTTCTTATTCAACAGTGGCTACAGCAGGGATGCAGGGGCTATCCCATCTAATCAAGGCCCAGGCCTTCTGTTCGATAATTCAGAATAATTCAATGGTGGATGATTTTCATCATAACCTCTTGGTAGCCTGGGGCTTGGCTCCAGGTGCTCTTGCTGCTAAGATAGCAGGAAGAAGTGAAAGTAAGAGAGAAAGAGATATACAAAGGAGTGTAAATGAGAGAGTAGTTATCAGAGTTGTTGGGCAGGGCAGCTGAACACATTTTATAATAGACAGAGCAATAGCTAAGGAAGAGTTAGACTATGGCAGCAAATGAAAAATGGTGAGATGTGGCTGCAAGGGCAGTGGATTCTGAGACCTTTCTACACCATAAAGAGCAGGACCAAACTACAACAGGGTAGGCCTTCTAACAGTGATATGACAGCAAGGATGGTTCTTAGCAGATGAATTTTCTACAAGCAAAAGCCACTGTCCTTGTCACCACCAGTTTACTATAGCACATACCAACATTTTAATGTAGATATAAAGATTAAGATTTGTATTTCAATTCCTGGATAATATTTTGTAGTGTATTTCATAGTAGAGGGGGGACAGTGTAATGAAGCTCTATCATCAGTTTACTCTTGCACCATCAAATATTTACAACAAAGACCACTTGATAAACACTGAAACAATGTAACAATAGTAAACATCATTCATGCAGTCCTTTTCAGGTTGAAGGATTCATATTTGTCTACACTCTTTTGATTTGCCTGTTTTTATTTATCTAGTTGACATTTCTGTTGATATAGAATGATTTTATCCTACCTGGAGCAACACAGTCAAGAACTCTATCCCAAAAAAAAGAATGTTTGCCAGTTCTTCAGCTGATTATAACCCTAATAAAGTTGGCGGAGAAGAAAGGAATAAAACAGAGAACTTACCCGCATTCAAAACCATATTGATGTTTGCAAAGAATGTTCTCAGTGTGATTGCATGTTTTTGTGATGTAAGGGTTCAAATTGTTACCCCTATGAAAGGAAATTTCTAATGTTACCTTCAGTGTTTTAGAGTCCTTTTCATATCTGAAGGACTTCAGCAGACCCTTGACAGTCAAAGAAGAGCATGTTTTGCCACAAAAATGCTTGCACTGGAATTCAGTTCTTCATCCTCCTACTGCTATTTATTCAGGAGAAATCGGAGTGATTTCTGAGAATGAAGTGGACTTCACATTTGTCCTTTAACATCTTCTGCTGTGTTAGTTTTGCTGTGTGGGTGATACATGGCTGAGGACAAATCTATTTAATTGAAATAATGAAACTCAGACTGGAGTCCACTCTTCAGAGCTGCTCTACATGCACACTAGAATGGCCATATTTATATAAGTAGCAGCAGTGGCGGACCATGCCCTCTCACCATGGGCCTTCAATTTCCGAAATCCGCCCCCACACCCCCTTCCCCCAACCCCCCAACCACGCGCAAGCACCTCCGCCAAAAACAAAAACAAAACAGCCGAACTGCCACCTCAGTAGGCTACACCTACATTCACAATTATACTGGGTTTCAGTAAAATGATAGCTGCGGCATAAAGCTACAGCAAAGTTACAAAAAGTCACTCTGAAGAGATTTAAAACAGAATCACTCATTTGATGCCAGTTACCTCGTTGCTGGATGTATCCAATCTAGTAGGGTATTCAGAGAATACCCTGAAGGCCCTGACGGACCACCAATGTGTAGCAGGGGATAGACCATCACATCCTCCCAGGCCATACCCTGGACCACCATACTGGTAAAGGGACATAATTAAAACTTTTGCCAACCTCACCCACTACACTGGTAGAGGAGACAGATCCTTGCATGAAAGTATCATCAGATCTGCCTTAGGATGGGGCACCTCAGGTACATCCCTTTTTTGCATTGTATTCCAAATTTTCACCTTTTTTCATAGTTGCAAATTATGTGTCTAAGCTCATCACCCACCATGACTGCTGAACCCACGTAGGAGCATGGGGCTATACTCACACCTGTCCTGACTATTTTTTAACAATAAAGGTCCCACAGTGCACCTGGAGGCAAATACCACTGGAGGGTAAGTGCATCATCCTGATGCTCTCTGAGTGACTCATAGGTGCCTATGTGACTCTTATGGTATCAAGAGCAAACATCAAGGGGACCCTAGCTGACCTAACCACGCCTATGCTTGGTGTAATGAAAATAATTTGTTCTGCTGATACAGGTTTTTGGTCATTGCTGGCAAATACCTCAGCCTGCATCTGAAACAACTTTTTATTTGTGCCACTCAGGAACCATAGGTACATCCTTAAATGTATTCAACATAAGATCTATTACCTGAGCATGGCAAAAACATGTTGGTCTCCCTACTGATGTCCTTCAACAAGTGTACCTGTCTTTCATCTGGCCAGTACTAGAGTATTCACCTGCAGGCTCACAAAAACCTATCTAAGGACTTGATGGGCATCCAAAAGCACTTCTACATTATGTGCATACTCCAAACCTCATTCCAATCCTTGGGGGAGAGATGGGCTGACGCCATAGCAAAGAAGGCTCATATGTGGTCCCACCAGTCCCCTCATGATGTTTAATCCCCACAGCTAGACAATACAGTCTAAGACAGTGTTTCTCAATCCTACTCCCGGAGTTCCACTGTCCTGCATATCTTCTATCCATCCTTGCTCCAAACACACCTGATTAGTGTGATTAACATGCTCTTCATTAAATCAGGTGTGCTCAGCTAATCAAAAGTGCCACTGATGAGTTCAGTCAGGTAGGTAGAGCAGGGAAAGATGGAAAATGTGCAGGACAGTGGGTCTCCAGGAGCAGGATTGAAAAACACTGGTCTAAGACATAACAGGCTTTTCACAACTCCAAGAGGGCATACAGGCAAACATCAGAAATATTTTTATTTATTTATTTTTTTTAATCTGTGCAACTGATATCATACATATGTTGTGGATCCATGCATGTGGAGGAGAATTAGGATATTCCTTTTTGTTTTGTTTTTTGTATCATTTTTGTCTATATCAATCATAAATCCTCACAATGTATGTATGTTCCCAAATATTTGTACAATGATGCTGTAAATAAACTCATCAACGTACAGCCTCTGTTCTGCTAGAAGTACATCCTCCTGGTCCCTGTTGGAGTACTGCCCTTCTGAGTAAACTAGTATTGGAGTAATTTTCTGTTGAACATTAGGCTTATTACTTTCTTATTTCCTTTGCTGGTTTTCTTTCACCTTGTGAAGGGAAATCAAACAGGCATTAGACACAATCCTTGTTTGTGTGATCTTGTCCTCAGCATCATCATCATCATGCAGCACAGTGGCCTCTGTATAATTCTGCACTGATAGAGGGACCCTCATAGATCTATAAATGCCCACTGTAGCACAGCAGTGGTAGAACAGCACTGAACTAGAATGGAGAGTACATGACTACTTTCCACTTTGAATGTTACCTTTGGTTCATATCTGAACCTTTTTGAAGGTAAAAATTAAATCTGCTGCTGCCACCCCCAAACCCCCAACTTCATAACTCGCACTTACTTTCTCTTACCATCTCTCTCTGTTCTCATACTAAATGTAAGATGCACATCATTCTGCCAGACTGATTTGTGTGTCGCTCAAATTACATTTATTAGTTCCTTTAAAGACATCTAGCCTCAAAGTATAATTGCTATTGCCCTCACTGGCATGTATCTGTATCCTCAGCCCTATCATCAGACAGTTAACGTGATTTATTTTTCTGTACATTATCTTCCACTTATAGATTGTCACAGTAATATTAGAAAAGGAAAAGAAATCTAGCGGTTGTTTCTACATGGTTTTGATGAAATGGCCCTGAAGGAATGAGCTGTTATACAGGGTTATAAATTTATTATCAATTAAGGAACAAAAGACTCATAAATTGATCCAGTAAATCTTGCTGTGGATGAGGAACTTAGCCCTGTTGGCCCTGGAAAAGCTCTGTCTGCAACTAAATGGTATGTGTAGTACAGTTTTTGGGCATCTCCTCAGCCCTAGACTGTTCTTTGCTCTGAGTGTGATCATTCATCTTTCCGCAATTTTTTTTTTTTTCTGCAGTTGGTCCTAAGTGATAGAAACAAGGAAGCACAGATATGTTTAATTTGAATCATTTGTGGCTGTTTCTACAGAAGGCGGAGCTTTCTGAACACTTCATTTTCAGTATTTCTCTCTCTCAGAATACCTTCACAAACCCTGCTGTTGCACATAAAATGGATTGTCCATTTACAAATGGTACTATTTACAATGGTACAATGGTCCTATTTGTAGCAGTGCTTTGACATTTAAGCAGCTTGAAAACTTCAGACTTACAGTATTGCAATCACCCTGGGAATAGGAGATTCAATCAGCAGCAGGGGTTAGGAACATGGGGATGTCAACATCTTGACAACAGTGCCTCAGCAGCTAGCTTGTTCAGCTTAATAAGGTATACAATGATTTGAATAACCGGTAATAAAAGTGACATTCAGTGCATTTCATGAGTACAGAGAACAGCACAGAGGTATGTGCTGTTATTTTTCTGTTAAAACGGAAACTATAAAATAACAGGCAGCTGTGTTTTGAGGTCTGAAATAGACAGATTGATGAGCTCTTTGTGTAAATGACATCTGTTCTGTATTCCGTTAGTCACTGGGTCTCCATATACAGAGAGAACTATGAGAGAGCTTTGATTTTAGGTACTAGAGACTGGTGGACTGTAGTAGTAATCAGCTTTCTCAAATACTGATAATATAATATTAATGACAGTTTTACTGTGTGTATGTTGCATCTTTATTCAGCTTATAGGCAAACTGCACTGGAATGACTTGCAGTCAAGAAAAAAATATATAAATACATACAGGCCTGATGGTCCATCCACTCACATCATATTGTTACCACCCTGGCCCAATCCACCTTTAATCTTATTGTATGGACATTTAATCTTCACTGTTATTGTAGAAACATGATAGTAGTACAGTCTAAATAGCTTTTTACCTGGCTGAATATGAGTTTAATAGAGGGAAATGAGAAGAAAATGATGAATTATTTCTAAGAATTTAAGAATATCAGAATAAAAATAAGAATTCTTCATTCTTATTTAAAGCTAAATATTTAAAATTAAGCTCAGGGCTGTAGTGGAGGCTAAACGCACATAAATGCATTTACACACCTACTACATTTCTGAAATAGCGTTTGCGCACCTCTAAATAGCATTTACGCACCTCTAAATAGAGTTTACGCAACTTTAAAATTAGCTAGAGTTAGTTTCCTATTGTTTTACCAGCGCAAGCCGTAATATATTCAAATTTTGCTGCATTATCAGCATTTATGGTATCTGTGACCAATCACATCATCTCTTGCGGCAGCTGGGCTCATGGCAGAGCCGTAGAATGGGGCTTGCTAGCCAGCTAGCTATCTATCTAAGGTTGACTAGCGTTACGTGTCTGGATTCCTGTCATTGACAAATGGATATACGGTGATTGCTTAAACATGAAAAAAGCAAGCCCCCTCCTGCCGATGCCAGTAAAAGGTCTCGACCACAAGGTGAGCGCAAAAAAAACCAAGCAAGTAAAGTTAGAATCATTCATATTTGTTACAAACTTTAAAATGCTATTTTTACACAGCTAGTAGGGGAGAGCTTGTGTGTAGATTGGGAGCAAATTAATATTGTGTTGAAACAAAGCTGTCCCAACTGACCCCGCTCTTGCCTACTAGCTCAGCTGATGACCAACTCTAATACTACACCCTACTACAACTTTTAAACTTTGTTTCGCATAGAAAGTGAAGCATTCACACATCTAGACTGGCTTAACGGGTAGGGATGTGTGCAATGACAATTTCACTGACGTTTAAACGGACGTTTTACCGACTACTTGACTAGTCTAAATTAAGAAAACAGTCTAAAATGAGCACACTTCGTCTATAAGGCCAAACATGATCGGAGAAAAGGTTGTGTGTATATATGGACCATTTGCTTAATCTAATATTTCCCATTTTAAACAAACGGTGTTAGGGTGATCCGTTGTGCTGATCATCCGTACACGGACAAACGTGTCCGTGGCAAGACTTGTCTGTGGCAAAATGATTTTTGATTGAAGAAAAAATATAAGTATATGAATTATTTCATTATTTTCCATTATATTTTACATTAAAATGCTTTTTCGTCTAAATATCCACATGCTTTCTGAATCTGTATTAAATGTATTTGTGCGACAGGTTACGTTACCCTGTCGGGATGACATGACACACACATTACAATATGTTACAAGCAATTGCAATATTAGTTAAAGCATACGTTTAGACTATTTCAATATATTATTGTGGTCTTTTTTGTTAGTCATTCTAATTGGTTGATTCCACAATGTTTTGGTTCATATTAGATTGATGCCATTGCCGTCAAATACTTTACCGCTGCTGTATCTACTCTGCTCCCTTTATTATCTATCCAATAAAATGATACTTGACAAGATACGGTGTTAGCTAACATTAGCTAATAAAGTGATCCTTGACAAGATACAGTGTGCTGAACTCCTCTTTTCTCCATTTTAAACTTTGTTTTGCAGACAGAGATGCAGGAAGCACATAGAACACAGAGAGAGGAGGAACAGAGAGGGTAGGAACAGAGAGAGGAGGAGCAGAGGGAGGACAAACAGAGAGAGGAGAAAAAGAGAGAGGACAAACAGAGAGAAGAGGAACAGAGAGAGGAGGAACAGAGAGAGTAGAAAATGAGAGAGGAGGAACAGATGCCACCCACACATTTGGATTGAAAAATAACACCAACAATTTCAAAAGGATAACCCACGGCTTATTGTCAATGGGGAATATGTCGGGTGTTGAACATCCCTTGACCCATTTAAAGAAACAGGCATGTGTCTGTCAAATGAATGGTCAAGCACTGAAGTTACCTACAGCCACAATGGTGACCACCAATACCAACTATCATGCTTGCAGAGCAAAACTATAAACACGCAACATCAAAAAGCCACAATACTGCAGAAAAAATAGTGAACACAAAATGTACAATTGATGTGTCCATACAGAAACAAATGGAAGGAGAAATTGAGAAGACAGCCTCACTGTTTCGGACAGCATATTTCATGGCAAAGAACAATAGACCATACACAGACTACGAGGACTTGGTGATTCTCCAGCAAGAAAATGGCCTTGACATGGGCACCACTCTTCACTTCAGATACACCGCAAAAAATATAATTGATCAGACAGCAAAGGAAATGAGACAGAAAATAGTGGACCACATACTAACAAAAGACCAGAAATTTAGTGTTTGGATTGATGAGTCTACGACACTTAGCAAGCTTTAGTAGTGTATTTGACGTCGATAATAAATGATGTGCCTACAGTTATCTTCATGGATATGGTGGAGCTTGAAAGCCAGTCAGCTGAGACTATAACAAACAGTCTGCTAAAATGCCTCCAAACGTGGGGACTGGACAAAAGCTTCATAAAGGCAAACTTCATTGCTTTTGCATGTGATGGTACAAGTGCCATGTTAGGCAGGAAATCTGGGGTAGCTACCCGTCTACAGCAGATGTATCCCAATCTTATAGTGTGGCACTGCCTCAATCATAGATTGGAATTGGCTGTGGGTGATACAGTCAAACACGTAAATAACATTAACCATTTCACGTCTTTTATAGACAAAGTTTACACCCTCTACCACAGATCATCAAAGAACTGCTGTGAACTGGCTCAGCATGCACAACAGCTTGAAGTGACTCTGCAGAAGATTGGGAGGGTCCTTGATGTTCAATGGGCAGGCAGCAGCTTCAGAACAGTGAAGGCTGTATGGAACTCCTACAAAGCTTTGCATCACCACTTCAATGCTGCTTCTGAAGATGCCACAAGGGATGAGAAGGAGAAGGCTATGTACAGGGGCCTGATGGCCAAAATGGAGACAAAAGAGTTCCTGTGTGATTTAGGATTAATGTATGACACATTAGAGGAAATTGCACACCTTTCACTCACCTTGCCAGAAAGAGGAATGACACTCATAAAAGCTTATGAGAAGAACCACTCAACTTATTTCTTCTATTTCTGATAGCTACTCCAGGTGAAAAAAGGCAGGAAGCCCTTACAGCTTCTGAGAGACTGGAGGTTTGTGGTATCTCCTTAACAACCAGTGTGAGGATAAGGCAGATAGATTCAACAGCATTCTTTCAGTCACTCATTGGGAACCTGGAGGACAGGTTGTTTAGCACTGGCTCAAGCAGACATCCAAGTGTATCAGCTGAGAACATGGCTCAGTATACAGACTTGCTTGATAAATTTAAAGTTCTTAATCCAGAAAACTGGCCTGTGCCCTTAGATGAGCGTTATGGGAAGGTTTGCATAAAACAACTGGCACAACAGTTCAGGCTTGACCCAAGAAGAGTGCTTGAGGGCTTCAGGGATTATAAAGAGGATTCCAGTATAATAGCTGAAGACTTTTCCCCGCTTATTAATATTCTCAGCTTCATACCCGTGAGCAGTGCAGAATGTGAACGAGGATTCAGTTTAATGAATATTATCATCAGTCCACTGAGGTGTAGTCTGCTGATAAAGACTGTGTCGTCATTAATGTTTGTTAACCTGAATGGCCGTCCATTGTCAAAGTGGGACCCAAAGGAATATGTGATGGAATCTGGGAAAACCCGTCGGATGTCGCGCTGGCACTATTCCAGGAAAGAGTAAAAATAGGTCAAAAGTCATTATTTTGGTGAATTTGGGTTTTCATTAAATTATTATTCTACAACATCTTGCCTATCATCCCTGAAAATATCTCATTGTAACTTTGAACAGTGACAAGTACGTTGAAACTTTCAGTGTAAGGTACAGCCACGAACTTTATCTGGTAATGCATTCAGTCCAGTTCAGCATTATCAACTTTATTTTGGGAATGAGAGACATTAGATGGAGCCGGGTCTGACTGCCCGGCTGTCCAGTGCGCGCTTGCACGTTCATGATACACGTGCCTGAGGTGTTTTTCTTTTTTCTTTTCTTTTCTTTTCTTTTAAGGCAGACTAGACAGAATATACGTTTTAAAGGCACAGACAAGACAGCATATTTCGGTTGCACCTTGTCAAATAACATATGGCCACTATTATTTTGTGATGATTATTAGTGGTAACAGTAATATACCTCTTGCAGTCATAGGCACATTGCAGTGGTGAAATACAGTGATTGATTAGCCTACTTGTAAATGTTCATTAAGCAGTAGAAGTTTAGTCTTTACAGAAGTCTGACATTTATTCATTATTCTTTGTTTCAGATGATGACCATCCTGTTATTGAGGACGTCAGGGAGATTCTACCACCAATACCACTTCCACTTCAGGACTTTGGCATTAAGTTAAATTCATTGAATGTCATTATAAATAAAGACATACTGTGTGTTCAACTAATTTATGAGTGTTGTGTGTTGCTTGGTGCCAAAGTGACCTTTTTGTATATTTTACAACATGTACATTGACTACAAATATGTGTTTTACTAAAGTAAAGTGATTGACATTTACTTTCTGATACTTTACTGCTCTGATTCTATTTAGAATCCCTGTCTTTAAACCTGTTTTTCTCAAAATTCCGTTCCAAAAAATCCAACTGATCAGCTGACTTTGGGTAATCATAACATTTGATACAGACAAGCTATGAAAATAATGAAAACAGATTTGAAAAGGTGGTGGTGTTAGAATCTTCTGAAGGTCCAGTTTCACCATGTGACTGGTTTTCCCAGATCCCATCACATATGTACTGGGCGAGCATATCTGCAACAGCAGATATGCCCACGCCACAGCCAGGACAATCATGTTTGTCAAGGAGGGAGAGCGGCGGAAGAGAAGATTTAAGGAATGCTCTGTTGGTTTGCTCTCCACAGCACGAGACCGGGTGATGGCTGTTGACCTGGAGAGGCAGCTGAAAATTCCATCACACGTTGTCCAGTCCTCATTGACACCAGACATCATCTTGGTCTCTGAGGGCACCAGACAGCTCATCTTACTGGAGATAACAGTGCCCTGGGAGGGGAGGATGGAGGAGGCGCATGAAAGGAAGAGGGCGAAGTACCAGGAGCTGGTGGAGGACCAAGTGCCTGCCAGTGGAGGTTGGCAGCCGAGGGTTCGCAGGTCATTCCCTCAGCAAGGCCTACGGAACCCTGGGCATCACAGGAGCAAGCAGGAGAAGAGCCATCAGCAACAGTGTGGAGGTGGCAGAGAAAGCGTTGAGATGGCTCTGGCTGAGAAGGGGTGACAAGTGGGGTCAGTAGAACGCCACTTGGACACAGACCGAGGCTTGATAAACCTCAGTCAGGTCACCTGGATGAGGATGTCTGTTGTGAGACCTGAAACACCTGAGGACTCCAGGACACAACAATGATGTGTCCAAGTTAGTGCATCGGAAGATGTATGAAAAACTGTTGACCTGAATGGCCCTTCATTGTCAAAGTGGGACCCAAAGGAATATGTAAAGTCTTGGCTGGTAAAGCATAGGGGAGCCATTGACACACGGTCACACCCCTGCAAGCAAGCACCTCAAGTGGACAAAGAGGCACTCTGAGCGGTGTTGTGAATATTCTTCTTATATTATTAGTGCGCTAGCTAGGTAGTGATGTGATTTATAGTTTATATAATATTCAACTTTTAATAGTATTTTTCTCTCATTGAAATGCACTGTGGAATGTTCAGTTCTTAGAGTGGTGGCAGTTGTTTTTTTTTTAAATACTCACAATTTGTAAACAGCTGCTGCTCCTACAGTTTTTATACTATATAGACAAATGTTACATCAAAATGTTCAGCTTCTTCTACTGTCACTCAAATTTAAATATCTAAGCGATGTGATTTATGGTCTTTAAACTTTAGCAATTTGTTTGAGAGTCATGCTCCCCGTACACATACATTGTGGAATGTTCAGAATTCCACTCTAGATGCAGTTTGTAATTTCACCTTTTGTACTACTGGTTGCTCTGGGTTGTTTTCAGGTTGTTATGGGATGTCCTTTGACTGCTTCATAGTTTCATACTCTCTTTATGGTGATTAATATACTTCATAGATGTTATATTTTTCTTTCTGTCATAGTTTCACACTCTCTTTAAGGTGATTTGTGCACTACATAAATATTATATTTTTCTTGCATTCATACTGTCTTTCATAGTTTCATATTGTCTTTCATTGTTTCATGCTTTCTTTATGGTGAGTAATATACTTCAGAGACTTCAACTATGTTTATTCCTTCCATAATCTCGTTTAACAATGAATTCGAGCTTCACCTTTTAAATATATGTAGGAACCACATAGTAAGGCCCCAGGGAACACCCAGTGATGCCCGGGAACACCCTAGGAACCACCTAAAGGTAGCCTATAACAATCTGTATTGTTATACAAGAGCTGTATTGCTCGGGACCCAAGCATTAGGCGATAACCTCCGTGTAGCAGCTAGCCCACTTCACATTTTCTCCAGGAAATGTACATTCTACAAACAAATAAACAAATATTCTGAATATATTTTTTTACTGGTATGTTGTGGTCCACCTTACCTTGATCACAGAATTCATACTTCTTTTTTTACCACTACACCCCTGATTAAGATGTACATACACCAGTGAAGCTGCACACAAATTAATTTGGCAACAAGAGTGTAAAGGCACACCAAATGAACAACTCTGGAACTGCTATTTATAAGGTTGAATGAGTAACATTCTGTTAATAATCAGTCATCAGTCATACAATGTGTATATAGTCCTGGGCTCCTTAGGCAAAGATCTGGTATTGCAGGTGTATTTTATGGAAAGAGACTGTCCTGCTGCAGGGAGACTGGCAGAATTTGCTCAGAAATTGCTTTTTTTGAGGTATCAAGTTGCTAATTTGGTGCATTTTACATTTTTGCACAACAGGTTACCATCTTTGTGTCAGATGTGCAGATTTACAGATGCTGTAGTAACACCGAGTAGAATGAAAAAGTTTATTGTCCTTTTATTTCAAAATTTGTTATCAAAATCAAATCAAATGAGAAAAGTTGAAAGATGTCTTAAAAATTTCTTTGAAAAACTATTTTTTAATATTCCTTTCAAGCCATGTTACGTACAGTATACAGTACCTCTTTAGCATATGAGTAGCAATTTTTTTATCAATAAAAACTGTTTTAATGATGATGCATTGTTTTCTTTGAAATGTCTGTTTTACAGAACATTGGCTTATCAGCTATTTCAACTACTTACTTTTTGATTACACAAAAGCACCAGCCGTGCTTGTCTTAAAGCACATGTGTCAAACTCAAGGCCCATGGGCGAATCCGCCCGCCACCTCATTTTATGTGGCTCAGAGCTTGCAAAAGAAAATGATATTCTTATAATGCAATTCTATGCCGCTTTACGGAAGTATGCATCTCGATTTTCCGATTTTGTTACCTGCGCAATGAAGGCATCTAGCCACTGGATGGCAGTGTCTCAATATCAGCCATTTCCTACAGTGGTTTTCTAGTCGAGTGATGGGGTTGGGAAAAAAGTGTCCCGAAATGTCCAAAAAGAAAAGTTGATGCAGAGGGAAGGCAATTTAATGAGGGATGGGAAAGCAAATACATGTTTATGTTTAATGGAGACAAGCTGGTATGTCTTTGCTACGAGGCAGTGGCAGTGCCCAAGGAATACAATTTACGTCGGCACTTCGACACCAAACACGGAGCTAAGTATGCTAACCTTAGCCTCCAAGAAAAGCAACAAAAGGTCCAAGAATTAAAAAGCAGCCTGCATTCTCAGCAAAATATGTTTGCAAAAGTTACAGCAAAAAATGATGCAGCAGTGAAAGACAGCTTTATTGTGGCTGAAGAAATCGCCCGAGCTTCAAAGTGTTTTTCAGAAGGCACTTTTTTGAAGCAGTGTATGCTGAAGGTATGTGAGCAGGTGTGCCCTGACCAGAAAAAGGCTTTTAACAATGTCAGCTTGTCAAGAAACACTATCGCAGACCGAGTCAGGGAACTAGCGGTAAATCTGACGACGCAGCTGGCTGAAGAAGCAAGCAGTTATCTGGCGTTTTCATTAGCTGTTGACGAAAGCACTGACAATACTGATACAGCACATCTAGCCATTTTTAAGAGACGTGAAGGCAGATATATGTGTACTCTGTGTGTGCAGGTGCGTGTGTTAATGCAGCCACATGTTTACTACACAGTGCGGACTGTATAGCATTGTAATCAAAGCCATTCCTCATTAATGGGGCTTATGCACACTGCAAGGCTAGCTATTTGTTTTGGTAAAATGGCACACCACTGTAAAAATCGTTTGCCCCTGTAAACATAACAGTTCTAATGCACAAGCATGTGTTTTTGTTACTAAACTCATTTTTTAAATAACTTGTACAGTAGTTGTACACTTGAATATCTGTTTGCCATTATTTTTCCTACACTTCTACTAGAGCTAGTTATTAATGAAGTTATTTCTAAAACTAATAATAATTGAATGCAGAGGCCATTATGTAATATGAGAAAGAGTAGATACATTTATATATTCTTACAGTTACAACTGGCCCTTTGAGGGCAACCATCATGCTGATGTGGCCTGGGATGAAATTGAGTTTGACACCCCTGTCTTAAAGGGAACCCTTTCCATGCATTGTGATTGCCATTAAGAGAGCTCATACAAAAGTAAAACATGTTTTGCTACAGCTTTAAAATAGTTATTGGAAACATTGAGTAGCAATTTGGTCTAAACTGACATGTTCGTTCCTGTTTAAGGAATGCTTTTTATTTTAGTATGGAAGGACAGCACTTAATGTACACTACATTCTGCTATTTTAATGGGCCCCCTCTACATCCTGGCTATATTTATGCTTCTGTGCCTATTAAATCTTTTATAGAATATTTTAACTTTGTCTAATTATAACAAAGTGCATCAGGTCCATCCTCGCCAAACCCTAAATAAAACATCATAATCTGAGTACAGGAGAATCCGAAGTCTTTGCCAAATACCTTGAAGATTCAATGCAAAGATTATGTGTGTGGACTCTGATCATGGATCGATCTGCTGTAACCACTGTAAACCTTGGGGGGGCAAAACTAATTGACAAATTTTGATCAACTGCATACCATACAGTTTAGCTTTCAAAAACAGACAGCAAGATTATGTTATTGTTTTCAGATGAGGATATAAATTCAAAAGTACAATTACATCGTTACATATAAAATAGGCCTAGATGTCACATATATGCAAAAACTCTTACACATGGAATGTACATAATTCTCTGCATGCGCAATTGCTTGACTGATATGAATCATGAGCATTTCTTTAAGCTGGAGTTCAATGAATACCAGATTTCAGTGTGATTAGCCATTTAGCATGTACGGATAAAACGGTGGGATTAGAAGACTAGATTGGAAAGATTCTAACTAATGTTAGGTTTGAAAAAACAGTGATTTAATGTTAAAAAGTATAGCAAATGCAGTGGTGAAAGCTATGAGAAGCTTAATAAATGCTAATGAAAATATAACAAACCATGTAACGCTACACAGCATAAAATAAATTACGTGCGAAAGCGTTAAATACTGAAAAAAAATCCTGCATTGAAAATAGTAATACCATCAAACTGAGAGTAATTTTAATCACTACCACTGGACACTAAACTCATTTTGTGTCATTTGGCAAAAAATGACTGTGATCTATCATAAGGATCTAAAGAATAAAGGACCAAATAATTTGGGGACAGAAGAAGGTAATGAGAATATTCTCAAAATTGGCAATGGGGACAATGATTCAATAGTTCCCAAGTACAAAATGAATGACAAGTACAGTGCACATTTTGAAACAGTGAAATCCCTTGCCAAACTGTGATATAGTAAAGCTCTTTAGATTGATTAATGCATTGATTAATTTTAACCCAGTCACTTCAAGTAGTGTTAAAACCTTTAGAATCCTTTGGGATAATCTGCCTGGGAAACACTGCCTTGAACTGAGGCAACCATTAAGGATTTCTGAGGTGATGTGTTCTTTTACTTAATTTATGTGACTATGCATTTTTTATTTTCTCCAACCACCATTCTGTTGTATGTTTAATAGCATCGCCTTGTTAATACATGTGCACATTTATTTTTTATTGCATGTTCCTGTAAACAACAAAATCATTTCACTGTAAAGGTAAAAAATGTACACCATTAAGATCATATGTAATATACATTGGTTGACCTTCATATTAATTTCCATAGTTTTAATACATCCATTTAAACAGGTGTTACGTGTGGCGCACTGTGCATTTGTGGGGTCTGGGCCGCTTGCGTCTTGGTTTTCCTCCCTCTCCTCTCTCGCTACTCTCCTGACACAGGTATCCTGCTGCGCTGCATCCCACCTCCTCATTCCAGCCCAGCCAAGCAGAGACAGACAGCCCCAATTTAAAGATGCTGGATTTGTAGAGTGGATATCTCGCTGTTTTGATTCTTTGTTTCTTTCATGAATTGCTTTTTACAAACTTGCCCATACTGTGTCTGACTTTGGCTCGTTTACTGACTTCGATTCTGGATTGTGTCATGGCTTTGATGTACTCAGTTGTCGTGGGAAGAGGGCAGGTAAGGTGGGGGATCCCTGTGTTAGTGTTCACTTTGTTAGGGTTAGGTTAGAGGTGGGTGCCACCTTTGTATATTTTGTTTGTAGTTAGTGTAGTTAGGTCTTTTTGTTTGGCACTGCCACCCTTTTGTTTTGTAGTCAGTTGTATGTTTTGGGTGAAGGTGTTTAGGGTTGTTTTTGTTTTGTTAAGTTCTTTTCGTTGGCACCGTCTGTTGTCCTCTCCTCTTTTCCTGTGTGTATGTGTTACTGTAAATATTGTAAATAGCTTTGTAAATATTGTAAATATACCACACATCCTTATGCATTGCTCCCGTATCTGTGTTTTTCATTTCTATACCATCCAAACCGGCATTGGTGGTGGGTTTTCTTTTTCTGTTGCGTCCCTCGTCCATACCCCTGGACGCCATTACACATCTGGGACGTAACAACAGGGATAGACACACGCTGAAATACAAGATCAGCACGTGATATATTAATCACTAAGGGGCTGATTCAGACTAAAGGGTGCTAAGTGTTTTTTGTGTCCCTCACTTACGTGTTTGTTTATTTTTTATTTATTTTTATTTTATTTTATTTCATTTCAGGATCAGGGATTCAGACTTAATTTAAGCACCAATGTATCTCTTGTAAATAGCCCTGGAAAACCACACCACCCCTCCCAAAGCCTGGTGGCTGATGGATTTTTTATTAGTCCTCATTTCGAAATCCAGTCACAAGACACTCACTTTAATCATGAAGGCAGGTACTCGAGAGAAAATAAATAAGATATACAGATAATAATAAATAAGATATACAGATATACAAATAGGTATACTGTATATATACAGATATACAAATTTGGTCTTATTCCCCTGTCCTTCCTTTTCTGAAACAAGTTGCATTTTCACACTAAGGTCAGGCCTTGGACTCTAATAGTCCTATAGGTACAGTGCCGTCCACAGATAGATTTGCTCATTTTATTTGCTCAACTTTTACGGACAGTAACACATAAATTGCTTTTAATGTGAAACGCAATCTCACTGGAAGTGATGTCGCAGTTTTACGACCTCTCACCCAACCAAGGACCACTACAGTAAACAGGAAATGCCCCCCACAGCGATGCCACTAAAAACCGGGTACATTCCTTTGTTCTCTCTCTTGCTCCCCACACATCTGAAGAAGACGGACGTACTTCTCTCTCTCGCTCTATACGTCCGAAGAAGACGGACATATCTCTCTTGCTCCCCACATGTCCGAAGAGTACGGACGTATCCCTCTCTCGTTCCCGGAGGCCGTACCACGCGGACGGGACACGGACAGCCGAGCCGAAGGCCCTGTCCTGGCGTAGATTCTCCAAGCTAGCGACACATTGCTAGCGGAGATCAATAAAGCATGAGCCGAGTTTCAGCGCCAGCAATCAGAGCAACGCAAACTCGCTACCAGCCGGAGACAAAGGTGCGACCGGATCCACCTCAGCATGTCTCCCGAAAGAAACCCTCATCCAGACTGAACCAGATCAGCCCTGGCTCCCAGACGACGGAACCGCCAGCAAAACCACCCACGGAACCGCAAGATTTGGACCTCATTTCATGAGCTACAGTAGGCTATTAACTCTGGGCGTAGGACATTGCATAGCCAAACAATCGATTGTTAGCTACATTGATGAATGTTGCACATTTGTGTGTTTCAGATCATTACGAGTAATGTAACTAGCTATGTTCATTGTTCCGAACTGATTTGTCACACACTATTCACCGCATCGCGTTAGTTAAGATACCACACAGAGACATAGGGTCTTTGCATGCGTATCCTCTTGCTAACCCCGGTACCTGCTTTTAATCCGCACAAATAACCGAGCCGTTATCAATCGTCTGAACGTATCCTGTACCAGACAGATGTTATGTTTGCTCACACATGCACATAACCAACTCAAACTCGCCGCCACACACATGTTCCTTTGTTCTCTTTGAACATGTGTGTTCAGCAAGCACGCGCAGCGCACATGCACGCGCAGCATACGCAGGACTCAGAACAAAGGAACACACACCCTGACATGCTCACACACTAGCGAAACACGTGTGCCTTATTATTTTGATGTTATATCTCAATAAACGCATTATTTTTCCAAGGTTGGGTGTTGTAATGTTACACGTGCAATGAATATCGCCAACCTCTGCTGATCAGAATTCTAAATGCCTTCACCTCTTAGTTGAATTATCAGTGTTATTTGTCTAGTTAGCTAAATAGATAATATTGTGATTTGATTAAGATTAACTATTGATGTGGTAATTTCGATTATGATTATTAATTTAATTATTAATTGAAGTTCAAAATTAATAGTTTAGTATATTTTATGAGACTGATATACGAAACTGAGACTAATATTTTAGTTTAACCACTATGGTAGACGCCATATTCTGTATGGCGCCTCCATGTGTTTAATTTAATTATTCCTTACATAGTTGGTGCCCCGCGTAAGGAAGACTAACATCCCTTACATAATTGGTGCCCCATGTGAGGAAGACTAATCGTAGGCATGATCCCCTACATAATTGGTGCCCCGTGTGAGGAAGACTAATCGTAGGCATGATCCCCTACAGTCCCTTAGGGCCCCTTTGATTTGACGCTGTTCTCTATATGAAGTGTGAAAACTTTGTATTTTGGGGATGAGTGCAGCACTTCTTAGTATATTGGTAGATCTAGAGTCTCGTCTGTTCCAGAAAGACATTGCAAGGTAGTTCAGGAAGATATTTACCTTACGGATACCCTACTGCTGGGAAATCCTATGGTTCCACATATGAGGGAAGCATAGGCTCAACAGAAAACCTTTTTATCCAATTTGCAGTCTTGAAATAATCTCAGTAGCTAACACTACAAATTCAAAGGTGGAAACCAACAAGCAAATGTGTTTTAGTTGTCAATCCTACCATTCAATTCTATATATATACTTATATACAATGCCTCAGCTCCAGGGGGAGCTGAGATATGTTTTCCTCTCTCTCTCTTTCTCCCCTTCACAATAATGTTGGGTCATGTTACAACCCCATGTAAAATGTCAGGAACAGTAGATTAGTATGCCATTATATTCACAAACCACCATGTGGGGTGCAGACTACTTTGTGCCCAGAAAGCTACAGAGTTTATTTCCAAATCCACATCCTCAGGGGAGACTAGCAAATTTGCTTTCTCTTAACCCCACTGTCTGAATCTTGAGTGAAAACAGGTACATTTTATTGCTGTGTGTATATGAGAAAGCCCTCTTTTGTCTAGACTTGAAAATTGAATGGTTCCACATGGAAAAAAAATCTTAAAATTAAAGATATCTCGCGACGAATGAAGAAGTTCACACTTTTCTCCTTTTTTACCCTCGTTGCCATTTTCATTTAGTACTAAAAAAGCACTAAAGAGCCTCTTCAGCATTCTAAAAAGGCTCTGCTCAGCCACTTTCATTATTAAAAATGTTTATGGCGGCAGTGTAGCAGAATGTTCCTGCATCTCATTCACTACAGACCAGTGTTTGCATGTCAGTTTGAATGAAAAACTCAATGAGCCATGTGCAATTATCTGCTTGAGATACTTGTCTAAAATAAACCTTGAGACAACAGCACTAAAAGTACTGCCCAAATGGAGGACAGAGGAGGTAGATGAACAAGACCACCAAGAGAAGTCACAGACTTCACAGAGTAAACACTCAAAGGAGACAAAAAAATGCATGTTTTCTAAAAGTACAGACTAATGGTAATGGAGTGCTCCCTCAGTGCCTGATGTGCTTCAAGGCACTTACAATTCAGAAAGAACAGATATAAAGGCTTTCCCCCCTTATTCTCTCCTCATGAAAAGCCCCTCCATCTTCATGGCATTCTTCATAACAGAGAGTTGTTCAAACTGGCATAGATCAAGGTAGATGCAGTGATAAGAGTGAGACTTGAGACATCAAACCTCGCTTGAGTGGACCCATCTGCTCTTATTAGGGATGCATCTCTCAGAAAAATGATTTGGTTTTGATTGGTTGATGTCATTCACTTACAGTACATGATAGCTCCACCTAGCACAAGGTTCTGAAGACTCACTATCCAATCATTAGGTGAATTCAATCTGATTAATCTCAGAACTGCTGCATGTTTCCAGTTCCTTCACCATTGATGTTAACGTGGTTGTAACATATTCCAGCACCACTATCACATCACACTCGCACCTTTGTAAATTAACCATTTTCAGTCAGAATCTTCCATCCCTTGATTGACTGCATCCAGCATTTCAAGGAAAGCTGCATACATCTTGGCTTAATACTTTTACTGAGGCCTTATTTCAATTTTGACATTATACAGAACTGACACATCTCATGCTTCCCTGCCCAAGCTAGATAAGGTGAGTGGAGTCGCAGTTGTTCTGGTGACGTAAACTTGATCTACATTACAATGATCACACTTCACCATTAATGTGGAACAGTGAAAAGAGGATTAAGTACGATTAGACAGAATTATATTCACTGGCTTGTGGGAAGCTTCAGATTACACAGAGATTCTATATGGATTCAAGTGCACATGTTAACAGAAAAGAAGTATAAGGAATATTTTGTTCTATGGTGAAGCCAGTGGACAAAATTAACTCAAAACCACAAAGGAAGTCATTGAGAATGAGAGAATCCTGCCATTTTCTTTTATAGCAAGCAGTATTTTGTCTGCTAATCAGGCACAGCATGAATTAATTGCTCTTTGATATGGCATGGAAAAAATACTTCCAGATATGTTATACTCCCTTCTCTGAAGCAGTTGTTTGTTTTTTTTTTCAAACTTACATGGCCACAGCCCTTTCCTACTTCAATAACACCTTTCTGTCAAAATACAATGAGAACCACATAATAAGCACAATTTGTTTATTTGGAATTTACTTGTTGACTCCTGCTTGGGGATATGTCAAGATTGAATGTTGTTCTAATTGTTCTACATTTTCATATTGAATCTATATATCAACAGAATGCCTTTGTTAAGACCTGACATGGTGTAATAGCAGCTCAGCTTATTAAAAATCAATTACCTATGCGTCATGACCCCTGCCCAACAAAACTCTCATTGGTTTTTCACCCTCGAATGGACAGATTCTGGAGTTAATTGGGATAGTAAAAAGGATCAAACTAACCACATTTCAGAAATGCAAAAGGGATTAGATATACCAAGCCTTTGCAATTTGTTACCTCACAGAACCTTCTTTCTCATGTCCATTTCCCCCTGTTCATTCAACATGTACTGTTCGTCTTCTGCCATTTTATATTATATAATTTTGTATTCCTTTGTATGTCAGGAGCTGTGTCCCAGATGGAAAGGACATGTCTTTCTGGGGCAGTTTTCTAATCATCCAACATTTCAAGTCACATCTCAAAGAGAAGGCCACATGGTATGTGTCCTTTTGGCATGTCTTAATAAAAGTGAATACAAAAGATACAACAAATGTATTGTTGTTGGCATTGTTATGCTTCTGGGAATGTCACAATAAATTACAGCAAGTTCACTTACAAGGGATAATTTAAGCACAAATATGGGCAATTACTTGATAGTTGTTTACCAAGCTGACAGATTTTTTTCTTAACTTCCAGAATCAGGATTTGGGTTCATTTTTTTATTCAAAAGGTAACTTCAAGTTGAGAATAAATTTGTGTGTTAATATTAGTTGGCTTTGTGCAGTGCTAATGTGATTTATGCATAATATTTTTGACAATTATTTGAGCAGGATTGTTTCAATTTAAGGCTAATACAGAGGAAAAAATGAGAGTGTATATGTATATATGAGAATCCGAGAGAGAGAGGGGCTCTTATAACACATGAGGAAAGATTAATTAGGAAAAACAGCTGGGGTGTAGATGACTTTAGTAGGGACTGCAATGCCTAATACCAGTAATAACTGTATAAAACTTGGCCCATTTATTCAGTTCTCTTTGACATGTAGTTCTTATTTGCTGTGTACACTATGAAAAGTGATTACTAAAGGATAGAATAGGCATTACATAAGAGCTCAAAACAATACAGCAATAGATACATTGTGTTCCTGAACATATCATCTACCCCCAAACAGCTGCTTGATGAATGATTACTTAACCAACCTCACAATAGCATTTTAATCAGCTCCGGCAGTTGTCTTATTGTTTGCTGAGGAACAAAGGAAAAAAAAAGAAAAACAAGTATGCCATAGATGCAGCTGTAACATCTTGGGTTAATTCATACTGTTCTTTCCTCAGCTGCATTTGTTAATGAGCAACAATACATTTCTACCACATGTAATTAAGTAATTACACATACACAATGTATTATTACATATAATCACAATGTATGCCATGCAGCCAGGTTATGAGTTGGCAGGGCACACTCCACATCTATTCAGCAGGTGAATTACTCTGGATATGACAAAATGTGAGTATAAGTTCCACTGCATTCTTAAATACAAATTCTTTAATGCAGGTGGTGCTTTAATGTTGAGGTGAAACCAAAATGAAATTAATCAAAAATAACAATTTATTGCACACCAGTTGCAGGGCACAGTCTATATTTATATGAATTGGATTACATGTAGATGTTGCTGAATGTTACACTGCTTATTATTAAACATTTGAACATTTGCTGTGAACCTTTTGAACTCCCATTAAACAACACAATGGCATGTCAACATGAAAAAAACTTGACCATTTGTCTTTTGCTGTACAGTATGTTGATAAAGCATGCAAAATAAGCTACTAGTGGCAGTTTTTGTGGATAATTTACTGAACTAGAATGTAAAAAGTCTCTTTGTTGCTAAGGATGTTATTCCCAATTTATTACATTGATGGAGCAGAAGACGCATGGTGAAAATGGTACAATGTCCATTAAATATGGTAAGACACAGAATAACTTTGGTATTATGTTTATGGTAGGATCATTTTAAAACATTGGCTGTCTTCTTAAACTCTTGTTATATCTATCCAAAACTCAAAATGAGGGAATTGCCACCTTGGAGAAAACAATTTCTTAGTTGGAATATTTAGTGAGGACATATTGGGGACCTCTTAAAGTGGAGTTTTAAGGCTCTCAATTGTGAGAATGGAGTTTTTGATTGTAAGAACTGGACAGCTACACTATGAAAATTCTAAAAGGACCAGTAGGTTTCTAGCCTTAAAGGTCAAACAGTCTGAGTGTCTGTCTGCAATTGACAAGATTAGGGATGATTTAGATATATTACACATGCAGCCTCACAAAGTGAATGACTTTAAAAAAGTTCTATCGTACACTTTATAAATCTGAGGTGTGTACTCAGTCAGAAGACATTGACTTATTTTCAGGCTCACTGAATCTTCTCACTGTTCTGTGCCTTGGGCCAACCTCTTAGGCCCTGTTCACACCTGACATTAACCTGCGTCTTGGGTGATCCAATCACAAGTGGACAGCTCTAAGTACGTCAGTTCACACTAGGGCTGGGTATCCTTTAAAATGTTTCGGTATCAGTGGTGATACTGGTACCTGGAATTCGGTGCCGGTACCAAAACAATACTTTTTTCATTACCTAATTATGCTTGTTGTTGTAAGCAATTTTTTTCTACAGTAACCAAAATTTTCATTTCATTTGACAAAATAAACCAACACTTCTCAATTTCCACAGTGCAAAGTATTTATTGTTCTCTTACTGAACAACTGGAAGAACAGCTTTTATAAATCATGAAATATGAAATGTACAAAATTATTTTGCTGTAACTAAAATTGGTAAATAAAAGAAGATTTCTGGGATTAAAGTTAGATACAGCACTTTCACAAGAGCATTAACACTTTGAAGTACACACTGGGTGGGAACATAGTTCCAGGAGACAAAGAAAAAGGAGACTCAACAGTTTTTTTTAGAAAGATGAGCATATCAACTTTTTCGGGTAAGATGCATGCCCGCTCTTGGCTTACAGTGTCCCCCACTGTTGAAAACACACACTCTGCAGGTGTGGAAGAGGCCTGGACACAGAGGTACCTTGTGGCAAGGTTTGACAGTAGCGGCATCCTGTCCCTCTTCTCCCACCACCACACAACTGGATCCACAGATGTCAGTACAGCAGGGAGGCTTCTGTATGCCTGTAGCTCTCTCTGGGCCTTCTCAGTGAGGGTGGGGGCACTGCTGCTGTCCTCCCTGGTGTTTGCCAGGGCCCGGTCTTCATCTGCAAACAGCTCCCCTAGTGCAGAAAGTTTGGGCCTCTTTTGCGGTGTGAACTGAAAAAACAAAAAGGCCTCTTTATTCATCAAAAATTATTTTGCTAATGAAGTAAGAACATATCACAGGTCTATGTCCTACACATGCTGCGCCTGCACTGTCTTTAGAAGACCAATCATCCTCATCACCACTATCATCCTCCTTCCCTTCCTCCTCTTCCTGAGCCACTACTGCTTGTTCCTTACACATGGAAAAATGGTATAATAGTACAAATAATACACGGTATATTAATAGAAGAAGTAATACAGAAGTCTAATGATCATGAAGCACCGCATTTAGGACAGCTTGTTTCTCCAAGCGGATCCAAACAGCCTCATCCTGGACCTTGGTTTTGAGACAGGGATCTATGGCAGTAGCTTCCTCCAGGAACAGTCGGAGCACGTAATACCACAAAGAAAAGATTTAAACATTTTAAAGTTTAAAATGTTTCTTCAGTTTGAAGATGTTCTTTGAATTTGACTAGTTTTATTGCAGCACAAACACAAGTTTGTCAATAGCTTACTACATACTCCACAGCATGACGAGAGGTCATCCCAGACCTTCTCCGTTATGGCTTTCTCAAAGGCAGAGTCGTTGTCGTTCACCTTGAAGTGCTCCTTCAGTTTAGACAGGATGGGGAGGATCTGCCCTGCAGTGGCGCTCTTTTCTGATGATACACAGAGAGTGTGTAAAGAATCTTCATTATGGCAATGAAGTCCTCACACTTTCTGTAGTCCTCATCTGAAATTCTCTCCAATCTGAGAAGTACAACATTCATGCTTTGTCTATTAGAATCAGTCTAATATTAGAAGTAATAGATTTCATTTTCATGAATGATTATGACTTATTCTCAAATCAATAATCAATACCTGTCCCTTTCCATCGACTTCTTGAGTCGTTGGTCCATCAACACTGCCTGGATGGCAGGGTACTGTTCAAGAAACCTCTCTACCATTAGGTAGAGAGTATTCCATCTGGTTCTCACATCAAGGATCACCGCATGTTCAGGAAGGCCTTGAAAAAAACAACACATACACAGAACTTCTTACAACAGGTCTGACGCCAGTAAAAGTAGTAAGAATATGAACATGGATCTTTTACTAGACTGACCTTCAACTTACTAAGGAGCCTTTGCTTTTCTTTGAGTACAGGTTTGGCAAGGCTAGCCTTCCGCAGCCACACCACAACAGCCTGGATCCTGGCTGTCCACCTGGCGATGGAGGTCACTGCATAAAGCTTTTGCGATGCAATGCTAAGTGTGTGGCCAAACATCCTATTCTGAGAATGTCCATTCTCTTGACAGCCACGTCCATGTTGGATGCATTGTCTACAGTGATGGCAACCACTTTTGATTTAATGTCAAACTCATCTAAAATGTTGCCTATCTCTTCAGCCACAACAGGCCCTGTCTGTGATACATACACAGCCCTGGTATGTAGAACTTTTTCTGAACTGTGACTGTGAGATAATGGTCTTGTGTCACACTGGTCCAGCCATCACATGTTACAGCCAGGTGTTTTACTGCCTTTAACTCTGAAGTCACATTCTCCTTTTCCACATTATACCATGCAGGTATCAGAGTGGTGGTCAGCACATCTCGGGATGGGGGGTTGTATTTGGGGTTCAGGGCCCCTGTTATCTCCCTAAACATAGTTACAGGAGACAACAGAAATATAAAGAGTATGCTCACTCACTAGTAAGTGGCTAGCTATATTTCAAGCTGTAATACAGTCTATAAGTTACTTGAAGCTAACTTGCCGAAACCAAGGGGATTGCACGGTAGAAAACGGCATCAACCCTTTCACTATGAATGAAGTCACTGCCCTGTGGCACTAATCTATCCTTTCATGAGGCAATTTCGATTTCTCTGCCAGGGTGAAGGGTGTCACATCTGGAGGTTTCACCATTTCACGGGGCAGGGTTACAGTAGTACCAGCTGAAATGGGGTGACCTTCAATATTAACAGTGATAGCATGTGTGTGAGCTAACAGCATAAACTAACATTAACTAAATAAATGAGTTTACAGCACTGAACTCTAAAATATGGAAAGAACATAACTGCTTCCCTCTATTGCCAAAGTTGCAGAAACCATGGCGTCCAGTGCACCGCACCACGTCAATTTTGGTTGAAAATATGACTGTAATCCCCTTAGTTTGGTGGCAAAACACAGGAGTTTCCCCATTTTAATCAATGGGAAGTGGACATGTTGCAGTGCGCTGGCCTCCATTCTGGTGTCTGCAACTTCTGATTCACTCCACCTCTCCACTCTCTATATACAATCTCTTTTACAGCTCCCCAATATACCTAGCCCCTAGACATGTATAGCTAATATTAGCTAGCTCATTCTCCCATTTCTTTGTGAGCAAAGCCTTAAATGACAACGCTAATAGGGAGTCCTTATCACAAAGTACCAAAATGTAGCACCGAATGCATAAATAGTTTTCGATGCTTGGTAGTACCGACATTATTCAGTCGGTGCTTTAGAAGTACCGAGCCTCGATACCCAGCCCTAGTTCACACCTGGCATTAGAATGCGTCTCCACGTGTCTCGAATGACCACTTGTGATCGGATCTCACTTCCCCGCTCTATATGCAAATAAACACATACATCATTTCCTTTTGCAAAGACCAAATGTGTTGTTGTTTCGCATGTAACTTATTTTTATGCTATGTAGCGCACGTGTTACGTTACATGGTTCATTGTTTTCATTAGCATTATTAAGCTTCTCATCTCGTTTTCAGTTAGCATTTGCTATATTTTTAATGTTAAATCACTGTTTCCTCAAAGCTAAAATTCGCTAGAATTTTTCCAATCTACTGTTTTAATCGCACCGGTTTTAGCTTACGCACTAAACGGTTAATCACACTGGTGTGACCGTACACGCAAAAGGGTTAACTGGCAGGAGGCAGCAATGCACATCAGTTGAGTAGGCGGTCCTTCAGGGTGGCCCAGGACATATTCGCGTACACACTGCTAAAAGAATGTGGCCATATGTGGCCCAGACCACCTCCGAATGTGGTCTGAGCAATTGGATCTCAATGCGTCCTTAATGTGTCTTGGTGCATTCACACCTGTACTTACAGCTGTCCACTTGTGATCAGATCACATAAGACGCATGTTAATGCTAGATGTGAACAGGGCCTTAAATTCCCCAATCACTTCAGAGGAACTAAAACAGGCCACTTTCTCCATGCAAAAACACAACTTGATGGCCTTGATGATAGTCCCCCAGAGTTATTGGTATTGCTTTGGGTTCTGCACGTCTTCTGCTACTTAGATCTGTTGAATACTCTCTTGAGATTGGAGCATTTCATTGTGATCAGAAGTCTGCTCTTATCCCTGAGCTACTTAAGAGTTGTAAAGACCCACTTGAATGCTCTAGCTATATGTGGCACGAGGGAGGGCTATAAATACACCAAGTCAGCTAGAGAATGTTCAAATTGTAGCCAGCTATGCCACCCTGGGAATTTAACCTGGACAAGACCGATCTGCTGCTTATCCCGGCCAGGACCTCTCCTCTTCAAGAGCTCTCGGTTACTGTTGACGGCATGGGCGTCACCCTCGACAACAGGTTGGACTTCACCGACTACATCTCCCAGACGGCACGCTCCTGTCGATTCCTCCTCTACAACATCAGGAGGATTCGCCCTTTTTTGACCACCTACTCCACCCAGCTGCTCGTCCAGGCCACTGTGCTCTCCCGCTTGGACTACTGTAACGCCCTCCTCGCAGGCCTCCCAGCCTGCACCATTCAGCCGCTGCAGCTCATCCAAACGCAGCTGCTAGGCTGATCTACAATCTCCCCAAGTTCTCCGCGTCACCCCCTACTGAGATCCCTCCACTGGCTCCCAATCGCAGCCAGGATCCGCTCAAGACCCTGACTCTCACCTTTTCTGCTGCAAGAAAGACTGCCCTGACCTACCTCCAGGACCTCATCCTACCCTACGCATCCGCTCGTCAACTTCGCTCTGCTACATCCGGACGCCTCGCTCCACCTGTGGGAACAGAATGAAAGGCCCACGCTCCTCACAACGCGCTTTTCCATCATCACCCCCCAGTGGTGGAATGAACTCCCCACCCCCTTGAGAACAACTCCTTCAATCCAACCCTTCAGACGTGCGCTGAAGACACACCTCTTCAGACTCTACCTGGACTGATACCTCTGCCACTTTGACCTTGTAACTTTGACGTTGAGAATCTGACTCCTGTCTTGTACTTGTTGCTCACTTACCTAGGTAGTATAGCGGTACTCCATTTTTCTGTAATTGTATTTGAGATGCAGTCCTGGTTCAGATTAGTTGGCTCGCATCACTGACCTTGCGCTCAGCTTCAGCACTATTTGCACTGTATGACCTGTACACATCTTGCTCTTGTGCCTGTTGTTTGCTCACTATTTGCACTTTTGTTCGTCGCTTTGGACAAAAGCGTCTGCCAAATGAATAAATGTAAATGTAAATGTAAATTTCACCCAGGGAGTATTAACCTAATGCTTGCAAAAGGAACACAGGTTCATTGATACCAAGAAGCAAGAGATGTGATTTCAGGTATAAAATGGAGTTTTATTGACTGAGGAGGTAGTGGAATTACTTATGAAGCTAAAAGCATACAAAAGTACTCCAGCCACAATATCCAATTTGGAAGCAGATATTTATTAGATAAAATTCAATCTGAGATATTACAGAGGCAGAGCAATAGCTAAAAATTCATTGGTACAAAAATAGTTTTTTTGGCTTAAAAATGTATCCATACAAAAGTTGAAAATATATCCACTATCACACAGACAATTGCCCACTATAGTAGCTACAGGAAAAAAAAAGGTTCAGCAGCAGGACTAAGGCTTACCTTGGGGAGGCAGGCTAATTAGAGGGTGTGCCCACACCCCAAACCACATGCATATGTGCACACATACACACACTGCACACAATAATGGGTGAGACAAACCAGGGTGCTCTCAAAGACTCCACACTGTGAGGGATACCACCACCCGGTGACTAGCCTACCCAATAGGGGCACTCAGCTGCAGCTTTGAATACAGAGAAAGAATACATTAGCTGGGCAATAGGCACACTACACAGTTATATATATCAGTTGGTACCAGGCTATACTTCCAACAGAGCAAAAAAAAAAAAAAATCACACTTCCAAATAGGCCACCCACACTACAAAGGACAAACTCAGTCAACTAAACAGGGTCACCATAAGTTGTGCGCAACGTAACCCTGCACTGCATAAATCACACGGCCCGCACAGATGCTGCACACACTGGGCAACACTGCATACGAGCTAAGTGAGATACAATGCACAGCAAAGGCTGACCGTTTAACAGGCAAACAACATTCAATACACTATCCAATACAGGCTAACTAACATTAAAAAGAGCATGAGCGAAGCAATGGCAGAGACAAAAGCAGAGGCCAAACAGAGACAAAGCAGAGGCAGAGACAAAACAGCAGCTTGGGCGGAATGTGGCGAGCCAATACTAATTCCCCTGGAATGGTTTGCAGGCCTAGTGCTACCTGTCGGGACAAAAAGAAGTTACCAAAAAGGGAGTAAACTTGATGTTTAAAGACAATACTGCACCCTGCACGTACGTACCTGCAGCGTGGCAAACACACGGAGATGGATAGCGCCAGGGAGTGCTACAGCTTAGCCGATGGAGCTACAAACAAAAACAATAGTGCTACTACCACGCAAAGCAGAACAAGGAAAACACTAGAACTGAAACTATGCCTAGCAGTATGATCAGTAGCAGAGAAACATACCGAAAGTTGCGCCGGCAGCAACCGCTAAATGAAGCTTTCCAATAATGGAGGAGCAGGTAGCGAAGGGGCGGATATCCCAGAAGCAGACACTCGGGTAAGATTTACCTGGGTCTTTCATACGCTAAGAGCTCGTGAAATATACGAATTACCGACACACCAAGTGAAAACAGGTATGAGAAAGGGAAAATTACGCTACCCGGCTACATATAGACCCCTTTCATTGTTCAATTATCATTTGAATTTGTATGCTAATATGTCATCAAAAAGACTAAATATTGCAAGCATGCCATCCAAATTTGTTTGTTTTGACACTTGTTTTAACATGTTCCCAGAAAGATGAGTCATTCTACAACCTATTGTCTACTACTGCATATATCTCATCAGCAAAACATCAGAGAGCAGTAAGCTTCAAGAGGCATGGCTGTGTCTAGCGTCTTCATCATTGAAGCACCTGCTAAACCAGCCCTGACAATCACTGTTCTTTCAAAGTCACCAAGGTCTCACAATTTCTGTATACTGGGCATAATCACCTTCCATTTTTGTAGATGACTCTGACCACACTGAAATTTTTATTGATTAGTTAATTTAGGAACCACCTGAGTGGAAACACCTGCTTTCAGTAAACTTTGTGTCCCATATACATAGAATGCTTATATCTTTAACTTTTCTTGCACTCTTTGTTTACTTGTACAACTATTTACCCTGGGAAGAAATCTAATTAGAATCTCTTTTGACAGTGTTTTCTTGTCTCTTATAATGCATGTTCAGATTTAATTTGCAATGCTGACAGCAGAGGAAATCAATGCAGGATGATATTAATTGATTTTAATCTTAACTTTAAAAAAAGCTGCTGTAATACATTCAGAAAGATGAAACATCAGAGAGGGAACCCAAGCAGAATTCTGAATGTTGCAAATAGGAAAAAAGTGCAGTGTGTAAGTTTCACCAAAGACTATTTGATAAAACCCTGACATTGTGAAGGTTCTGTGAACATTGTAGGATTTTTACAGTTAATTTGAAGCATAGAATTCAATTTCCAGCAAAGCTTGGTTGTCCACGTACAAGAAAAGGCTTAGTCAAAGCTAGTCTTCACATGGATAATTTTGTCTTTGAGAGCATTGTTATGACTAACATGTACCTAAAAAGTGTATCCAGATCTTATTTGGAATGCAGGAATATTCCTTGGTTCATCATCTGTGAGTTCACATTATCATACAAATGTGGATGCAAGATAAGCAGGGACAACAGGAAGAATACTTGCACACATCTCTTCCTACATGCTTACAATTTTTAATCTGAAAATCATTAGATGAAAATAAAATACAAAAATGCATGCATGCATGTGTGTGTGAGAAAGAAAGAGAGTGTGGCATCACTGACACCTCCACAAAGCTTTTAATATTTGAGACTGTGGTAAGCTAGCACAAAATCGGCCACAGGATGACGCTTGCATACATGAGATCTTTGAAATAGTGCCACAGCCTATAATAAGGAATAGGTTACATGAAAATGGAAAGTGCCTCCATGAAGGCAAGATGTGTAAGTTACTATGATGACATAGAATGCAGAGCTCTCTTCAGGTCAGTCCAAAGATTTTCAATGGGGCTGAGGTCAGGGCTCTGACTGGGTCATTCCAGGACATTGATCTTCCTTTTTTCAGCCATTCAACTGTGGAGTTGCAGTGTAAAAAATATTTTGTGAAATTTACAGTGAATTACTGGCAAAAAACGTTGCCAGTAAATGGCTGTAGAATTACAGTAATGTTCTGTGATAATGAATTACAAGAAATTAGTAAAATAATTACAGTAAGTTACTGTTTTATTTTACTAAGTATTAATCCTTTTTTACAGCTGTGTTAGAATAAATACAGTATAATACTGTTTATTATCCACAGTAACAACCTGTAATTGCTTTGCTTTACAATGCTTTATTGGCAACTCAAGTTGCCAGTAAATTACTGTAAAACTTTTATGCTAACATTACTGTAAATTTAATACTATATTGCCACATTACCACTATAATAGAAAACTTTCCTTATTAAACAGTCATACAAAGCACAATTTTGTTAGTCAAGTCTCTTTACAAAATAAACTTGAGATTCACTGTGAATCAATACAAGTTTGATTTCCCCAACAAGCAATACATCGTCTTCCCTTCCAATGACAACATTCAGTCCCTTTCTGTACTTTGTGCCTTTGACAGTTATGTCATTGGTACCAAAGGTGGTGTTAGGAGAAAAACTGAATTGAGAAACTGCATTTTGAATTTCTGTGTTGTAGTCACTGCAATGAAATTAAGTTCCTCTGTCAGTATTAATCAGAGGAGGAAATATATTGCCTGTGCTCAAATATGCTTGCAGAAGCTGCCTCTCTGCTAAGGTTGAACACAAGTTTTTGAAATCGTGAACTTTTCAAGCACACTGTTTAAAGTAAGTGTGTTTGCAAAGTCCAGAGACGTATGAGAAGCCCAAACTTCTAGATGAGCTCAGGATAATGGCACAGGTAGTGGTGATTTGGTCTCAAGGGATGCTGTGGGAAGGCCTCAGCTCTGAAAGAAATGTATTCATCAATTAGAACTTGCAAATATGCCACTTGATCTGCAGTTATAGTAGGAGCACATATGTATCCAACTATTTGTCGAAGGAGCAGAACCAGTTGCCATACTTTACTATGAGCTGGGTTTTGTATTCTGTCCCCAACTAGCAGAGGTTGCACTCTCAAAAGGCACCAGTTTTGGATAGCATGTCTAGACAGTTTTTCACTGCCTGGATTGATTTCTGGTGGTTTGTCATTAGCGTCATTACCAAGAAACTTAAATTGACTGATGGATCTGACTGTAAATGCGTAAAATGCTTTTCCTGAAACACTAAATGATCTGGCCAAATCAAAGAACACAACACCCTCAAAGAGATCATGTTCCAGGCAAGGCGGCAAACCAGGCTAACACACATGAAAGTATCAAGGCTGATTGAAAACAGAATCACACTTGATCCCCCTTGCACTGCTCTTGTCAGTGGTTTCTCTGTTTTGTAAGTTCTGCAGTTTCAGCAGTTCTTGTGGTACCAGTTGACAGTGGGTTTGATTCAAATGTATCTCTGTCAGTGTCACAGAATCGACAAAAATGTTCACTTCTACTGAAATTTTCCACAAAGCATCCAATGTTGTAACAGCCAAGAATATCTCCAGCTATGGCACACAGACCTCCTCTCAAAACACTGCCATCTTTCATGATAATACCATTATCTTCCAAGTCTTTGAGATCCCTTATCAATGGACTGAGGACTAACTCATGCCCAAATCTCTTAAAGTCCTGTTCTCTACACAAAAGCACAAGCTGCACGTGATCGATATTTGATCTGTGCCATGGTGATATATCACCTAGGGTTAGGAAAACAGTAAGCACCTTGTGTTTTTTTACCTGATCCCAATGGATTCACCACCTCAAATGAATCTTGATAGAGTATCAAGGCTAAAGATGACCTTTCAGACTGAAAAAAATGTTTTTGGAAATAACCTCTCCATCCCAAATATCCTGCATGATATCACTGTTAGTTACACGAGAACGCACTTCGTCATACTGTTGTTTAGCTGACTCGCTGTCAAATAGGGAAAGAAGTGTTTCTTGTATTGGAACATACTGGGCAAAGGACTCTTTTCCTGAATCACTTAAACCTAGAAGAAACAGGCAGAGAGTCAAAAAAACAGAGCAAGCAAACAACAAACAGACGGGAACGAAACAGACTGAAACACTGTGACGAACTGGCAAGGAAACAGAGCAGAGAGTGAGGTATAAACACACAGACCGATGATGAGACAATAGGGACCAGGTGTGCAGGATGGGCTTCAGATGGTGGGTGTGGCAGCAGGGCAGATAGGCGGGACAGGAGGTGGAGCGATGGCTGAAAACAAAAACGAAAGCACATGCACGCAAGAAAAACAAAACAAACAAACAAAAGACAAAAATTGACACAAGCAGGACATCACGTGAAAGGACTGACAGGGTGGGTTATCCAGCTAACTTAGCTAACGTCATACATAGGCAGCTTGCAACCTTACCCTTGCTAGCTACCTTGATGGTATGCTTGGATTTTAAAAATAAGTTAAATAAATCAAATAATGCCTATGGTCATGGAAATGCATGCAAAAATAACAGTTGCTAGTTGGCCAGAGGTCACGAAAATCAGTCTAGCTAAATTACCTATGACCTACCGTTAGCTAACGTTAACTTAATATAACTGACATTAACCTGTAACTTGAACTTGTTGGAATTACTCCAGGGCAGGCTGGGAGAGCCTAACTTACTCTGCACTGCTTGAAGTTATTAAACAGACTAGCAATGTATTTTCTTCTTATTATTATTAAAGGAGTAATATTGCTTACTTTAAAATCCTCTTTCTGAAAAGCGGCTTCCAAAATGATGCTGCCACTCCACCTATCCTGTCTGGTCTTCCTGCAGCGGTTTTCACATGGGAGAATGGACTGGCGCCCGTTTTTTTTTTTTTTTGCAACAATGTTAGAAGTCGCCAGTTGCACCTGCACCTGGTTGCGTTCGGCTAACATTTGAAGGAAAACTTGAAATAACTTTTATTTTAGTTTGGTATAGGCTATGCCTTACATTGCAGTTTGCACATGTTTTCAACAAACCAACAATTTTAAAAACTATAGGCTAGGCTCTATATTTTAGGCTCATAGTTTTGACATGAACTACTTTAATAGCATTAAATGAATGCAA
This sequence comes from Megalops atlanticus, assembly GCA_019176425.1. Lineage (NCBI taxonomy): Eukaryota > Metazoa > Chordata > Actinopteri > Elopiformes > Megalopidae > Megalops > Megalops atlanticus. The sequence goes on from CM032881.1 coordinate 21,208,721, forward strand.
TTTTGCATTACAATTCATTTTTATTAAAATGCAAAGGCTGGAAAAAATAGGAAAAATCAGTATTTACATTACATTTATTCATTTGGCAGACGCTTTTATCCAAAGCGACTTACATAGGTTACCATTCCTTACAATGTTATCCATTTATACAGCTGGATATTTACTGAGGCAATTGTGGGTTAAGTACCTTGCCCAAGGGTACAGCAGCTGTGTCCTCAGCGGGGATTGAACTGGTAACCTTTCGGTCACGAGTCCTGCTCCTTAGCCACTATGCTACACTGCGACCCCTGGATGCTATATATTCAGTATATTCCTGGATGCTTCCTGCATTGCAGTTTGCACATGTTGTAAACAAACCAATCTTAAAAACTATAGTATATGGTTCTAAGTTAGCAAATTAAGAGATGTTATACAGGCTAATGAAAATTGAGGGCTCGTAGTAGTTTTGACATGTATATTCCTGGATGCTTCATTGACATTTCCATGGTCTAATTGCAATTATGCAGTTACCTACTGTAATCTGTTTGATGTCCCAAAATGCATTGTGAATTACATCCTTTAACTGTAAACCTCCATACATGGTCATTTACTGTAAAAAGTTACTGTTTGGGTCATGGTCATGCTGAGAGGTGAAATTGACCCCATGTTCAGCTTTTTTTGCAGAGGGTAGCAGATTTTTATCAAAAACATTTAGGTATTTTGCAGTATTCATTTTCCCCTCTATGCTCACCATAGCTCCTGTTCCTGCTGAAAAGAAACAGCCCCATAGCATGATGCTGCCACCACTGTGCTTGACAGTAGGGACTGTGTTCTTAAGCTGATGGGCTGTGTTGGCTTTGTGCCAAACATATCATTTGGAATTATGGTCAAAAAGTTCCACCCGAGTCACCTTGGACACAAGCACTTTTTCCACGTAGCAAAAGGAGATCCAGAGTGGCTTCTGTCTTTCCACTCTACCCCACAGCTCAGAATTGTGGAAAACACATGAAATTGATGCTATGTGCATATGGTGCCATGAAGTCCTGCAGCTCTTTTAAAGTTGCTGTTGGCCACTTGGTGGCCTCCCTGATGAGTTTCCTCCTTGCACAGTCATCCATCTTGGAGGGACGGCCTGATCAAGGCAAGGTCCTGGTGGTGCTGTATTCAATTCATTTCTTGATTATGGCCTTTTACTTTACATTTTCCATGATATATTCAGTTCTTTTGACATATTTTTATAACTCTCTCCTGATCTGTACCTTTCACAATTTGATCTGCAAGATGTTTTGGTAGCTCCTTTTTGCCCACAGTTATTGCCCTCATACTGGCATGAACTAAGAACAAGGAAACCTGCTGAGAAAACCCACAGGAGCAGCTAATGTTATCCTGAATTAATCAGAATCTCTTCAATTGGTAATTGGTCACAGGTGAAGTTAATTAACTTTGGACATGATTTGGATGGTGAATGGTTAGACCTGAGCACAATTACAACTCCCATTATAAAGGGAGTGTAAACTTACGCAAAGTTGCTTTAGATGCTTTTTCTAGATTTTTTCTATTTTAAATTCATTTTCAAAAGTGCGCTGTGTTATCATTTTATTTTGATGTTGTGGGTTATCCTTTCTAAATGACAGTGGCAAAAAGTCTGATTTAATGGGATTTCATTCCAGACCTCAATGCAATAAACACAACAAATTTTGAAAGAGTGTAGACTTTCCAGATCCACTTTATTTTTTTCTTTTGGTAGTATAAATTAAGCATTTACAATATATTTCCACTATATTAGTAAAACAGCCATATGGATCAATGTGCAAATATTTGTGCCAAAAATTTGTGACACAGTCAACAGTAATACTAATCATATAATATTAATAATATTATAAGAAAAAGTTACTTCAAATCGTATTTCATAACACAAAACAAACCCAAGTAGAAGTTGGCTGGTGGCAGACACATGCTGGGTGACAGCGATAATGATGAATTGTCCATAGTGTTACAGGGACCATGCTAAAGATTTGTCAGCAGTCGGTGTGAGCACTGCTGGTGTTTTTTTTTCTGCTGGTAATTTCAGGAGGGAGAAAAGGGGGCTGGGCTGCAAGGCCAAGAAGCTGATTGATGACAGACATCACTTTCCTGTCTCATTGGGTGCCGCCTGAGAACTTTTGCGGGTAACACACATTTCAATTACTGTTTGGGCTGACTGTTGCCCCTAGTCCTACTCCCTCCCTACTCCTACACCAACCCAGGCATAGCCCAGCTGGCTTTTAAATAACTATGAGGCCTGTTGACAGAAGTATTACGGAGGGAGATCACAGCACAGGGAATGAACAGAGAGGGACAGTGGAGAGCCACTCCACAGGGAGCCCTGTCATTTATGATTACTTCTGCAGTTCACAGCACAAGACATCCAAGGATGCAATACTTAATAAATTCATTTCAGAGTAAAATTGCAGTTGGGGGTCAGCTGTGAGATGATCGGGATTGCTTGTTTTGTTATTTATATTACATGTGTTTACATTGATAGACCTCGGGCACAGAACACCCATCTGCTCCTTTCAATTTATGATCATTTTAACAAGTATTTGTACAACAGCTGAACTGTGCTCACATTTCAGAGTTTAAAGATCACTGTTGAGGCTTTAGTGAAGTATTGAAGTTGGCTTGAGTATAATATCTATTGTTTGAGAGCCTGCAGATGGGCAGTATTGACCATGTTTGTGCTGCGAGAGCAGTGTAGAAAGCTTTTATTGATGGTTCCTCCTTTCCCTGTTTTTCACTTATATTCTAAAACAATAGTTTTGTGATATGGATACAATATTTCCCATTTATACTAACAAACATTCATGGAAACCCATATTTTACTTTAGAAAGCACATAACTGAAAGGATTACTCTGGTTGTGTACCACTGACTTCTGAAATCACCCCAAGGGAATGCAAATGTAAATGAAAAATGAACCGTGGAAAATAGATGAATGGAAGAAAAACTGAATAAATATTTGTTTTGTGTTGTTCTATGCCTCCTGTATCTCAGAATACCTAATGTACTAAGTTGGAAAATAAACAATAAAAAAGACAGCAAATATTTCCTTTTTTGAAACTGCCAAACCCTGGCCGTCTATTATGATTGCAAACAAATCATTCAATTTCAATCCAAAACAGCTGTGAGTCAAAGGTCAAAGCTCCTTAATTATGGTAAGTCAAAGCATCTCCTTCTTATATCACAGCAATCCTCCAATGAGTATGAGGATGAAGCCAATTTTGTTGTGTGCATAAAGCAATAATATTGCTTATAATATTGCAATAATAATAATAATATTGCAATTAATAATATTGCAATAATATTGCTTTATATTATTTTTATTTTATTTGTATCTTAGCTTGCTCACTTGAGCTTGTCTTTAGGAGTACAGCAATGTTTCTTTTCACCTTTACACTTTATTTATGTGTTTTAAGGTAATGAGAAACCCCATTAGCTCAGTTCATGAATTATTGAAAGAATGAAATTGAGGCAAAGGTGAATGCCCATAGGCCCGAGTGAGTCTTAATTATGTACAAAAGGATAACTCCAATGGGTCAGTGTTGAGGGAGGTATGACATACAAATGGGTAGAGTGAGTAGGTATAAGATTCCCCATTCATTTCTAGCATTTTCACACACACAAAGAATGGGGGCTGAGGGGTGTCAGGTCTGTGCTTTGCCTTTTTGCTCTCAGTTTTGTCCGGTGTGGTTTGACAGAGTGATGGATCCCATTACATTGAAACCTGATAGAATTTCTGCTGATGTATGGAGCTGTGCAGTGGTTGGATGTGGTTCTCTTTGTGTTGTGACAGATTGGTGAAAGTATGGAAGCTGGTGCAAAATGCTTACCGGTGACAAAACATGTCGTAGTCAAAACCTGTGTTAAATCATTGTCCACCAGACAATATCATATGGTGGTGTCAAGATGTGCAGAGCACATCTGTCATTACTGTGTTATATTACCCTCACTTGATAGAAATTCCAAGAAAAATACATGTGTTTCAATGCAACAGTACCACAAATGAAAGGAAATGCACCATCCATGTTGTGTTGCAGAAGTGGAGCACTTAAAAGGTGGAAGTGTAACAGCATTGACCATGATATAATATGGATAAAGGTTTGGGAGGCCAGATTAGGGACTGTGTATGTGCTCTACCCACTTGTATTTCTGACTGGCATTTTTGAGTTAACTATGGCAAACCACCATGACAACCTGTGTTACTTTTTCTATCATGATATATTTGAGCAGTGATGAGGATTGTGTTACTTATAGTTATTATCCCTAATCATAGGTACTGTGTAACATCTGAGCAGGAAATGTGATATTACACATGAAACAAAGCAAGTGTCACATATGATATGATTTGAAAGGTAACTATCTATGTTTATAATCACATGTGCATAATAGAAATGCTGGAAATGTATCTCATATATTCAGCATAAGGGATTAGAGTTCAGGTGTTTTTGTGCAAACATATGATTTGAGAAATTAAAACATATGGAGCAACTCACCATATTTTGATTTCATGCTACATGAAATGATCCAGTTAAAATACAGGGATGTAGCCAATTGGCAAGCTTTTTTTCCTGGTAATCTCAAGCCAGTCTGAATATTTACAGCAGGACATCTTTTCTCAAAGATTTCATTACATTTCTAACCCATAAATATGCATGACTGTATTAAACCATTTAAATACAAATTGAGCCAAAATGCATTCTGATTTTTTATACAGATTAACCTGGAGGATTTTAATAGCTACTGTAGTTTAAAACAAATAAAAAAATGGTGTATAATAGTCTCAAAATGGTAAAAATAGTCTGAGAGTATATCTTTCAAATATATCCTTGATAGATGTTGGTCACTTTTGCAAACATATGATGCACATCCTCGATAACACCATACATGTTTTGGAAAGGTGATGTCTGTTGAAAATGTGAAAAGTTGCTTTGTTCCACAGGGTGTAGGGGTGGGTAGTTCTGCCAGGGTCCCCTTGTCACACTGGGTGCTGGGTGTGTTCATGAAGGAATTGCATTTGCTTCGCCTTGCGCTTCTGATGTTTTCACAGTGAGACAGGCTTGATGCACATTTGGTGATTCCAATTTGTGTGAAAAAGGGTTGAAAATTTACAAATGAAAAAGTATGTTATTCCCTAAATAGAATGGCAGTTATGTTTAAAACACTGTGAAGGAAGAGCCTTCACCAGTCCCAAAAATGATTGTGTAATGTGTTTGTTGTAATGTTTAATTGTATTTGTTTGAGGATCCTCTGCCTTCCATTTTTCCATCCTGCTAAATAATTCATCTGTATCCATTCATTTTCATTGCAGCTTCTTGTCTGTTCATAGTATTTGTCTGGAATCAATCAGCTAATTGTTTAACTGGCCCCACCTGCCTAAGGGGTTAAACACAGGTGTGGAGCAGGACAGCAGACTGTCTTTCATTTGAGCACTTTGGCTCTATGCTTAGGTTTATAAGTTTTTCTGCTTCTACTAAGTTTTGTGAGAAGTGTTGACCGGCTTCTTTACAGTCCCAAAGGCAGAGGTAAAATGGCAATATAAGCAGCCCTTCAAAAGATATGGTGGTTCTTTATGAGTTTTACTAAAGAGGTCTTTTTGCAGCAGGTGTTTTTTGTAGCTTGAAAAGTTAATGCAGGTCAGTAGTAACTGCTCTGTTGTCCAATGCACTGCATTTTTATTTCAGGAGAAAGGAAAAGGAAGGGAAGTGAAATGTGACTAGGGGGGTTACAGCTGGGTTGGTTTAGGGGATAAACCAAGTTGTTGCATCCATCAAAAATAGAATTTGTTCAAGTGTGAGGACAATACAGTGTGTGAGGAGCAGACAGACCATCTTTCCATGTAGGACCCCTGTTTACGTATACTGGAATAAAAATGAGTATATCCATCAATAAGATGTAGTGTTTTCCTGTGTGTGCACATGCAACTGGTTTAACAATTATGGCCCTTGCATGATCACACTGATTGCATTCCAACATCTTGGAGGTTTTTTTTTGCTAACATAAGTCAACAATTAGACAAAGTTCCTATAAAGGAAAAAAAAAATAACTCTTTGAAAAAGAATTTAAGAACTCAGTGGTCATATGACCTCAGCAACACAGAGCGGCAGTGTTTCCCTGATTACGCTGCTTTTTAAGTCGCAATATTGAGCAACCTCATCCATCTGCATTGCCCACCCATCCTATGCATTTTACAGCCTGTCATCAATCCCTTCAGCTAACTGAGAGGGAGACAGGCCTTTCCTCCCCCCTCACAGCCATCTTTTTACTGCTTTGATTTTATACACTCTTATTAGAGATTTATGAGCACTCTTTGATTAGGTCCTTCTTTATTTTTAATTTGTGTTCAAGTACAAAAAGAGGAAGAATATCTATGAGGGACTGTACATTTTTAATTGTCTGATTGGCAGCCCTTGAGGAGAGAATAAATCTCCAGAACTATAGCTACTGCCATTGTCTTTATTGATGTTGGGGGGGAATTCTGCTAAAGTTGGGAGCAATTTATTGTGTACACTGTTGAATGACAATGATGGCTTTGCTCAGGCAATCTAGTCCTCTTCTGTCACTGGAAGCACAAGTGTAACTGAAAGTGAAAAATTTGCCTTTTTTATATCCTCAGCATCTGAATGGAATATCAGCCATTATCAATAATGATGTGCTGTGCCTTCTAATGGTAATCATTCCCATTATAGTGGGTTAAAAATATATTTTAACTAAATTATACATTCACAATGGTTCCAATCTAGACCATTAGGGTAATTAGAAGTCAGCCAGCATAAGTTTGATATGCATGTGTTGCCCAAGGGGAAGTCTGATATCTCAACTTTCATTTTAGGATTAGACATTGCATTAACCATGGCGCTGACTTAAAAGAACTTAAGCTGTCTTTCCAAAAGTCCTCTGGAGAATTTGTTTGCATATGTCTATTCTTTATGAAATGGAAGTGTATCAACATATACATCATTGTTATTATATTTTTTCAGTGAGGGTGAAAGTCCATTCCATTAATGGTAAACCTTACAGTAATAATAATAATAATAATAATAATAATAATAATAATAATAATAAAACCTTCTGCATTTAAGATTACTAAAAACATTATTACATACCCCCTTAGTGGGAGATTAACAAATACTTCCATAATGTATGGGAGAGATCCTATGGGAAGAACAGCTAATATTTAAATGTATGGTATATTGGTTCTTTCTAGCCCTGTGGTCTGGGATTTGTGTACTCTTTGGGCAAATTGAGGTAAGAGAGGTACAACTTCCTGGTAAACTGAAGAAGAAGCTTGAGTCTAAAAAGAGAGGGAGGAACCCTGAAGAAAGTTATAGATATATCTTGGGCAACGTTGTTGCTTGTCCATTTAAATCCTTTCCTTAATTTCCATGTCTCATGCAAACATTTTGAAGGTTGAGTAGGTTTTGAGTAGGCAGAGCTGACAGCTGATCAGACAGATGCAAGGGATTGGACAGGAGAGGAAATCAAAAATAGCTGAAAGGCAGATTTTTCAGATTGCTTAGTCTTCCACTCTGGAAACATGAATGTGTGTGCCCACATTTGTTTGAGATTACTAGTATAGTGCATGGCACTTCCTGATTGATACCTGAGTTTGTGTTCAAAGAGCCTGTGGGCAATGGAATGATGGAAAATGATGTCAGTTTCTGCCATCAAGCCACACCTTAAAAGACTAATCAAACACAGTCATGTATATGCCTCCTAGAGTATTTGGTTTATAAGCAGCAGTGATATGTGAGAGGTAGTGGATAGAAATTCCTTCTGTTCTGCTGTGCAGAGATTTAAATACAAGGCCAGATGTTTGTAGCTTATGAAAGGGGAGCCATCAATCAGTAAGTGTTTATCCATTTGCTTGTGTGTTTTCCCACATGGTGAGACATATCCTGAAGTTGTATACAGTGGAGTATATTACAACAGCAGGCTGCCTCTGTAGGTAATTGAAACACTGGACAATGTGATTAGAATTTCTGCTTAGAAACCCCTGGAATGAAATTGGTACCCTGCTTCTCCAGTTATTCTCCTGTGTTTCTTTTTAAGTCCTTGATGAATGAGAGAAGGGTGGCTAATTAGCTGTATTTCAGACGCATTTAGTGATGAAAAGGACTGAAGCTTCATATGTCTCCTGCTGCAGTCAAAAGCAAATGCATATTTAAAGCAACGGGTATTGCAAGATAGCACTGACTAATAAGACAGCCGTGAAAGCTTACAGCTAGCAAACAAGCATCCTCCTCAAAAAAATCAGCAAGGATGTTTCAAACACTGCAATTTTTTCCAGCTGATGCCAGCCCCTTGTTATTTTAAGACAGAAAATTGGCATCGACATAGCAGTCACATGGTACTTTCTCTGTCTGTTTCGTTTTCAATTTCTGAATGTCAGACTGTTTCTCTGTGTGGTGAATTTTAAAGCAAATCTTCTTAATTTAAATTTTCATCACTTTCAATGTCAAAAGCTGCAGGACAGAAAATCTGAATATAAGTGTGGTAGTTCCATCTCACCCTCTGTGGCAGTGTCTGTGCTCCTGGATTGTAGGGGCCATGTTGGCAGAGAACATTTTTTCTTGAATATTTATGGCCAGTTCATGATAACCAGCAGCTCATTCTGCATTTTTTCTATTTCTTATTTCTGTGTAGCCAGAGTTATTGTTCTACATATACACTAGCCAACTGTATATCTACTTTAAATATGGTTGATTCACCATACGCATCTCTTTTACATACAAATGGAAGGTCTCATTGCCAATTAAAATAATCCACAATGATGGTATCTCACAGCTGCTGCGTGGACAGGGTGGTCTGCTAACAGCACGTGTTCATCACATATTGAGACTACTGATTGAGAAAAAGGATTAAAGCTGCTTATATGAAAAAATCTTTCTTTTGAATCTGAACCCTAACAATTTTAAGGTAGAGAGCTTACTGAATTGTGGAAGAATTAGGGGAAGAAATTGTTGACCTGAGTAACACCATTTTTTATGAAAAAATATGAAAATATGAAAATCTTTCTTTTTCTGGCAAAAGCAATGCTTCTTATCCAAAGGAATATCTGCAAGTGCAAACCCCTGCCAGCCACTGTGATGGATGGATGCTACCCTTTCAGCCATTAAAAACTGTTCTGTAGAAGATAACCTCTGATGGATCTTTTGAACCAGATGTTTTTCTTGTAGGCAAGAAACTAGACATCATTTCAGAAAAGGTCCATTTCTTTTTTCTGGCAAAAAGTTGAGAATGGAGGAAATAGATACTGTGATACTATTTTGTCAATTCGAAGCTGGCTTAAAATGGGTGAGGGTACTAAATGCTGTGGAGCAAATTCTGTCTGAATGAACAGTGTACCTCCTCCCTCTTATGTCCATCCTCAGGCTGCATCCAGCTGTGTAAATTTCAAGGATGGTAAATGCAAATATGTCCTTCAAATATGCAGTCTGATTTATCCACATATTTTACTGTAGTAAATTATGAACTTCACTGTCCTCGTCACACAGCACCCCTGCAGTTGATGTGTGTTCCAAATTGTATTAAATTGATTACCCCATAATCAGTTGTAGAGTTGCAAGTAAGCTGTTTATGTTCTTGGGTATGCCAATGAAAAAAATCAGCTGTTAATTACAGACACATCAACGTCAACACTTCCCACTGAGTCAATTAAAACATGTGCCCGTTTAAACAGCCATGGGGGTTAATTAATTGCTTATAACAAGAACACACAGAAAATTCAAATTACCTTACAAACACAATATCAATAGTGTAGTAACATATGTAGTAGCAAGACCCTGCTGTTCCTTAAGAAATCATTGTTATTGTTGATATGGTTAGCAACAGGCAATTGATTAACATAATATGTGTGTGTGTGTGTGTGTGTGTGTGTGTGTGTGTGTGTGTGTGTGTGTGTGTGTGTGTGTGAGAGAGAGAGAGAGAGAGAGAGAGAGAGAAAAGAGATGTAAACAAAACTGGGATTAGCACATATGTACATGAATAAACTAATTCAGGTCTTTCAAAGACTGACTTTCAACTGAAGCGGTTTGTGAGGCCATTAATTGACAGGCTTTAGCATTGCACAAGATGCATGTCACATGATTATGGAGCCTGCTGAGCACACTCAAGACAGAAGACATCATATTGACTCATACTCATGATAAGCTTTTTTTCCATCATCAACATTCCATCAATTCTAGTTTCCACACATCTTTGATCGAACTGAATCTGGAAAAGTACCAATGACATTACAATAACAGTTGAAGGTGTGTAAGGTTATAAACTCAGATTCTAGCCAATAATAATTGTTAATTTCAGTGATTTAAATTCAGTCATTTATAATCCTCAGATACCAGCTGTTTTGAACACAAGTAGAATATTATCTTGTATAATATAATCTGATGAACTATTCTAAGAATTTATCTATGAACCAGGGAAAACATATTAGGGGAATTCTGAGAAAAAGGGAAAAAATATCATAAACACATTAGCACTATCTGATTGTTTAAGGCATTAGAGCTAAATGTAAGAGACCACAACTACACCACCATGCATTTAGACTTATCATTTGTCAGTGTAATTACTTCTTACCATGGCAGTCTAGTCACTGTGGTGAGTTTTCTAGTTCCAGAAGTACTCCAGGATATAATGATGTTGGCAGCTCCCTGCCTCACTTCATGAATGTGCTGCTCATTAGTGTCATCCAGTAATATTCTATCCTTTGAATGGGGGCAGAATAGATTGAAACTCCTCTGTTAATCAGAGAGAGACACTCACATGCATAGACTTGATCAAGAACACTGGCAGCATGGGGAAGGGGAAAGGAGTGGGAGCCTGAAGCATGTGCTTATCATCATGTTCATCCATCTACAGGGACCATTTTTTGCGAGGAAAATCTATTGAGCCCCCCCATCCATTTTAAAGGGGGGGGGGGCAGGGGTTAAAAAGTTACATTTACTGAATTTGTGGTGGGCCCATAGATTCATTAAATGTTCTGATTGGTTTCCCTTTCCTGTTTGTCTTTGAGATTTTGCCATTTCCACAGCTATCAGAGTATGTCAGCCAAGAAAGGGAAAAAAGAAAGAAAGTAATGGTTTAGGTGATTATTTTTGGAGATGGGTGACTGATAGCACTGATGATGATTTTGTGGGTGGTTGGCCCTGACTCAAGGAGATGGCCAAAGAACCGATAAGCTTAAGTCAGGGGCTCAATTAAGTACCATTGCCAATAAGCCATTGGCTGACAAGTTAGATAATGTTGTGTGTGAAAAAAGAAGCTTACAGTAATGGCTTTTGTTAAGAGGAAAAGCCAGAGGAGCACAAAGCTAATTATATTTTGTGGAAATGGCTAGGAGAAGAGCTGAGACTGAGGCCATCAAACAGCTGCATTGATTTCAGCTTTTGTTGAGCACTTTTGGGTCTCTTGTGAATTTTTTTCTTTTATCAAACTTTCAATGAGGTACATGGTACATGTATGAATTCCACCCACTCATTTAATCACTTCTGTAAGCTATTTGTGTGACTTTTAAAATGTGTTTTTAGTTTATTGTAATAAGAAGGTTTTTTCAATAACTTAAATGTTATAACAACATAATTATGTTGCTTAGTGCAACAAAGATCCATGACCTAGCACCTCTTTGCCACATTTGTGAAAGGTTCTTGTGTTTAGCTTATCTGATACCTTTAAAATACAATATAGCCTGTTTTGTTCTTTAGGATCACAATAATATTATCAAGTAGTTAAGATGTCAAACTCAATACCTTTGTTTCAAATTGTGTGCATTCATGTACATGTCAAGGTAAAATCAGTTCTCAGATCTAATTTTCATAACTTGATCAAGAATTCTAATGTTTTAATGTGTTTGTGTGTGCACGCATGTGTGTGTCTACATGCACATGGTTGCATAATACATGTGATGCAAAGCTACCATTGATTATTCCCAATGAACTCTTTTGGTTACCTTCTTAATGTATTGATCATTTTCTGCAGTACCCATGGTATCACTGTTAATACAAATATGAGGCCCAGACCCTGCCAGCAAACTCAGAAATCTCATAGTTTCATTTTTATAGGAGGGTGACTGACCCCACTTAACTAATCAGAACAGACCAAGTTTCCATATTTGGAAGAACACAATGAACTTTTTCAATATAGAACTCTTCTTTGTAAAGTGTGCACTTGCAAAAGTTCCTCCAGTCAAAACCAATAAGCTGATGTGTACGTAGGTTGTAGAATCAATAGGAGACATGGTGGTATTAATGAAAATCAGAAATTGATTTTGTGTAATTGTAATGTACTTACAAGAAGAAATGTCTGAACATAGATAGTCAATGCTGGGGTGGTATTGACTTTACTGATAACCCTCTGGGTTTTGTTGAAAAATGGGCAGAGCTGAGGTGTTGCAGGAGACATCGAACAAAGTGGAAACAATGATAAGGAAAATATTAGAATCATTTGCACCATTGTAATGGCACACACACACACACACACACAAACACATACATATACACAAACACATACATATACACAAATACACACTTATCCCCTCTGGTCAAAATTATGTATTCCACCTGATGTTTACAATAGGCATATATATGATTGGCCCCTAATAAATGATTTATAGTATTTGTCTTTAATTGTAGTTCTACATGGGATATTACACAGGAGCAAATTTCCTGTGCCATGGATGCCCACTTCTTCTAGGCAGGTTGCCATGGTGATGGAAATGATTGTGTTGCAATGGGATAGTGAATTGTCTGGCCATTGCCTTTCAGCCTACATGTGCTGTGGTAAAACAGATTGAGCCATGGGTGACTGCTTCCCTCTGTTTTCAGTTGCAAGTTCTACATTATAATAAAGCAGACTTAACCTGTTAATTGTCCATCATTGATAATGCACTGATGGCTGCATGTGCCATGATTTGTACAAGTTTTTCACTACTATCTATTGTAAGGGCTGGCACGTCCTTAAGAGAATAAAGAAAACAGGTTCTGCCATGGCAACAGGCATTTGAGTACAGTATATGCTCAGTGTTACCTCCCGCCCTGGTAGTCTAGGGGTAAAACTCGGCAGGGCAACACCGTCCCAGTATGTTGGGGGGAGAGGGAGACTCAGTGGACAAATGGTGTGGGAAAGTGCGCAGTGTTTATTTACAGAAGGTGCTATCAAGAGTGGGGTATTTATGAAAAGATACAAAATATACACACCCTAAGACAGGTAGGGACCACAGGCGATGCCAAAGAAATGAAATAAACAAAACCAAGGGCTAATTACCTACACTAACAAAAATACAGGGGGTGGCATTCACCTCTTACCTAGTGTGTCTAACAGCGAATCCTCCCACGGGTGGTTGTTTAGAGGGTATCCCAGACTAACTTTGTCCCAAACCTGGTCAGGGGGAAATCCACAGGGATAGACATGAATTCCACAAACACCTGGTACAGGGGAAACAAAACCACAGCCAAACCCAGAGGATGACAAAATGGAGGCCAAGAGAGGGAGAGTGAAGGTGAACAAAAAAAACTTTAAAGACTATATGGAGGATGATGATTGGATGATGAGCTGGGTGATGGAGGGTGCTCAGTGGATGCTGAACTGGGTGATGAACAGCTATGAAGACCAATCAGATGAGAAATTACAGGAACAGCAAAACCAGGAACCTGAAGAAACAGATAGACAGAGGCAGGGGCAGGGACAGAGACAGACAGAACAAACATCGGAGCACACCCACCAATACAATACTTACATGGAATGTAACATTCAGTATATGTATACAATTGAGTACAAGTATACAATATGAACTCCATACTAAAGCCATACCAACTTTATTGAAACATTGTGTGCAATATTATCTATTGCTGAATTGAGTCATTACATTACAAAGGGACCTGTCTCTATAAGCAGACCTGTCTCTATAAGCAGCAAAAGTGTGAAGCATCACTTTACACAGTGGCCAACTGATAGCCCAAAACATTGTGACTTCATCTTAGGTTTAAAAATGTCTATAAAGTCTGATTCTCTGACTGATTGATTAGTTAATTACCACAATGTTCCAAATGAATGGAGCTGGACATTCAATTAATTACCAACAAACTATCTTCAGTGGTTAATAGGCCATTATCCTTAATGCATATTTGGTGAAGAGGTATTGCCCTTGCGGTGTGCCCTTATGGTTGTTGGAGTGATGGTTGTGCGGCCTTGAGGTCAAACAAATGTATATACAGTAATATTCCTGCACAGATTCAGTTTCATTCCCATCCCTAGCCTCACTGGACAATCTGGGGACTCTGAGATTACTGAGATGAAATGACCTGTACACATCTTGCTCTTGTGCCTGTTGTTTGCTCACTATTTGCACTTTTGTACGTCGCTTTGGATAAAAGCGTCTGCCAAATGAATAAATGTAAATGTAAATGTACCCTTATGCATCTGCCAATCCTGCACCTACATTGTGATATAGTTTCAGCAACTGAAGGCTTAATGGCTCAGATATGGGTTGTGTTGTTATTATTTTGTTGATATGCATTTGTTGAAGAGGATACAGATTTAAAAAGTTTATTTTATCTCTATTCCAAGTATATTTTTCCAGTATCCAGTGGGTAGTGAAAACACTAATCAGTGTCCAGATGTGTAAATAATTTCATGAAATGCATCAGTAGTGATTATTAGGATACATTGGATTCTTGTTACTATCTGTGATATGAAAGAACATCTTAAGCTAGTAGTGACTCATTTTGAGTACATTTTACAACAGACAGTGATCATTTTATTTTTGATCTAATCAATTTCATTATAAACTTTAATGGGACTATTGAGCACTGTACAGCAACATTGCTTGAATGGCTCTGAAAGTCAGTTGCTGTGAGCATATATTTTACCTGAGTAACTTTGCTGTCTAGTTTAAACGATACTGTCACTTTAAATCATCACAATGATATCACAATGATAATTGAAAGCTCAAAAAATGGAAATGAGTAATCTTCTTTATTATATTTCTTTGGCTTTGAGACATGGGAATGATTATCTTTTTACTTATAAGGTGACCTCATTCAATTAAGGAAGAGGTACCAAAGGACATGGAATCGATGGATGACCAGAACCAATTAAAAAACAGCTAATTGCAGATGCATTTTTAAGTGGATTGACTAAGTAGCCATCAATAACAACATCTTCTGCCAAGTAAATTATACAAGGGAGTAAACGGAGAGAATTAGCTCTTAAAGGGACCTGTCTCCAGTTGTCTGTTGTGGTGATTAGAGGAACTGTGGCCAAACTCTGACAGCAATTCCTCTAAACTAAGAATCAGCTTCAATGCTTTTAACCTCACTCTGCTTGTTCCCTGTTCTCATTTTATGAATGCATGCATTGATGGACTATTTTTTTTTTTTTTTTTTGAGAGTGCAAGGAGTAACTGATACTGACAGGTTTAGACAGAGTTGGAGGCTTAGAAGGACATGTGTCAATTTACATAAGAATGAACTAAACTCATCTCAGTTGCAGTTTCATTTGTGCTCCATATCTATATTTGAAGAAAGAATTCTAAATTACTGAATCAGTCAGGCAAGTAACCCCTGTACCCCTGAAAATGAATCTTCACAATATTTTCATTCACAGATCTAGCTGTTGGATCCTACAAACCTTTTGCCAATTATAATATAACAGCAGATAATATAACAACAGCATTTATTCTTTTAATTTTTGATTGATTTAATATAGGCTGCATTCATGGGCATTTTTGAGGTAAACAAACATATATTGTCATTCTTGCAGAAGCCAACCTTACTTAACCATCTGAAAATAAACTCACAGATTATGCAGATGAAAGTGTTAATTGATATAGCTTCTCTTCTCTACTTTTCTATTCAATTCAGTTGGTTAATGACAATGATTGTGTGTAGGTGTAGAATCAAAATATGTCAGGGCATTTAATCAACACTGTCATCACAAACACAAGGCCTAGCTCAATTGTAAAATATTACTTGTCACTTCAGAGGGATTTAACAGTTGTAAATAATGGCTTAGGCTATAGCCTGTGACAATTATAAAAGGCTTTTTGGTGGGTGACTTGAAGAAAAGTGCATTTGAACTGATATGCATGTTTTTCATGATATGACAACAGATCTGCCCAACAGAGCTGTCTAATTAGAAACTGTATTATTATTACTGAACATGAATTAAGAGTGCTGTCTGACATCACTCACTTCCTAAAAGGTTTGAGTAACTGACTAGCATGTTCAAAATAATTTGTTTCTTGTCAACTCAAGCAAGATAAACACTGTCTCATGAGACTGATGGACAAACAAATTAAAGAGGGAAAACTGGTCAACCTACTTTCACATCAGTTCATACAGAACAATGTCAACACACTCAGGACATAGTTTTGCAAGCCAAATATGAAGAACATGAAAGAACATGTAATAAAAAGAGAAGCAAAATTGAATAGTTGAATTGAAGTGAGCCAAATGAACCAGCCAAAACACTGGTTCAGTGAAAAGATTCCCACCACTACTACATGACTCCCTACATTAAACTTGGTGAATTCAACACGAACATTGCTAATTCCTCTGAATGAATGTTCCCTGCTGCAGGATGGTCTTTTGTGTTGGTTTCTCATACATCAGTCAAGCTGATGTATCTCTTTTTCCGACATAAATGAAGACAATGTTATGTCTCAGAAATGATCAAATTACCACTGTTAGATTGTACTTAACTATGAAAATGGGGATCAGCTACAAGAGCTTTGTAATTATATCCACAATCTTCAAAGTTTTCCACTGCACATCAAGCACTACCACAGAAAAAAACATATATCATTTGGTAACATATCCATGAAAACTCATCATGTGTAAAATCTGTAACAGAAATTCTGTGACCCATACAGAGAGTATGGATGTCACTTGGTTGTACAACAGTGCAGCAAACACCTTAAAACTTGGTTTATTTCTGTTTTTATGCATGATAAATTACTCTCTGCCTTATGTTGTTTTTATATTTACAATACTGTGTTACTGAGCGTGGTTAGGGATGGTTCATTGTTATAGTGCATGCCTGTTTTCACCACACCATCATTCTTAAATTTTCCCTCTTTGTTGCCTACTGTTTAGAAACAGGTAAATAGTTGCAGATTGTCATGTGGTCCAAGTTGTATGTTTACATTTCTATGAAAACTGTGGTCTTAACAGTCAATTGAACTTCAGTCTTTTTGAGTGGCTCAGGAACTTTTAGGTAATTTTGATTTAAGTTACTTAAATATTTAGATTTTTTTTACATTTAGATGCATTTAGATGCAGGTTTTATCTGAAAACAATAGCTAGCAAACACAAAAGGACATACATCCAGAAGAAAATTATATGACATGTCATTCCATCTCATATATAAATTAATTATGGCTAAGGTCAGACCCATTGTGAGCTTTATATTCCTCACGGGTCTTGTTTTTATGCTGGATGCCTTCAGATGTTTAGTTGAAAAATCTCATGGGGGAGGGCTGACTCCTGGCCTCTAACATTGCAATCTATTGAATGGCCTAAATAATAGAACAACAGCAATCTGCTCTTTCAGCCTCAGGGCACACAACAGAATGGAGAAACGTCTTTGATACCACAGTACCATGCCTACACTGGAAGATTGAGGGGTAAGTTACTCTGTAATTGTAGAATATTATTTGCAATAGATTTCTTGAACTCAGGTCTCTGTAAAAATGCCGAACAGTAAACATGTGGAACTTCAAACCCTGTCAGCATCAGAAAATGCAACTAAATGCCTCTTATCCAGGGATCTGTGATATTGAAGTCTTCCTGATTCACTGTACCCTTGCATTAGAATTACTCTAAGCAATAACATGCCACTCAGAAGTACAGAGCTCTTGCAATATATTCCCACAGAGGAACTCAGATAAATGTATTACTGTAAATTCTTTCCTGATACGATCCTCACTAGTTTGAATATATTGAGGGTCTGTGATTTTGAGATGACATATAGAAAGACTGGAAGGAGTCCACAGCCTCCTCCGCACTCCCTATGGTCCACCTCCACTATGTGGCATTCCTCTTTGCCTTACACTGTCAGAATTAGCATTGTTGAGAGAGGCTGTGCACTATGCTGAATTCTTAATTGACAATAGAGAGAAGCAAGGGCACTAGACCAAAATAAGAGGGATAAACAAATACAACTGAGCAGACAGAATTTCCCAGAGGACATGACCTCATCGTCATTCTTGCTCCCCAGCAACTAGACAGGTGTTCCACTCACTGACAGTGCCTGGTTCTGGAACTCATCTGCATGGGTTTGATCAATCATTGTCGTACCCCCCCCAAAATTACAGTGATTCAGTCTCCATGCAGGCATTTGCATTTCCATGAAATGATTCTCCTGACCCTTTGGGCAATAAGGCAGTATCCAAGTTTCAAAGCAAATTACCATAGTGTTAAACGACGCTATTTGTCTCCTCTGTATCCATTATGCAGAAGCCCATAAAATGGAAGTGGTGGTGAAAAATGATGTGGGCAGCTGTCAGTGGCTTCCATACATCTCTGTTCCTCAGCAATAACTTAGTTTAGCCAATCAATACCTTATTGCTTTATAATCAAGACTAGATCAAATACACAATGGCAGGTTTAGTTCCTAAAACAGCACTTAAAAGCTGCTGTCTGGCTATGTAGTTGATGTTTGCTCAAAGGAAGTGGCCAGAAAAATAAGCAAAAATGGAAAAATATATTCACTTTGGTAGCCAGCACTCTAATGGATGGACCAATCAGATTGTCTCTGCCTGTAGCATTGAATCTGCATCAACCGCCTCTCCTCAGAAGCCTTGATCTGTTGCAGAAATTGTTTCATTGTTGCATTCTACCAATAATCACTTGCGATGGTTCACAAGTGTGACTATCTGTGCAGTGGCTCATGAAATTGATAATGCCTTTTAGTTTATGTTTAAAGTTTAGCTTTACTTTGATCATATGTGTAATTGTGCATAATGCTTGATAATAGTTATTTAGATAATTCTGTAAAAAACTACAGAAGCAGAAAAAAGCAGCTTTTAAAAAGCACTCAACAAGTGCATTGTGTCATGTTTCTGAGGGGAGTTTAGATTATGGAGCAATAGTGGTAGTGGTGGTGGTGTTAACAACTGTGAAGTGCAGGGTGTAAATGTCATTGGGATGGTTCTCAAACATAGCCTGTTGGTAGTAAGAATTGTGGCAGAGGGTTAGGAGGGGTCAGAATTAAAATCCTACTTGGGGTTGAGATAGGTTTGGTGAGTGTGGGAGGTGATCACAAGATCCATTAGCAGCATCCACTAGAATCTGTTTTCAACCAATATGACACTTAATGAAACTGACAGATAATACAGTGGCATATGTTTTCTTATAACACAAAAGTAAGAATGAAATGAAGTTATAAAACTAACAAATTGTATTTTCCTCAGTAATTCAAGCTGAAATAGCAAATTTTAGTGCAAATTCAATAATGCTAGTGATCTATCATCCTTTTTGTTTTGGGCAAAAGAACAATAAAAGCTACAAACACAGACCAGTAGACTCCTGGAACAGCATAATTATTAAGACAAGTGGAGCAAATATCAGCCTACTGTGCATCGGTATATGACCATCAATTCTAGGACAAAAAATGAATTTTCCTTTGAAAAAAGTACAGATAACTATAGAGTGGTATCAGTTCATATTTAGACAATCCTTTGGTTGGATCTGTTCAGTTTTTTTCAGCCTTTTCAGTTATAGAAGAATACTGTGTATAAACCTGTAAATATAATCCATATGAAATCGTTCACAGTGCTTCACAGAAGATGTACATTAAATTCTTCATGGGTAAGAGGAAAATCACATTCTCATCATTATAGATTTAAGCCTTTTGACCAAGGCAGAGGGCAGCAGGCACATTGTCACACCACATGCTAATGAGTTAATATTGGTACAGTAGCTAATGGGTTTATTTCTTTGTGCTGTCTGAGCTGCTTGCTTAGTCAAACAAGTACCTGATCTCAGGACATGACATAGGATTTAATTAGGACACAGTGACATAACACATACATACCGCTCTTGTGACATTAAGATGACAAAAATCTCTTCACATTATCTGTATCTTTGACCCACATCATACTCCTGCTGAGAATCAGACTTTCTATAAACACCTTTAATAATCAATGATATTCTCTTTGCACATCTGAATAGTAATAACTGTTTGCAACCATATTTTCAACTGGCAACTCCACGTTTAGGAAAAAGGGCTTCATATCTAGAGTCTCGATTTTTGGGTTCCCCGGTGAATGGACTCCCTGAGCCTGGGAATATTAGCCATGGTCCCCCAAATGTTTTCCACTTCAGTATACCACAACCATCCAGTATAGTTTACAGGAAACAAATTGTGTTGATTGTAAGTGTAACTGAAAATATAGTACGAGTTGTAGACATCTTAAAAAAAGACATGTTAATGTGCTACAGATAATACATTATGAGCTAAGGATAATAAAATAAATTTTATGAGGGCATGTCTTGAAAAGACATCCAATAAAACTGAAGGCAGGACTAAACCAGTGTTGATGGGAATCACTCTGGCATTTATGGGTCAAGTTGTTTGATCTGAATGCAGTACACATGCATTGAAATGAATTTTTACAGGACAACTGGTTACACGCAGGAGTGGATTTCTCAGTACCATCGCCACATTGGCCAAAATCTATCTTGACATTTTTTTTCCATTGCGGTCAGAGGACATTTTAAAACCTTATGGTATAGAAGAGGTCACTAACCTACAGCTTGACATCAAGATGAGAAACTCTGTCAACATTACAAACATGAACACATTAACACATTAAACCTGATTTAAAAAAAGTGTCAGACTGTTCCAGATGCATGTTTAAATGATTTTAATGTTACAGCTAGAGGGTTTGGTTCCAAGATTACAAATGGTCTCCAAGTAAGGTCAGTGGGGCAAAGCTAATAGCCTCAAGCCAGGTTGATGACATTATGTGAGACAAGTGCAGTCACACAAGTGATCCTCATATCAGGAAACCACAGCCATCAGCAATGGTGTTATCTGAAGAAATACCAGAGGCTTAATACAATAGCAATTATGATTGTGAATATAGCTGTAGATTTTGACAAATAGAAAAGCCATTATGTGCCTTTTGACTGCCCTGTGGTTGAGAAATTTTTGGGTGTTTTCTCAAATTAGTACCTCAGGTACAACGTAATGAAACTACTGAAAAGTGTTTGCCTCCCTGCAACAGGGAACATTTACTTTTCTTTAAAATGCAAGCTAATTCCACATTACTGTCCTGCCTCCAACTCCTTTGCTGACAGCACCCTAAAAAAAACCTGATTTTTAATAAAGGCTGTGTGTGTGTGTGTGTGTGTGTGTGTGTGTGTGTGTGTGTGTGTGTGTGTGTGTGTGTGTGTGTGTTCATGGTATGCATGGGTTAGTGGCCATTATGTTGTTATGTTTCTACATAAATGTATTTGGATTTTCGCAATGGATGTGTGTTTCTCCAGTAATGCAGTTGAAACTGAATAGTAAAAAAATTAGCAATCAAGCAAAAAAATTGAGGAAGAGCAGGAAAGTGCTATGACATTTGAGTGACATTTTAGTCACTGCATTTCCATGTTTGCTTGTGCCTGGTGATGGATACAAGAGGGGTCCCTTTGATTGAAAGGGAGATGTGAAAGATCTTTAAACAGATGAAAGAAGAGCACAACAGAATTTTATTCAGAGCTATTTCACAGCTGAAATACTGTGTCATTAGTTGCACTGTTTCCACTGCCCGGATCACCAGAAAAGGAAATTCAAACCACTCTGTCAAGCTGAAACCTTGGGAGCTGTGATGGTCTGTTTAAGTCCCCTCTGTGTCATGCTCAGCAACAGTGCCCTTTGAAACAATTCTCTGTAATCACAACAGAAAGGTTCAATTTTATGGTACAATACAGAATGTATCATCTTTTAGATCTCATATATTGAACATGTAAATATTGAATCAGTGCATCAAGGTGCTCACAACTGTGGTTTACTAAAATATTGGTGCATTTTACTCAACTTCAAAGATTGCAGTCAGTGTCATTTTTTCATTTGTAACATAGTATGTAGCATTGATTTCACAAATCAATCAAATCTTGGTGTATTTTCTGAATTGGGCTGGATTTATGATGAAACAGATATTCTACCTTATAAACATGAAAGAGCTACATGATATGAAAACAATACAACCATTACTGTAATGCAGGTATCCATTCTATCATATCCCTGCGGTAAACACTGTATGGTTTATGACAGCTTGTGAGTTAGCAACTGTAATGGGGGGGGGTAAACGTGATGACATCTAGCCAATGAACATTAGTGAGCAAGCAAACCCTATCCTGCCTGAGCAAATTAAAGTGATAGACATGACAGGGTACCTGTAAAATAAATTTTAGCAACACAGCAGGGTGGAACCCACCCCTGCATCCTGTTACTATTTTGGAATTCTCACTGGATATGTACAGGTTGATAACTGAATAGATTTTTTTAGAATAATTTTGTATAATTCTAGACAGTTACTTGAATAATAAAATTTTTTGACAGTATAGTGGGGCTCATTATGTTCTGGGGCCTCCCCCCACCACGGAGGCTGCGAGGTGTCAGCAACACCGGAGGCCAAATATGAGCATGAAGAGGGGTCATGAGGCAGTTTCCTCTCTGTGCAATGGTACAATGGTAATTACAGAATGGCCTCATTTAAAAGGGACCCCTATATTTTAAGTGACAGAATTTCTGTCATGACACATTGCAACACAGGTATGGCAATTTACAAGTTGGCAGGATGTCCTGCATACCCTTAGAGGTCTAAGAGTAAGGTGTTTTCCTACAGAACTAACCACTAATGATCCTGAGGCCAGTCTCATTATGGACATTAACCCTTAGAGCCCAAAAGCAGCAAATTGCAGCCATCTGAGGATACCTCATTCTCTGCTTAACAACTTGGTTATTTTTCCATGTAGAAACCTCCATTTGTTTTTTCATGTACAGGAGGCTTATCACTTTCAATATGTTGTCACAAAAATCATCAATAAACATGAAATTGGCTTCACAATTGTTGTGGGAAGTCTACCCATATTTTGTATCACCAGCACTCCTTTCATTTACTTAAAAAACTCCAATTTATCTCCATTCAATATCTCAGTTGCTTAAGGATGTAGAAACACTTTTTGCTGTATATAGCAGAATGTGGCTCATACATGGTGTTTAATCAGATGTCAATAAAAACAGGATTGTACACAACAAAAACATAATCTCCACCTATTGATAATTGCAGTATATTCACATACAAGTCTGTTATGAGGAGCAGGGTGAATCCAAACACAGAGATCACTCAGGCACAAAGGCTGGTTTCAAGAAAACATTTTCTTTCTGAAGGCTTGAGAAGCAGGCTTGGTACATGAGTGCATACACAAAGCATAGAAAACTCAAAACTGAGGATGACAGGATTTTATGAGGACGCCTGTTGGTCACTGTATGAAGCAGCAGTAGCCGAAACCCTGACAGGATGTTATGAGGACACCTGTTGGTCACTGTATGAAGCAGTAGTAGCCAAAACCCTGACAATGCCTCTCAGCTAAGCTGTCCGCATACATGACAGGACTCAAAGCAGTCTTTCTTCTTATCACTAATATAAAAGAAATATGAACTGATTTATTATTACATCTATTTGATTGTAATCAATTAAAATGTATAGAGTTAAGTACAATTATTTGTATCGATTTTATATCATTAGATAAGTAGATAGTTATTCATTTCTGTGATCTATAGCTGCATTAATCAGTATTATGTGAACAGTTATTTATATCACTTTATCTCACTTTAATACTTCTGAGCATATGTTTGCCTTGCACTCACTACAGTATATGTGTACTGTTTTAGCCTGTACTATATCCATACAGCCTACCTACCTGTTAAGTACTGCATAATTTTAATTTTTCAGTTCAACAGTAAACATAGTTCTTGTCTCTTGACTGTTAAACTTTGTAACATTAAGTGTTTGAATGGCAAATGCTACAATTGGCAACTATAGTAGGAATAATCCCTATTGTGTATCATTTTATCAATGATGGGAGAAAAGTGGATTTTCATTTAAAAAAGAGCCTCAAATCAAATGAAGAAGGGAACATCCATTCCAACCACTAACAGAGGGACATGAGTTCAGGAAACAAAGAAAGAGACTTTTTGAATAATTACACAACTGAACAGAAAATTAATTGAAAATGGCTGGATGCATGGGACAAATGGATGGTTTTGATAGCTGGGTGGAGGAGTGAACTACATATATCGAGAGACTTGAACAGGATTGCTTGGCTAGTGACATTAAAGATGAAAACAAGTGGCGGTGTTGCTTAGCTTAGGGAGCTAGAACCTACAATTTGTTACATAGTTTTGGCACCAGCAAAGGAAATTGTTAATGTATTCTAGAACCATTTGAATCTGAAATCACTGGTCATTGCGGAACATTATTGCTTCCATAAGCAAAGGAACAAGACAATGGCAGATTACATGTTAGAGCTCAGAGGGCTCATAGAGCATTGTGAATTCAACCTGAATTTAACTGATTCCCTTGGAGACAGGCTGGTGTACGGGTCGCATAATGAGCGAGAAGCCTTTAACTCTAACTCATGCAATGGAGATTGCTATCTCAGTGGATATTGCTGCTAAAACACAGTTGCATTGCAGCATAAAATGAGAGTGAACTGCACTGTACGTAAGTTAGAGGAGAAATGTGAAAAAACTGCTGCTTGCTTTCACTGTGGAAGGAAGTCCCACAATCCTGCTTGTTGGTCCAAAGACAAGGAGTGTCAACAGTATCACACACCAGGTCACATGCAGAAAGTGTGAAACAACACAACTCTAAGATGAATCAGGGTTCTGTCAGCACCCCTGCTCCATAGCTTTCCCAGCATTATCCTGTGAGAGTTAGGAAACCTCCAGAAAGATTTAAGTTCACTTAAAGAAAAAAAAATGTTCAAAAGAAAATGTGAAAGGACTGTTGTTATTGTACCACACTTGTGTTATTGCTCTGTTACATTGTTACTTTCTTACAATGGTTGAAGTAGTAGCCTGTTTACACTTTTCAGTTGTGTTTGTGGGCATCAATTTTGTAAGGGAGGAGTTATGTATTGCGTAGTTTTATGGCACTACTCTGGTGTTACACACTGGCACAGGTATATGTTAATGAGTACTGCCAGACATATGATTGCTGTTTTCCTCTTATAAACATTGTAATGATAAGTGTTTGAATGGCAAACACAACATTACTGTATATTCTTCCTTATGCCTGCAGTCAATTAACAAAACTGGGGGTATGTAGTGCTCAGTTCAAAAACCTAATCCGCTTTGAGAGGTACTGTGTTAAGGAATTGGCTGTAAACTGTGAATGCACAAGAGGCAAGAAGGGATTGGCTGCACATGTTAAGCAAGTCATAACACAAAAGGTTCAAAAGCAATTCCGTGATTTGAAACATCAGACATGTAAAGTGTGAAAAACTGAGTAAATGAGTTTCTCAGTCCCTAAGAATTACTTTAATGTGATGTGGCATGCCATGAAAATAAAAATTTAGCTGCCCATGAAAAAGTGTTGCAGTGTCTTTAATTTTGTATTAGTACCATCTTATAGGCCTATTCGACTGATTCCAATCACAGCCACAATAATTATATATCTAATAAATAGGTCTATGTCACGGGTAGAGACACAGTGCTATATAAACATTTTGTCTGTTTACTGGGAATGTTCAAGTAACCTAAAATGACCTAATGTTAATGGTACATTTTTTGCAGCTGTCTAGTTCCAGTAAGTTATTGTTGCAGTAGCAGATTGGCATCTTACCTTGCGGCCTGACTTTTTTTGTATGTGCCTAGTAGTGACCAATAAAACTGTCAATGAAGCTTTGACTGCTTATTCCATCCACATGGTGCAGAAAATAATGCAAAGTCATGAAAGTCACTTGTATTGACATTTCTTAAATTTTATTTGGAACAAGCTCTCAAAAGGTGAGTAAAACATACATACAAGAGGGAATCCTTGACTGACCAATCTTAATTACCCCATAATTTTTGTATCTAAAAGAATAATAGCATGGTTCATCACATGGAAATGTTAAGGGCCTAAGCAAAAAAAAAATGGCAGTGTGATCTTCCCTGTTAAAATTCCTGTTATTTTATTTTTTTTCTAAACACAATTAACCACAGTAAAAGCAGCTGCTTTCATAATAGGCTTTTTACTGCACAGTATATGTCAATAGTGCAACAACAACAACAATAATAATAATAATAATAATAATAATAATAATAATAATAATAATAATAATAATAATTGTACTTCATGTACAATTAATGCATATTAGCTAGCAAAATGCTAACAACAATAAATGCTAACTGTACAAATATTGATTGATAAGAAAAACAAAGAGAAAAACTTACAGTCTTACAATAGCAGCCTACAGTGTCAACAGAGCTATTTGCTCAAAATGGTGTTGATGTCTGGACTACACAAGTCTTGCCTTTGAGTTTAAATACAAAATGCATTCACAGAATGTGAAGTGAGAGATGTACAAACAGCACCATAGTTTAATAATATTGCATATCAGCTTATCATATCAGCTTCCTCATGTCCAGGTCAGGGCTGTTGATGGCAATTTCCATTAGACAAATTACAAATTAATTCTGAACAAAATGATAAAAGTGTGGATAGCTGTTTCAGATACTGAGACATCTTCCTAAAATTGAGGAGAGTCCAAAACATCAAATTCGGCACAGCTCATAGGATTAACTAAGGTTTCCAGCCAAGTGACTTTGCATGTGTGAGGAACTTTGCTTGGAGTAAGTTGGAGATAAAGATAAAAGTATTTATTGTTTGTAAGTACACATACGCACACATTTTAAAATATTAATATAAATAATAATAATAATACAATATTATAAAGGGCTTTTAAGCACTGAGCTAACCATAGAGTGCTGATTCCCTCTCTGATTTGCAAATGAACATTCTCTACACAAAGGTCAGGTGCAGGGGTGTTTCTTGTTTTGAAAAGATCAGGGGCTAAGTCAAGTTTGCCTGGGGCTTGTTTTTTTTTTTGAAGGGAGATAGGCATCGGTAGGTTGGGGAGGTTATATCTACCTTTATAATAAATAAATATTATTACACACACACATTCAAAGGTTATTATGCTACTTGTCTTTACACAGTCTGTTGTTTTGCTACAAACACCTCCTTTTTCAGGGCAAAAATATTCGGGGCTAGGCTTAAAATATTCGGGGCTACAGCCCCGAATCATCGGACCTTATGTCACCACTGGTCAGGTGTGTTTGAAGTTTGCTACTTATATGATTTTGGGGACTTCCTCACTCATGGCTAGGTTGACATCGCTCTTCCATGCCTTCCAACATAAACTTATTAACAAGGTTTTATTGATTTATGGGCTGTTGTCTGCTTAGTCTGCTGAGTTGCTTGAGATGAATATTGTGATGTCCCCTGCCAGTTTGAAGCACATTTGCAATTGTGAGTCAATGATTGTTTTGTGATATCGCAAATGCAATAAACAATATTAACATTAACTTTGTTCTCTGGAGATAAATATGGTTTCTACAGAGAAGTATTTACTTTAACACTCCTCATGAATTAGCCATAACTAATACGATATCATATACAGGGTAAGAAGCAACTTATGCAGACATCCACCCTCACACCCCTGCCTTCCCTGGGAGATTATGAAGCACACAGAAGCGTATTGTAAAATGGCTGAATTATATTTCTATATGTCTTGACTCCACAGCCTCAGTATGCTTTGTTACTAAGGCAGTAGAACTGGTAGTTCTGCAATTCTAATAGAATGATCCCTTGAGGAAAACTACCCTGCAACCCCGCAACTACACAACCCACACATAATTACACAGAAGCTGTGTGTTGTCTCAAGGTTTAACATGGAGGGATGCTACTGCAGAATTTGAGAAGAATATGTTTAATGCAAAAGAATTCCATCTGTGGATTACAAGTAGGTTTACCTGCTTAAAAATGGTGAAACAGTACATGCATGTGATATATGTTAAGCATGTTTGATAAAGCTGTTGTACATCCAACCAAACGTGTTTCATCATTTTAACTTTTTAATGCTTATTGTCTATTTATAGACATGTTACTGATAAAATCCAATTAGTGGCACATGTTAAATGATACTTTTAAGGTCTAATAATTGTCAAAGGAAAGAGTCACTATGCATTGGGAGCTGTTATGTATGATCCAAAGGCAGACATAAGGAGGGATATTTTAAACAGAAACAATCAGTTGCATTCAAATAGATCATTGAATACCCTGGAGTTGTGACAGTTGGATTGATAACGCAAGTGATGGCATACACCCTGGGAAACAGGAATACAGTTGGAATCAAACTGAAACATTTGTTACAATGTAACAAATGTAACAAATGATTAGACCAACCTTTGGCTTTGGATTAGTATGATATTGAATGCAGTCAAGTGAAATCTTTGATTCCTTTAAGTCTGAGATATTTGTTCTCAGATAACCTACCATAAACAGCATGTCATGGAAATATGCTAATATTAGAGTGTCTGTTGCTCATAAAAGAAATATCTGCTTTGAAAACTCAGCTCCTTGTCTTTCAAGAGCATCCTTGAAAGATGATTCATAATCTTATCTTGCCTTCATTAATTACTTTTAAGGTGGGGTTATTGGATTTAAGGCAAGCTGTAAAAATAAAATTAGAGGCAATTTGATATCAGAGTTATGTAGAGGTGTAAGAGGGCCTCAAGGTCACGTGATAATGCAGTACAGACAGTGGATCTGCTTAAAAGTATTGTCCACTGCTGACCTTTTCATTAGAGGTTCTATCGATTTGCTTTTCCAAGACTTTGCACTTTATTTGAAACTCATGTCTTTGATTTGTTTGTTTGTTTGTTTGTTGTTTAGTCTAAAGGTTTTAGGTGTGTAACTCTTTTCTCCCTTCTGATTTGGACGTCACCTGACCGCTGAATCTGAGGGCACAAAAACTCAATACTTAACAACTCAAAACGACTACATTTTAACATGACTTACACACTTTTCAATATGTATGGTGGTACATGGACTGCAAATGGTGTGGAGTTACACACCATTTGCAGTTCCTTCATTAGGCTCCTTCTAAAGAGGTGTTCGCCACTATGTCCAGGGGCTCCTGGTTCTGAAATTAACTGTGCATTGACTCTTTGCATACAAAGAGTGGAATAAATGATTTGAAAGGTTGAATAAAAAGTGAAATGTTTCCCTTCTGGTCATCACGATGAATGATATCAGATATATATATCACAATGATCAATTTTAGTGTTATTGAGAAATTAAAATGAAAATTTAAAATGAATA
Organism: Megalops atlanticus; assembly: GCA_019176425.1. Lineage (NCBI taxonomy): Eukaryota > Metazoa > Chordata > Actinopteri > Elopiformes > Megalopidae > Megalops > Megalops atlanticus. Next base: position 21,238,100 of record CM032881.1, read on the forward strand.
AAATTGAACACAATTGTTCTGGTTCTGTTATAATATACATAGAATTCAATGCTAAAATAAAATATGTCTGACACTGGAATACTTAGAACCCGTATTAGTCAAAAATATTGCAGTGGTAGCAGTAGTGGTGTGTGTGTGTGTGAGAGAGAGAGAGAGAGAGAGAGAGAGAAATAATGCAGTTAAGTATATTCAGGATTGCATATTATTTGCTTTGCAACTTTTAGACTGAATTTCACAGAAATACAAACAATTATTTGCATTGTTCAAAAGCAACAGGTCATGATAATCAGTTTAGCAACCTGTTTAAACTGGCTATGCTGATTCACCCTATCACATAACCCTCAGATCTGTCTCATTACTACTATTAGCTAAGGAGTCACACATGCCTAATTACTGAGCTTTAAAATAGTTATGGGGCTGGAGCAGCAGTTAGTTGGTTGTGGAGTTGAGCTATCAGTAGAGTAGTTGGCTTTGTTTGTGGCTGTCCAGGCTGGTTTCTGTTTTATAGTATTTTTACTTTTAATATAAGTATTAAAAACTATTTGTTTTTTGGAAAAAGGTCTCCTTATGCTGCTTTATGTGTGGTGCATCAGCCAGGACTGTCACAAAAACTAATTACTGAAACAATAGGGGAGATGATTATCATTGATCTGTTGTCTTATTCAAAATAGAAAACAAAGGTTTTCACAAAGTATTCAGTGCAGTTGCACAGTGTTAGTAAACACCTTCATATCTGACTTTCACACAGTTATGTACCACAACTTATGGGAATGTGAAAGGAAAAGTAAAAAAAAAATCCCCCTATGGCTACCAAGGGAGGTGCTGTGAACTATACAGCTAGTATTTATTACAAGAGCATACCTACCAGTCACAGCATACTGGATAGAGAAAGAGAAAAAGTCAGGCTGGAACAATGTCACGTGTGATCGTTGGCTCTAATTAGCATGGATATCATTGCAATTCCTGCTAGAGCACCTCCAGAAGATGTTGAGAAATTGGTGGACTGATATTGATGGCAAGTTCTCAGTGGGTTTCTTTGCACAAAAAATGTAACTAATATAGTCTGGGAAATTCTTGTCAGGGTTTACATACATATTTGGTGTGTAGCTCATACACTGTGCATATTGGTAATAGGGTCAGTGCCAGGTAATGTGATAATTCTGAGCAGAATTACAGCATTTGTGTATTGTTCTGGAAAAGTACAGTGTGTCTATCAGATGTACATATGGGAAACCCCATATGTTATGTTCACCAGGTTGTTGGAGCAGAAAAAAAAAAAAAAACATTGGCAATGATGGGAATAGTCTTGCATCTGGAGGGCTCATTAACAAACTGTCAGTAAAATTTCGCAAGTTCCTCCATAACTATGTGTAGCAGATTAGGTTTTCCTCCTCTCTCTGCTTAATTGTCTCCGTGCTGGGTTTGCTAATTGTCCTTGTGCGGAATGTGCTGATTTACGGGTGTTTTAATCGTCGGGCGGTCCCTCTTCAGCATTATATCTCGGTAGGTGACCGCTTTCTGGATGTGCACTTGCTCTCACTCCCTTTCATTCTTGGGGAACTTGGTTTCCATGTTGGTGGCGTGTACAGTTTGGCTTGGATGGTTGAGTTACCATGTCTTTTCGCAATTTGTTTTCCCATGGCGTTAAGGTACGTGCTTTTACCGTTTTTTTTTACTGTACGGTATACTTATAGCATCAGTCGCTAGCGTTATATTTTCCCTGCTTCCTTGCTTTGTAGCATAGTTTGCTCGTCTCTTTGCTGCGGATACGGAGTAGGATTGTTCTGCTGTGAGGCAGTTTTGCTTTCATTCAAGGTAGGCTGGTTCATTTTATTTTGTCAATGTTTTTGGGTTTCCTTTGTATTTTTAGCTAATATAGCTTTCTCCCTCTCAGTATCTGGGCCGCTGTGAGTGACTGAGCTGTGGCCTTTGCAGCTCTCACCCCTCGCCGTTTGGGAAGCTGCGCCTGCTCCCTGGCATTCATAGTTCTGGCTGTGCATGACGGTGGATGGTACTTTCCACATGCATGGCCGCCTCCCCCCGGTGGCACTGCTGTTTCTACTTTGATTTTGCTTTTGTCTCTACGCTGATGTTTGCTGTATTGTCCCTACATTTGTTGTGATTATCAGTTTTGATGTCTTTATTAATTGGTTCTCCTTTGCCTGGCGCGTATGTGGCTGAGCAAGGGCTAACTGCTTTATTTTGTTCCTTTATTTTTGATTATTTAGAGATCTGTGTCTTTGTATTGCCATTCTGCACTTGTGTTTTCAGAGGATTGTTTCCTGTTCAGTGCATAGGTGGCTAAGCAATTGCTGGCTGCTCCATTTTTCTCTCCTAATTTTGTTGGTTTTTGTTTTCTATTTGGTTTAACTAGTCTGGAACTACTGTGTGTCCTTCAGTTACAGCTGACCCTTGGGTTGTACTTATTTGGCCCAGTATACAGTGTTGGGGTGGCCGGAAAGGCAACGCTGGTGTTCATCCTGGCTAAAAAGATAAGTGGCCCTTGTACTCTATAATTACCCATTGTCCCTTGCCCCCTCCCCGCACAGCGTGATTTTAACTTTCTGTTGCTTTCTCCTCTGTTTTGCTGGACAGGAGCTGTGGGCCTAGCGGTTAGCGGGCTGTCTTCCCTGGTGGTGGAGTCCCTTCACTGGTCCTTTACTGTGGAGCACTTAGGGTGTTTGGATTGTGATGTGTATTCATGTGTGGTGTGTAATATTAGGAACCTCTTCCTTCAGCTAGTCTCTTTTGCCATGGGTGGCCCCAGCCCTGCACCTGGTTTTCTCTGCTTTTATTGTTAGGCTACTGGGCCTATAGGGCATTGTGTAATATTCCACCTGCAGCTAATTTGTTGCAGTGTTCTGTTTGTGTGTTAATGTTTGTGTCTGCCTAAGCTGTTGTTTGTGTACTGCCTTGTCAATTGTGGGTTGTCTGACTGTGATTTTTAAATAGAATTGTTGTGTTTTAAACAGAATTGTTAATCAATTGTTGGGGTTGCCTGTCTGAATTTTTAAATAGGATTGTTAATAAAATTTTATACACTTTGTGAAATCACGTCTCTGGTCTTTGAGTGTTTTGAACCTGCGTGGTCCTTTTGGCCTCAGTGGTTGAATTTAAATTCCTTGGGGTGAAATTCCCCTAGGTGGCATAGTCGACACTACAAATCCTTCCCCGCTCCTGCCACATATGCAAAAATCTTCTGAGGTTCAAAGTCATTCTTACTATGTGTGAGGACTCAGCAAGACTGTTCTCAGTAAACCCTTTGGCAACTTCAGTTAAATCTCAGGAGCTTATATGTCTATAAACTTGTGTGCCTTTGTCTTTTTTGTCACTGCTACCTACATGTAGGCCACTCTGTCAGACCCCTGGATCAAACCTCTGCCCATGTCACTTCCTGATGAGTCAGTGCATGCAAGATTGTGGGTGGTGTTATTGGGAAGGTGGAAGCATTGGGCATTGTTTGTATAAACATGGCATAAAATATATTAGACCACAACATCAGGCCACTGACAGGGAACAGGCTTCACAGTACAGTGATGCTTCATTTCTTCAGCAAATCCATTCAGTATTTTGTTGAATTGTCACAGTCTTTGTTCCTTTTTTTCCCTCCCCAGTACCAGTACTGAATTAAAAAGTTCTACAAAGACACCATTCTTCATTCTAGTTAAATTTGTCTTCTTTTTTGTGATCTATAAAATTAAGATTTCTTAATTAACAATAAATCAATGAAGGCAAATAAAGTAGTTCAGGTTCAAAAGCCCTTAACCTGAATAAAAACGGTAGGATGGTGTAACTATAACTTTCAGAGCATCAGAGCAATACATTTGAAAAGCAAAAACTTTCATGTTTATAGTGGCACTGGTGTGAAGGTGTTGAACAAGGTTTGTCGTGGTTCCTTTTTTGATAACTTGGCCATAAAATGTAATATAGACAGTTGTAGAGACAGAATTGACTGGTGTTGATTTCTTAAGTCCTAACATAGGCCAAACCACAGTTTGAAAATTAGAATACAAATTAGAAATTGAATGTAATCACAAGTAGTTGTCCGATTAATTGGGAAAGGGGCTACAGCTATGAATTAATCAAACAAACAAAATGAAAAACAGGGAGTACTCAGGGGAAAGACCAAGCATGAGTTACTGTATACATTATAGCCCGACAGTGGTCACATTATAGTTTGATCATGAACTCTCAGTGCAAAATGGAATCAAATATTTCAGCCATTTCACCATAATTTTGCTGAGATTTTAAACACCAACTCTGACTATGACAAGCAACAAACTGCAACCAAGGTTGCAAATATCTGTGCAGTAGGTTTAGTAAATAAGATGACTCAAATATAACAGCAATTTTATCAGTGCAAAAACCTCTCAAATACAAAACAAATTACAGAGTAGTTTATGCTTAAAATTTTAAATGATTTGCACATAGTACTATTCTATTTTAGTAAAATGATTGAAACATTGACTTAATTTCTTAATTGGATTTAACTGGCATTTGTATAGTAACACACTAGCACCCTATAGCTAGGTGCCCTGTAGAATCAACCAAATGGATAGCTGTAGCCATCCTTTCTGTCAAAGCTGGCCCCCAGCTTGCTGGGCTACAGAACCCCACCTCACACCCACAGCCTCACTCACTAGGCCCTCCCCACTCACTATTGCCCCACTATTGCCCTGCTCACACCACCACTTTTTCCCAGGGAGCTCACAATTAAGCCCACTCCCCAAGTATCCTCACATGTACCCAGGAAATGCAGAAAGGGCAAACTGCCCCCCCACCCCACTTACAAAACTAAGGTAAGAATTCTTGATTTATAAATATGTAAGTATGAACAAGATTCACATATTACAATGATTAACAGATCTAGGCTAGGATAGATACGGTAGACTAGCTAAAGCACATTAGTCCAACTGCTCAAGCAAGCAAAAAGCCATGTTTGATTTGTACCATTTGTCACTTGACGTTAATGTGGTACTCTCTTCTCTGCATTTCTGCCAAAACATAAAAAACACCTTCTGGGTCAATTGCTCTGTCAGCTAGCTTAGCTGCGCTTTAGAACTGTACTACTTAAAATGGAAGTATCACGAATTTAATGCGCAGCTGTGTGTTAAACTAAATGTGATTGCTGTGTAACAACACGCACGGGTTCAGCTGATTCGCAGTTAAACAGTCTGGAAACCAGAAGCTGGAGATCTACCCAGAACCAGAGCCCGTCTGTATAGATATTCTCTGCCAGAACATATAGTTAACAAGAATGCCACTTAATGACATAATTTAGGATTCTTTGCGAGTTGGATCCTCGATGTAATATAAATATTATACGCTATTGTAATTGCTATTAAGCTGCGTTTTTACCGAACGCAAAGCGAAATGTTTTGCTTTTCTCGCACGGGTTTGATTGCTTGTCTGAAAAATGAACAAGCGAAATACGCCCATTTCGCATCGCTCGCGGTTTCGCCATGATTAACTCCACCCATTCGCCTCCTGCCACTGACTTTTCATGCATTTGCGTCGCTTGTAAATTTCGCTTCGTGTTTGGTTAAAACGCAGCTTCAGGCTTATATCTTATATAATTGACTTCACATCCGCCAAAAATAAAGTTTATTTCCCTGCAATAAATAAGACCCTTCCTGGATCCTGTCATCATTGAAGTGTCTGAAAGGGAACTAAAGTTACTACTTTATTGTAACCCTATATTTATAAGCATTTTGGTCTGGATCGTATTTGAATGATTATCATTTCTCAGGGACGTGCATAGACATTTGTTTTGGATAAGAGTGGTCAAAAAGTCACCTCTAGTGGCTGATATGAGATTTCTTGACGACACAGCAACTGAGATCAAGCTAAACCTCAGCAGTAGGTTAAAACACAGGCACCGATGACACAGCAATGGGGTTTAAGAAGCCATGCGACTTTTTCTGCAACATGCGCGTTTAAAACCGTGTTAAACTCTAAACCGCAGCTAAGCTAACGACAGAGCAATTGCCCCTGTATGTTGAAAATGATCACATCAAACAGAAAGAAAAGAAGCCACACACTTAGGCTACAAGGTTAGGATTGGCTGGCAAGTCTGTCACTGTCAGTCCCTCCAATCACTGTCTCACTTGTTACCTGTTATATTCAAGAGTTATTTGCAGAGTACAGATGCAAAATACAGAGAAAAGGTTTATTTCAGTCTGCCCTGGGGAGACTGGCTTGAGTCAATAGGTTTGCAAATTTAATACTAGTTATCTTCACTTATACCAAATAGGATCAACCTTAGTGTAGGCTTACTTTCATTGCAACTTGTAGCATTGTTTTTAGCTTTGTTATAGGGTCAAATCACCACCCAGGTCAAAAAATATTGGGTTTCTTTACACAACATGTACTCACCACTGGGCAGATTGCTGAAGACACAAATGTATCTCAAACAGCAAAACAGAGAGGAATAAAGGAAAGATGTATTTGATTATGCTCACGTTATGCATGAAAGTAAACATTTTTATTAAAGAGGTGTCTGCCATATTGTAATTAATATTGTAATTAATGGCTTTCTCTGAAATTGATACACCCTGTAATTGTGAAGTATGGAATTGTTCAAACCAAATGTGGTCAATTTACACTAATCAGCTAATTACCTCATCACAGCACCCTAATATTTTCCTGTTCCATCTGTCAACTACAGCCTGATTTTTCAGTGTAGACTGCATGTGACTGTAACAACCCTGACACATTCAGTTGTCTTTTAGTGTTATCCTTACAGTCAAGGGTCAAGACCTCTCTCAGTGCCACCCCATCTGGTGGATGTGGGAGAGTGACTGAGCTAACTACCATCTGACACTCTTCCTCCAACATCCCCCCTTTCACCGATGTCCCTGTCTGGGGAGACACAAATGATAAAAAGCACGGCCATGGAACATGACACAGGTTCCCTGGCAGAGAACATGGTCACTGAACATGCTTGTCCACTGGGGGCTCAGTGTGGCATGTTGCCAAATCAGTGACCTCAAGCTGAGCATTTTTCCTTCCTCCTGCTCCATGTCCTGGTAAACTTTCAGGAACTAATTCCCTGACACATAACTTCACACATGCTCCACTGCATTTCTCAGTCCAGAGAAAATATTTAACTCTGAAGAGGAAACAAGGAACATGGGCACATCTCAACTAGACATATTTGGCATTTGAAACACAATGACCTTAGGATATGTTTGACAATGTTGCAACACGTTCAGACACACAAATTGTGGTGCATCTTAACATAAAGTCCTATATTGTACTGTAGATAAGTAGATGAAAAAGTGAAAATCATTAATTGGCGCCCATGTTTAAATGACTTTAACATTCTCAAATGTCTTTGTGCAGACCCCATCAATTTGTCTGAAAAAAGGAAATAGCCTTTAAAAAAGTACGCACACACTTGGCTGCAAAATAGACCAAGGGATCAATATTTGTTGACCATGTTACTGTATCAGCTCATTTGACAAATCCAATTCAATTATCTGAGGGAGAGGGAGAAAAATACATCTATCCAGTACTGGAGACCAAGAGATGGTTTTACTTTAGAGAAGGTGAGAACCCTTATTCCCTCCATGCCCTGCACCTAGATATTTTGTCAATATATGGTCTGGACTGAAAAATAGATCTGACTGCTAAGTGACACAAGCTGTGGGGAAACCTGCACCCAAGAACATTTTTGTCAATATTAAAACATGGCCTATATCTCTCCTGGGATTATATGGAAAAAAATAGTGCATTTGGTGTTCAAAATCACATAATTCTATTTAATAATGTGTTTTTGAACATCAGTTATATTTGTCCATAGAAGTCCATAAAATGTATGCATACAATGAGGTCCAGGTCTTTCCCTATTGTACTCTTCATGTTGTAATATCCCCTTAACAGAAGTGTATATATGCAGATCAAACATTCATGTAGAAAGAGGGAGCATAAGGATGAGAGTTTTTCAAGATAATGCAGTCTCTGCTCTGCAACCTGTTCAAGCGAGGTTTGCTGAGGTGGTGGCACATATTTAGTGTGTCTGCTCGTATATGTTTTTTGTCACATTACTACCAGGCCCTTAAAGAAGTCTTAAAGCTGACATGATTTATTTTTCAGTCTTCAGCAAGAGCTGCAGTGTCTCACAGGAGCCCCTCTGGAAGGGGATAGGAATGAGGACGGAATATTTTTCATAGGCATGATATCCATACAGGTCTGTGAAGGATGTATTCATGATCTTTGTAAAACTCTTCAGCACAATTATTTTGAGAATTATAAGCACAAAAGGTATGAATACAAGAAGAGAGCACTTCACCTGGAGTGTGGGAGATATGCAAACTTTTTCAAATTGCACCTAATCAGTTTTGCATCCTACAGATAGTTTCAGATTGCAGATGTTGATATGACATGGTGGTTTGAAAGTCACTCACATCCAATGCTTTGGCTCATTTCGATCAATCTGTATGTGATTCACCAAGGACAACAAAGAATGTCCTTTACCACATTGCCTTCAAAGCCATATATGATTGCAATACTACAAAGAGGCAGTTGAAACAGCATATTGAACTGTATTCAGTCTCAAAGGCACAAGAAATTCAAATTCTCTGTGATAAGGATTTAAAAGAAAATAGAGAAAATGGCAGTATCTCATTAAATTGAGCCGTGTTGATGTCTGCCTAATAAGAGACATTCTTGAGCTTGAGAAATGAAAGGGATGTTATCCACATAAGCCCTGTAGTATTTCAGTAGACTGAGACATAGAGTAATTTTTTTGTATTTTGGAACATTGTAACCTCTGAAATAGTGCCACATTTGAACAGAAATAATGCATGGATTTACAAATGGGTTTACAGAAATGATAATCATTCATGTATATACAGTGTGTATGTATATATATATATATATATATATATATATACATACATACACACTGTATATACAACAAACAATTTAGTGAGCGAACACATATGTGGCCCATATCCAGACAGCATTTGATAATCATCAATAATCATACAGTGTGTATATATATATATATATATATATATATATATATATATATATATATATATATATATATATACACACACGCGATAAAATCAAAGATAAAATTAGCTAGAATTTTTCCAATCTAGTGTTCTAATCGCACCAGTTTTAGCATACGCGCGAAACGGCTAATCACACCGGTGTGACCGTACGCGCGAAAGGGTCATTCCATTATGCTAAATAATTAATGGACTAATTAACATTAACTAATTGCAAATTTAAGGCTATACGCAGCTAAATAAATATATTGTCATATGCGCTATTAGGCTTATCCAAGTGTTCGCGGGCACTGGGGAAGCTAAATTACCTCGACAGCATGTTTAACTTCATGTTCTGTTTTTTATTTATCATTTGTTATTTTTTATTTATCAAGTTATTGTGTTGGTGTTACAGGTTCATAAGTTGTGTTATGTTATACTGTGTTGAAATAAATTAACAAAATGTTCAGTCTCCTTGCTGGTTGTTCCAACACATTCAGAATCATTACCGCTTCGTGCGTGCGCTTGTAAAATTTTTATTTTAAAGGCTTATTATTAGGGTTTTGTATTTCTCTGTAACGAAGCACAGTGTTAACAATGTTACTTATAACATTCTTTCTCAGCCCCGAAAATCAAACCATAATCTGATGCCCCAACAAAAAAACAATATATATTTAAATAATTAAATTAATATCATAAACGTGCGATGACTAGTCAACTAATGGCTTGAACTAACGACTACTAGTCGATTAGGAGTATCTTTGGTCGGGGGCAGCCCTAATATGAAGAGACTGTAGCTTCTGTTGAGGGTCTGCCTCATCTTGGAGAAAAGTGTAGTCAGACTGATGGTGATCTGCGGAGCTCACTGGCAGGTTGGGCAGTTGAATTTGGTATTTCTCTAATGGCTCTGTCAGCACTTCTCAGCATCCTTAAAATCTACCACCCCTCTCTGCCAAAGGATGGACGAACGTTGCTGTAAACAAAAACAAGCTACAGCACTAACAATGTAGCTGGTGGCGTGTTCCATTATTGTGGAATTCTAAATTTTTTTGGGAAAATCCTAGATAAAGTGTGGCCTACTGTGCCAAATGGACGTGCCTTTAAACTGCAGTTGAATTTTGATGTTCTACCCCTCTGCAAGAGTACTAGTACACAGTTTTGGCCGATTCTTGGTACGTTGCAAGGATATACCAAGAAAGCAATGTTGATTGGACTGTTTTGTGGTGCTTCTAAGCCAAATTCATTGGCTGAGTATCTTCATAATCTAGTTCAAGAGTTGAAAATGTTGAAAAGTGGGTTTCTGTTCAAGCAGAAAACCTTCTTTGTGAATGCTGTTTCTGTTGTGTGATACCCCAGCCCAAGCCTTTATCAGAGGTGTGAAGTCACACATTGCATACCATGAATGTGACAAGTGTCACCAAACAGGTGTCCACAAATCTAATCGAATGACATTTCCTGAGGTCAATGCAAGGTGCAGAACTGATGACAGTTTTATACAAGCAACAGATGAAGAACACCATGTCCATCACTCACCTCTTGCAGATGTTGGCATTGACATGGTCGCTTGCTTCCCATACGATTATATGCACCTGGTTTGTCCGGGTGTAATGAGGCGTCTCTTCGATTTATGGATCAGCACCACTGGCCCCTTGCGCTGTCGCATTTTGTCTAGTCTAGCTTCCATGGTTTCAGATAGACTTCTTGCACTGAGAAATTACATTCCCAGTGAGTTTGCTCGAAACCACGGGCACTAGCTGAACGATGTAGGTGGAAAGCCACAGAACTACGTCAATTCTTGTTATACACTGGTCCGGTTGTGCTGAGGGGTGTGCTAAAGCCTCAGATCTATGACAACTTCATGCTTTTTTCAGTAGGTGTGTACATTTTGTCAAGTCCAAAATATTGTATAGAGATGAATGATGTTGCTGACACTCTGTTGGTTTCATTTGTTGAACACTTTGGCCGGCTTTATGGTGAAGAGTTTTGGGTTTACAATATTCATGGTCTGGTGCATCTCAGTGAAGATGTCAAAATCCATGGCAATTTAGATCTTATATCAGCATTTCCCTATGAAAATTTCTTAGGAAAACTTTAAAAATTGGTTTGGGGGCCATGCAATCCTTTGACTCAGGTGATACACAGATTATCAGAGATGGAAAATGGCAGCTACAGTTGTGATGTTAAAGAGGCAACTCAAAAACTGGATAAAGAGCATATGGACGGGCCAGTGCCAGAGTGCTTCTCACGACAAGTTTGTCAATTTAAAGTGATTGCTATTGATGATATAGTTGTGAAGCCCAAAGAGAGAGATTCTTGTCTCAAAATTGATAAGTTGGTTTCAGTCTGAAACATTGTTGAGGATAAAGGAATAGTGTACATTGTGGGCAATGAATATAAACATGTGGAACACTTCTTTAAATATCCAATTGACTCAAAAGAGTTGGGAATTTATGTGGTTTCCAACCTCTCCACCAATGTCAAGTGTTTCATGATTGGAAAGAAGCGGTGAGATATGTGAGATTACCACTCCTGCATTGAGACCAATAACCCTCAAGTTGCTCTTGTATTTTAGTTGGCTAAGGAATATATTTATGTGGTCATAGTTGCTTCTTTTCAGATGTTTCATATTGTTGTCTTTGACAACACAAATGAGGTTGTAGTTGTGCCTTCAGTCTGGATAAAAAATGGAGAGTGCATGTAGCCTCCAAATAAAACAGATGTAGCAAAAGCTGTAAAATCCCAAGAATGTCCTGCAGACAGATGGAAGCCCCATAAGGCCAGAATTATTTTCACATCATGTAAGTTAAATTCTGTCACCTCTACCTTTAAATTGAACTAATGGTATGTCATGTATTACTTAAAATTACTTTTGTTTTTTTATATTATTTTTCCAGATAACTACAATGAAGCTAGGCTTAAACTACCTCAAGCTGTTGATCACACTGACCTTGGAAGTGATGGAGAGGACTCACCAATTAAACCTAAAAGAAAAAGAATGTATGTTTTTTGGTTGTTGTTGTTTTTTATTAATCTGTGGTGCACAAAATTTGCAAATAATTACATTTCTTGAAATTATTAAATGTGTTGTTAGACACAAGAACATTCTTTTCCCTGGGGAATATGATGACGATGTTGAGATGGAAGGCACCCTGAAAGTAACATTGCCCAATGCTCCAAAGATCCCTAGGCAGCACAACAATCCTGCATTAGACCCAGGGAAGCAAAACAGCCCCAAGCTCCACTCAAGTGGCCACAGTAGTCCTGACCTCCACCCAAGTGGCCACAGCAGCCCTGACCTCCACCCAAGTGGCCACAGCAGTCCTGAGCCACACCCAAGTGGCCACAGCAGTCCTGAGCCACACCCAAGTCAGCAATCCAGCACTACCAAGTTTCCTTCAAGCTGGCACACCAGCACTGAGAGCCATACACCGAGGTACACCAGCAGTGAGATCCGTCCACCGAGGCACACCAGCAGTGAGATCCGTCCACCGAGGCACACCAGTAGTGAGATCCGTACATCGAGGCACACCACACCTTCTCTAGTCCCATCAGGGCACCCTGAGCCACACCAGACCAGGGAGCAGACATCCAGTTTGCAAACTTGTGAGTATTCACTACTGTTTGTCATAGCTATGGAAATGTCAGGCGGTGGTTTGGGCAGCCCGGGGAGTTGCATGTGGGCGTGGCACAGCATTTATTCAATGATGCAATAACGAGCGAGTAATGCCGGGCACCTGTAAGCGGGGCGTGTAGGGGAGCTTTGCTGCCTTATAAAAGGCAGCCAGTCAGGGTGAGAACGGGAACAGCCGCCTGGAGAAAGCAGTAGGAGTGCGTGGGGAAGCGCTGTGTCTTGGCATTTATTAAGTTGCTTTTTGAGTTTTTTCTTTTCCTTTGTTTTCGTTTCCAGGGTTTTTTTCTTTTGTTCGGCTTTTGTTGCGTGTTTGTGTTCGTGCGGGACTTCAGCAGGGTGGGGCATCGCCGGAGCAGAGAGCCAGGGAGATAGAAGATTGCTGAACGCAGGCCCGCCGCGGAGAAGCTGCTGCCTGGCTGGTTGATTGGTGCAAATAGCAGGAGCGTCCGCCCTGCTTCCCATAAGGAAAGTGCTTTATTTCGTCCTGCACGAGGCGTGTGTGTGTGTGTGCGTGTGACCAGGGGTGGCTCCACTGGCTTCTCAGTTCCCTCTTCGCGTTCATAGGGATTGCAGAGCGCGGCGAGGGATCGGTTTGGAGAGGCAGCTGCTGGAAGGAAGGTGATCAGCAGCAACACCTGTTCTGTATAAGTGTGTGTGTGTGTGTGTATGTGTGAGCGCTCCCGGTGGCAGCCTGCGACCCCCACTTGGTCAGCCCCGTGTCGGGACGGGCTCACCCCGGCCTGAGGGAGGCGCCAACTGCAGCTTGTGAGGGGAAATTGCAGTGCTTGCTTACTGCCTGAGTGTGAAGGGGTGAGGGACCACTGTGTGCTGTGGACTTGGTGTGTACACTTACCTGTGGGGGGGCACTATCCTTTGGGGGAGGGGTTACGGTTCTGCTGGGGCTTACAGTGGGAAGAGTAGGCAGAGGGGGTGACTCCAGGGTGTGCTGTCAGTGATGAACTTTTTTTTATTGTAAGTTTTAACAATAATTTAAGAATCACTTCACATAATTAGGAAAATTAGACTTCATATTGGCTTTTAAACCCTCAAGCAACCAACCAACATTTCATATACACAGATGACTAACAGAGGTCAGATAAGACATCTTCAGAAATAATAATACCGGCAAAGACCGGCAGCAGAGCTGGCCACCCCCCAAAAAACACCTTACATGGTCATGTGTTTACCTAATGTACTATACTTCAGTAAATTCCATTAGAGTGAAGGTGGCTTAACTAGTATTTGTACTATTTCTAATCTGTCTTTCTGGCTCGTTTTCTTCTCAGCCCTCCTGCATAATATTAACAAAGCAGGTAATGATGGACCAACTGTGGATCATCTTTAAGACCCTACAGGGTATGAAATTGACTGATGAGGCAGAGATAGGCCTGGATCGAAATTTGTTGCCACTCAAAGATGTCAGTTCTCTTCAGAACCTGGAGGAACAACTGCAGAGTAGCCCTGACCTCCAGAAACAGTTGGTATGTTGGCATATCAAATACAGTGACCACATTTCCTAAAACTGAGTTGGCTAGCTGTTATCTTCCACAAATGCTTTTTTCCCATCATAAAAACCCTGGATAAACTTAAGCAATGCCATAAAACCCCACACAATGTAACATATTTTTCATTTAGGTTTATATATCGTAAGTGGCGTAGCTGTAGCGAGCCGTTTAGTTTCCAATTACCGGGTCTTCATCGCTATTCAGTCTGGCATACGCCAAAACTAAGCGGCTAGCTACAGGTACGCTTACAATGATGTTAGCAGGGCTTTAAACCTGGAGTTTAATACCACTCTAATACCATGACAGTTGCCTGTGTTGTGTCCTCCTCCTGCAGAAATCCTACAAACTGCCCACAGTGACAACATCAGTACTTTCTGTCTTAAAGTTTTTTTTTCTCCTTATTGTTATTGTAAATGTTGTCAAGGTCAATAGAATCTCCCAGTTCATATAAGATATATTGGGGCAATGGCTCTGTCAGCTAGCTTAGCTGCGCTTTAGAATGATACTACTTAAAACGGAAGTATCACGAGTTTAACGCACAGCTGACTGTTAAGCTGAATGTGATTGCTGTGTAACAACACACACCATTTTAGCTGATTCGCAATTAAACTGGACCGGAAGTTGGACATCTACCTAGAACCAGAGCCCGTCTATACAGATATTCTCTGCCAGAATGAAGAGTTAACAAGAATGCCACTTAAGGACATAATTTAGGATTCTTTGTGAGTTGGATCCTCTCTGTAATATAAATATTATACGATATTATAATTGTTATTAGGCTTATATATTTCTTATAAAATTGACTTCACATCTGCCAAAAATAAAGTTTATTTCCCTGCAATAAATAAGACCCTTTCTGGATCCTGTCGTCATTGAAGTGTCTGAAAGGGAACTAAAGTTACGAGTTTATTGTAACCCTCGATTTATAAGCATTTTGGTCTGGATCGTGTTTGAATGATTACCGATTATCATTACTCAGGGACGTGCATAGAGATTTGTTTTGGATAAGAGTGGCTGTAAAATAAATGTGTTCGATTGCTAAACTGTTTGTTGTATATATGTATACATATATATGTATACATATATATGTAGGAATTGTATGAAAGTAGAGACGGACAATGTCTACCATTGACTACACGAACGTGTGTGTCATCTATTTTTAGCACACACCCTGAGCGGGCCCAAAAACTGCGCCGCTCCAACGAATAGCCCCCGTTACCCAGAAAGCACTTTTTCTTAAACAGACCGTGTCTACCTAACACAGAAAGGCACACAATATAACTGTGTGTAGATCATACACTAAACCACTGATTATGGTGATTTATGTACACACGCTACACACACATATATATTTTTGTTGAAAATTGACGGCAGCACACAGCGCAAAAATCCTGGTGATGAATTAAGAATGCACTATTTAGATTAAGTGTGTTTTATCTGTCTTTAAGCAAATACGCACAAAAAGTCACCTCTAGTGGCTGATATGAGATTTCTTGATGACACAGATCAAGCTAAACCTCAGCAGTAGGTTAAACTACAGGTACCGATGACACAGCAATGGGGTTTAAGAAGCCACGTGACTTTTTCCACAACATGTGCGTTTAAAACCGTGTTAAACTCTAAACCGCAGCTAAGCTAATGACAGAGCAATTGCCCCATAAGATCTTATATCTTGTTTGCATTGGCCTTGAGAGTCAGTATGGATAAATTGCGCAGTTTCTTACTCTTACTGTTATTATCAGTAAAAATCCCCCTTCCCCTTGTACTTTAAGATCTCATTGTAGAAAAGGGGGTTTTCCTTTTACTCTCCTCTAGCTATTGTTGTTGCTGTTTTTCAAATTGTTCATATTTTAACTACCCATTGAGGTTAGTATTTAGTATTTTCAACAACCCATGTACAGCAACATTTTCTTTAGTTTTCAGTATTTGTTTCACCCCTTACATGAGTTAGCGTGCTCCACAGGTCTTTCAAATGCTCAACAGGTCGTTTAAATGTCTTCCACCTGGAAATTGTCAGACTAAAGAAAAAAAAAAACAAATACAAAGGTATAATTAACTCTCCCTTTTCAGGAATCCAACGCAGAATGTATTTTTTTTTCCTCAGCTGCCACAGCTTGGATTCTCTCAGTCACTCCCCATCACTGTAAACACAGAAACACTTCTATAGCTAAGGCACCCTGACAGAGTCAATCACCTTAATCTTGTCCAGTGGGTGATCCAAGAGATGGTATTCTCCACTCTGTACAGCCAATGAAGGGGGGCATGGTCAGAATAGAGTGACCCAGACTGACCCCAGAAGTAATAGTGTAGACTAAGGATGGCCCATTTAATTACCAGACATTACTTCTCGATCATGCTGAACTGTCCCTCCACTGGTGCCAAATTTTAACTGATGTATAGAAACAGGTGTTCAAGCCCCGTCATCTCCTGGGGTAACACAGCACCCAGCCCTCAATCTAAAGTAGAAAGGCTTAGAGAAATCAGATGTGGTCAATAGAGGGTCACAACAGATATTTTTATCTTGAGGAACCCTGACACTGCTTTGTTGATTGGACTGAATCTGGGGCTTCCTGTCTCTTGTAATCCATCAGTAGACTTGCTAGCTCCAAAAAATTAGGAATGAACCTGTGATAGTAGCCAGCCAGTCCCAGGAAGGATCTCAATTGCTTTATGGATATGGGAGGGGGACCAGCGGAAATATCTATGGTTTTATCTATTAATGATCTCACCTGTCCCTCTCCGAAGGGGAACCTCCAGATGCCGTACCTCCCTCCATTCAACTGTGCAGTTACCAGAGTTATAAGTGAGTCCAGGCCTCCTTATAGATTGTAGGACCATCCTCAGCTGCTGCATATGGTGCTCCCAGTTCCTGCTGTAAATGACAGTGTCACCCAGATAGACCACTGCACATGCAGCATGAGGATGCAGTACCCAGTCCTTTAATCCTGGAAGATAACTGGGGTCCCATGCAACCAAAAAGGCAAGGTCACAAACTTATAAAAGCTGAATGGAGTGGAGGCCATTTTTTCTTTGGACTCTAGTGACAGAGGGAACTGCAAAGGAGCAGGACAAATCCAAGTGCAGAGATGACTCTGGTTCAGATGGATCTAATGTTCAGGAGCTTGTACAGTTCTTTCAGTGTTTGTGAAATGAAGGAGGTGCCTTGATCAGCGAGTTTCTTGCATAGCCCCAAGGAGGAGGATTTCCTTCGGGATGAATAGTTTTATCTTAGGTCCTAGCCAATTCTTTTGAAGGGAAATTTGATTTGGTGACAGACACAAAGGTGCTTTTGGAGTAGCCACCAGATTACTTTTTTGACATTCAAGGCAAGCCACAAACTACCAGTAAAGCTCACCCCGTATACCTTGCCAATACAATCACACCATTATGTGGTTAAGTGCCTCATCCATGCCCAAATGTAATGCTGTCAGATTGCAGTGAGCTGCCTAGAAAACCATGTCCTGGTGGGATTTAAGGGATCAGAAACTGCACAGATTCCTTACCTATGCTGAAGGTGAGAGACCTGAACCATTTCTGGTATCGCTCTGGTGTAAGCCCCACCCACTCAATGATGGTAGCCCGTAGAAAGTCATTGTCCACCCCCTGGCTGGCAGGCCACTCATTGTGCCTCCCCTGACAGGAGCAAGCAACAGCAGTTCCAGGACTAAACAGAAATCAAATTGCATGACAAATAAATATCCCAATTAATACCAAATACATACAGTGTTGCTATCCTCACAGAACAGGTCATTTCTATGAATTTGAGTCATTACAACAGGTTTGAAAAACCTATGTAACTTTTAAAAGCCTTTCGCAGTTTTTTCACAGTCACAAATAGCATACTTTAAATAAGTCTACCCACTGTGGGGCAGGTCAAGATCTTTAGGGTTACATCTTGATTTCAATAACAGCCTGTAAATTTATGTTCAGACCACCTCATCCAGTCTGTATTTGTACAGCTGTAAACTACAGCTTTGCATTTCATAAATTACAAATCACTTTCTTATTTAGTATTAATGTGATTTTTCTGTACACTCATTTTAGCACAGACCTATTGTTCAGAATAGACAATTCAAGTATTGTATCTTAAAAATTCATCAATGGCATTTTTACTGGAGAAGTACTCACTAAAACTCCTTGACTAAATGTTACATACACTTAACCTTTTCCAGCAGAGAGCCAGTGCACTCTTTATTCACACAGCTGGTTCCCTTGTCTGATTATACATTACCATGATAATTTATTCAAATACGTTTATGAATTTTAAAATTAAAGGATATTCAGATTCAACTGCCACTAGAAATGACCTACAACTAAGATGCGAAACAGAACAATGTTTATTTTGTAGAAAAAGAATGAACAGAGATTATTCACACAGAGTTATTGTTTAGAGAGAGAGATGCTGTTGTCCTGTCCTTGTCTGAACCCAGGGAGTCCAGTTTGTTGGTCTCCTGAGACAAGTGCTTCTGGTGTCTCCCCCTCTTCTTTTCGATTTCCCTTCTTGTCAGGTCTTCTTTTAGCATCTGTCACATCCCATTATGCAAGCTAAGGTTAGTCCTTCACAGGAGATGTTTTAAGGTTGTTCTAAAGGCAGTGTGAGGTATTTTTGGTGTTCAGCAAGAGATATGATCAGTGTGATTTCTAAACTCAAGTTAGTCTGGTCTGTTGGACAGAGATAGTGTTACACATATCACAAAAGACAGTTAAGCCATGTAGGGCTGGAACACTGTAGGGACAGTGTATTGAATTGTTACCCACTGGTATGGGAGATGAGTTAAAGTGGAACATGAGATACATGTACATCCATTCATTCTACATAAAATTTTAAATAATCAATTCATGGACTTCCTTATTATACTGCGAGTTTATTGTCAAAGCTGTAAGCCTGTGTGTAAAGACCTATATAATTCTAGACTGGACAGACTACTGTCACAAGAAATTTTGAGAAAATTGGACCATGTGTGTCATGTTTGTCAACTGTGAAGTGATAAATCATTGAATAATGATGGGCAGGCAACATACTGTATATGGGCTGCTTTAGTGTGAGCAAGCACTGTACTAGATCTGTGCTCTGTTTTTAAGGAAAACAGCTAGTGGAAAGACTCACCTAAATAATTAAAAATAATTTATTTTGGTCATGGGGGAATGTTTTGTAATGTAAGCATTTTCAAAAATGTGGATGATTCTAAGAAAAGAAACCACAGTGGGGTGCCACAGTGACTGTATTTAAAAGAACAAAGTTGTGTTAGAAGTGGCGCCATTTGCTGAATCTTCAGGGAAACTGTCTCCAAGCACATTAGCATTTTACTAGCCGAAAGCAAGCGGCTATAAGGCGTTAAAATGCCAGAGCTGCTTTGCTGGGTAAACATAAATCATTCAACCATTGTGTGGGCTTATTTCTAATTTCCCTGGAAGATTTTCTTCCCTAATTAATTTCATTTAGATGGCAAGGTCTGAATGGATTGCTTTATATCTGCTCCAGTCAAAGACGATATGCAGCAACAGAGCTTTCATTCCTGTTAACTCTCTCCTATGAAGGGCCTGTCAAAACAAACTAACCAGACACTCTCATACAATATATGTAAAATATTCAGTGGGATTTAAAAATGATGTTATGGATGTTCTATTAATTTATGTCAGACGATCCTGCCTTTGGCACAAATTTGTTGTTCTTTCACATTGATGTTATATCTGGTTTACATTTCACTACATTTCCCCGACCAGGGAAAAAAAAACAGTGAAAGGATAGGCTGATCCAGTTTATATTTTAGAGGGTTGGTAAAGCAAGAGTCTAATGACCTGGTCATGTGAGAGCATTGATTTAATGACAGTGTGAAATTTGAGGAGGCTGCACGTGTTCCTTGATTAAATGCTAGATACTTAAGGAGCAGAAAAGTGAGATGGAAGGAAGAAAGACTGCATTTCTCCCACCCCTAATAAGTAAGAGCCCATTCTTGTACCCTGCAAAAGGAGATCGTCCATGTTAGCACAGGGCACTATAAGAACTACGGATATAAGAATGATTCTCAAATAGTGTTAAAAACACTTGGACAGAATCATTTTATGCTAATGCTGTTTGAACACTACACTTTTAAGAATCAAGCAATCAACTTACTTCACATGAAACAAAAAAGCCTTCAGAAAATTAATTTTGAATGTGAATCTTCTGTCTGATGTGAAATACCATATCACTTTGTGTGTAAAATATTTAAATTGTGCAGTTTAGTTTAAGGTTTGGATGCCAGTCACCATCTTATTAAATCTTAAGACAGGCAGAGCATGAGGAACACAGGAGACAGACACCCAATGCAAATCAGGAATGCAGATGTTTGAGACAGCACTCCAGTACTGGAGAAGTTTGTGATAAAACAGTGTCTGTGCTATTGGATTGTAGACAAAACACAACATATCATGGAGTCACTCGTATATATTAGTGTCCTGTATATATATATATATATATATATATATATATATATATATATATATATATATATATATATATATTAGAGATGCACGATAACTATCAGCACCAATAATTATCGGCCCGATATTACAAAAAATTACGTCATTCAGATAACTCCGAAAATAAAATTTTCACCGATAAATAGAACCGATATAAGAAACCTAAATTCCTTGGATAATAATAATAATAATAATAATAATAATAATAAATGTTCATTTGAAAAATTGGAACTGTTCTTGTTTTTATTGTGATTACAACAGTAGTGATACCGACTACATCTCCCAGACGGCACGCTCCTGTCGATTCCTCCTCTACAACATCAGGAGGATTCGCCCTTTTTTGACCACCTACTCCACCCAGCTGCTCGTCCAGGCCACTGTGCTCTCCCGCTTGGACTACTGTAACGCCCTCCTCGCAGGCCTCCCAGCCTGCACCATTCAGCCGCTGCAGCTCATCCAAAACGCAGCTGCTAGGCTGATCTACAATCTCCCCAAGTTCTCCCGCGTCACCCCCCTACTGAGATCCCTCCACTGGCTCCCAATCGCAGCCAGGATCCACTTCAAGACCTTGACTCTCACCTTTTCTGCTGCAAGAAAGACTGCCCTGACCTACCTCCAGGACCTCATCCTACCCTACGCACCCGCCGTCAACTTCGCTCTGCTACATCCGGACGCCCGCTCCACCCACCAACAGAACGAAAGGCCCACGCTCCTCACAACGACGCTTTTCCATCATCGCCCCCAGTGGTGGAATGAACTCCCCACCCCTTGAGAACAACTCCTTCAATCCAACCTTCAGATGTGCGCTGAAGACACACCTCTTCAGACTCTACCTGGACTGATACCTCTGCCTCTTTGACCTTTGACCTAACTTTGATGTTGAGAATCTGACTCCTGTCTTGTACTTGTTCCTCACTTACCTAGGTGGTATAGCGGTACTCTATTTTTCCTGTAATTGCATTTGAGATGTAATCCTAGTTCAGATTAGTTGGCTCGCGTCACTGACCTTGCGCTCAGCTTCAGCACTATTTGCATTGTATGACCTATACACATCTTGCTCTTGTGCCTGTTGTTTGCTCACTATTTGCACTTTTGTACGTCGCTTTGGATAAAAGCGTCTGCCAAATGAATAAATGTAAATGTAATGTAAATGATATCATTTATATTCCGTTAGGACAGAGGCAGAGCTATAATGTTAAATTCATCTTTGCTCACTACATCTTAGCCTTTCTTACACTCAAGTAGGGATGCACGATATAGCCATCGCGATGTATGCACAGCTATTTTTAGCACAGTAACAGCTATCCCTGGTATGTGGCATTATGTTTTTTCCCGTATGTTTTTCAGTGGCTGCGGGTGAGCTGGAAACAGGGGAAGCGGAAACACTACCTTTAAATCTATCATTACTTTCAGCCTGTTCTCCTTTATCCTCCTTGATTAACAATAAAACAAATAATTTACAGAATAATTGACACCAATCGTTAATAAATGATTATGCTCACGAAACAGAGCAGATTGTCTGTAGTTTGTGTGCTTGCGATGCGAAAGCGACAACGTGAGATTGTATAATTAACAAGGATGGCATTTATCGATTTAAATTACTTTAAATGCTCAAAATAACAAGGATGGCAATTTCAACAATTAAGTGGCAAGTAATCCCAAAGCTTTCTTTTAAATGTTTCAAATTATAGCTTTCTTGTGTTAAACAATTCAAATTACAAAACGGAGCTAAACTTAGTTAAATCGATTTAAATTACTGAGAATAAACTTTCAGGTTAGGTTGAGTGCAATGAACAATAGTGTTTAGAACACAGACCTCACAAAAGCTGTGATGTGTCATGAGCATTTAACGTAATGTACATCGATAAATGCCATCCTTGTTAATTATACAATCTCACATTGTCGCTTTCGCAAGCACAAAAACTACAGACAAGACACTGTTTTGTGAGCATAATCATTTATTTACGATTAGTGTCAATTATTCTGTGAATTATTTGTTTTATTGTTAATCAAGGAGGATAAAGGGGAACAGGCTGAAAGTAATGATAGATTTAAAGGTAGTGTTTCTGCTTCCCCTGTTTCCAGCTCACCCGCAGCCACTGAAAAACATACGGGGAAAAAACCTAACGCCACATACCGGGATAGCTGTTATTGCACTAAAATAGCTGTGCGATACATCGCGATGGCTATATCGCATCCCTACGCTGAAGTGTGTATATAAACTATAAAAATGTTATCGGTATCGGTGTTGGTTATGAGAAGCAGGAATTTATCGGTTATCGATATCGGTTGTAAAAACAGTTATCTTGCATCCCTAATATATATATATATATATATATATATATATATATATATATATATATATATATATATATATATATATAGGTAACGTCTGGCACTGCCACAGGTGGCTGCCCGCCGCAACCACTCTGACCTATTTGTATTGTTTTGTCTATTTATTTTAGCTTTTAGCATCTTTTTTAGCATTTTTCTTCTTTTAGTCTCTAAAGAATGCACTCTGCACACTTTGAAGTTTTTCTGATGTTCCTGCTCATCGGGACACTTTTTTCACCCAGACAATATGCGAGTGCATGTCAGAGGGAGAAGGCTCCCTTTGTTTACACTCGGGAGGAACTCCTAGCATGGCGAACAGCGACTCCCCCTGTGGAATACCAGCAACATATTCTGGGTGAAATAAGGAGGAAATACCGTGGCGGCAGAGCGGGGATTAAACGGTGAATGAAGAAGAGGCGATACAAGCCGTATCTCCCTTCCATCATTATGGGAAATGTGAGCTCACTGGCGAATAAGACAGACAAACTAACCGCACTGGTGAGGAGTCAGAATTTTGGGAGTGCAGTATCATGTGTTTTACAGAGACTTGGCTCCACCATCACCGGCTTCGAGACAATACGGTCAGACAGAGATCGAAGGAAGAGTGGTAAGAAGAAAGGTGTCAGTACTCCGGCCCCCTAGCTGTTGTGTTTATGTTCTCCCCCTGCCCCGCTCTCTGCCCTGTCTCCACCCACCTGATCATCTCCATCTGCCTGCCTGCACACCTGCTTCCCATCACCTCATCAGCCCAGCCCTATATCAACCCTGCTTGTTGCCTGTTTTGTTCCCGCCATGTTTTTGCCTGTAAGTCTTGCCGTTGTTGTTTTCTGCCTGTACCTTGACCTTGATTCTGCTCGCCATCTTGCTCTGTTTGCCTGATTGTCTGCCTGCCTGGTTACCGACCCTGCCTGTTTTGACCCTGGTTTGCCCACGGACTGCCTGCCTGTTACCAACACTGCCTGTTCTGGTTTTGCTACTTCACCTGACATCTTTATTAAAACTCTTTGGAACCTGAAGCTCTTGTGTCCACGCTTGAGTCTTTGCCTGAGCCCTGACAGAAAGGAGGAGGGCTTGCCGTTCTCAATAACAACAGATGATGTAATCCAGGACATATTACTGTCAAGGATAGAGTCTACAGCCCAGACATTGAACTTTTAGCGGTGGGTCTACATCCCTATTATTTGCCAAGGGAATTATCACATGCTATAATGATTGCTGTTTATATTCCGCCATCGGCTGACGCGACCACAGCATGTGACATCATCCACTCGGTCACAGTGGCGTTCCAGTCACAGCACCCCAGCACTTTCATCGCGATATCTGGGGACTTCAACCATGTGACTCTCTCCTCCACCATGACAAACTTCACCCAGTTTGTTGACTGTCCAACCAGAGACAACAAAAGCCTGGATTTACTGTATGCCAACATTAAGGACGCATACAGCTCCACAGCCTTCTCCCCACTTGGTAGATCGGATCATAACCTGGTCCATCTCTCACCCCAGTATAAGCCTCTAGTCCAGCGGCAACCTGCAACCACCAAGACATTCAGAAGATGGTTGCATGATGCAATTGGGCTGTTTCAAGACTACAGACTGGGAAGTTCTGACCGAGCCACACGGTGAGGACATGGATGAGCTAACACAAAGCATTATGGGTTACATTAACTTCTGTGTAGACAAAAGTGTGGAATGGCATGAGGAGAATCATCGGCTACATTCAGACCAGCAGCCGTATGAGAGAGGACAGCGTGGCCAGGGCCAATGAGTTAAATCTGTTTTTTAATAGGTTTGACACTGGAGCCCTTGTCCACCCATCCCCCAAACATTCACACCTCCCAAATCACCATGCAGCCCCCCTCCAGCCCTTCTCAGGTCCCTGCATCTGGAACTGCCCCCCCCGCCACTCTCCCCAATCATCAAAACTGACCAGGTGAAAATGCAACTGGAAAGACTCCACTCAGGCAAAGCTGCAGGCCCCGATGGCATGAGGACGGAGGCGCTTAAGGGATGTGCCGAACAGCTATGTGGAGTCTTGCAAAACATCTTCAATCTGAGCCTGAGACTTGGAAGGGTTCCCACACTTTGGAAAACGTCATGCCTGGTTGCTGTGCCCAAGAAGGGGCACCCCAAGGTCTTAAATGACAACAGGCCAGTGGCGTTAACATCACACATGAAGACCCTGGAGAGGCTGGTCCCACCTTAGACCCCTGGTCAAACCAGCATTGGACCCCTGCAGTTTGCTTACCAGGAACGCATCAGAGTGGAGGATGCCATGATATACCTGCTTCACCGCGCCTACTCTCATCTTGACGAGGCTGGGGACACTGTGAGAGTCATGTCCTTTGACTTCTCTGGTGTCTTCAACACCATACAGCCTTTACTGCTGGGAGACAAGCTCAGGTGCATGTGGTTGGATGCTCTGCTTGTGACCTGGATAACGGACTACTTGACCAACAGACCACAGTACGTGAGACTAGGGAGCAGTTTGTCAGAGACTGTTGAGCAGCACAGGGGCCCCCAGGGAACCGTCTCCCTTCCTGTTCACCCTGTACACCTCCGACTTCAGGTACAACTCAGAGTCATGCCACCTTCAGAAGTTCTCTGATGAATGTATCAATGGGCAACAGGAGGCAGAATACAGAGGACTGGTAGACAACTTCGTGGAGTGGTGCAGCCTGAACCATCTGCTAAATGCCAGCAAGACGAAGGAGCTGGTCGTGGACTTCCACAGGAATAAGCTTACTCTGACCCCTGTCTCCATCCATGGAGAAGATGTTGAGGTAGTCCACTTCTACAAATACTGGTCTGAAAGCTGGGGACGCTAACAGACTGAACAAGCTGGTCAGGAAAGCCAGCTTTGTCATGGGAGGTGGAATTGAGCTGGTCTTACTAGGGGCGATGGTGGAGAGGAGGATGCTTAACAAGCTGGTGAGCATTCTAAACAACACCTCCCATCCCCTCCACGACGGGCTTGTTAAGCTGAAGAGCACCTTCAGTGGCAGGCTGATCTCCCCCAGATGTTCCACCGAGAGACACAGAAGGGTGTTTCTGCTGGCAGCCATCAAACTTTACAACTCCTCCCCTCTCTGCCGCAACATGAGATTAGAATGACACTTGATGCCCTGTGCTTTTCCCCTTCACACATAATCATTGTACAATGGACAATAACTATTTTCTATCTCACTCAGAGCATCTCTGAAACAGCAAGGCTTGTGGGGTGCTCCCATTCAGCAGTGGTGAGTACCTACTGACAGTGGTCCAAAGAGGGACAAACCACAAACTGACGACAGGGTGTTGGGCGCTCAAGGCTCATCGATGCGCAAGGGCAAGGAAGTCTATCCCATCTGGTCTGAACCGACAGAAGGTCTACTGTAGCACAAGTCAAAGAAAATTTTAATGATAATTACGGGAGGAATGTGTCACAACACACAGTGCATCACATCCTGCTGTGTATGGTGCTGCGTAGCCGCAGACTGGTCAGAGTGCCCATGATGACCCCTGTCCACCATCAAAAGCGCCTAAAATGGGCATGCGAGCGTCGGAACTGGACCTTGGAGCAGTGGAAGAAAGTTGCCTGGTCTGATGAGTCCCGTTTTCTTTTAGATCACGTGGATGGCCGTGTACGTATGTGCCATTTACTTTGGGAACTGATGGCAACAGGATGCACTGTGGGAAGACAACAAGCCGGTGGAGGGAGTGTGATGCTCTGGGCTATGTTCTGCTGGGAAACCATGGGTCTGGCTATTCATGCTGAGGTCAATTTGACACTTGCCACCTACCTAAACATCAATGCAGACCAGGTATACCCCTTCATGGCAATGGTATTCCCTGATGGCAATGGCCTCTTTCAGCAGGATAATGCGCCCTGCCACACTGCACACATTGTTTGGGAATGGTTTGAGGAACATGATGAAGTGTTCAAGGTGTTGCCCTGGCCTCCAAATTCTCCAGATCTCAATCCGATTGAGCATCTGTGGGATGTGCTGGACCGACAAGTCCAATCCACGGTGGCTCCACCTTGCAACCTACAGGACTTGAAGGATCTGCTGCTATTGTTTTGGTGCCAGATACTACAGGACAGCTTCAGGGGTCTTGTAGAGCCCATGCCTTGGCGGGTTGGTGCTCTTTTGGCGGCACACAGAGGACCAAAAGCACATTAGGCAGGTGGTCATAATGTTAGGCACGGTGTGTGTGTGTGTATGTATATATATATATATATATATATATATATATATATATATATATATATATATATATATATACGTATATATATATAGGATTGGGGAGTAACGGAATACATGTAACGGCGTTACGTATTTAAAATACAAAATATGATTAACTGTATTCCATTACAGTTACCATTTAAATTGATGGTAATTAAATTACAGTTACATTTTAAAAGTATTTAAAAGTAGATTACTGAAGGGATTACATTGGATTTTTTTTCATTTAATCATTTAATTTTCATTTAATCATTTTTGTCATTTAATTTACCTTCAAATTTAGCAAAGGTCGCAACATCATGGTACAATGCAAGCTGTGTTTGCCAGCAACCAAGCTCCTGTCAGTGTCAAAAGATAATAACGCTAGCTAGCTGTCTTACATAGTTTGGCTGCACTGGATTAGCTATTCAGCTAGCTAGTAGGTATAGTATAAAAGCTAACGTGTAGATACAGTGACATATCAAGTGAAATGACACATGTTCAAACTGCGATTACTCCAACAATTTTACACTACGCATATCATACATTAAATTGTTAAGCTACTCCTTTCTCGCTCACAATGTATTTAGGGTGGCTCGTACCTTTTCTAACTCATGTTTTCGTGTAATGTACAGTTTTTGAATTAACATTTACAATTCTGAAGAAACTGTGATGAAATGCCCATAGACTTAACATGGGGGTAGTGAAATGTTAGCGACAACAATGCTAAGTGAACATTCTAACCCTACGTTTCCATTGCAGCGAATTGTGCTTCTCTCTCATTCAGGTTGTATGGGGGTGAAATTCGCTCTGATTTCGCAGGATGATTTCTTATGAGAGCGAAGCAAAATTCGCTGCAATAGCGTACCGAGGTGGGTATGTCATCACTGGTTCCTTGCTGGTGTCGGAAGTAAATTCCCTATGGAAAATTACAATGGGCTTCACACAATATCCATCTTTACTCATGTTCGGATTCATTACAGCTGGGAATTTCCTGAATTAATCTGTTCGGTGTGAGGATATATCTGGACTCATCATTTTGATATTCTGAAAGTGTTAAGATTTAAGACTTAGTATTTCGTTTTGTAGTCCACTTTTCAAATGACATATCCAATAGGGCAATGCGGGGGGAACGTTCTGACAAATCAGATTCCACCATCTCATCTGGGCATTCTGGGATCTTCGGTTTAGAAAACCATTGGCTCTGAACCCAGCTTCTGTTTGCTAGAGGAAGTGTCATAGTAGCAAAGACAACCACAGTTGGTAGTTAGCTAGCTAACAAAATCGTAATTGTTATAAAATGGTTCAGCGCTTTGTCCCGGACTGCAGCCACCGTACATATGTGAATGACTACAAATTTTTCAGGTTTCCAAAATGCCCCACTGCATGGTTTTACATTATGGAAACTGTGAAGGTTATCTCTGTAACCACACCATCAGAAAGACGTCTATCAAATGTAGCTAACTGAATGTGAATTTTCACTCAAGTCGAGTGCCCAAATCTACACATGTAAGCAGAATTATCTTTTTTGCTTAAACATCAAGGTGTTTCTGACTCTGTAGATATGTCTCAAAGGCTTCGGGCGTTTTTCATCATTCAAAATTATGGACTAACAATCAGTCCACTTAGTAAGCTCGATGGGTGATGATGTGGTAACCTGACTTTGCTAGCTAGCTAGCTGTTTAGCTATGCTACCCAACGTTACACTGGCCTACACTCACTCACACCCTGTAGGTCTTATCCCTCATGCTCGCCCTGACCAAACAGGTGATATGGCCCTCGAAACAACTGAATTCCTCCACATGCCCTGATTTATAATGGTTTTCGCCCGCTGAAAACTTCGGGTCTCAGACTTAAAGGAGAGGAGAATATGGCTAAGCAACACCATTGCTGCTAACGATGAGCTTGCTATTGCTGATAGCTATGACTGCTAAAGACGAGCTTGCAAGTTAGCTGCTATAGCGATAGCTGATAATGATGATTAGCCACACTCTAGCTAGCAAGGCCAGAGAGCGGGAATGAGAAAGCTCTGTGGTTTCATGGGACGTGTAGTTTTTAGCTTTTACTAGCATATAAGATAAAAAATTAAATTACGTAAAATTTAGCTCGAAATAATTAAAATAAACAATATAAGTCGCAAGTTGGGATCACAATATATAATCCGGAAATCGATGGTAAGCCACAAATCACTAGAAGTACTTTAAAAGTGCGTTTTTAAAAAATGTCTATGATGACATGGAAGTGAATGGGGAATTTCACTTCCGACACCAGTGTAATGTAGCCACCGCGGTGCTCTATAACCAAATTCACTGCAATGGAAGCATACCGTTCTTCGGATTCCAACTTGCTTTTTCGAGGACCTGTCAGTCTTTGCCAACTACCAGCGAGGGGAGATCTGACCATGCAAACACGGTGCGTTCCTTTTCACATTCCAGTTATAAAATAGAAACAGGGAGAAGCAAATTTTTGCAGTCATTCAACCAGGATAATGCTTCTCTTTATGGATTTTGTGTTAGCTAGCTAGCTTTTTTTTCATTTGATAGCAGCAAAATGGGGAAGCACTATATAGGTACTGCTTTGATTAGACATCTAGCTAGAACTGCTGCAAAACCTGCTATTTGACAGCAAAGTTTTAGACAAGCTAGATGCACAGTGTAAGCCATAGGCAAAGAAATATATTTTCAGATTTAATTGTATGGATAAATTTTGTCATATTACTGTATCATTTGTATTTCTATTGGAATAGTCTATTTTGTATAGATAACTGCCACTACACATAGTCAAAGGAAAACAGCAAGAGACTGTTGTATTCTACTGACCAGGTGCAACTTTTGAACGTGCTGTTGCAAACACGTTAGCTAGCTTGGTCATTAGTTTCTTTATCTAAAATCTTTTTTTTTCATATAGCTAATAGTAACAAGCAATTTAGCTAGTTTGGCATTCATGATACTTAGCTGTATATAATTTATAAGGTTTATATCTCATTTGCAAGTCATGACTGTTTGTTTGACAGACACTAGTTACCCCGCTCCTCATACACAGTGCAGTGCTGCTCTGAAAACTCCTGCTTTTTATCTATTGTTTAGAGTGTGTGAACCTGGAACTGTTTTTTGGCTACATACACATATCATCTAAATGTTTGACTACTCTTTATTTCACTCATGTGTAAACACCTGAGTGTTGCCGCTTAAAGGTTTTCAGATAAGCTTTGAATGAGGCATGGTCTTACATTGAATGAAGACACTTTGGCTGCTGCAACAGAAAGACAGAGACTAATAAGTGGACCTCTAGTGTATGCAGTGTGGCTTATAACATGCTGGCCTACCATTAGAGATCATTAGGTTGGTTAGGACCATTAGGTTGGTTCCTGTTTTCTTCAGCCTATATACAGTATTAACAACATTTTATTCTTCTCTCTTTTTTTAGGTTTTTTTGAATTTTCACTTAATTTCTTTGTCAACACATGTACCTTATTAATTGCTAGTCATTTCTTTTTACATTGTATTCTTTCAGAGAATGCATGCCAGCTCTATGCAGGGTTCATCAATGAAAAGGCTGTCAGCATCAGGTGATGGTGATGAATGCAGTGCCACCACCACCGCACCATGTGGACCCCCCCTTAAAACAAGCAAAGCTCAGTGCAACAGCCATCACCACCCAGAGGAAAGTGAATGCATTGATTTTTGACTTTATAATTGAAAATGTGCAGTCCTTTTCATTAGTGGATGATGCCTCCTTCCGTAAGCTCATTGAGGGAATTAGTGGAGGAAAATTCCTATGTGCAGAAAAACCCTGATGCAGTGGATTGGGAAAGCATTTCAAAACATGAAGAGGTCACTGACAGAAACGCTTCAGGGCATTCAAATGGTGTGTACCACAGCAGACATATGCACTACTTGTAATAGAAGCTACCTCGGGATGACTTGTCATTGGATAGAAGAAGGGACGTTGGAGAGGAAATCGGCTGCTTTGGCATGTACAAGAATAAGAGGACACCACACCTATGATTAGGGCTGTGCGATATGATGATATATATCGTGTGACGATAGAAAAACATCTATCGTTTCATATTATGATCTATCATTTATTTCATTGTGTCGCAAATCACACACTTTATGGCAATATTTTTTGTCATTTGGACAACGCTTTGCGTTCTTCCACATGGCACGGATGCAGTCAAGAAATTTGCATGAAGGCAACACAAACAAACACGGAGGAGAGTGAACGTGACATAGAACTATAGTTGAAAAGTGTTTTCTGTTTACCTTTTTATATTTTGTACATTAATATCTTATATTTTGTTACATGCTTAACCCTTTCGCATGGTACTTATTTTTATGCTATGTATGTTACATGGTTTGATGTTTTCATTAGCGTTATTAAGCTTCTCATAGTTTTCAGTTAGCATTTGCTATATTTTTTAATGTTAAATCGCAGTTTCATCAAAGCTAAAATTAGCTAGAATTTTTCCAATCTAGTGTTTTAATCGCACCGGTTTTAGCATAGGCGCTAAACGGCTAATCACACCGTGTGCCCATACGCGTGAAAGGGTTAATTGAAAATTTGCACAAAGGTTCTAAATAAAAGGAGAAAAATAATCAAATATGAGTATGTACCTTTTGTTTGTCGAGTATATAATTCAAAATGTAATAAGAAATAGGCCTTTCCATGTGGTCATTTTATATAAACTGTTCATTGAATTTACATGTGCTATATCCTGATATGTATCATTATCGGGATATGAAATGACCTATATCGGGATATGAGATTTTGGTCATATCGCAGAGCCCTACCTATGATGTAATTGCTGCAAAGATAAGTGAGATACATGCTGAGTTCAACATCCAGGGCAAGGTCAGTGCCACAGTGACAGACAATGGCAGTAATTTTGTGAAAACCTTCAGAGAATTCCCTGGTAATATGGATATGGAAGAGTAAATGGATCAGGATCACACAGATGGTGATGTGCAGCTGCAGAAGTAAGTGCAATTCTTCAGGAGGATTTGCAATTGCAATTTCTCTTGCCCCCACATCAGCGGTGCGCTGCGCACATGCTAAATCTCATCACCACCAATGACCTGGAAAATGCCGCATCACAAGGTGCCTCACGCAAATTGTACAGAAGTGCAATGTCAAAATGTGCTGCCATTTAGAACAGGGCTCACCGCTCCCCAACATCTGCTGAGGTGGTAGAGGACATTGCGAACATGAGATTGGTTGTCCCCTCTGTGACCAGATGGAGTTCAGAGTATCATGCCATTAAAAAGATTTTAAGTCTCACTGAAGCCCAGCTGATTGAAGTGTGTGAATATCTGAATGTGACCAAACTACACCCTCAAGAGACTGTATTTCTCAAAGAGTACACAACAGTTCTAAAGCCACTTGCATACTCAATTGACCTTCTCCAGGGGGAAAAGATCTATTTTCTTGGCTTCATAATTCCGACCATTCTCAGCCTGAAGGCCAAGATGTCAGAAAAGATGTCTCAGGTACAGTTCTCGGTGCACAAAATCTCAGCAATCATCAAGTCCATTGACACTCGGTTTGGAGAGGTATTGAGTTCCCATGATGCAAGGATGGCAGCATCCACCATCCCAAAGTTTCGGCTGTGGTGGCCTGCTGCCCAAGAGAGGGAACAGATGAAAAGGATAATGGTTCAAGAGGCTGCTCTTCTAGAGACTGTGTCTTCTGATGAAGTGGGCACTGCTGGAAATGCAAGTGGGTCAGAAGACATAGATGACAACTTCTTTTTTCAGAATACCCAGAAGATAAGCACCGCAGCAGAGGATGAAGTGCAAAAGTACCTCCAAGATCCAGACAAGTCTCTGGATTCCTTGAAGGCCTATCCAATGATCACATCCCTCTTCTTGAAATACAACACCACTCTACCTTCAAGTGCCCCAGCTGAGCAGCTGTTTAGCCAGGGAGAGCTTATTTTCACCCCACAGCATAACCATATGACCGACGAGCACTTCGAGCATACTCTTGCTGCGTTACAATCGCCCTTATTGGGCTCCAGTTGCAGAGTAAACTAATGTTTACTACATTACATCACCACAGTTTTTCTACTGTAAACTGATGTTGCTTTTTACTGCAAACTGATGTTGCTTTTTACTGCAAATTAGTACTCTGCTATGTACTGAGAAAATAAAGTTAGAGGAAAACTGAGTCCTGATTTTTCTGATGGGTGCCATCTTTATTTAGGGGTGGTCAGCTTGCAAGTTCTTCACAGCTCCACACAAAGTCAGACAAAACATCAGTTAATATAAACTTTTTGTGTGACATATCCGCTTAACCTTTGTTCCATGACATAGTAATAAGAAGATGGTGGGCCTCAGGTGGCTTTGAAGGTCATCCACTTGGGATGCTCTAAAAGCAAGTGTTTATCAGAGTTCATCAGAGTTTATTAACTTTATTAACAGAGTGACACAGAGAGATACTTTCTTTCAAGATGCAAGACAGTTGAATAGAAAAGCACAGAAGAATTATGAAAATGTCCACTTGAGAAAGTATATGCCACATTCACACTTTTACTTACATACTGTTAAAAATTAAAAACCGTGTTCAGAAAGTAATCCAAAGTATTTAAGATTACGTTACTCACCTTGAGTACTCTAACGGAATACGTTACAAATTACATTTTAGGGCAAGTATTCTGTAATCTGTAGTGGAATACATATTAAAAGTAACCCTCCCAACCCTGTGTGTGTATATATATATATATATATATATATATATATATATATATATATATATATATATATATATATATATATATATATATACATATATATACATATATATGATTGTATAAAACATTACTATACATTGATTTCATTTATGAAGCTTTTAGTTAAGGACATTTCTCAAGTAAATGGGAGAAAATCTTTATATAAAACATTAACATCCATTTTATCCATTCATTCAGTCACTCAGCTTCCAAAAATCAAACAATTAAACAAATCAGTACATGCTGGAGGGATGTGAATCTTTTGAATGGGTTGCAGTGGAATTATATTACCATGACCACCTTTGCCTAACACTCGACCAATGTTATAAGTATATACATACAGAATAAGCATTTATA
Source organism: Megalops atlanticus (assembly GCA_019176425.1). Taxonomy (NCBI): domain Eukaryota; kingdom Metazoa; phylum Chordata; class Actinopteri; order Elopiformes; family Megalopidae; genus Megalops; species Megalops atlanticus. The sequence continues at coordinate 21,272,322 of CM032881.1, forward strand.
TAGAGAATATATAAATTATACCATACTAAAATACTTATTAAAATGAGCAGAGAAAAAAACAAGTGTGTTATGTGTTTCCAAGCTGAACTACAGTGGGGGATGTATTTGATCAATGTGTATTCAAAAGAACCACAGCTGGTGCTTACTTGAACAATTTTACTGCCACAGGGAATAACTGTCATCTCAAAGCTTAGGCTAACTTGAACAGTAACACTAGGATAAAATTATTTCATAGCACTGAGGTATCATTTTTCATTGTCATGATAGCATGTCTTTGTAAGTTGCATAGGTGTCAACACTCAACATATGACTTGCAGCAATATCTCCCAATGACCATCCTTCATTTTTCTTGGCAATGTACAATAGTATTAATGTATTCTGTTACAAGTTGCTATAGATAAACCTGAGATAATCTGACCATATTTTACCTTTCATTCCCATTTGTCTCTGCATGATTTTGTTGTCTCTTTGTGGGTTAATTTCATGCAAGCATAATTAAGACATTATTTTCTCAACACTAAGTGTGACAATGAATATCCTGTCCTTTTAACATGGCATGAATTATGAATTTATGATTTTGCAAGAATCCATATTTAATCTTATATAAGTTGTTTTAAATTGGTATCATTGATCAAAATTCTGCCATGTCATTTACCTATGAATTAGCATCTATTACTAATTCATTAACTTTGAATTATTCTACCTAATTAGAGTCATCCAAATGACTTCCATTCACACATGTACAGTCATGGCCAAAAATATTGGCACCCCTGCACTTCTTTCAGATAATGCACCACTTCTCCCAGAAAATTGTTGCAATTAAAATTCTTAAAAAAAATCTTTAGTATTCACATGTTTATTTCTTTTGTTTGCATTGGAAAAACACAAAGAAAAACAGAGAAAAAAAGCCAAATCTGAGATCATTCCACACAGAACTCCAAAAACAGACTGGACAAAATTATTGGCACCTTTTCAGAATTGTAAGAAATAATTGGATTTCAAGCATGTGATGCTCCTTTAATTTGTATTTAAACTCGCCTGTGGCAAGTAACAGGTGCTAGCAATATAGGAATCACACTCGCAAACAGAAAAGTTGACTCAACCTTTGTGTTGTGTGTCTGTGTGTACCACACTGTGCATGGAGAAAAGAAAGAAGAGCAGAGAGTTGTCTGAGGATTTGAGAACCAAAATTGTGGGAAAGCATGGACAATCTCAAGGCTACAAGTCCATCTCCAGAGATCTTAATGTTCCTGTGTCCACTGTGCACAACATCATCAAGAAGTTTACAGCCCATGGCACTGTAGCTAACCTCCCTAGACGTGAATGGAAGAGAAAAATTGATGAAAGATTGCAAGGAAGGATTGTTCGAATGGTGGATAAACAACCTTGATTAACTTCCAAACAAATTCAAACTGACCTGCAGACACAGGGTACAACAGTGTCAGCTCATAGTATCCATCACCATCTGAATGAAATGGAACGCTATGGTAGGAGACCCAGGAGGACCCCACTGCTGACACAGAGACATAAAAAGCCAGACTGGAGTTTGCCAAAACTTACCTGAGGAAGCCAAAATCCTTCTTGGAGAATGGAGAATGTCCTGTGGACAAATAGAGCTTTTTGGTAAAGCATATCATTGTCCTGTTTACAGAAATCGAAATGAGGCCTTCAAAGAAAAGAACACGGTCACGACAGTCAAACACGGTGGAGGTTCACAGATATTTTGGGGTTGCTTTGCTGCTTCTGGCACCGGATGCCTTGACTGTGTGCATGGCATCATGAAATCTGAAGACTGCCAAAGAATTTTGGAGCGCGATGTTGGGCCTAGTGTCAGAAAGCTGGGTCTCCATCAGAGGTTATGGGTCTTCCAGCAGGACAATGACCCAAAGCATGCTTCAAAAAGCACCCAGAAATGGTTTAAGACAAAGCGGTGGAGAGTTCTGAAGTGGGCAGCAATGAGTCCAGATCTAAATCACACAGAATACCTGTGGAGGTCTCAAAACAGCAGTTGGGAGTTGGGAGAAGGCACCCTTCAAATCTGAGAGACCTGGAGCAGTTGGCAAAAGAAGAGTGGTCCAAAATTCCAGTAGAGAGGTGTAATAAACTCATCATGGTTACAGGAAGCAATTGATTTCAGTTATTTTTTCCAAAGGGTGTGCTACCAAATATTATGTTGAGGGTGTCAATAATTTTGTCCAGTCCATTTTCAGAGTTCTGTGTGCAATGATATCAGATTTTTTTCTCTGCTTTTTTGTGTTGTTCCAATGCAAACAAAAGAATGTGAATGTGAATACCAAAGCATTTTTAATTGCAACAATTTTCTGGGAGAAGTGGTGCATTATCTGAAATGTGCAGGGGTGCAGGGGTGCCAATATTTTTGGCCATGACTGTATGTGGGAGTTTCAGTGGCCATTGCTATTTTATTTTAGGTAAATATGAGCCAGAATTGTTCATACTAGTCTTACAATAAGAGAGATAGTATTGCCTATGCCTATCTTCCCCAATAGTCTGAGCCATTGAGTAAGTAAAAGGCATTATATGGGCCTTTGAATTTTACAAAGTGATGTACAAACATGATAGTCTGTTTCCCTCATGTTATTTTACTGTCTGTTTGTGTGTGTCTGTGCATGTACATGCTTGTGTGTGTGTGTGTGTGTGTGTGTGTGTGTGTGAGAGAGAGAGAGAGAGAGAGAGATACTCCATCATGTTGAGTTTTGCAGTCCCAGCAAAATTTTAACACCCATCTAAAGGGTCACAGCTCTTGCTTGCAGTAATACCAGGCATTAGCTATGTAGCAGTGGGTCAGGGAGAGAAAGAGATTGATGATTGGTAATGGGACAGAAAGTCATTGTCACCATCAACTCCAATTGGAAGCACAGCCACAATTTCTAGACCGGATGGGGGAAAGCATGGAAAAGGATTAGCATGGAGATGGGGTAGTCATTGCTCTTCCATATTCTAGTCAAAGGTAGCTGCTGGTCTGTGAGAGTGTCTACCTTGTCCCCTTACCTTTTCCCAAGTTTTTAACACTAATATTTTGAGTTGTACTCTTTTTTTGTTGTTTGTTTGATTGTTTCAGCACATGCATCACATCAGAATACAAGTATGCTTTGAAAAAACTAGAGGATTACTTTTTTAGGGGGATGCAGTGGCATCTTGTATTGTCTTGTGCATTATTATTTTATAAACCAAGCACACTGGCCCAAAAATAGAACCTATCCAGATTAGAAATAATAGGATAGCTGATCTTCTTAAAGCCCCCCATGCATCATTATTATGTGAAGGTGGATACATTCCTTGATGACCTTATGGCTTTTATGACATAGAGTAGGACTTATTTTTACCCATCTCCTTTCACCTCCCCTTGACCTCTGTAGATACATATATCATGTGCATCACAAAAAAACACCATCTGCTCCATTTCACTTCCATGATTGAAGGAAGGAATGATCCTTTTGTATTCTCTTTATATTGTATATACAATGTACATGATATATACATATTAACCCCTACAACCCAAAAGCCACAAACTGCAGCCATATTAGTTTGCGTTGTCCACTAAATAATTTTGGTATTTTTCCATGTGGAAACATTCAGTTTTTTTTGTTTGTTTGTTTGTTTTTGTGTTTATTTTTTTGCCCCATATAGGAGGCTCGTCACTTTCAATGTGTTGAATACAGCATCAATAAAAGTAAAAATTGGCTTTGCAATAGCAAAACAAAGTCTGCCTATATTTTTGCATCACCAGCAGTTCTCATATACTTCAAAAACAACTCCAATTCATTTTCACTGAATATCTTGGCCATTTCAGGATGTAGAAACATTGATTTTTTTTTTGTTTTTTTTGCTATGTATCAGTACATGTGGATCTTACAAGGTGTTTAATCAGACTTCAGTAAACAGTACTGTATATAACAAAGATGCAATTTCCATGTTACAAGGAACAGGGTGAATCCAACTCCATAGATGCTTCAGGACCCAAATAGGTTTGGTTCAAAAAAAAGTTTCTTTATTGAAGATTTATGAAACTACAAAGCAGGCTTGGTACAAAAAGACACACACAAAGCATGACAACTCAAGACCAGGTAGACAAAAAGCAGGGCTTAAGTAACAAACAATGCAAACAAACAAACAAACCTTCCCTGCAGATTACAGACAGAAGAGACAAAAGGAAGAGGTGCACACTGTGTGCATCAAGAGATGTCAAGACAAGCACTGTGTGTCTAAAATGCAGTGCACACATTTGCAAGGCACATGCAAAAACCATTGCCTATTGTCAGTCACGTACTCTACATGAGCACACATAAAACCACCATGTAATTGTTGAGCGATTGATTGGGAACCTTGTTCATGTTTCTGTTATAGTTACTATAGTTACTGTTGTTATTGTTTTTCTATGATATGTTCTGCAATATGGCAAAGTGTTAATGTGTAAATAGGCTTAGGCCTATGTTCTTTCTTTACTAATAAAGTCACAATGGTCAGATTTGTCCGGGAACACCAAAGATGTTATTTTGTGCCACTTTTAAAAAAACTGAAAGGGTTTCAAAACAAATTTCCTGGTTAAACATTAAAACAAAATAGTCTGTGATAAATAGCACAATATGTTTCTTCTGTTATTAACTATAATCAAAATAATCCATAAATAATGCTACTTTTACTAAAAAATGTGTTGTATAAGCTCAGGTCAATGAAGCCTACTGGCCAAAAGTTCCAAATAGAAATACAAAACCTTTCATAATTACTATAAATAAAGTCGATAAAAAGATGTAATCCAACATCTAATCATAAAATCCGCATAAGAGATTTATAAACAGTTATAAGGGGATGGTCATTTTTGATCGGAAACACAAAAGTAGTTAACATGAAATGAACACAACGCAAGGGTTAAACAAAATAAATGTCTTCCAAAACAAAATAATTGATGTTATCACATCAAAGAGAAGTTTAATTCATATCTGGGAACAGCATTGTGTGCAACACTGATACTACTACTACAGCTTCTACTACTACTACCATGGTTTTTTAATTTAAAGGGGGGGCTAAAATAGTGCTTGTCAGCAGTTCATAGCCATTGTAGTTAAATGCTTATGTTTCACAGTGTATCTGTTATCCTATTTCATAAACCCTGTATCTTTATGAATGATTGGACTGTTTCAGAATAGGGCAGTGGGAAAGAAAAGTTTTTGCTGGTGAAATATCGCCCAGAGGAAAGTAATGCATATCAACATTTAGTTTTCTTTATATAAAGTTATACTTTCTACTGTATATAGTTATATTCCTGATATATACAAATGGTCATGTCACAGCTGTCATGGCAACTAATGAGATTTGTTGAGATTGTGTGGTGAGGTTTTTAATAGTAGAAGATAATGTAAATCATGAGATAAATAATTTAGTGATAATTTGGAATGAATCATTTACTTAAAACAACCAATTCCGGTCTGCAATCTGATATATAAACATTTTTCTTGGGCTTTGCCTATGTAGCAGTTTAAATTGGCTCCTCCGTTTAGGAGGAGTGGGAGGAAGCCGGAGGATTCCATTTACAGCCATCAAACAAAGGTAATGGGGTCTTGAGGGAGAACCTTAATTAGCAGAGACTAGACCCCAGAGGACCAGGGGCTCATTTGATCATATGCAATCAGTCTGGTCTCTTTATATACATTTCTTTATATTCACTTAATGCACAAATTTTACTTAATGGGGTTAGCTTAAGGCAAAAACATTGCACTGGAACTGTGCTGAGAGGGACCAGTGAGCCCAACTTAACCCATGAACCTAACACTTAACAATACAAACACTATACTTCCAATGAGAATAACTAGGTCTCTCTGCTGTGCACACAGTAACAAAGAGTGCCCAGCTACAAGCCCCCAGAATGTCAGCTCACATTACACCGGAAGCAGTGGAACATGGCAGCATGCTTTTTATGCACTGTAGAAAGGATCAGAATAAAGCATTTTGCCTCCCAAAAAAAGAAAAGACACGGTATATTGTTGTGCTGGGTTTTGGTATGTTCTGTTTTTCTGCTTTTTTATTTTTCTTTTTAAAATAAATTGCTTCTTAAAAAAAAAAAAAACAAGATTCACATTTATGACCATCTGCTAGTGGAAATGGTGTGATGAGGCTTGATTTTAATGATGAATGTTTTCCCCTCTAACTCCTTGCGTTGAGGCCTTTTTGTCCATATTTCCTTGTCCACCATAGGCTGTGGCATCAAGGCAGGTGCTAGAACTATCATCCTAGAGGCCAGCACTTGTGGGGAAATGTCAGAGAAAACTCTTTCAATTAACTTCTCCAACAGATCAGTCAAGCCTGTTATAGTTTTGACAGTCTTATATTTCTGCTGCTGTTAAGAAAATAGGGTCAGAAGATAATGCTGAAGTGAAATCCATCTTAGATGACATGGGAATGATCACTTTCTTTCATACCAAAGCCAGAGAGTTTAAGCTAATATCTTATTTTATCTCCTGGAACATTTTCTGTTTTTTTTCTGCCATGAGCTCCCAGAGGTGATTTAACCTGAGAGCCTAAAACAGCATAAGTACAAACATTTCCACAGCACTAGCTCTGTTGGTTTGAAATAATCTAATTCAAAACATGGGCCCTCCAGCTTCTAGCTAGTTCAGATCTGACACACTATTGTAGTCTACTGGCTTTCCTAGAGCTACAGATTTCTTTTAATACAGCTCGGATTCCTACAGTTATTTCTTACCTTATATATTCGCACACCTGAAAAGTTTGTATTCTGACTTTTGATTAAGTCTGAATGAAGTTTCATAGCTCTCACAAAGAAGGCCATTTACAGTAAAATCCTGGAACACATTTCTGTTGGGAAAATATGATAAAAATCCATAAAATACAGAAATTGCATGATTCATTTTGCTGTAATCTGTAGTTTTAGGATGTCCAAAGATACAATGTCAGCTGTAATGAGCTTGCAAGATATACACATGATGGTCTGTGTTCTGATGAATACTGATGAAAATCTATTTTAGCATTAGAGAAATATCAAAAGATGGTTAACTGGTACCTGATGAGTGTGTTACATACAAAATGACATACCAGTGCATTGTGAGCAGATTCATTAGGAGCTATTCAATCAATACACGTCATTATTATAAAGCAAATCCTCCTTCCAGCTACACAGACTTTGGATATTTATAATATGTGACTGATTTATCAGTAAGGAAAGAATCCAATTGGTAGGAGTGACGTGAGGGGAGGAGCAGTTTAACAAGTACCTGCCTGTTCTGTGAGGTTCCCTTCCTGTGGTGTGGCAGACAATGAAATGAAAGTCATTTATCTTTGCTATCTAAAGCCTTTAATTTTTTGCATTTCAACTCATGGGGAAGATAAGACATGTTCAGCTTATGTCAACTGATAGAATTCCACACCTTGTCTGACAATCCTCCAACAAATATACAGCATCCTTGCTACCTGGAAAAACCCCATTTGAATGGGAGCTGTGTTTGCATGTAGCATATTGGCAAATGCAAGGAACCTCTACTCCTTGTTCTCATTGATTTTTGTATCATCACCTATGTTTAGTTCCACAAATGATCACTCAAATGGATCAGTCTACAGGTCTGCAAACATTAACATCTGAGAGGGAGGATAACAAGGGTGAGTGTGGGACTGAAATCTTACATAAGGTTCATGGGAAATGAATTGGCTCCTATATTGCTTAGTGCAGAGACCCTGTGATCAAGAGGGTTGAAATCCTTATTTGGGTGTGAAGGATAACACTGCTGACAAAAAGGAAATTCAGAGATTAGTACTTCCCCTTCTTCAAGATCAGTTCTTGTTCCAAACAGGAGTATGTGGACCAGAGATGATCCTTATATCATTACACCCCTTACATTGAGAGTGATCCTTGATTGAGACTGAGGTAAGTGCCCTGTTGACAGGAGCCTCATGATTTTACTTCAAATCCCATTGCTCACTGTGTTTTGCCACTGGGTCCTTTTAACATTTAAATAATTTGAACATTTACCACAGCCTTTTAGAATTTACGAACTGGTCACAAAAGGCAGTTTCTAATCAATTAATCATCATGGCTTTTATATGGCCGTCACCTCATGAGTGACTGCTATGACATGTAAAGGGTTCCCTCTCATGCATTAATCATAGGGTACACTAAGACAAGAGAACAAGGTATCATGCTCTGCTTCAGTCATGGACAATAAACCACCAGTCTTCATGCTAGATATGAAAGTGCCATCAGAGTCTGAAAGATAACCTTTATCCCAACCAAAACCAAATGAGGGAATGAAAAGTCCGTCACCCTTGAGAATTGATTTGTTGTGTTAACTACAACATTAATTGAAAGATGGCAAATTAATGAGATGAACGTGGAGGGCTTCTCAGTGCATCTCCTGCAAGCAGTCAGCTGCAACCAAATGAATTGGCAAAACAATGTGCTTCATACTTCTTTTGGGGCATTCATGTCACTGAATGAACTTCTTAATTGTAGTTTATATGAGAACCACAGGGCACTCAAGTGGAAAATGAAGACTTTTCTTCTTCTAAATTGCCAATTGAAAGTTTTCAAAGCAATATTAATTGCAGCTGTTTTTCCAAATAGAAGGCTAATTAAAAGCATAATATAACTGCGAGCCAGGGAAAATGAACCTAAGCCCATGGAATACTGGCATTTCAAATAATCAAGACATTTAATTTCAAACAAAACAATGGTTCTTTCAATCAATCTATATACTTTCTGATTCTTAAGTAATTATTAACAACAATATGTGGGTCACATTTAAATTACATCAGAGAATTATATATTTCTGGCTATAATTTGCAGAAAGTAAGAAGCACAAATTTATAGTTTATTACAGAGCATTTTATTACATTTTATAATGGCGTCTCATCATTGCTGGGTGCCAAATACAGTGTAGCCAGTAATTTTCTGTGCCTGTTGAAAAATGCTTATAATTATGCCTGCACTGAAATATGCTTTCCTATTGTTTTTGTTTAATTTTCTTTGTTTAAGTGTTGACTAGTCCACTTTTTGCCTATCCTAGCTCCCTTTCTGTGATATGATTGTATAACCATATATGACCCTTCTAGAGTAAGTATCATTACTCATTATTATTGATTACTCATCATTTTATTACATCATTACTCTTAGCATGACTGCATGTCTGCTATGCCCACTTATTATGAAAATGACAGATGCTTTTTTCTTTCAACCTTTTGGCTACAAGTCCTCCTTCTTAACCACTATGCTATGTTGCCACCCACAAGTTTAAGATGAGCTTCATCAGTAAATATTTTATTCACCAATAAAAAGCAAAAAACTATGTGAAATTATCATGGGAGAGATTATCTTTCACAGCCCCCCTTGCACTCTGTTAAACAGTATGTTCTTTTGAATCTTGGAACACACCCACAAAAGTCATGTTAATTCTGCAGCTTAATGAATTTTATGCTTATGTGCTGTGAGCTGAGGTGGAAATTTCCACTATTCTATTAATTGGACACATGCAATATAAATAAGAAATCTCACCTTTTTTTAAAAATCATATTGATTGGCACAGTAGTCAGGATTCGCTAGATTGTTGATATTCAGAGTCAGTACATTACACAGCATAAAATAAATAGAAAAATAATCTTTAAAGACTAATGCTGTCAAATTATACATTTACTTTGTTGTGGAAAGTGCTAAGAAAATTAAAAGAAAAAGGTATTTATGTTGCTCCTGACTTCAGAATGGCTGTGTGGGAAATATGTAATTCATGTATCACAGCCGCAAAGATATGAAACCCACAGTGAGGGGAGTATAGTAGTGCTTCACTACAGACTGAAAAGGCAGAATCATATCCCCTTGTGCCTTTCAAACACAGATCCTGCTTTGATATGCTCTTCTGTTGGTAGCGAGTGCTAATGAAAGACCTGAGGGAGACAAGCCCACTTGGACAGGCCTGTGTTATTATCACTAGTTTTATATCACTTTGGATTTTTTAAGGATTATTCTTTTTTCAATGAGCAAAATCAAAGCATTGAATGGTGATCCTGATGCAGTTGGGAATTACTGTTTGCAGATAAATTATTGCCTAAATGGTTTTGAATTTGACTGTACATGTTGCATATGTTTGTTCGTGAAAAATGGGGGTGAGGGTGAACTGGTTAGCTAAAGCTGGAAAGAGCCATTCAGTCAATGGTCTGACAATGAAGTGACTGCAGAGTATTGAGTTACACAGAAATACTGTCATAGAAAATTCAATGATCCCATTTTGTACCCAACTGTTACAACATAATCTGATTTCATTTGTTTTCATTTTTGGATAAATCTTTAAATTACACACACTATTTGCCTTCTCATAAGGTTCCTGTTGATAGGGTTTGCTGTGCAGCAAAATCTGTATTGCCTTTGATCAATTTGAATTATGGACCCCTTCAGGTAAAATTCTTCAAACCCCAGATAAACAAGAGGCTGTGAATATTTCACAAACACATCCATATACACAGTAAAATCCTGAGTGTTAAATATGCAGTGTGAAAATGTATATACTCTTAAAGTGTTGGTTTGACATTTCTAAGTGTAAAATTAATATCAGTGTTGGTATTGATCACTAGAGCAAATTATTACAGGGTAATTTTACTCTAGAGAGTGTTAAAAAAAACTCCGCCCTCTTTTCGCTACCTTGCCCTCAGTGAGAAGAATCTCATTTGAACGAGTGCCATTTTGACAAGGCTGCATGGATGAGGTGAGTGTCTAAATTAACCTAATCACATATAAATCACTTGTGTAGCCTCGTTTGATAGTACATATTTAAAGAACATATTGTTTGTCAATGACTATACTGGTTACAAGAACGCACGGTAGAGTTTTGTTTTGTTAGTCAAGCCAGCCAGCTAGTTCGTTAACGGTAGCTAACTAACGTTAGCTAATGTTTGGCGGTTCAAACTGTGTGGTAACGTTAACGTATCTCCCAACGGACAAAATCAGCGTTAGCTAGTCAAATAAGTTAAGTGAAATTTGGCTACCAGTATCTAGCTAATTTTAGATGACCAACTCGCAGCGAAATACTGTGTCCAAATTTTATTAATGCTACATGCCGAGGATGTTGGCTAATGTGCAAACGTTAACTAGCTTACCACCATCACACAAAATGAAGTCAACACGTGCGCACCATGCGTTCAGTGCATAATGGCACCTTTCAAAAGCAAATCTTTTTAGAGCCAGGGAGGGGGTATTTAGGTCAGCTATTGATCATTTTCATTTAATAATAGGCTGACAGAATTTTGGTCATTCAGCTTGTAAATATATATTTATTTGTAATCCCTTTGTTCTCAGGTATCTTAAAAATGTTGGTCAAAGTGAAGTTCCAGGGGGACCAGAAGTTTGTTAAAATTACTGAAGTTAAGCTCAGCGAGCTATTTAATGAAGGTGAGTTTATAGTTTATTAAATGACTTATGTGAAATTATATATATATTTTTTGTAACCACATTGTTAAGTTCAGTGTTGCTCAGGCCTGGTCTTGAGAGCCCCCCTGCCCTGCTATGTTGTAGATGTCTCCCGGTCAATAAGGTGCAAGGAAGGGGCATCTAGGACCAGCGTTGAGAAACTCATGTTTTATTTAAATTCTGTTTGAATCTCTCAAAGCATTCCTGAAGTTTGGCATCCCGGTGAGCCGCCTGGGTGATGCCAAACTGTTTGACGACTCAAAAACAGAACTTGATGAAGACGTATTTGAAGAGGTGGTAAAGTCCAATTCCGGTGTTTATGAGCTGGCATTTGGCAGTGTATCTGAAGGTGTGTTATCAATATTGATATTGCCTTCCTTTAGAGTGGTGGCAGAATTGGGTGACATTGATATTAGATGCAGTGTTTACCCTACCGCATACAGACCAGGTGGGCAGTCTGGACAACAGGAATAGATTTTTTTTTAATTTGTTTTATGCAGGTTCTACACCTGAGGCACCACCCGCTGTGAGCAGAGAGAGTTCAGTCCTGTACTCTGATTCCGATGCTGACACGGTCATCCTGAGTGATGATAGCCCCTTACGAAAACACGCAAGAACAAACAATGAAGCCAAATCTGTACGCATTTATTCTGTAAGCTAGTTCCCTGGTTCCCAGTCCTCAGGCCTCTCCTCCCTGCCCATTTTGTAGCTATCTCTGCTCTAGCATATCTGCTCCAACTCAACAGCTACATATCAAGTTGTTGGAGGTGTTTGACTCAGCTCTGAATAGGTTGCACTTGTCAAGAGGTAATTGGTGGCACTCTATTGAACCCTAAATTTCATTTTGTGTTGTCCTAGTTGGTTGAAGGCATACTTCACAGGAAACCTGGTGGTGACCTTGTCATTAGGGAGTACAACAGAACGAAAATGTTATCGGACAGCACAAGACGGAAAATGGTGAACATTCTTATAGCTGAAATGACCGAGAAGCATGGGTGAGTTCTATGAATAAATGTATTTATGATTATTCGTGAACCTAAAAAGTACCTTTGTGGAAATAGAAGTCTCAAGTCACCAAGATGCTTCAGAAAAATCTTATTATATGTACAGTGTATGGGTGACCAGCTCCAGCCAGGGGGTGTATATGGTTTGCCTGCTTGTTCTTGAGTGATTTGTCTTTTTGGTTTTGTACGTTAGTAAAAATGGCTAGATAAAAAGCCTGTCAGCTCCTACATGCCCTGTCTTGCGCCTCTGTGTCTGAGACACCACCCAACTCTGGTCAGAGTGGTGTTGTCTCTCTAGAGCATCACTGAATATATATTACTTTTGTATATCCACACTCTGTAGAGTAGGTTATTGTCAAAGCAGTATGTATTTACATTTTTTGTTTCTTCAGGACATCGCCACCACGGCATATCAGAGAAATGTACGCACAGGGAATTATTGACCTCTTTCCCTACCTGAAGGATCCCTTCACCAAACTTGGTTATGTAAGTTAAGTTTTGTGAGATTTTGAGTGGACTAACCATGTAAATGTATGGTTGGATGGATAACCTCAGAAATGTAATTGAGTACTGGTTAGAAATCTTATCTTGCTCCTACTTAAAAATGAATTTTTACAATATATCCAATAATCAAAAGCACACTTGTCCATGTTGATGTGTGGAAGTGGTACATATTTGGACCACTTGCAGCAAGTGAATGTTACCTTGTGACTACTCTGTTGGTCTTTCTAATAAATCTCATTTTACACAGGAACATTATTTTGATCCTCAGAGCGGTGAGGGATACCTAAGTTGGAGGATCAAAACTGTCCAGAGGAACAGCTCTGACAAAAGTCACCATGTGTCAAGTCCTTTGATGGAGGGCCAACAGCAGAGAGAGAAGTTCCAACCAGCTCCCAACTGTCTGCAGAGGAGTGCGTGGCTGCGATCTCTCTGACGAAGCACAGTTCCGATGAGGAAACTGTCAAGCAGAAAATGAAAAGCACCTTCCAGTATCGAAGACGGATGATTGAGGATCCCGAAAGATGCCGCAATATCCTGTCAGAATTCCCACGTTTTAAAGATGTGAAGGGCCTTATAAGTAATTGTTATTCTCATGTGAATGCCAGCCATGCATGGTCTACTAATTAGCTTGAAGTGGCATTAGGTTGGTAGAACTGGCAAGTGTGTTGCAATGATATAAACTACCTAATCTTCTAATGTTTAACTTAAGAAACTACCTTTTGAAAGTCTAATTATATCCACTCCACCATCATGCTGATTTGCGGCATCTTGTTTACTTAGGGAAACAGTTTTCAGAATATGGGTCTACAGTAGTTTTTATTAAATACTGGAGTATTTTCATCTCATCATTGTCGGACAGCAGTACATTTGCCAGTTATATAATGACAAATTTTAACAGCAAATTGTGTGTGTTTTTGTTTGTTTTCTTTTAAGATTGAGCAGGACTTTGTGATGTTATTTGGAGAGACTACTTCCAATAAGTTTTTGGAGAGATGGCCAACTGCTTTCAAGGAGAAGGTTATTGCACAAAGTAAGGGCCTTCATTGCACATCTGACCTTCAAGACCTCATTGATGCTGCAGAATCTCCTGCAAATGGTGAAGACATGGGTAAGAATATATTAAAATTTAATACAATATTAGATTACTCTTTCACAGTGACACTGGTTATCCTAAGTCTAAACAAAGTGGGGGCTAAGGTTTAGGGATAGGGCCTTTCCAGTGTTTGCCTTAATTCATCATTCCTGTTGAACCAGTGTTCCTATAGGTCATATAAGGTTGCTTATTTTTCATTATTTTGCAGGATGGGACAGTGACATGTCGGCAATCCTCCTCCTGCTCTACTTGATACCGCCTTCAGCACAAGGTCGGAAGAAACCTGGCAAGATGTCTGCTGCTCAAGCTGAGAAGCATCTTGTAATCTTCCAGAAGGTTTGTTTAATAATGATTCACATTTTATTGTACCCGTTTTAAGTGTAGTAAACCCAGGTGCTGTCCCTTATTCCCAACTTACTTTAACTGAATGTACTTAAAGTCCCTCATTTCTAGACACATTTCTGGAAGTAGAAGCATTGTGAAACAAATTTGTGTTGGCTATGTGTTTCATCCACAGACAGGAACCAGCATACAGGAGCACCTTGACACCATTGAAGAGAGAAGACAGCCCTATCTCCTTGCCATCGGTAGCAAGATTAGCCGCATTCATGGCTACTTCATCATTCTGGACAAGCAAGCCATACCCCTGCCAGGCTGTGAGTGCAGTTGGTGCCTTCGATGAGCTGTTCAAGGCACACTTCGTATTTGGTACCTCTTACAATAGCATGCTGCATAAGATGTACACATTCATCCAAACAACTGTTTATGAAATAGACATTGGCAAGGTTAAAGAGACTCCACGGGTTGCAGAGCTCAGAGCAAGATTACTGCACTGAAAACGGGTGTTGAGCTACATTACTGAACTGGAAACAGGGTAGCTGTTGACCAAATATGTTGTGTTTCCTTTGTAATGATTGTCTTGATGGGTCAAATGCTCTTGTTAGACACCTCAAGTTGGTTCATGGTTTGTTGCCTGGGAAAACATTGCACCTTAAATGTGGTCAGAGTGGTTGTTTTCTTGAATTTGGTTCATTCTCAGGGTTCAGAAAACATTTAAATAGAGTTCACAATGGACAAAGATCAGTTGAAAGTAACAGTGAAGCACCTGCCAATATTGCTTCTGCCAATGCTGCTTCGTTGCCTTGTTATGATAACCAATTGTGTTGTGGTGATGTGGTTACTTGCTCTATTACAAACAACAAAGATTTGTCAATATCAAACAAAAACACCCTGGATGTGTGTGCATCTGTCGTAGCACAACTGCTGTCAACAGGCGTAGGTCAAAATACTGTAGATGCAGTAATAATGTCTTTAGAAGAAGCTGTTGAACACATTCAGGATCAAGTCAAGGAGGCAGCTCTGAAATGTTTACCTTCAGAGAACAAAGAGACCCTCAGTAATGTCAAACAGGCACTTAATGAAATTGAAAATCCTTTCACCTCCCTTAATTCAGCCTCTAAAAGAAAGTTGCATTTTAAAGAGAAATGGGCAGTTGTTAGTCCTGTCGAGAAAGTGCTTGGAGTCAGACTTGATAACAGAAGAAACAAGAAAACTGGTACCTATGACCAGGTAGTTGTGACTGACAAATTCTCATACATTCCCATTCTACAAACATTACAGTCCATTTTCAAGAACCCAGTCATCAGCTGTATGCTGAAGTCCGGTGCCAGTTCCCCAGATGGTATTTACGTTGATTTGGATGATGGTTTATATATAAAGAGACATCCTCTTTTTTCGACTGAGAAGCATGCATTACAAATTCAGTTATTTTATGATGACTTTGAAACTTGTAATCCATTGGGGTCTAAGAAAGGCGTGCACAAATTGGGGGGCATATACTTCACACTGAGGAATTTCCCACCTAAATTTAATTCATCTTTGGACAACATACATTTATGTGCACTCTTTCATGCCCAAGACATAAGAACATATGGATTTAATGCAATACTGGAGCCACTTGTGTCAGACCTAAAAGTACTTGAGACAGATGGAATTGAAGTTCCGTTCTTTGATGACCGTTTACGGGTAGTATTGTGCAAGTAACAGGTGATAACCTTGGATTGCACTGCCTATTTGGGTTTGTTGAATCATTTTCTGCCCATTATTGCTGTCGATTTTGCCTTACTGAGAGGAAAAACTTTCAAACTGTGTTTTATGAAGATGACCCTATTGTGACTTTGCGAACAAAAAATGTACACCTGCACCATTGTGAAGCTATACAGTCAAACCCAACACTACCTCATGTGTATGGTGTTAAGCGCTCTTGTTTACTCGACACTCTTCAGTACTTTAATATATCAGACAATTTTTCTGTTGACATAATGCACGATATTTTGGAAGGACTCGCCAATATGAGATGAAACTTTTGTTACAGTATTTGAAAGCAGACTTTATTACATCCAGAGAATTAGGTGTTCGAATACAATCATTCAATTATGGCTACACAGAGAGTAAGAACAGGCCCCCAGGAGTCAAATTAGATGAGGGCAATGATTTGGGCCTAAACGCTATTCAGACATGGTGTTTGATTCGAAATATGCCACTTATTTTTGGTGATCTTGTGCCAAGAGGTGATAAGTGTTGGCAGCTTCTTTTGCTACTTCTGCAGATAGTAAACATTGTTTTTTCTCCTATTCTAACTGAAGGTTTAACAGTATATTTGAAGCACTTAATTGCTGAGCATCATAGGCTGTTTAAAAATGTATTTCCTGATAAAGCTTTACTGCCAAAGCATCATTTTCTTATTCATTACCCACGGTGCATCAGAAATTTAGGCCCTGTCCTTCATATGTGGTCGATGCGCTATGAATCAAAGCACAATTACTTCAAGAAACTTCCGGCGCCGCGTGAGTGGCAGCCTGTTACGGCAGCTCCGTACTCTTTTCTACTTTTTTCTTAGTTCTTTGTGTGTTTTGGTTCACTTTGTGTAATTTATTGCTTCACACTAGTACATTTAGCAAGAGCGTAATTATGGATGTGCACTTGGCGACAATCGTAGTTTGTCTCTTGTTCTTCTACGGACTTTTGGACACGGCGTCAGGGGAACCATTCAACCACGGCTCCATTGTTTACACTCGTGATCAGCTGTTAGCCCTGAGCTACACACGACTTCTCTGCGTGGAGAGACCGGTGATCCCCGCGGAGATACGGAGTAGGAGGAGAGGCTGCAGAGCTGGAATTAAGCGTCGGGAGCGGAAAAGACGATATAAACCATGTATACCGTCTGTCATTATGGGGAACGTAAGATCTCTCCCTAACAAGATCGAGGAGCTAACGGCGCTAACGCGGCTGCAGAAGGAGTACCGTGAGTGCAGTCTCATGTGCTTCACCGAGACGTGGTTGAACGAACTTTCTCCCGACTCTCTGATCGCCCTGGATGACTTTCATCTCGTGCGGGCGGACAGGAAAGCAACGGAGAGTGGTAAGAGGAAGGGTGGGGGTATAGCTATGTTTATTAATGAGAGATGGTGCAACCCGGGACACATTAGTGTTAAAGAACAGCGCTGCACTAGAGACATTGAACTGCTTGCTGTTAGCATTCGACCATATTATCTCCCGAGGGAATTCTCGCATATCATTGCGATAACTGTGTACATCCCCCCCTCCGCCAATGCTGCTGCAGCCTGTGAGCTCATTTACTCTGTCGTCTCTCAGCTTCAGACAAGGCAACCCCAATCTCTCCTTCTCATCTCTGGTGATTTTAACCACGCTTCTCTGTCCTCAACTCTCCCAAACTTCACCCAGTACGTGAAATGCCATACCAGGGACAATAAAACTTTGGACCTACTGTATGCAAATATCGAGGATGCATACACCTCAACCCCTCCCCGCTGGGTCGCTCAGACCACAATCTTGTCTATCTGCTTCCTGACTACACCCCCCTAGTGAGTAAACAACAACCTGTGAAAAGGTCTGTGAGGGAGTGGTCTGATGAGGCAAGGGAAAGACTGAGGGACTGTTTTGCAACAACAGACTGGGAAGCACTCTGCAGTCCTCATGGGGAGGACATTGACAGCCTGACTCACTGTGTCACGGACTATATCAGTTTCTGTGTGGAGAACGCTGTGCCTTCCAAGAAGGTGCGGTGTTTTCCCAACAATAAACCTTGGGTGACCTCTGAGATAAAGGCTCTACTGAATGAAAAGAAGAGAGCTTTTAGATCGGGTGACAGAGAGCAGCTGAGGAGGGTCCAGAAGGAGCTCAGGCAGGTCATCAGGAAGGGGAAGGACAGCTACAGGAGGAAACTGGAGGAGCGGCTGGAACAAAACAACATCAGGGACGTTTGGAGAGGACTGAAAAACATATCTGGGCATGGAAAAGGAGAGGGGAGTGACCAGTCCAGTGGATTTAAGGACTGGGCAATGAACTGAATCTGTTCTTCAACAGATTTGATTCTGCCCCCACTGCCTCAACCACCTACCCTGCCCCTCCTCACACCGCCCGGGTCATCCTCCACCACCCCCTGGACCTGTCCCCCCAAACCAGGCCACACCGGCATTCACCTGCCCCTACTCCTTGCCCCTCACCACTCCTCACCCCCACCTCCTCTCCCCCTCTACCTCTCCGCTCCACCCTCCCCCTCCTCCCCCTCTCCCTTACAGCTGACCAGGTGAGAAGGGAACTGGCAAAGATCAAGGCAAGAAAGGCAGTGGCCCAGACGGAATCAGCCCCAGACTGCTCAAAGACTGTGCGGACCAACTCTGTGGTGTGGTCAGGTACATGTTCAACTTGAGCCTCAGTCTGGAGAAAGTCCCGGCCCTGTGGAAGACCTCCTGTGTGGTTCCAGTGCCTAAGGTGGCGCGCCCTAAGGAGCTGAACCACTTCAGACCTGTTGCCCTGACCTCCCACCTGATGAAGACATTGGAGAGGATCATCCTGCATCACCTGCGACCTCTGGTGAACTCGGCGCTGGACCCCTACAGTTTGCCTACCGGCCGGGCCTCGGGTAGAGGATGCAGTAATCTACCTCCTCCACAGATCACTGCTTCACCTGGAGCATGCTGGGAGCACTGTGAGAGTCATGTTTTTTGACTTCTCCAGTGCTTTCAACACCATTCAGCCTGCACTACTGAGGGCGAAGCTGGAGGGAGCAGGAGTTGATCGTCACCTGACTACATGGACCATTGACTACCTCACCAACAGACCACAGTATGTGAGACTCCGTGACTGTGTGTCTGATGTGGTGACCTGTAGCACAGGGGCCCCTCAGGGTACGGTGCTCTCTCCCTTCCTCTTCACACTCTACACTTCAGACTTCTGCCACAACACCGGCAACTGCTACATCCAGAAGTTCTCGGATGATACAGCCATCGTTGGATGTGTGTCTGAGGGGAATGAACTGGAATACAGGGAGGTCATCAAGGACTTCGTCAGTTGGTGTGAGCTCAACCAGCTCTACATCAACACCAGCAAGACAAAAGAGATGATCGTGGATTTTAGGAAGAGGACACCACACATCACGCCTGTGAACATCCAGGGTATGGACATTGCGGTAGTGGAGAACTACAAATACCTGGGTGTTCACCTTAATAACAAACTGGACTGGAGAGACAACACTCATGCCCTGTACAGGAAGGGTCAAAGCCGCCTCCACCTGCTGAGGAGGCTGAGGTCCTTCGGAGTGTGCAGGGCTCTCCTCAGGACCTTCTACGACACGGTGGTGGCCTCAGCCATCTTTTACGCCGTGGTCTGCTGGGGAGGGGGCTGTACGGACAGGGACAGGAAGAGACTGGACAAGCTGATCAGGAGAGCAAGCTCTGTCCTGGACTCTCCACTGGACTCTGTGGAGGAGGTGGGTGAGAGGAGGATGCTAGCCAAACTGGCGTCCATCATGGACAACACCTCCCACCCCCTGCATGAGTCTGTGGTGGCCCTGAGCAGCTCCTTCAGTGAGAGACTGCTTCACCCACAGTGTAAGAAGGAGCGCTACCGCAGGTCATTCATCCCAACTGTGGTCAGACTGTTTAATAATAAATAAACCCCACCACTCTGTAAATACACTTGGTTTTGCACATCTCTAGTTTTTGCACATCTGTGGTTTTTCTTATTTTTCTGTTTGTTTTTTTAATTCTTAATGTACACTTATTTACTATTTTATTGGTTCTGTTTTTATATATATATATATATATATATGTATATATTTTTGTTTGTTTTCTTCCTCTGTATTCCTTTGTGTTTTTGTATTTTTTACTTTATTGCACTTTTTGCACTTTGCCACTCTTTCTACCTCTGTCTAAATGCTGCTGTGACATGTGAATTTCCCCGCTGTGGGATCAATAAAGTTCTTATCTTATCTTAACAACTGAAAAGTTTTAAAAACATAACCAAGACACTAGCGATAAAACATCAAAACCACATGGCTTACAGGTTAGGGTTAGTTTGTACAGACACTGTAACCAAGGGTCCAGGAAAATGATATCTCTCAGTGACACACGTGAAGGCCAGAACATTGCAATCAATTTGGATATGTCTGTACACACTTCTGTCTCGTCTCTGAAATGGGTAAAATACCAGGGCACTGAGTATCGCCCTGATTTGATTGTTTGTGAAGATGTAGGCATGGATTTGCCAGTGTTTTGTCAAATCAGAGACATTGTTGCTAAAGATGAACAGGTGTTGTTAGTCTGTAAAGTTCTTCAGACTTTATGTTTTGATGACCATTTTCATGCTTTTAAAGTTGACTTCAAACAGGATGAACAATGGAAGGTATTGAATGTCAGTAAGTTAGTATACCATAAACCGTTTAATTTACAGATGACTTATGGTACAGATGACTCTTTTTTGTTTATTGTGCCATACTGTACCTTTGTTCAGAGCCTGAGGTAATGAGTGAACATTTTTATGTTACATGTTACAATGAAATAAATATAGAATCTTTTTTGTACTTTTGTACTTGACAGTGTGTGCACTACGTTGCTAATAAATTGTTTGAACCAGTGAAAATGTGCTTTGACACTTCAACCAAGTATTTAATTTTCTTACTGAAGAAAATGAGAGTAAAAACAACACTGAATAGAGAACAAGCAGGTAACACTGATGGGAATAATTTAGCTTTAACACTGAAGTAGAGTTAGCAGAGAGAGTGGAAACACCACTAATAGTGTTGATTAACTTTTGGTGTTAAGTTTAAACTACACTCATGAGTGACTTAAGTAACACTACAAGTGTTATTTTTCAACACTAGTCAGTGTTAAACATACACTTGAAAATCAACACTATTATCAGAGTACTTTTTACTCTATTTGGAATGGGACCATATGTTATCCGAAACGGTGTTAAAATCAACTCTCTAAGAGTATATATAACACTGTTAAATTTACTGTGTACACACACCACATCGACCAATTTCTCTGCTTTCCCAGTTCTCAAAAAATTTAGAAAAACTATTTGTACAAAGGCTTGATAATTTCATAGAAAAGCACAATTTATTGAGTGACCATCAGTATGGCTTTAGAGAAAATAGGTCCACTTCAATGGCAGTGATGGAACTGGTAGAAGAGATTTCTACTGCAATGGACAACAAGGAATGTACTGTGGGGTGTTTATAGACTTAAAAAAGCATTCGATACTATTGATCATGACTTATTAATGAAGAAACTGGAGAGATATGGTATAAGAGGGATAGCATACTCATGGCTAAGAAGTTACCTTGATGACAGATATCAATATGTTGAAATAAATAATGTCAAATCTGATTTGCTGAAGGTCACTTGTGGTGTTCCGCGAGGTTCAGTGCTAGGCCCCAAACTGTTTATATTGTATATAAATGATATTTGTAATGTGTCTAAATTGTTAAAATTTGTTTTATTTGCTGATGACACTACCTTATATTGCTCTGGGAAAAGTTTGGAACGACTTCTGAATACAGTAGAAAGGGAATTGAAAGTATTAAAGAAATGGTTTGATATCAACAAGTTATCATTGAATTTAAACAAAACAAAGTTTATAATATTTGGTAATCGGCAAATCAATAGTCAAGCTAAAATTATGATTAATGATGTTGAAATAGAAAGAGTGTATGAAAATAAATTCCTGGGCATAATAATTGATCATAAATTATGTTGGAAACCACATATAAATAATGTAAAAACAAAAATTTCTAAAACCATTGCAATATTAAATAAAACTAAAGATATCTTGAATCAGAAATCACTATATATACTGTATTGTTCTCTTGTAGTTCCATACATTACCTACTGTGTGGAGGTATGGGGAAACACGTACAAAACCATCACAAATCCAATTTTCATGCTACAGAAGAGAGCCATAGGAATTGTAAGTCGATCAGATTATTATGAACCAACCAACGCACTATTTATTAACTTACATACTTTAAAATTTTGTGATCTAGTTGATCTTAAAACTGCACAGATAATGTACAAAGTACAAAACAATTTACTTCCTAACTGTATTCAGAGGTTGTTTCAAATTAGAGAGAGCCAATATGAACTCAGGGAATATGCATATTTAAAAAGGAAAGGTAAGAACAAATGTAAAAATAGATGTATATCTGTCAAAGGGGTAAAATTGTGGAATAGTTGTGACAAGGAGTTAAAAATGTGTAGCTCACTTTGTGAATTTAAAAAAATGTTTAAAAATAAGGTGGTAAACAAATATATAACTGATATATAATTTGTATTGTGTATGAATCGTTTGGAACTTTTGTTTTTGCTTTGGTATTGTTTTGTCTTGTATAGCCTAAACCCAGTAGAAAGGGTTGCCTATCAAAACATGTTATGTAAAAAGGGTAGGTAAAATAAGCTAAAGCTTCAGCCTACACCTTTTCGGTCAATATTTATTGTTGTTTATTTATTTTTATGTGTATTAATTTTGTAAAGTTGTTAATAAGGACCGAAATAAACTATTACTATACTACACTATACTATATACACACACACGCACGCGCACACACACACACACACACACACAATACTTTGTTTACAGATGCCTGAGAGAGGAGATGCTGAGGACTCCAGAGGGAATTGCCCTTAAGGCACCAAAGATTGTTGGACTTTCCAAAGCCAAAACCCCACCAGTCGCAGAGAAGGAAAGATGATATGACAGATACTATTTCCACTTGGAAATGCACTCATGATTTTGGTTCTACTGCGGCTTTGGCATACTGTATAGATGGCTTAAAGCCACAAGTTGGCAGGAATGGTTTCAACCAACATGACAACTTGGCCTGTCTAAAGGAAAAGTGTAGGAAGAGTGAAGTTTGCTCCATGAAAAGAGTGCTCAGTGTTTCATAAATTGTTCAATAGAATACCCCTTACGTTGTCCCCACTCAGCATGTTCTAGCTAAAAGTGTGTGTGAGCCCATGTCAAGATGAAGTGTTTTGTGAGAATGAAGTCCCCTGTAGACACATTAATTTGACATTTGTTCTGTCCACAAAACAAGTGGGCCTAGTTGGACATTTCCGAAGGAAAAATTCCAAATTGATATCAGAACTTTTTTAAAACAAACAGGGAGTTCTTAACGTATGCGACTTGGCAGATCATGTAGTAGCAGCAGAGACCCTTGTGGTGTTCAAGTCCTTGCTTGATACAGTACTGAATACTCTCTAGACTGTACAGAACAGATGTGCTGAATGGCCTGTTCTTTTCATTCTGTATGTATTCTTATGGAATTTTTGCTGCTAACCTGTTTTCTCCAAGGCCAGTCAATCCTTCCATAATTATAGGTAGTTTCCTCTCCTGCTTTTATATCATTTATGGCAAACAAATAGAGGTGTGGCTTTCTGTCCACTTCAGTTTTCTTCATTCTGCTATTCGGATGCTTATGCTCATCATTCACCAACCTCCCAAATGGTTCATCTTCTTTGAACTCATGGAGTCCCCACACCGTATGTTGAAGCCGAAATTGTGTGTAAACCCAGTGATGGGCAAATTTGTCACTCTGTGGAGAGAATGATGTCTCCAAGGGTGACTTGAATACTGTGTGTGAAATGACCTCGTTAAGAATGGTGAAATCAAGATGTGTGTGAACTCCGTTAGTGTTAAGCACAGTACTTCACTAAGTAGTATGTTACAAAATTCATCATATTGTTTAAATGTTTTACAGAGAAATGCATGTCTGTGTATGTGCTGTTGTTTTCAAATGTTACGTTACACTGTATAAAATGTATGAAGTCAGCTTTCTGGTTAAATTAAAAAAAAAAAAAAACTAACATGTAGTCTGCAAATTCACTGATAAATTTTGTCTGCATAAGAGAATAACTTCTGTGATTCAAATAGCATCTATTATGTTTCAGGTCTAAAGTGAAATAATGAAATGAAAATGTCTATTTCAAATGTTTCTGTTCACTTAGAATTTTTTTATGTCATGGTTTTTGCTTTCTTTTTATTTTTAGAGTTTGGACTTGACTAACATTCCTGTTTTGGGATGTCTCCTTGATTTCTCTGAAGACAGTGATGGAGAATTTGTCTGTGTACCTAAACTGAGGAGGACTAAAAGCATCATAGTAAGCTTTCAAATTAAGTCCTTACCATTCATTTCCTCATCAGGTGATATACATTTATATGGATGTTCAGCATCAGTTTTTTTGGATTAAGTGTAAGTATGGTAGTTTGAGTTTGATTATCCTAGTCTGAAGTTTCCTAATGTGTCTAAAAGATATGTTTATTGATTTTTAGATGAAAGAGTCAATTCCTGTAGATTCAGATCAACTACTTGATTCAGACAGTGGAGATGATTATATCCCAGACTCCAGAGAGGAGAGTGAGGACAGTAATTCAGACAGAAGTACTTCCCTTAACACATCAGGACAGAAACATCAGTCACTAGGCGGGTTTCCATTAACCTGCTTAATGCACAATTTGAAATTGCAAACTAAAAAAATGAGTAATGGAAACAAATGAATTTTGAAAAAACTCTCAAATATTGCAAAAAAGTTTATACACTCGCATGAGGTGGGTTTTCAGATGATTTGACAAAGCAATATTTCACAAAATTGAAATGGAAACATTTTTGCATTTAAGTCACATGACATGCCATAAAGAGTCACATGACATTCAAAAACATGGTGCATTTCATGTGGTCATATGAAGAGACTGAACTTTTCTTAAAGTTGGTTCAAGAGATCACAGCCATTTTAGATAGCAAGCAACAAAGAAATGCTGATATTTAGAAGGAGCTTGAGGTGGATATGAGGGAGAGAGGATCGGACAAATCCTGGCATGTTCTTCGGAGCAAATGGAAGACGCTGAAGCAGTGTTACCTTTCTGAAAAAAGAGAGCAAAGTGCAGCCTTTGATACCATTGATCATCTTATTCTGTTAGACCGACTTGAGAACGTGATTGGCATAAACGGAAAGGCTCTATCCTGGTTCAGGTCTTATCTTTCAGAGCAACATCACTTTGCCTTCATTAACAATAAGTCTGCCAAACTCTCCAGACTAAGACATGGAATACCACAAGGATCCGTGCGTGGACCTTTGCTCTTTTCCTTATACATGGTCCCTCTTGGAAATATCATTTGTAAACATGGCATTAATTTCCACCGCTATGCAGATGATACCCAGTTATACATATCAGCCAAACCTGATGTTTCCCTAGAAATATCAATCTTGGAAGCCTGCCTCAAAGACATGGATGTCCCATAATTTCCTCCTTCTAAATTCGGACAAAACAGAAATATTGGTTATTGGCCCAAAGTCTATCAGGAGCAAACTCGCCAATATTACATTAAATCTTGATGGTGTCTCACTGGCCTCAAGTGCAACCATCAAAGACCTTGGTGTCACAATTGATCCTGAGCTCTCTTTTCACACACATATAAAAAACACCTCCAGGGCTGATTTCTTTCATTTGAGGAATATTGCCAAAATCAGGAAAATTCTATCAATACACAATGCTGAAAAGCTAATCCATGCTCCAGATTGGACTACTGTAATGCCCTCTTGTCAGGATGTGCATATGCCTCCCTAAAGCCCTTTCAGTTGGTTCAAAATGCAGCTGCTCGTATGCTAACCAGAACAAAGCGCTTTGAGCACATCACCCCAGTATTAGCCTTTCTCCACTGGCTACCTATCAAATACCGCATTGATTTCAAAATCCTTCTCCTTACATTTAAAGCTTTAAATGGGCTTGCCCCTCCCTACCTTAAGGACCTTCTTCACCCATATTCTCCAAAACGAACTCTACATTTCCAAAGTGCAGGACTTCTCATTGTTCCAAGAGTGGATAAAAGTACTATAGGCGGTAGAGCCTTTTCGTACCAAGCCCCTCTTTTGTGGAACAATTTACCCACCAAGGTTCGGGGAGCAGACTCTCTCTCCGCCTTTAAGTCTAGGCTAAAAACTTATCTTTATTTCAAATCCTTTAGTTGAGGGACATGGCATGGTGCTGGCACTGATCGTAGAGTCTCTGGTGGACTAAGTGGTCATTGCTGTCACTACATCATGACCTGGGTACTCTGTTCAGCTGATCCAGCTGTGGTCTGGTGTTGACTGCCTTAGGGTCACCCTCATGATCGTGCTGGCCCCTTGCCCCTCATCCCCTAGTTATGTTGTGCTTATCTGCCGGGATTTTTCCTTATTATACACATGCATCCTTCTTCCCCCCTCTGTTCCCCCCTTTGCCTTTATGCCTTTATGTTTCCATTCCTGCACTTAACATGCACTAATCACTGTTTTCTATTTGTTTCCTATCCCTGCTCCGGGCTCCTGCCTGGAGCTGTAGCCCAAGTGTCACATCCTGATTTCCAGTCCTGCTAACCCACTGCCCTGCCTATCAAGCCAACTGCGTGCCAAGAACCGGACATTTTAGGATACATTTTATAATTACTCTGTTGTTAATTACTACTGTCTATCAAACTCAAATGTCTTAAAGTACATTGTACAACTTCGTTTTCTCTCTAATTCTATCTGCCCAGTGCTGGCCAGAAGCAGATGGGCTCCCCCTCTGAGCCAGGTTCTGCTCAAGGTTTCTTCCTGTTAATTAGGGAGTTTTTCCTTGCCACTGTTGTCTTAGGCTTGCTCTCAGGGGGTCTCAGGCCTGGGAACAACGCAAAGCTGCTTTGTGACAACTTGTGTTGTAAAAAGCGCTATACAAATAAAATTGAATTGAACTGAATTGAATATTCACTGCTGTCCAAAAAAGTATGATGGGAGCAGATTGTATAACAAGAGAAATTATTGTCTGTACTGTTTTAAACCTTGTAGCAAGATAGCAAGGCATTCGGAACATGTTCATTCCAGTGAGAGGGAAGTGGCCAAAGCATGTAGCTTTCCAAAGGGTTCCAAGCAGAAAAGAATTCATTTTGATTATTTATGTAACAGAGGAAACTATGTACATAATGCTGCTGTTTTGAAGTCAGGCAAGGGGGAACTGATTCTTTACAAATGACCACGTGAGGCAGCAAAGGGGAATGACTTCTTGCATTGTGCATATTGCCAGGGATTATTTACCAGAAAGGTCCTATGGCGACACATGAAAACATGTAAATTAAGTCCTAAAAATGTCACCAAAAAACCTGGAAAAAGTTGTGTTCAGTCCCTCTGTGCATTCACACAGCCTGTACCCTCTTATATAAATAAAACATTATGGAAAGTATTAAGTAGCATGAACCCTGACAAAATCACAATTGCTTTCAGAAATGACAGTTGTATCATTCAGATTGGGGAACACTTGCTAAACAAAAGTGGGTCATCGGCTAAAAGTCAGCAGTGCATTAGACAGAAGTTGCGAGAACTAGGAAGACTGCTGATTGGTGCCAGGACGATTACTTCCTTCAGGAGAATGGATAGATCCAGAACGCTTCATGGAGACTGTCAAAGCAGTTAAATTGTTAAAATGTGGATATGACAGTGAAACAAATAAATACAAAGTTCCATCTCTGGCAACTAAACTTGGGAACATCTTGGTAATACTCAGCAAACTTCCAAAAGCTCAGGCTTTGATTACCAAGAAAGAAGGACTGGTGCAGAAAGCCACTGACTTCCAAGAAGTCTATAAAGCATGCTGGAACGCAACTGTGTCACGTAACATTGCAGAAACAAAGTGGAATGCACCCATAGTGCTGCCCTTCACAGAAGATGTGCAAAAACTACATGCATTTCTCAATAAAATGCAGGATGAGTATATCAGTCAGTTGTCTGCAGAGCCCACTTCTAAAGCCTGGTCTGATCTGGCAAAGGTGGCTATGGCTCAAATCATTTTATTCATCGTAGGGAGGGGGAGGTATCCAGTATGGCCTTATCTTCTTTCTTATCAAGGGATAACCTCAGTCAGTCCTAGCTGAGAGGAGGGAGACTTGTGGAGTGGTAAAAGACAACTGTCACATGTTTGCCAGGCCATCGGCAATGTCACATTTCAGAGGTTCAGACTGCATGCGCATCTTTACAAAGGCTTGTGGAGCTAAGAGTCCTGATGCACTGACATCCACAAAACTGTGGAAGCATGCTGCAACCCTTTCAAATGTACTGAACATGAGGGATACTGAGATTGACCAATTAGCAAACTTCTTAGGGCATGACATAAGAAGCCATCGTAAATATTATTGCCTCCCTGAGAAGACCCTACAGCTAGCCAAGGTCAGCAAAATTTTAATGGCATTGGAACAAGGAAGGCTAGCAAACTTAAAGGGCAAGAACTTGGATCAGATCAATATTGATCCCAATGGTACATATGAACATCTTTTTTCTTTTTGTTTCTCTTTCCCATTTACATATTTACTCACCAGTTTTTTTCCCTGAGATTTCACCTGACCTAAACAAGTGAACACAAGTGGAATTGTGAAAACGTCATCTAAACTGCGCTACATCACAGCGAAAGGTCGTTGCAACTGGCCAGCGTGGAGTCCTCTGGGGATGATTGTCTTATCATGAAGGCGAACACGCTGCTGTGATTGTGGTGCGCAGTTACAAAGTGCAACATCAACATGGAGAGCAGCGGTGAGGTGGACACTGAAACCGAACTTAAAGCAGAAAGGAAGCACTGAATAATGTGAGCGTTTATTGGTTGCTTTTGATGTTGGGTAAGATATCATTGAACAATTAAACCTGAAATTCAAGTAGTTTAGCTGGAAAATGATGTAGTATTTCAGATTTTCGCCACAAGGGTGCAGCCATCTTTGAACAAGCCCAAATGTGACGTCACCCGCATGGTTGTTCGCGGAGCTGCTCTGTTCTTCGCTGGTTTCCGTGGATGTTGCTCGTTATCGCTACTAGATGGAAGGGGGTAAAGAGCATAGGAAAAAATGAGGGGGCTCATTTTGTATTGCCCCTGGATGCTCAAATGAGTATTACAGAACAAAGGAGAGGAGTAAAGCAGTCTATTATCATGTTCTTCCTCTGAAGAAGCCTCAGTTGCTCCACCGTTGGCTAGCTGGGCTGAAACGCCGTGATCCACCTGTCTTGATTAGGCTATTGTTTTCCATGGTGGTGCTAGTGTCAATTATCTTTTGATAACATCATTTATAACTTCAGTATTCTATCTCTTTTCAAAGATCAGAGAAGCATGCAGGGAGATGATGGAGGGCCAGTTGACAGGAAGTGAGGAAGCATGTCAGGAACTGGAAGAAAGTCAGGGCAGCAGAAATGTGGATGTCAGTACCCAGAAAGATCCTGTGGAAGACAAAACTGAGGACAGAAAACAGTCCCTTGTGAGCAAAGGCACAGTCACAGATGACATATATAATATGACAGTCATCCTCAATGACCATTCCTACAGTACATCAGTAGATGACTTATGTCTGTTGGAGAGCACCTGAATGCCAAGGGCTTCATCACCACAACAGAATGAGGTAAAGCAAGGAGTTTGGGCACCTGTGGTCAAAAATTTCTGTTACAGTGAATAGTTACACTAAATTAGTAATAATAAATAAAAATAGTAAAAAAGCAAAACAGAGTTTCAAAACACCACCCTGGGCTCTGAAAAAGCCAAGGAAATGGGATGAACAACCTAAAACAAAAAACAAAGATATTAACTGTTAACCACACATGAATGCAAGAAATGGTCAGAATGTGCAGGAGAAAATGGCTATAGTTTTATCAGAAAAAATTTAAATATAAAATGTAATGTTAATATTTATTTTTATTGCACTTCATGATAATAACCACACTTGAGTTAGTATCTTGAGCTATTGAAAACAGTGGTGACAGTTTTATGCTGCCTTGTTTTTCCCTTCCAGTGTTTGGGACGCCAGTTTAACATATTTCATTTCTTTAACTTTATGACATGGAAATCAGGCTATTCTAAACTAGACTGACTATTCACAGTAACAGAAATTTTGACCAGAGGTGCCCTCTGTATCATTCCAGTGTCTGAGCAGTGAGGAGTCAGTAAATGAAGAAAGTGCTGAGGACATGAGCTTAGATGAGTTTGATGATGAGTGAGGAAGACATGGAAATGAGCATAGATGGTGAAGAGGAAGATGTCGAGGATGAGGAGTCTGATCTCTCAGATGACAGAAAGAGCATTGTGTCTACAAAACAACTATTGAAATTGTTCACTCCGTGTCAATGGGAGAATTGTGGAATGTGCCTGGTGGTGCCACCAACAGTTTCCAAAAGTGGATTTGGGATAAAGGTAAAGACAAAGTGCTTTGATGGCCACAGATACACCTGGTGTTCCCAGCCTCTGGTGCGGGGTTTGATGGAGTGCAATGTGTCCGTGCCAACAGCAGTATTTGTTACAGGAAATGAGTGCACTCCATTTTTAGAGGTCTGCGAGACAATTGGCTTGGAGAGCCTGTCCAAGAGGCAGTGGTTCAATATCCAGAAGGCCTATGTCATTCCTGAAGTTAATAAAAAATGGTGTATACACAATGAGGCCATAATGAATGCAGCAGGTGATGAATCGCTGGTAGTGTCAGGTGATTCGAGGTATGACAGCCCAGGGTACAACGCATCATATGGCACCTACTCACTGATTGACTCCAGGTCAGGGCTGGTGGTAGCTCAGGAAACTGTGAACGTCACTGAGGTTAAGAATAGCTACTGGCTAGTGGTAGAAGGTCTGCAGAGATGCCTTACTAAGATGGTGGAGCATGATGTTTCCATTTCTGTGCTAGCAACTGATTGCCACCCATCTGTCCAAAGAGTAATTCAAGAAGAGTATGGTGAGATCAAGCATGAATATGATCTTTGTCATATTGTGAAAAATGTAAAAAAGAGACTGCTGAATGCCAAAATGAGGACTTACTTGAGTGGAGCAAAATGGTCACCAACCACCTCTGGTACTGTGCCAGCACATGTGATGGAAGTACGACCAAGCTGAAAGAAAAATGGATATCTGTGCTGCACCACATCACCAACGTACACCAGTGGGCATCTGGTGAGATGATACTACAGTATGAAAACCCTCCCTATACCCCTGATGAGGAAAGCAAACGTCCATGGCTCCATCCCAGCTCTGCAGCATTTAAACACCTCCAGAGTGTGGTACTGGACAAAGAGCTACTGAAAAAGCTGGAGAGAGTTACAGAGGGCATCCACACTGGAAAACTTGAGACCCTCCACTCTGTCTACACAAAGTATGCCACAAAAAGGAAGAAGTTCCTGAGAGAGAGCTTTGAAGCTCGACTTCGTGTAGCTGCACTGGACCACAACTATAATGTCATCAGAGAGACTGCAAAGAGAGACTTCTAAAAGGCTGCAAAGCAGTATGTGGTGATGCCACTGAAGATGCCCAAAGACTACACCTTCAGAAAGGACATAGTGACAGGAGCACTGAAGAGCTGTGAGGTGATCTCCATCCGGGAAGCACTGAGGAAACACCCAAAAGAGAGAGCAGTGACCATTGCTGAGCACAGAGGAGTCAAAAAGCCAGACAAAGCAGTGTCAATAGCAAAACACCTCAGCAGATTTCCAGCAAAGCCCAGTACCTCTGATCCTTAAGCCCTTTTGGGTAGCATACATTACAAATATAAAGCAGTTTATATATATATATATATATATATATATATATATATATAAGTATTCAGACCCTATACTATGCTATGTATGTTTTCTATGTTATGTTATTAAGTGTTAATGGAAAGTGAATGGATCAATAGATGATGTAAACAGTTCAGTGATCAACAACATGATGGCCTTTTTTAGTGCCTTTAGGCTGCACAGGCATGTTTACAACCTCAGCAGTGTGGTTATAGAATATCTGGTAAAGTTATTTACACAGCAATTTATGAATTGATGGAGAAAATGAATAAAAATACACATGCTTTCATTATGTTTTAGCATTCTTTCTTCCAGTAAGTGGTACACTGAGCTTTTGACAAAAGGATAGGGAAAAAGAATATGTGTTAGTGTAATGGGAACATGAAAATCAAAAAGGCTATAAATGGAGGATATGGAACATAAATTCATTTATTGTTTGAGAAACACCATGCACATTTTTATACGTCATTATAGTACTCAAATCCATGGTATTCTGGGGATGAGTAGGCATTCCTGATGGCATTTACAACACATGCTGGAATTGGAATCCTGTTCCTCCTTCCCAGATGACCCCGAGACCAAAGGGTGAACTGCCTGTAGGCTGTGAACCTGAAAAGACTGACAGGGAGAGACTGGTAAGAATTAACATGAACCTATGGCAATTCAAAGTAATCATGATATGCCTCTAAACCTTCCAAGAAAAACAAAAATAACATTATATAGGATTATAGGGTATATAGGCCTATAGGATTATAATAATATGTGACTAGAGATCATGCTGTGACAGGATGCTGTTTTAGCATGCTATATGCTACCATATTCAGCTGTTTCCTCATAGTGGGTTTAGATGAGGAAAAAAAAACAACAACAAAAAACTAATACTGATTTTTGTACAGTCATGGCTCCCGCTGTAGGCTGTAACTTGTGGGCTACTCTAGTTATGTTTGCATCTAGCCTGTGTGTCTGATTTAGCTTACCTGCTGTTGATTGGGCGTTCCAGTGTCTCAGCTCGAATGTCCCTTAGGGAAAGCATCGAGACCTCCAGCACGTCTCTGTTTAGACACAACATCTGAGTTGTTGGATTGGCTGTAATACAGCTATCGTTATCTCGGATGAGATGCTCCAGGTTAAGCTCTCGGCAGCAGACGCTCTCCTCATCAGTTAGCATCGGCATACAAGCTCCGCACCGGCACCACGTAGTATTTCCAATGCGTTCCGATTCAGATACAATCCCGTCACTCTCACCATCGTCGTCCGATTCTGTGGGGGATCTTAAAACTCTTTCAGGTCTTACTGGCTCAAATGCGTAGGCTGATGGGTGTCTGATTTGGTCTGTGGGTCTTTCCAATTCATCCAATCCTTCGAGCTCCATTGCACGGCACAGTGTGTAGCAATTGTTAGCTAACTACCGCTTCCAGGTACACAACCATTCCTGTGACGTCAGCCGTGGCAAAAACAAAGATGGCTGCATGCTGCCTAGTAAAAGCGTACTAATTTGTGTTTTTTTTCTCAGAAAAGGCTTACTTTTGTGATTTAGTTTTTTGGGGGGTATACCTAGATATTTCATTGGTGCTATAAATATGCGTTTATTTCGGTGTTGCATTTCCGCTTTAACATCAAAGCAGAGCTGAGGACTATGGAGGGGGAGATCCACAAGTTACTGGAGCGACAGATGCGGCTCAACACAAGAATGGCCATATTGGACGTGGCAGGGGCCGGTGATGCTACCCGTATGGCTGGGGTGGTCATCCACACCGGTCCCACGCTGGGTCCGATGAGGATGAGCTGCAAGGCCGCGGCGGCACAGGTGCTAGTACAGCTGGGGCGGCCATCCAGTCTGGTCCCAAAGCTGGGGCCGATGAGGATGAGCCGCAAGGCCGCAGCAGCACAGATGCCCTGGCTACATCTACACTGTGTACATAATTATTACGCAAGTCCATATTCTAATGAAAGAGCATCTCCAAGAGCATTTTTTAACTGAAATATGATATTAACCTCAGTATTCACTCAGTGTAAACATTTTCAGATGACTTAATTGCTTTACTGAAAGAGAGTGTGGCCTAAAGTGAGAAATGCCTTAAGTTCAGGTGTGCATAATTAGTATGCAGCTTTTTACTGCTGGGAAAATGGGGAGAAAAAGAGACCTAACAGATGATGAAAAGACAAACAAGTTAACTGCCCTTCAGAGGCATACAAAACAATTGAAAGTGCAAAGATGTTGAGTCGTGATCACCGCACAATCAAGAGATTTGTGAGTGTGACTTCACAGGGATGCAAAAAACGCGTTGAGAAAAAAATACGCAAATTAACCACAAGAGACTTGAGAAGAATTAAACAAAAAGTATCCAGGAACCCTTTGGCCTCAAGTGCCATCATCTTCCAGAACTGCAACCCAGGGTTATTATCGTATACTAAAACTAAAACTAAGACGAAAACTAATGGTTTTGAGACATTTTCGTAAACTGAAATAAAATAATTTACCCGAAGAAAAGTAAAACTAAAACTAAACAAAACTAATGATGATTGCTAAGAAACTAATGAAAATAAAATAAGAAAAAAAATAATTGTCATTATCGTTCAAGACGGCGGACATCATATCCATTCAAGGTGGCGGGTGTCACACTCGGGCAGTTTGTTCCTTAGGGCGATCGGGCTACGCACCACCAAAGGGGTAATGGGAGGGATTTTTTCTATAACATTCTACCATGGTGTTACGCTAGCTGTGACTGTTCTAGACAGTTTGTTCTGCCTCTGAATATCATAGTCCAATCAGCGTCGTGTTCCATGGAGTACCCCCCCTTTCGGGCGATTTCAGTCTGGTTGAAAATTGCCCAGATCGCTCTGACAGACTCTCATGTTAAGGCAATTTTTTTTCAAACTGCAGGTGCTGCAATGCAATCTGTATGGGTTCCGGGTGGGCTTGCACTAATGTGCTTTCGTCATACGTAACCTGGTGTAGGGATCACCGGGGCAGCCAGCGATCTTGTCACATTCAAGGTCAGCATGGCTAATGTTACCTCAACTCAGAGCAACTTGATCGTGTCATTAAGAGAAATACCATTCAGTCGTTGTAGTAATCAGGATAAATTGGCAACTAAAGAATTAGGACCACCCAGACCAAACTTAAACATCAAGCAAGTATCTACAAAGGGGAGGAAATCGTATATCTGGGGATTTTCGCGGAGCTGGTATGAGCAGAAAACGTGGCTAGCAGGCTGCGAAGTAGCTAACGTTTTGTTCTGCTACCCCTGCTCAATGCAATGTGACAATGTCAAGTTAGCTAGCTGACTAATTTACCCATTGAAAGGGTCACCTTAGCCATCATCGCAACAATTGCCCCCCCTGAGAGATTTGGCAGGAGCCACCACTGGTCACACTCCCAAAATTCTGTGTAGTCTGAAACAAATGTATCGCATATGTTAGTTAAATTTAGTCTTGAAATGTTGATATCTTCAATGATAAGCAGATTATTTTTCACACTGCACTAATCCTAGACAATTTTTTGTCCTTAACTAAAATTACTAAAACTAAAACTGAAACTATAGTAAACTAAAACAAAATAGAAATGAGTCCATGAAATAAAAACTAAACAAACTAATGAAACTACTGGTGAAACTAACAAAAACTAAACAGAAATTCAGACTGAATACAAACATATTATCAAAATAAAAATGAATTTGAAAATGTAAAACTATTATAACCTTGCTGCAACCTTCCTGGACTCTGCAGAAGCACAAGGTGCAAAGTGCTTCACATGATTGGCAAGGTCAGAAAGGCAGAAAACCAGCCTCCCTTAAATAAAAAACACAAGTAAAAGCATCAAGAATGGGCAAAACAATACATGAAGAAAGATTTTTCAAAGGTTTTGTGGACGGATGAGATGAGAGTGACACTGGATGGACCTGATGGGTGGGCCCGTGGCTGGATTACTGATCGACATTGCCCACCAGTTCGACTGAAGCACCAGCAAGATGATATGGGCTGGTATAATCGACAGTGAATTGGTTGGACCATTTCGAGTGGAAGATGGATTGAAAATGAACTTTAAAAACTACTGCCAGTTTCTGGAGGCCACCTTCCTCAAGCAGTGGTACCAGAAGAAGCCAGCATCATTCAAAAGGTCCATGGTACTGATGCAGGACAATCCTCCATCCCATGCATCCAAGTACACCAAGTACACCAAGTACACCAGAGATTAGCTAGCCAGCAAAGGGTTCAAAGATGGTAAAATGATGACTTGGCCCCCTTGCTCACGTGATTTGAACCCAACTGAAAACTTGTGGGCCCTCCTAAAGAGGGAGATACAGCCAAGGAAAGCAGTACACATCTCTGAACAGCCCGTGGGCATCTCTCTTGGTTGCTTCAGCTAAAATTCAGCGCAATCACATTAAAAAACTGACAGAATCCGTGGATATGAGAGTAATACAAGTGTTAGAAAAGAAAGGTGGCTATATTGGCAAATAAACGTATTTCCAAGAGCAAAAATGTTTTTGTTAGCTGTTAAACTACTGAATTTGTTGCTTTATTTCATAATTATGCTTTATAATCATGTAAAAAGACTTTTTTGTGGTTTGTTTATGAAATAAACTGGAAAAACATAATGTATTTCCCAGTTGCATAATAATTGTGCACACCTATTTTTGCAAAAAATCATTATATTTTCCCCTTGTAACATAAAAGTCTGAGTTTTTCTTCATATAACATTTACTTGTCCTGCAAGGCATGAATTGGGATCACTTATAATGTTGTGTCTATTAAATTATTTTAAAAATCCGCAAAAAACACATTTGCATAATAATTATGTATACAGTGTACGCTGCAAAATTCTCACCTGTGCCTGCTGGCCCCTCAGCGCCTCAGGCCGGGTGCAGCGGTTTTCACCCCTGCACCCACGGACAGAGTTTGGGTACGCCAGAGCCGCAGAGGCAGTAAAGGCTGCTCAAGATCCCCTCCACCACCAGCCCCGGATTTTACCACCACAAACCGATTTAAGGTTCTCAGCTCCCCTGCATCTTTGTCACCCTCACCGCTGTCAACACCGGACAAGATGGGTAATGTTGTCGTCATCGGAGACTCCATTGTGCAAAATCTGGACTGCGATTGACCACAAACTCTTTAATGATTTTAAAGTACATTGTTTCCCCAGAGCAAGAGTTTTGGACCTTGCTCATTTAGTCCCGACAGTCAACACAGACCACTCTGCTACTGTTATTATAAACGCTGGCACAAACGACCTCAGGCTACGGAGATCAGAAACCCTTAAGAAAGACTTCATTTCACTGCACAGCAAGATAAAATCCTCTGCTCGCAAAATTATATCTGGCCCACTTCCTGTCTACAGCCGTGGCACTGAAGCTTTCAGTAATCTGTTTTTGTTAAATGACTGGCTTAAAACCTGGTGTTTTGCGGGCTATTTGGATTTTATTGACAATTGGGATTGTTTCTGGGGTAGGCCTGCATTATTCAGAAGGGATGGTCTTCCCTTCTGAATAATGGTCTCATCCGAGTCGCAACGGAATGTCAGTGCTGGCGTTGCCCCGCAAGGTCGTAGCCCAGTAATAAAGTTCGGCCAGGAACAAAAGGTAAACATGTCTCTGTCAAACATCCAGGCACTTACTAATAAGACTTTTGTTGTAAATGATCTTATCAGTGAACGGAAGCTAGATTTTATTTTTATCATGGCTGAACCGAGCCATGTTTCAGTCAGAAAAACTCAATATGTGAAGGTAAGAGAGGAGGAGGACTGGCAGCTATTTCTTCAGACACTTTCAAATGCAAGCGCTTGCATTTTGGTAGTTTTTCATCTTTCGGATATCAGGCTATTATATTGGAAAGTCAAACACCAGTGCTGTTGATTACTATTTATCGACCACCAAAGTATACAGCTTCATTCTTACCTGAAATGTCTGAACTATTGTCAGTCTGTTTTACTAAACATGATAGGATTCTTATAACTGGTGATTTTAATTTTCATGTTGATAATGTCTCGGACTGCAAGGCTTTTACATTCTTTTGATTTTACTCAACATACTGTTGGGTCAACCCACAACTGTGGCCACACCCTAGATTTAGTGATTTCTAGTGGTCTGAATATTGTTGTTGATAAGATTGCTGATATTAATATATCAGATCACTACTGTTTGTTTTTTAATGTGACTATCGCTGGTCTAGCTAAAAGCGATACAGAGCGTTTCATTAAAAGATGCTTTTTAAGTCCATCTTCAGCCGCCAAGTTCCTTCATCACATGCGTAGTCTACCTGTCCCAGTTGAAATCGAAACATGAAAAAGTAAATCACTTCAACTCGAAATTAAGATCAGCTCTCCACATAGTGGCACCTGTGAAAACTAAAACGAAATCACAGACTAAGATAATGCCTTGGAAAAATGAGCGAATACATCTGCTCAAGAGGGAGTGCCATAGAGCTGAGAGAAAATACAAACTAACAATCCACCGGGAGATCCTTACAAAATCCCTATATGTTTATAAGAAAGCTTTACAATGTGAGAGGCAGGCATACTTCTCTAAGATTATCGGTGAAAGCGGGAACAACACTAGAATCTTATTTTCTACCATTGATCGCCTTTTAAACCCCTCCCAGCATTGTGAACAAACATGCCATGCCTCACAGCCAAAATGTGAGGAGTTTGCATCATTTTTTGATAATAAGATCATTAATATCCGAGCTAGTATTGCGAATAATGTTGACAATCAAAAAAATCTGACCGTTAGTGGCTCTCGGGGAAATCTAAATTTTTTTTGTAAAATTAGTGAACGGGAACTCCGTAAAATTATTTTGCAGTTGAAGTCATCCACTTGTTCTCTGGATGAAATTCCCACTACTTTCTTTAAGGAAGTCTTAGATAGTTGGATTGGTGATGTATTGGATATTTTAAATTGCTCTCTAGAAACGGGCATCTTTCCAGATGCACTCAAAACAGCTCTAGTCAAGCCCTTACTCAAGAAGCATAATCTTGATTCTTCTG
Organism: Megalops atlanticus; assembly: GCA_019176425.1. Taxonomy (NCBI): domain Eukaryota; kingdom Metazoa; phylum Chordata; class Actinopteri; order Elopiformes; family Megalopidae; genus Megalops; species Megalops atlanticus. The sequence continues at coordinate 21,311,206 of CM032881.1, forward strand.
TTTTGAGCAATTTTAGACCTATTTCTAACCTGCCTTTTCTGAGTAAGATATTGGAAAAGGCAGTGTTTAAACAGTTGCATGCGTTCTTATGTGAAAAGATTCATGAAAAATTTCAGTCCGGTTTTAGAAGGGGGCACAGTACTGAAACAGCACTTGTAAACGTAATCATGATCTTAGAGTGGGAGCTGATAATAACAATGTTTCTATTCTTGTACTTCTTGATCTGAGTGCTGCCTTTGACACAATCGATCATGAGATACTTCTAAACTGACTTGAAAATTGGATTGGTCTCTCAGGCACAGCCCTGAACTGGTTTAATACTTACCTTATAGGCAGAAGATATTTTGTTAGTCTTGGTGACCATGTTTCAGACAAGCATGACATTTTTTCTGGTATTCCACAGGGTTCTATTCTTGGCCCTTTATTGTTTTGTCTGTATATGCTGCCACTTGGAAAAATTATTTATTAATTATAATAAAAAATATTTATTATTTTTCATGGAGTGAATTTTCATTGTTATGCTGATGATACTCAGTTATATTTATCTGTAGCGCCAGATGATACTGATGCCCTAAATCCCTTGATAAATTGCCTATCCAGCATTGTACAGTGGATGAGTAAACATTTCCTCAAACTAAATGAAGATAAAATAGAAATTCTTATAATTGGTACAAATGTACAGGTGTTATTCTTATACAAAGATTGCCTTTTTTCATTTAAGAAATATTGCAAGAGTTAGACCCTACCTCTCACTGGAAGATGCCAAAAAGTTGACCCATGCCTTTTTATTCTCTCACTTAGATTACTGCAATGCACTCTTTACCGGATTACCTAAAAAACTATTGATAGGCTGCAACTTGTACAAAATGCAGCAGCCAGAAGTTTAACAAAAACCAGGAAAAGAAAACATATTACACCAGTTCTAGCCTCATTGCAGGGGCTCCCTGTAACATTGAGGATAGATTTTAAAATTCTTTTGTTTATAAGGCCCTAAATGGTCTAGCACCTTCATACCTCTGTGATTGCTTATATAATATAATGTATGTTCCAAACCATTCCCTTAGGTTGTCTAGTGCCGGCTTGCTGAATGTCCCAAAAATGAATTACAAAAAGTATGGTGAAGTAGCTTTCTGTTCTTATGCACCAAAGGTACATAAGGAACAAACTCCCATTACAAATAAGACAAGCAACCTCTGTTGATAGTTTTAAGAAACAGCTCAAAACCCATATTTATGATCTTGCTTTCAGTTAATTCCACCTTTATTATTTTTACACCATTGTTATTATTTCATATTTCTTTTACATTTCTTATACTTGTTTTATAATTCTTATACCTGTTTTATGCTTTTATATATCTTAGGATTGTCTTTATCATTATCAATTTATTTCATTACTATTAATATCTTATTTTTATCTTTTTAGGAAGTTGTTTCATTTTTTCTCTTGTAAAGCACTTTGATCTGCATTGCATGATATGAAAGGTGCTATATAAATAAATCTTCTTCTTCTTATTATTATTATTATTATTTATTCTGTATGCCTTCTGTAGAGGAGGTTGGTGTATGCAGTGATGAGGAAGACAAGAGTGGAGATGAGGGAAGCTGTGCATTGGGACTTGATGGTATGATCCCTGACAAGATATCAGTGTGAGATACAGCAGCAGTGCTTGTGAAAACCAGTTTGTTAAGCAGTACATACTGCAGAGGGAAACCTTCAAAAAGGCTCTAGTTGGCAAGATACTTTTACCCAGAGTAGGGCTGGGTACCGAAACACGGTGCCAATATGACACCAATTCCTATACGACCGGTATCTACCGGATTGCAACGCAGATTTCTGTCCCTCATTTCGGTGCCACTTAAATGCCTAAGCCTAGGACTGGGCGGTATAGCCTTCACGATACATCGAATAGCTATTTTTTAGCGCAATAACAGCTATCCCCAGCATGTGGCATTAGGTTTCTTCCTATATTTTTTCCCTTTAGTGATACCTGATGCGGGAGCACACCTCCAGTTTTCCAAGGCCATTTGAAATGCTTCTGGGGGAAAAAAACACCACTCGTATCTATTCAATGTTGATATCACAGCAACAGCACTATGATGCTTCCATGTGGTAGATAGAAACGCATGGCTACAAAGATGTGCTCCCGCATCAGGTATGACTGAAGGGAAAAAATATTGGAAGAAACCTAACGCCACATGCTGGAGAAAGCAAATATGATAATATTTCTGCAAAAGAATTGCTGAAGTTTGAAGCCGGAGTTTGTAGAATACCAAGAATACCAACTCAAATTTTATTTTGCTGTTATTAGTACTGTAACTGTTATTTAGTGTTAAATTAGGTTAGGTTGGGTTAGGCTTTATTTATTTGTTATGTAAATTTGTTTGTGTTTGTAAAAGTGTTTTGTATTTATTTATATTTATATCTTTAAGTGTACTTTCGACTGTTAACAGTTAATATATTGTTCAATTTCAAGTTCAAATTTGCCTTAGCAATAAAAAAGCCGTTCTTTAAAGGTGACATTTTTTTACCTACTTTTACACAAGTTGACACAGTTCCCTGAGGTCTTTATAAGAGAGGTGTGACATTTTTTGGTCAAAATACCACAAGGATAAAGCACCACGGCACTATCTTCACCAAAAACAGCTGCCTAGAATGGCAGCTTTTGAGCACTACTTTGGTATTATGATAATGAGCCCCTGATAACCACACCCCCAAATTCAACAGGGTGTGCCCACGCCGGTACTTTTCCAAGCTACCATGGCGACCGTTGAGCGTGACTCCTGAGCAAGAGCATAGAGCGGAGCGTTCTAGAAACGTTGAGCGAGAGATGGCTGCTGGAGGAGACGGAGCGGTGCAACCCTATATGTTTGAGCCAGAGTCAGACCCAGAGCTGTGTGCCATATGAACGGGTAGTTGGTGGACCCGTCTGGCAGGCCACAACAGCAAACTTCACAGATGTGCTTGTCTAAACCCCAATGGAAAAAATAATCAATGCATGTTTTGTCACACTACACAGTGCATACCTAATTATAAGTATTTATTACAGAGTTAACCTGGCAGGTCATAATCCTTACCTATAAAGCCTATGAAAGAATTGTGAATCAGAATAATTACTTTATGTCTACAACATGGAGTAAAACATCTCAGAGTTTGAACAGGTAGCCCACTATACTATGTTCTAGCTTAACATGGTTAGTGTGGTCAGATGTTGCTAATAGTCGTCTCGCACTCAGAGGTGATCACACATCTCCTATGACCTACAGCCACTGTTGCCAACTTAGCGACTTTGTCGCTAGATTTAGTGACTTTTCAGACCCCTTTAGCGGCTTTTTTTCAAAAAAGCACCTAGCAACAAATCTAGCGACTTTTTGGACAAACCTTAGCTACTTTCCACAGAAGAGAGTCAGCAGTACTGCTCCGCGAGCAAGAGGCACACCTCTCTCTGCGTCGACTCTACGCAAACTAGGTGCTAGCTGGGATGGTGCTAGTGCCAATTTGGAGTTGGTTCAACTTGAGTAGCTTACCGGTTTGCTTTTCCATGGGCTATAGAGCCACTTCATTACGTCACTGTATACGTCTCCGCTCCCACTAGCGCCAAGCACAAGAACAACAATGGCGGACTACATCGTCTCTTTACAAGTGTTGCTCCTGGCTTTGGCATCCAAACATGACTGGTCCAATGCATTTGTGCTGCTCATCGTGATTGCTATGGATGGCGGTTACGTTCGAGAAGACAACTCTATAAACAACAACAAAAACAAGAGAACAGTGTTTTAAAAAACAAAGCTACTGTTACCAAGGTTACGGTAGCTGGCTAGCTAGTTGTTGGTCAGCTAGCTAGCCAGCCAGCCATCAATAACATTGATGTGAGAAATTAGTAGCTCGCTAAACAGATTGTTGGTCACGATAATCTGGCCCCCAGCCCCTGACGTAAGCGTTTCTTGGTTCTCGACCAGCAGCGAAGTGTTGGTGCTGCTCTCGAACCACCACCGCCTTGGTGGAAAAGGGGCATGATAAGTGGCAGAGAAGTGGAGCAGCACATTCAGTCCGCACGGCGGCTGGCATAGCCGTGAATGAGCTGCGCATGTGCAAACAGTGTTGCCAAGGTCCAATCACTAATTTGTATTTGCTCCTTCTTTGTTTAAATCTAAACAGTTTAACCCTCGTGTTGTCTTCAGGGTCAAAAATGACCCGAGACCATGTTTAAGGGCACATAAAACCCCCAAATCATCTTTTTTCATCTTGAAATTTGATGACTTTTCCTCCAGTGACCCAAACATTAGAAAAAGTGAAAGATTGCCTTTGTTCATATTTCCATGACAGCTGTACACAAAAAGGGTCCAAAGATTGTCCTAGGGGTCATTTTTGACCCGATAGTTATACAGTCATTTACACACCACAAAAAACACAAAAGCACACACAGACACACACATACACATACACACACACACAATGAGAAGTTGAGATTATGTGTGCTACTGACTGAACTCAGACAAAACTATAACTTTCTTGCGCATGTGCAGCATCTCCCCTCCAATGACCCCATACATGACTCCAGTTCACAGACAAAACAAAACAATTTCAGACAAAACAAACATTTCTTGAAATTTTCTAATTTTCCAACAAACATTTCTAATTGCTTACTAAGATAAGATTGAACTTTTTTAGCCAAATTTTTGTTGTAAAAAATTACAACAACATAACAATAAAACAGCATAAATAACTACTAATGGGGGATGAGAAAAGTGCTGCAGATGATAGTAGGGGAGAGAGCTGTAACATGAGCAACTGGGCAAGTTGTCCCATCCCCAAGACACCTGTGACAGGGCCATAAATGTTGGAAGCACAGAGCAGTGGCTGTGAACCTTGCCTGACCCCTTTATCTAGGCAACTGTGACAGGGCCATAAATTTTGGACTACGTACTACGTACTGTCCATCCTGTGCCGAGTAAAACAGACTGATTTGTGTTCTTTACATTTTTGTTTTGTATTTATTATCTTATTTTCTTCTTATTTATTGTTATTGTTTGTACACTTTGTGGGTGGGGGAGTGGTTAAAAAATGAGAAAAGTATTCTGTGTTTTTTTAGTATCACTGTGTTGCCAAAACTGTTCACCTTCAATAAAATACATTCATAAGTACTTTCTGCACATTTCTGCTACTTTCTTAGGCTATATAAGTGCCATCTCTTGATGCAAAATTAATGTTTACACCTATGCAGTACCTTTAGCAAGAATAATAGTAATAATAATTAACCTGTACTTATGACAGGTGTGTTATAATAAAAACGAATTGTGTCCACTGATTAAATGCAGTCTTTCTGCAGTGTGAAGAGGCAAAACCCAGATATTCACAAAGTTTGTGGTGAATGACAGGTTGTTTCATCATGCAAAATAGATTTGAGACTTAAAATTCAATTAAGCTGCTGTATTTTAGGGGTTTAGTGAAGGCGGGTCATTTTTGACCCTGAGGACACGGGGAGTATACAGAAAGTGAAGACAGCACAAGGGTTAATCCACTAGTTGCACAATCACTTCCGCGTTCTACTTATTACTGCTCGGTTGTTTCCGGCTTAACTTGGCGACGTTCTGCACCCGCTGTCTACAAAGGGCTACCAAAGTTGAACATCACCGATGTTCATCGGATTTGCAGGACAACTAAAGCCCCAACCAGCAAATTAGACAAAGGATTTAAATTACATGCTGCGTCTTATATATACACAGCTATGAAGATAAGAAAACAACTATTAACTAACTAGCGAACGTCAAATGCTAGCTTTCGTTGTACAAGTTCGCTAACATTAACTATGTTAGCAGTGTACCTGTTAAAGCAGAAAGACATAGGGACTGTATAGCTAATGTGCACACTTCAGTATTTGTTTATTTATCGCAAGTCATATTGTCATCGCAATAGATTTTCCTCATATCGTGCAGGCCTATTCCTAAAGGCCCACCAACTTGGATGTTTTCCGTGTCTCCCTGTTTTATCACACCTAATTTGATTGGTCACATAATTTGATCAAGTTAATAAGGATAAGATGGAAACATGTGTGTTTGGGTGATTTACATTAATTTACAAATTTACATTAAGGTAACACTGCTAATATACACCATCTAAGGCATTATAGTTATCAAGGAAGGTTAATTAAGTTTGTTTTAGTAGGGAGAGAAGGTAACGCTAAGCATTCAGGGGGCTTCTTCTAGGAGCATGGTTCAATAATAACACACCGTTCTTATAATAACCTACTAGCTCTTTTCCATGAAGCAGAGGTTATATTTCTAATTTCGACCATCAAGGGTTGTTGGCTCTATGAGCTGATCAAGTGTCTGCTGCAGACCTTAGTGTGAGAGGAGATGGTGAAATTATCCCTGCGTATGTTTACCAGCCATTGTCTTCACAGGTCAGGATGGGTCGGAGAGCCATGGAAACTTAGTATGCCCTTAAATTTGGATGATGCTGAACAAAGCAGGACACAGCTAGGGGTTCAACGGATCACATAACTCATGGTTCGGCTCGTATCACGATTTTTGTATCACGGATTGGATCATTTTTCATATCAGCAAAAAAAGGGAGACAAATATAACTTTGCTTTCCATTTATTAAAGAACTTAATATATACATTTTACACTTGATCGTTGGACTTAACTGCCAGCTAGCTAGCTAACTTTAGTTTCAACTAATTTGAACAGATGAATCTGGGTGCTAGTTCTTTCACTAAATTAGCTAGTGATAGCTAGATTGGTAGCGGCATTATTTAGCTAGCAGGTTAATGTCAGTTGCAACTAGCTAGTCACTTAGCTAGCTAGCTGGCATGGTTAGACACAAAGATGTTCATACAAATGTTCGAATAAACTTGCAAACATAAAACTATATCCAGAAAATTATTAACTTATTGTATAAGTGTGAATAGTGAGTGAGTGAACGAGTGAGCGATTTCGGACGCAGCCTTCGTCTTCGCAACGCTTCTGCTAAGTAAGGTTGCTGGTTTTTAAAATGGCGCTTGTATCTTTTCACTGCAACTCTGCACCGAGATTCAGGAAATTATTACTTTAAAAAGTAACAGCGGCAGTAAAACTGTATTTCACACTATTATGGTTAAACTTTGCAGTTAATCCACGGTTCACATGCGTGCTGAACCGTGGGCGGGGATCTGTACAACTATGGTCCATTACAATGGTTACACCACTAGACACAGCAAGAGTATTTCTTCTCCTGTTTTTGAAAATGTTCCATCTTGAACATTTTCTAGCGTACACTCATTGTAAAATAGCCTAAACATTAATGCTATCAAGAGCTCTCTAGCTAGCTAGCTCCAAGTAAACAAATAGACCGGAAATAACCGAGCAGTATTATTTTGAATCGGAAGTACGTCACAAAGCCTAGTGCATGTAGCGCATTTGCTCGTTCTGACCGTTATCACTGTCTTATCACTCACTATCATACAGGGGTTTAGTTCATTCCCGTTTCTGAACTCTCTGAATTCAGATCATTTATTTAGACAAGTCTGTACATTGTACTTTATTCAAACACATAACAATAAACTTTAAACTTTATTAAACTTATATACACATAATACAAATACAAATATAAATACAAATACACACAGCCTTGGACATTACACACACATTCAAAAAAAAACTGCTAACATTTCACACTCTAAAATATACTCCCAAAAGTACAGAAAAGAATGGGAGTTAATCCCTGAATTCAAGGGATGGCTGAAGCCCTATGTGGGCAATGACATGAGGGCTTACTGTGTTTACCGCAAGACAGACTTCTGTGCCAAGTTGTCTGATATTAAAAAGCACGTGTCAACTCAGAAGCACACTGAAAAGTCCAACCCATATAACCAAGCAAAGCAATCCACATTGCCATTTTCTACAAAAAACACTGACACTTTGAAACTGGCAGAGGCAACAATGGCAATGGCTATTGCAGAGCATTGTTCCATTCTCTCATGTGACCACATTGGTCAGGCATGTAAGGCTGCTTTTCTGGATTCTAGGACAGTCAAAAATTTTCGGCTACACCGTACAAAGTGTACTGAAATGATCAATGGTGTGTTGGCACCGTATTTTCTTAAAAGACTGGTGGCTGATATTGGTGACAGCAAATACAGCCTCCTTCTTGATGAAAGCACAGATGTAAGTGTCTCAAAGTACCTTAGGATCGTAATTCGGTATTTTTGTGAGGACAAAGGAAATGTGGTGGCCACTTACCTTGGCCTTCTTGAGCTGGAGGGAGGGGATGCTAGATCAATAGCCAGGGCAGTTCTAGCTTTTCTTGGGAAGTGTGGCCTCAAGAGGGAGAACCTGCTTGGCATTGGCACAGACAATGCATCTGTGATGACAGGAGTGTACAATGGTGTGCACAAAATTCTGAAGGAGGAGAGTGACTTAAAATATCTTGTCCTCATCCGCTGTGTGTGTCACTCACTACAGTTGGCTGTATGCTCTGCCTCGAAAAACACACTTCCACGTAGTGTGGAATTTCTTGTTAGAGAAACCTATAATTGGTTCTCTATTTCACCAAAGTGCAGAGAGGCATACAAGGCTGTCTATGAGACAATAAACTGTGGGGAAAAGCCTTTACTGATAACTAAGGTCTGTGCCACACGCTGGCTTTCCATAGCGCCTGCCGTGTCCAGAATCCTGGATCAGTGGGAGGAGTTAAAATTACATTTCAGTCTCACCATGGCAAGTGAACACTGCTACATGGCAGATGTTCTACATTCCATGTATAGTGACCCACAGAATCTCCTGTACCTCACTTTTTTAAAATCTGTAATTACTGAGGTGCAGTCTGCTGTTAAGGCTTTTGAGGGGGAAGAGACAGATCCGCTCAAGCTGCTTGACTGTTTAATGAGGCTTATAAATTCTGCAGCAGAGTCATTAACCCAATGGCAAAAACTGACATGCTCAAAGAGCCAATAGAAGGATACATCTCTCCCAAGCCATACCTTGGCTATACATTTGAGTCCAAGGCAGCACAGCTGAACCTCTCTCCTGAGGAGGAGGATTGTGTGCGAAGGAGATGTGTGAGCTACACCATCTCCTTAGCAAATGAACTAAGAGCAAGGCTCCCAGATAATGTGGAGATATTGCAGCACATGTCTTTGTTCAATGTGGGGGAGACACTAAAGCACAACAAAAGCCTGGAAGACATGACAAAAATTACAAGCCTTCTAGGATATTGCCAGGCCACAACTGACAAAATTATTAATCAGTGGAGGTCCATTCACCATCAGAAATGGGAGGAAACAACAAACACCATGGCATTCTGGGCTGAGGTGAAGAAACACAGGGATGCAGCAGGCATGAACCCATATGAAGACTTGGATTCTGCTGCAGTTTCTGTCCTCTCTCTCACACTCAAATGCTGAGGTAGAGAGACTGTTCAGTCAAATGGGTGTCATTAAAAACAAACTAAGGAATCGTATGTCCCTTCAGACCCTCAGCTCTATTCTGTATATTAGATATGGTTTGAGGCTGGCTGGAGATGCATGCTATGAGCACAAACTGCCAGATAAAGTGCTGCAACTCTTTGGCACTTCAGCTGCCTATTCATTTAAGTCTTGTCCTGCAGCAGGTTCTTGCTCTTCCTCTGCACCCAACATCGCCCCACAGGGGGAGAGCACTGAGGGTATGGATCTTGTGGATGATGATGAATTCTGTCTCAGCACCCTCACGGAGTGATCTGGAATCAGATCAGAATCACAAACAGGTTTACAGTATTGTTAAATAGTTTTTTCCACATACAATGATTTGCTTTGGTGTTGTGAGGTAGGCTGTAACTATATAACCAGTGTATATACACAGATAAAATAAAAGTACCACAAAAATGTAGGTTATCCACATTTATACACCCTCTGTTTCTTAAGGTTGGCATAGAGATTAGGTTATAAAACAGGTTACTCAACAGTTACGGTAAGTTTAAGCTTCCATCCTTTTATATCTTTTCACTTTGCTATGTACATATTTGTCTGACAAAATACCACATATAAATTTATAGCTCATTAACTCCATTCTGTTAAATTATCATATTATTATATTGTAGTATTTGCACGTAGTTTAATTCCATTTTGTGACAATTTCAATCCGTTAATCAACATGCACATACTGTTGTTCTTTTGTAAATATGCACATAGTTCGTTTGTATGGTTTTATCCTGAGTGTGAGCACACCACCTGGCCTGTATACATACCCTTAGTTGCCTGTTAAGCTGCCGATATCCTTGCTTTTCATCATTGCAATGCATTCACCAACGGTTGCAATGTCAACGTCGCTGTTCAAATACTGATTGCGCACTTTTAAATCTTAAAAACAAAAATCTTTGTATCTGGAGGATTAAAAGGTTTATTCACTAGGGGGCAGATTAGGCCGAATCATCCCTGACTGAAAACGGAACATCCTTCTTGTGGTTTGCTACCCAGACGGAGGCTGTGCGCTGTGTGAGAGGAAAAAATAGGAAAGATATTCTGTCGCTTCTAACTTTCTCTCTGAGTGATGTGAATGCGATGCGAAGCTATATTTACATGTAAATATAGCCGAAATCACAGCACAGCCTTTAAATTATGTGTATAATGACTTGTCAGACGACATTGCAGTTATAAAATCTGAATTTTAGCAGTGCAGAGCAGCAGCTTGATAATGGCTTGGAAGTGACTGCTGGTTAACGTGTAGTCTTAATGGGCCGCATTTCAGTCACTATTTCATACTCGTCTCGTCTGACAACAGAAACAGAAAAATATGTAAATGAGAACAGCATTATTGGGAATTCGCCTATAAGTAAGCACAGATCAGGAGAGAAGCAACCGGATAGGGGTGTCAGATGGGTTAACACCAGGCAGAATGGAAATACCGTGTGATGACGTCACATATATGCTAATTAGCATGATGTCATCTAGCGACATTTAGCGACTTTTCGAGCAGGCTTTAGCTACTTTCCATTGAAAATAGTTGGCAACACTGCCTACAGCTTTACAAGCGAGGAAAAGAAATTGGCGAAGCAACAAAACCCGTATGGACGCCCACTATACATAACGTACCAGTTTGCCAAACAGAGCCATACACACAAGGCTAAAGTTTATTATTGCTATCAGATGCTGTGAATGATCTAATATTTTTTCCAAAATATCGCTCGGACAGAAACGCTCCTTTTATAGCAATCAAGCTTGCCAGGGTCAACTTGCAGGCTATCCAAGCTAACGTAGCACTGCATCTTGGCTGCTAGTCAGATCTTTATCAAACATCATATAAGGGTATCTAAAAAGCTAGCAATCAGCAAATGAACTACAATGCTTACATCATATTAGTAGTCTAAGCTGTTTTGTAGGTGAGTCATAAGTAACACAGATACATTTCTGTCAAACACAACTTTTGTTTGCACTAGCATAAAGTAATAGAGCATATGGAGGCTAAGGGAAAGTACACAGAAAGTGGAGCTGCCTGAACCAAGAAACACATTGCATTACTTAAAAATACTTACATTTTCTTCATCTGCAACTTTGCCTCGTTCAGTTGGTATCGCTCCTTCGTTAAGGAACAACTTTGAAGCAAATCCTGCGTTGTACTGTCCAAGGTTGAGAAAGCACTCCGGCTTGAAGTGATTAGCGCACACAAGCAGGTTTTTGCTTACTGTTCCTGGGGGATTTCCATTGAAAATAAAATAAATCCACTGCTCTCTTGTCTCCTCTGAGGCTGGGACTCTAAATAGTGATCTGTGCTGGTCTGTGCAGCCAGCGACAGAACAGTTAGCATGCTTTGCTCGAACTTTGGCCATGGCGTTATAACTGGTACACCGTTGTCGCTTGCAAAAACAAAATGGCGGCGCCGTGGGTGGAAACGTAGAGATTAAGGGGTGGTAATATTATAATAAGATCCCCCTCCTACATCACTACGGGAGCGGAATCTGAGTGACTCGTTTTTTCACATGCTTGCAGAGAAAGGCTGCCCAAAACAAAATTACTGGGTTGTCGTTTTTCACGTTTTCTGGGTTGGTAGATGCACTGGGGACCTGATTATAGCACTTAAACACGGAAAAAGTCAGATTTTCATTATATGTCCCCTTTAATGTCATCAACCGTTGTTTTATGCTTTTTGTGTTTCAGGTCTGACATGTTGGTTGTTAGATGTCTATCCTGCACTCTCAAATCAACATGTTGTAAATTATACAGTATGATGCATTTCAAATTTTAGGCCTGTATAGACATTGAAACAGTTGTTTGTCCCATTAAGACCCTCCCTGTCAAAGATGAATCTGCCAACTTAATTTAAATTCTGTCTCCATTTTAAGCAGCTTTTGAGCACTAGAAGACCAAGTAGTTTGAGTTCATGATATGAATAGACTAAAATAATGGAAATATGGGGGCCTGAGCTGCATCTTGTTGCCGATTTTTTCGGTTGTCATGTCGTCTTCCTTGAAAGTTACGTGTTTAGTTCCTCTGAACAAGATGAAACTCTCCATGATTGATCATCAAGGCTAGCAAAACTGAATCAAGCTAATGAGACAGTAACTTCTGGGTCACACAAATCGGACAAATTATATATCAAAATCAAGTTCGGCCCATGGCCTGTTTTTTCATTTCATGTGTTTGATCTGAGTGTAACAGGGTTAAGAATGTTTCCCTGAATTTCTCTGTGTATTCGTGTTTTTCTTCACCTCTGTGGATCTGGGGTACGGTGATGGGCGTGGGTGAGGCATTGGTTGTGTTCTCGCGAGGCCAATATTGGCGCGAGGGTCCGTTAACTTTGGCGCTACCCCCTCCTCTGCCTCATTAAACGCTGTCCCGCGGCAGAGGTATGTACGCCAACTAAAAAAAAACGTTTGTTTCTTCTGTTTTCTTTTTCAATATTTGTATTTCATACAATTTTAATATTGCTTTCTTGCATCTTGTAATTATTGAGTAATGGATTGTTACGGCACAGACGAGGGACCCAACAGCAGACCACGCACGATGAGGGTAAAGTGCGTCTTTATTAAAATCGGCAGGCAGAGTTCGTGAGCCGGAACAGGCAGGGTCAGCAACGGGTAAGCAGTCCGTGGGAAAACCAGGGCGAAGTCAGGAACAGGCAAAGTCAGGAACCAGGAGACAGTCCGAGGGCAATTCGGGAGCGAAGTCGGGCAGAAGCGGAGTCAGGCACGGGGCAGGCAGACGAACAAGCAGACAGGGCAAAACGGCAGGCAGAAAACCAGGTCGGGCACAAGCGAGATCGAACGGTACACAAAGCAAATCCGCAACAAAACGCTGGGACGAAATAGGTCAAGAATAACACTGCTAGAATAACGAACTAGCAACGAGACAGGAACAGGCAGGGCATAAATAGGGCAGAGCAGACGAGGTGATGGGGAACAGGTGAGCCGGCAGGCAGGTGGCGGCGATGAAGCAACGAGGCAGGCGGGGACGGGGCGGGGCTAGAACACAAGGAAAACAAAAGCACATGGACAGGGGAAGAAAACAAGCACACAGCTAGGGGGCCTGGGCACTGACATGGATATTATGCAAAAGTTTGTCAATTCGTTGTATTTCGTTCAATATTGAATGCAGACTGGTGCTTTCCCGCGCTACATGCTCAAGTTGTAGCAGGTATAGTTGGAGGCTAACTAGCTAGCATCTGAGGATGCAGCCTATACTTGCAATGCTTAAACTAATTTAAAGCAATTAGCCTCATTATCGCGTGCATGGCAGATATTTTATTTTCCGTGGTTTTAAACGTGGTTTGCCTGCTTTATTTGGCAGGAGCTGTGATGCGCCTGGCTCGCTCCGTGCCTGATTTCTGTCCTTTCTTTTCTCTATCAGGTATGCCACGAATGTTATGTGTTTGACTTGATTGTTTTGCTCATTAAACACTGTCCCGCGGCAGAGGAGCTGTGATGCGCCTGGCTCACTCCGTGCCTGATTTCTGTCCTTTCTTTCCTCTATCAGAGAAAAATAAAAAATAAGAGCACAGCAGACCCAGTCCAGTTGTGGCGTTACGTCTTTTGCCACTCACACCACACAACGCAGAGAGAGAGAGAGAGAGAGTGAAGGAGAAAGCGCTCCCGTTACATGAGCATAAAATTGAAAGTACGAAAAACAAACCGTTATTTGTTTTTTGGTATCAGATTCATAAACGAATAACAAAATAACAAATCATTTTTTCATTTTCCGATTTTGGATTCTCAATTGAATATGAAAAGAATGAATGATACACGGATTAGGTAGCAAAGAATGACAGTGACCGAGTGTCAGTAAAAATCAGACTCAGCTATAGTTACAGCTGCTAATCTGTGTTCTGATGACATGAAGTTTCTCTGACGCTACATTCTAAATGCATTTTGCCATTGTAGTGGTCTTTAAAAGGGAAGGGGTTTGCAGTTTCATTGGTTACACTGAGACTGATTTTTAATCATGCTCTCAGTTGAAAACTGATGTCATCCCACCCTTCTTACAGTTGTACCAAGAAGTCCCCTTTTGCTGCAGGAGACAGCAGTACCATGTTGGATACACCCAAATGAGCCAGCTATCCATGTTGGTTTCTAAATACACTACTGCTAACAAAATAGAGCCCAGAGTAGTTAGCCTACCCTCATTTGTGTAACAAATGTTACAAATGTATTTTCCTGTATTTTGAAAATACAAAATACATGTATTTTATCTTGAAACATTTTCTGGCACCAGTATTTTGTATTTTATTTTGATACATTTATTTGAGGGGTATTTTGTATTTTGTAATAAGATACATTTTGCTGTATCTTTGCCCATCTCTGCCTAAGGTGACATCCAGTCTGCCACCCGAGGTAATATCCAAAACACAAATGAAGGCAAGATCCAGCCCACAGCTTAAAGTGACATCCAGCCCACAGCCCGAGGCAACATCCAAAACACAGCCTGAGGTGATGTCCAGCCTGCAGCCCAAGGCGAGGTTCAGCATGCAGTGTAAGACAATGTCCAACGTCCTGCCCGCAGCCCATGGCAACATCCAACTCACAGACCAAGGTGAGATCCAGCCCACAGCCCGAGGCAAGATTCAGCCCTCAACCAAAAACAACATCCAGCCTCCAGCCCAAGGCAATGTCTAGCTCGTAGCCTGACGCAACATCCAGCATGCAGCTCAAGGTGAAATCCAGCCCTCAACCAAAAGCAATATTCAGCCTGCGGTCCGTAGCAACATCCAACTCGCAGACCAAGGTGAGATCCAGCCCACAGCCCGAGGCAAGATTCAGCCCTCAACCACAAACAACATCCAGCATGCAGCCTAAAGTGACATCCAGCCCTCAACTGAAGGAAAGACAACATCTAGCCTCCAGTCCAAAATCTTGCCCACAGCCTGAGGCGACATCCAAAACTCAGCCTAAGGCAAGGTCTGGCCTTCAGTCCAAGGAGAGGTCCAGTCTGCAGTTGTCTTCAAATTCCAGCCTGAGTTTCAGCCCACAGCTCAAAATGTCAACTGAGGCCCAAGTCACTTAACAGTCTGCCTAGCTTGCATTTTGAAAACAGTGATAATCATTATCTGGACACAGACATCTCAAGTGGGTCAGAGTACCATCCACCTGAAGATGAACAGTCCCCTTGCAGCTCTGAGTTAAGCACAGTAAGCATTGCTACTGCAGCTTCAGTATCTCCGAAGTGGGTAGAGCAGATCAGTTTCAGCTCAGAGTTAAGCTTAAAGTCTTGCCAGAAGTCCAGCTCACACTCCTGTTCAGTGTCCAGTACACAATCCAGTCTGAGGTCAAGCTCACCGTCCTGTTCTGTGTCCAGTCCACAACTCAGTCTGAGGTCCAGCTCAGAGCACAAGTCCTCCTCCAGCTCAAAGCCATCTGTTAAAACTTGTAGTAAAACAGTGGATGGTCAGAGAATGTGGGACAAAAAACACTTCTGTGTCTACTGTAAAAAACCGAACAGCAAAATCGCAAGGCATCTGGAAAGAAAACCTGCAAACAAAACTTATGTAGCACATGCACTCAGTTTTCCAAAGCTGTCAAAAAAGATTTCTCTAACTCAAACTGCAATAAAGGCAATTTATCAGCACAATGTGGAAGTCCTTCAACATGGAAATGGTGAAATTGTCACCCGAAGACAACCAACACAGAACGATTCTGTGAATGAATACTTGCCTTGCCAGTATTGCTTGGATTTTTATGTGCGGAGTGAGTTGTGGAAGCATGAGCGCTCATGCAAAATGAAGAAGGAGGAAAACTCTCATAAAAGGAAAAGGATCTAGGCTGCTTCTTCTAGACTTCTTCCACTGGAAGGCTGCTAGTCAGGAGGGTGCAAAGAAATAATTCACAACATGCACCGAGACAACATCTCAGTGCATATAAGACAAGATATGCTGATTTGCAAATTCAGCGACATGCTATTTGTGAAACACAGACATGATAAGACACAGCATGCCTACATAGCACAGAAAATGAGAGAATTACGAAGATTCATGTTGGCAGTGAAAGAGCTGGATCAGGGTGTTTAGTATTTGCATGAAGTATGCATTCCATCTAGGTTCAAGTTGGCAGTTGAAGAGGAAGGCAAGTGGTTTTGATCCATTTTCCAATAAATTCAAGATCCCATCTCTAGCATTGAAAATTGGTTATTCCTCGAGACAAGCTGCTGAAATAGCCATTGGAGAGAAGTCTTATGAGGGAGGACACAGAGTCTAAACATCAAGCCAGAAAATTCTTTAAACTCCTGGAAACAAACTGGAGTACATATGTGTCTTCTCATGCTCTCATGTTATCCCTCTGACTGAGGATGTGGTCAAATTGCAGGAGTTTCTGAAGATAGAGCAAAACAGCTGACAGGGAGCCCTAACCTTTCTGCATGAAAGACACTATGTGAAACTCTACTGGCTGAAATCATTCTCTTTAATCAAAGAAGGGTGATGAGGCTGCCAAGATGCTGTTGGAGACTTACACAAAGCACCAGTCAATGAGGATGTCTACAAGAGCCTGACAATATTAGAACAGGAATGTAATGGTAAATTGAAATCCGAGGCAAACGAGGCAGGAAGCTGCCAGTCTTGTTTACTGAAAGGATGGCGTCCTCCTTGGACATCCTCATCAAAACCCGAGAGGCTGTTGGTGTGCTGAAGGACAACCCTTATACGTTTGCTCGGATGGTAACCTCTACACACATCAGAGAGTCTGATTGCCTACGAAGATTTTCACAAGCTTGCGGTGCAAGAAATCCTGAAAGCCTCACATCAGCAAAACTCCGTAAGCACGTAGCTACCCTGTGCCAACTCATGAACCTTAAGGATGGTGAGCTGGACCAAGTAGCTAAATTTATGGGTCATGACATCTCAATCCTTCGTGAATACTACAGACTGTCTGAAAATACCTTGCAGTTGGCTAAAATCAGCAAGTTATTGCTTGCAATGGAGCAAAGAACGATGCGCATGTGGGAAAATCTCTTGAGGAGTTAGATCTCTGCACTGATGCCAGCAACACGTCTCATGCAACCATTGCCTGTGATGGAGAGATGACTGAGACAGGTACTTCTTGAAAAGGACCCACAGGAGGGGCATATTATTAGGATATAATAATGGTTCAGTGCTTGGGTTATTGTGCAGTGTTCATACAGTAAATTATTTGTTCATTTTTTGTACTTCTATATTACAGTGTATGTAGTCATCATTACTTACACAAATGGGATAATCAACAAATGTTTTATTGTGATGTTGTTCATAAATGAATATATACACTTACCGTCTGTCCATGATGATCAAGAATCCCTGTCTGTCAGTGAAGATGCCAACAACATCTCTCCTGCTAAAGGGTTTGCAAAGAGTGTTGATGGCAAAGGAGAATTGACTGAGACAGGTACTTACAGTTTTAGGAGACAGTAGGGTCATTCTGTGTGAATCTGACCGCCTTTTCATTTACATTTACATTTATTCATTTGGCAGACGCTTTTATCCAAAGCGACGTACAAAAGTGCAAATAGTGAGCAAACAACAGGCACAAACTTGACTTCTTAGATTTTTCAAAGATTTTGCACCAGTTTTCTACCCATTAAAATGGCATTATTGGTGTACTTTTCCAGAAAATATCACAAGCCATGATAAAAAAAAAGGGCAGAGGTACAATTTTGTCCAAATTTTGAGATGCACACCTCTACTGTAAAGTTCCATATCTTGAGAACCGTACATAGCAATGATGACATTTTGGTGTCGTTGGAATCACAATGACTGTGTCATTTAGGCAGTGTCAGAATACTGTCATTTGTTGTTTCATATTTTTAAATATATGAAAAATATAAATATGACTATCTCAAAACTACCATTTTTATTTTTTCTTATTTTTTCATATGTTGTTATTTACAGTCCAAAGAATAACCATGAGAAGTTTCAGAGTGGGATGTCTTGTGCTTAATTGTTTATAAATGAATAAAGATTAATACATACAATTGGAAAAATTGATAAAGATGAAAAAAGATCATATAAATGCAGATAATGAGCTACATTACATGCTCAAAATAATGAGAAAATTATATTCTTTCATTCTAATACAAATGTTATATACAATATTCTGTGCTTGAATAAATAATTTTTCCTTACCTAATTTCTGCTTTAAGTTGCTGGCCTAACTCGACTTCCTATTTCACCTGGGTGCTTTTCCTTCCCATTCAATCAATAGGCACAATGCTTGGGTTATTCTGCAAATATGTATTTTGACATAACTGTTATTTGTTTTTATCATACCATTTGTTAGGGCCAGTGACTGTGTATGCACGAAGAGAAAAGAAGAAGTGGAGCAGTAAGGAACAGCAGGCTGTCAGACAGCAGTTAGTGAAGTTTTTCTCTCTCTTGAGAGTTCTCGGAAAAGCGGACTTTGTCACTTGTATACAGGCAGAAGTAAAAGCTCTTGGTACAAGAACATGGAGGGATATCAAAAATTATATCCATAATACCATACAGTCAGATAAAAAGAGAAAGTTTGCAAGGCTAACAGAGCAGGATCAAGACAGGGTTGATGTAGCAGATGATGGTACAGTGATGACTACTAAGACTGTTGGAGATGGTGGAGTTGGTGAGAGTTATGGTAAAGTTAGACGGGTGCATCGAATGTGAATGGATACTATTAAGCATCATTTTCTGAAATAGTCTTTTTCAAGTCCTACCTTTTATGATTTAGATGAATTATTTTAGACATGAATCTAAAATCATCCAAAGCCAAAAATCATCAGATAAGGCTAGAGAAGACCATAGATTGCAGATATTTTTTGTCAAAATGTAGTACAACATAGGCAAATATATCACACTTCACAGCTGAAAGAACTAACTTGTAATTGGAAATTAGGTTTTCACTGATTTCAAGTTCAAATGCTCAGTCATATTTTGTATATAGTGAATTTGTTGTCAGTTGTTTGAGTGGTTAATACAATCCTTAAATGTGTTTAGGGGTACTCCGATATCCCAGAAGACAGACCTGTTGTTGTAGTTGGGAAATCCCTGCCCTGCAGTAGTCTTTACCATTCAGGATGCGTTAACTATACACTTCTACCTCATAGGTCCAGTTCTGACATACTGGACTTACAGTTCCCAGTTATGCTTTATAAGAATGGCTCTACAGCAGTGGAGTCTGTCACCTATGAAATACATTTGCATTTGTATCTCAATGTTTGTAGCTAAAATACAGAAATACAGTTGAATTTGTATGTCCATGTTTGCAGATGAAACATAGTTGCATTTGTATCTTGTGATGATGGGTCCGTGGCCGTACCCCTATCATCCCATCCTGGTGCGTTACAACTGCGGTAGTTCTCGCAGTCGCGACGCAGTTGATAACTATACGCTGAAGCTGGTTTCACCCATGTAACTTGGTTTTCTCATTTTAACTTTACAACGCATAGCCAAGGAGGACTGGCTGCTTACCTCTGGTGCATTTGGCAGCGTGGAGTCTTCAAAGGGAGCGCGCACCCAACTCCCGCGCTGCTTTAAGCATAGAGAGCGCGTGCACTGAAATTACCTTGAGGGGGGAACATGTTTTCCTGGTAAAAATGTGTATTTTATGTCTCTGGTAATATGATAGTGTTCCTTATTGTTGTCCTGTTGTATTACCCTATTGTAGTCATGACAGTTGCTGATGTACATGACTGTGAGGATATAACAGTGAGGCAGATTGCTGTATTAAAATGTTAAAAACTTTATTCAGGGGTAAGGATGGTTTTGCCTGAGAGTGGCTCCAGCACTCCTAAAGTATAAAAGCCAGCTGTGGTCTCATTAAACGGGGGGGCTGTGTATAGACAGGGCCATGTTCCTGAGCCCTGCGCGCCTGCTCACAGTATAAGTTTGATATGCTCTAGTCAGCTGGTAGCTGCCCTAAGCTGCTTTTAAGTCTCTGTAAAGCAGTGTTTGCTTTGTTTGTGTGTATTTTTTGGATTTATGGACTTTGAGTTGATTTTTTTTTTCTTTTGCCACATCGCCACCTGCCTGGGAATGTGTTTTTCTTTTGTGTCTTGTTTTTTTGTCGGGCCACCACAATAAATTCACCCCATCTACGGAACATCAGTGGCTTCGTGTGATCCCTATCACCTCCTTTGGCCGTAGGACCACTCTACCTTTTGACATATCTCCAAAATTTGAGTACATAAGACAAAAGCTGCGGGAAATGTGTCACGCCCTCCCTGAGCAGAGATATTGCAAGCCTCTCCGTATTAATGAAATTCCTAAACATACGTCAGGCAATAGCGTTGTCTAAAGGGTTTTTTATAAACCTATCTCCGGCACCTCTCAGGGCGGCATGCAGCTAGTACACATTCGGCTTGCTTAGATACAAAAGAGATGAAAGATTGGCGTTACCTGGAGCACCGGGACACAGACGCCAAAGCTTCATTCACCCCGTGGCCAGCTCGCACCTGTCGCCCCGCGACGGACAGCCCGGCCTGGGTGTATCAAAGAGAGTAGCGTTCGCTGGCTCTCTTGCGTTTGGTTTGTTCAGTTTAGTTTCTACAAGGTCCCCGTCCACCTCGGCTACTCTTCACTTGTTGGAACAATACTGTTGGTTCTCGGCGGACTTCACAAACGGAAAGGAACAACGCCGAACCCGGCGTCGTGATAGAGCGATCGGTCCCGAACTGCAGGAGGGTACTCCGTTTTCCCAGGGTAGACCAAGTTCCGCAGACCTCGTGGATCCACAGCGGCAGCAGCCCCGGTGCACGCACAACCCCCACCGGAAATAGCCTCGATCCACGTGCAGCCCCAGGTCACAGGGTCAAACCACTCTCGTTAATTAAACAAACGCCAACCCTCCCTTCATATTGTACCAAGCAAGCCGAAGTGTTTTAGGGACCCACTAATTCTAACAGTGAAATTTATTTAAATAAATCTAACAAAAATGTGTACAAATAATAACAAGCTCATCTGGGGACTGATAAGATCTCCCGGCACTCTTAAGGGTCATATTCAATCTTAAAGAAATGGCCTGTCCGTAACAAATGGGGAGGCTTTTGTTGGTCCTACGGAAAAAAGGAGAGCTATATAGCATAGAAGAAGCTGTTAAGCCAAGCAATTTCTACAAAGTAGTGGAGGCAGTCAAAGAAGTCTCTGGGTATGACGAGGACCAACACACTTACCAAACGGGTAGCTTTGCACTGAAGTTGGGATATTCACTAAAAAAGATCTGTGATATAGTGCATTGCAGGGCCCTCATTGCTGAAGATGCTGCACTTGCAAAATCCATGTCTGCATTTAAAGAGCTTTACGATGCGAAGTGGGCAGAGCTTGTCTCACATACTGCTCTTCATACTTTAAATGCAGCTAAATACAACAAACCATCTGCTTTACCTTTTACTAGAGATGTTCAACTCCTCAACCAGCATCTTGAGAAGATGGCAAATGCAGCATTTCAGAGTCTGACAAATAACCCAAATGAGAAGAGCTATGCTATCCTGACAAAGGCAACACTGACACGTATAGTTGTCTTTAATTGAGGGCGTGCTGGCGAGGTATCCAAAATGAAGCTTATGGCTTTCCAAAACCGAAACCAGAGAGAACTACATCCAGATGTTGCGGTCGGCCTATCTCAATTTGAACAAAAACTTTGCCACTACTTCAGCAGAGTTGAATTGGTGGGTAAAAGGGGGCGAAAGGTTGCAATTCTTCTGACTCCTGATGTGATCAAATCTTTAACACTTCTGACTGAGTGGAGAGAGTAGTGTGGTGTATCTAGTGACAATCCTTACTTATTTGCATGACCCAAATGCAATACCTACTATAGGGGAACAGATTGTCTAAGGATTTTTGCAAGTGAATGTGGTGCTCAGAACCCAGATCTTCTGAAATCTACAAATCTGCGCAAACATATTGCTACCCTTTCACAAATACTCAATCTCAAAGACCATGAACTGGATCAGCTAGCCAACTTTTTGGGACATGATGTGCGAGTTCACAGGGAATTCTACAGACTCCCAGAGGCAACTTCTCAAATAGCAAAACTGTCGAAGCTGCTTTTGGCTATGGAAAAAGGGTGCCTTCCTAATCTTCAGGGGAAGTCCCTTGAGGAGATTGAAATAAATGGTCCGTGCCACTATTTACTCATTTCGCTTTTAAATATTTTTTAGCCTTACAAGACCAGCCAAGAGGGTAGATTCTAATGAGCTATGTAGATCTTGCATGTACAGTCTTGGGGGTCCATTTACTCAAACGTCAAATTGAAGGGAAAAATGTGAAATTGGTATTCATAAGTAAAGATAAACTATACCCAATTGAGCAGAACTTAACTATTTTAACTGTTGTGGTAAAATAAGTATTGTGGTTGTAACTTATCTTGTTCTTTTCAGATGAATTGGAAAGTGACACAGATGTAGAGGAGTCAGACTCAGATGACTTGGATAATGACGACAATCAAATGGGTATGTACCCACTGATACATGCCGATAATATTTACTTTGACCTGCAATGGACATGCAGTAGTTAAATTGGTGTTTTTTGTGGAAGCAGTTGGTAGTAGTGGTGCTGGGTGCTAGGGAGGCAGCAGAGCAGGGGGTGTGAAGAAGCCCTTCACCCAACCCAAACATTAATTGTTCTGTTGGTTGTTTCATTCTAATTGTTTAAATGACTGAGGATCCTTGTTGACATGGATTTAACATCTTGTTCAATAATGGATCTAATTTATTCAATTTTATTCAAAACAAGTTTTGTTAATTGGTCATTGGTCTTTTTTAAAATCTGCATCATTTGTTGGAAAATCTTCTGATGTTTCTGTTAATTATCTGGGAAAACTCTGAAACATCTGAAACTCTGGTGACTCATAGACACATAAGCATGTATCTAAGAAATGTGTGCAATCTCTGTTGAAAATCTTGATTTTCATAAATTTTAATAAAAAAATGGTTTTGGATAATAAAACCAGGTCATTTTGTCCACAAGAAAACAAGATGTCTTCAGTCCATAAATGGAATGACATTTTCCTTTCCCTCTCATTCAGTGGTACACTGTTTTTTTGCAACTGAAAAATTTAAGAATTAACTAATTGTTGAAAATTTTTTTAATTGGTGAATTGTATTGTCTTTGGGAGCCAGCTAATAGCTAATTATTAGTGAGCTACATAAATTCATTAAAGCTATGTCCTAAAAAGGGCGGTTGTCACATTTCCACATTAACCAAGTGTTTAATGGAGTTGTGTGATAAGATGGTGTGTAGAGGGCCAAAGCTTTTCTTTATGAAAAGGGTTTAATGACAACTTTTTAATTCCTATAGGAAAGCAAAGAATGCAGGAATCGTTAAACGATGAAACTGAAGTCCACAGCACTGCAACTGAAAATTCTAATGACAATCAAGCAGGAACAAGTTTGTCTTGTGGCAGCATTGGACGAAAGGGTAGGCCTGTATCATTTGAAAAATCACACAAATATACTCAAATTGTTTTAAATTTGACTTTCAATACAATTTCAGTGAAAATCATGGTTCAGTATTCTGTGTACTCTTAAAGTGGATCCATGGTTCCCAGCCCCAAATCCATGTCACTTCTCTATCCATAACAACCTAAAAATCATGTCAAAGCAGGGACAGTGCCTTCTCCCATAATTATTGTTAAATGAGTTATCAGAGACTCCCCTAATGGTTAACAGCGGGGAAAGAAGTAAAGGTCAGGGTGGTGCTTGGGCGGGGACAGCAGGGACACTAGAAAACTGACCACTGGTCACATAGTAATCTTCAGTTTTATTCCTTGTTAGTTGAATGCCTTGTTAATTGATAAGTGCTTACACTATGATAAGAAAATAAATATTGTATGAACTATGAATAATGTGATCATTGAAATTATGTTCCTACAGGAAAGCGAAGAATGCCACAATTGCTTTTTGAAAGAGAAACTGAGGTTGACAACCTTGAAAATGAAGCTCCCTGTGTGAGCCAAGCAGGAACCGGTGAGCCCTCTTGTCATAGCAATGGAAAGAAAGGTACACTTATGTCATTGGAGAAAAATTGTGTGGTGTGGTTCCTTCTTACATTATCCATGGTGTCATTGCTTTCTGAAATTAACTACAACCGGGTAATACATAGTTGTGCTTGGGGAAAATGTATGTTACCATTTCTCCAGTATTGCTGCCTAAAAAGTAAGGTCTTGGTCAAAATTAAAACTTGTAATTTTCAGCCAAATAAACACAACAAATGATCACAGGAAAGTGTAGTTTAACCATTCATATGGGGAAAAAATAACTGGTTGCTACACTATACACTAAGTCATAGGAGGGCGTAGCATAATAGGTATACTGTTGATACAGATGACATTGATAAAGAATTGAACTTGAGCAATAAGCTGAGCTCTAAAATTGCATTACCATCATAAAACTTGGAAATGCCTAATGTGGAAATGGCTTAGTCAGCCAAAATTAAATGATGAAAGTGAATTTTGAATGTTTTTCCAGGTGTGAGATATTACTAGCTGTGGTGAAAAGGATTAGAAAGTATGCATCAACATGATTTTTATATGCAATAATATAATGCCCATTGCCAACGTGTATATAATGTTTATGACAAATATAATTGTTCAGCCAATCATTATGAGGCTGGAGATGAAGGGGTCTCTTAGCTTTACTGAGGAAATGTCCATATGTATACATACTTTTATTTACCTTTAACTTTAATTTAATTGTACATTTGTTCACTTTGTCAGGAGAGAATTTGAAAAGAAAACCAAAAAAGCATTGGACCAAAGAAGAGGAGAGAGCAGTATTAAGACATTTTAAAAATCATATAACCAAAGGGCTATTGGCAACAAAGGCAGAATGTGAGCATTGCATAATGGTGGAGGATCCGGTTGTAAATGGAAGAACAGTTCAAAATGTTAGAGATTTTGTCAGAAACAGGGGACTAATGACCAAAAAGAAAAGGGAACATATGAATTCATTGGTCATTTAAAAATATCAGCTGGGAAGGAGATTAACAAATCCATTTTTAAAACCACACAGCGAGGTTTGAAAGTGACATTAAAAGATCGCACTCAGTCCTGGAAAGTGTGTTTTCTTCTATATTCACAAGTGAATTCATTTTAGTTATGGAGGTATAACTCACTATAAATGATTGGCCAAATGATTTACCAACAGACCAGAGTTCTGTTTAGTTCTGTTTATCTTGGTCACCTCAAAGATTCCTTAAAATGTAATACTGTTTTGGGATTTCATGATTTCCCTACCGAAGGTTAAAAATCACAAGAAATAAGGCAATGCCACAAGCCAGGTGTATTAATGGATGAATTTGGGAAAATAAGATGATTTTGACATTTCAACACTATCCTAGGTACTGAAGAAATTCACACACGTACCTAATAACCAGAGTCATATTTTGTTTATCTCCACACATTTAGGCAGAATGAATTGGTGTATTCATGTAATTCAGAGAGGAAGAAAGTTTTGAAGACTTAATCTCTTGCATTATTGAATGTCCAGTTTAATTGCAAAACTTTCAGAACCATTACTTTTAGTTTTCCTTCATTTTGAAAATCTGCATCATTTGTTGGAAAATCTTCTGATGTTTTTGTTAATTATGTGGGGAAACTGGAACATCTGCACCTCTGGTGACCCATAGACACCTAGCATGTATCTGAAATGTGTGCCATCTCTGTTTTGATTTTACTAACTTTTAATAAAAAAACATGGTTTTGGATAATAAAATCAGGTCATTTTGTACACAAGAAGACAAGATGTTGTTCCATTTATGGACTGAAGACTTTTTTTGTGCAACCTAGTTTAACTGAGTAGATTATATGTTGTTTTTCACTTGTGCGCTGTTACTGTTCTGGTCCTACCATCTGAACACTCTGACCTTTGTGAATGAGCTCCTGTGGTTCAAAGAATGCTGTCTTCTGAAATAAATAATGTGCATTATACCTGATGATGTGCCGGTTCAGTGGTAGTGAGTTGAGTGTCTGATCCTAGCAGGGTGTAATCCCTATTGAAAAATGTTACCGCTTTCTTTGCTTGGCACCCAGTGATCCTGTTCTAAAGTCCTGACTGTTGATTAAACATTATATGTAATGTATTCTTGGTTATGTTAAAGATGTCAATACATTTCACTTCTTTCATTGCTGCTTGACTCTGGACTCGTACTCTATATAACCCAAACAGTGTGTGTCACAGCAGTGTTCAGACAACCCTGGGCAGGGATGAAGACCACACAGCTCTGCATATGCCAGAGGGTATGTTACCCTGAATAATCAGGTACTGTAAATGTGAACACTTCAGAAGAGCTCAATTCTTTTCAGAATTTTACGTAAATATAAGGCTGGGTTAAACATTGAAGTGAAGTGTAGTGGTTGCGAGTTGAGCATGTGAATCCTTTCTATATAGCCAATACCCAAAGAATCCACCCCTTCCTCACAACAGAAAACATTCTACACTCCTGGTAGCAATCACTATCATTGTCCTCAACAACTGGTTGCAGTGCTATTTTTTTTTTTTTTTTTTGCGATCATTCAGGACAGAATTGACAAAACTGTTCATGTTGCGTTACCTTTATTTTAATCATTTAATTTGGCTACATAATGTATGCTGTACTTTATACAAGCTAAAAGAAATGGGGGTCCTACTAAACCAAGGCAGACCTTGTAACAAAGGATATTGTCCAGTGGTCGTGTATGTGTATCTGTATAAGGCCAAGTCCTGCTAAACCTAGAGAGACCCTGTAACAAAGGATAATGTCCACTGGTTGTGTATGTGTATGATTTTAAGTCTTGCTAAACCTCAGATGACCTCATAAACAATGTTCAATTTTGGCCCGCCTACTGCCCAGCCCGTCCTCGTATCCCTTTAGAATGACAGGTTACAATGTATCGTTACTTGTAGCTTGAAATTTAAATCTGAAGTGAAATTTGTGCTCCTGAGGTTCAGAGAAGGGGTTTGATGCTTTTCACTAAGCTGTAGACCAAAGGGAAATGGGTGTACCCCTATACCAGGGTCCTACCTACTTTGGCAGAAACGTCCTCTTAAGTCACAAAAACCAGTATGTGTGTGTGTGTTTGTATGGCTATCATTGTGAGGACCAGCATGAGTGTTTAACCTTTGGAGTGAGGACCTTTTTACAAAGTGAGGACATTTAGGCTGGTTCTCACTTTATTTTCACTGTAATGACCTCAGGAGGCTATTTATATGCTTCTCTTGAAGTTTGAGAGAGGTCCTCATAAAGATAGTAAAATGAGAAAAATGAGTAAAAATCGGTGTGTGTACATTACCTAAATACACATACTTTTGCTCTCTATCGCCCCCTATCCTCATTGCACATTTACTGCACCCAAGCTACAAAAATGATAGAAAAAGAGAGTCACAGAGATTTGTTAGGTGAAATTTAATACATCACATGAAATTTCATGCTGATTAATATCATGCATATTTGTGTTATGAATTTCATATAATTAGCAAAGTTAGAATTTGTTTTACTTACTCCTAACCATAAGTCTGTATTGGAAATTGTTCTTATACCCTTCCTGAAATCTACTTTAAATGTAAATTGCTCCACTTTTGTTAGGCCCTATTGTAATGCAAGAAAATATTGTTATTATTGATATTTTTATTTTTGCAATATTAATTCCAAATTGAGTTTCCTCTCCATGTATAGCCTGCTTGTAATTTCTGCAAAGAAAAAAAAAAATGTTTGAGCATATAAATTAGGTTTCAGCCCGTATTTTACCACTCTGCATTTAATCAGTGTACAATGCTCAGGGGAAAAAGGCAAAGGTGACTCTTGCTGTACTGATGGAATTAGTGCTGTTGAAATATACATTATACTGTATTATACTATACTGTAATTTATTAAGGCAACTGATAAATATGGAGGAAGTGTTGAGTTTGCACTGACTGAGGAAAGTGCAAACTCAGCAACTGTGTGTGTACAGCGCACTGACATAGATGCTGGTGTTTTGTGTGTTTGGGGGTGGGGCGGAGATGTGCAAGACCAAGAGAGAACGGATTGGTTGCTGGATAGGTAAAGAGTTAAATTGTATCTTTTCCTCTAGCTGAGTGGGGGTGTGGACCTCTCAGTGGCAAAATGCAAGGGGCTGGATTACTGTTGATGTTACCGTTGCCGTTACCGTTAAAGGCTAGCCTTTTCTTCTTGGGTTGCGATTGCCAGCCTAACAACACTGCAATTGCAGTAATTTTAAAGAGTCTTTTTAAAGACTATTTCAGTACTCTTAGCCTACTCTCTTACTTGCAAGCAGTGTAATCTTATGATCTTTGTCTTCCTACCTTCCTGTCACCTTTATCTTCTTTCTACTTCTACCATCTTGTCATCTCTTCTTTCTACGTCTCTTGTCATCTCTTCTTTAAATACAATCTTCCAACACGGTATTCAGCATAAAAATGAGTAAACGGAGCTTCAAACAAATGAATTTATTTCAAACATTTTCGAAAAAACCTAAAACCAATGACACACGTGTGGCCTCTGCTTGCCAGCCGTCTCTGGCTAGCGACCGGTCAGAGCATTCCTCAGTGCCCCTTCACACTGATGCACTGATGCTCCGCTCCCTCTGGATCTAACCTGAATTCGGCCACCACACACCCCTCTCTCTGTCATCCCTCCACATCGTCAGCAGATGTTAGCTCCTTTTCAGTCTCCGAGTCCTCGACCTTCCAGACAAACGAACCGTCTGCTAGTTTTGCTAGTCCTGATGAGCCCCATGTAGTTAGCCGTTGCCCACTGTCATTAGCATCTGACTTATCAGATATAGGCAAACTTGAGGAAATACCCTGAAATGTGCACCAGACTCTGTAAAACTGCATGTGCTACAAAACCGATTCAAACCACACAGAGGATGGGTAGCTCCTTCAACATTAATATTTGGTAAACAGAGAAAAGTGCCTGAAGAGTTTTTTGATGAGTCTAAGTACCCAACTATGCGATATAGCGTGTGTCAGGACAGTCTGCTCTGTGTTGCATGTATGATGTTCTCGTCCGGGGATTTAATTTTGAGGACTAAGCCACTCCGAGATTGGAGCAATGCAAAGAAAATTGTCGCCAAACACATAGCCACACAAGCGCACCAGACCGCTTAGTTGCGGGCCTCCAAATTTGTGCAAGTATGCACTGGTAAAAAAAACTTTCCACTTCTGCAGTATTAGATCGCTCTCTTCAAGAAACAACAGAATGGAACAGACATGGCATTTACAGACAGTATTTACAGCTGGCGCATTCCAATGCAAATTATTGTGGCCACCAAGTTCAGAATGAAATTACTGATTTGTGTGGGAGGCAGATTCAGAACTCCATTCTAGACAAATGTCGATCCGCCCGGTGGTTTTCCGTGTTGGTTGATGAAACGGCTGACATCAGCAATTCAGAGCAGGTGTCAATCATAGTGCGTTATGTGCATTGTGATTTAGGAAAATATTCGGTGAGAGAGGACTTTTTGTGTTTCATCTCCACCACTGACACAACAGGTGAGGCTTTAACTAAGGTCTTGCTCGACAAATTAAAACAATTCAAACTGGAGCCAATGAACATGGTGGGACAGGGTTATGACGGCGCAGGGAATGTGAGTGGCAAGATTCGAGGGGTGCAGGCCCGTATTAGGCAGCTTTATCCTGCCGCTACCTATGTGCACTGCAGAAACCATGCCCTGAACCTGGCCATTGTACATTCCACACTTATCCCATTAGTTCGAAATTCACTGAACACCATCCAAGACATCGTGACCTTCATATCTGCTTCCCCCAAACGGCTACAGATATTTTTAGGTGGCCAAAGTACCAACCGCTTGCAAAAATTTTCAGACACCCGCTGGTCCCAGCACGATGCCTGCATTGCCACAGTGATCAAAAATTATGAGCGCATATTTGAGACAATAGGGCAACTGCAGATAGAGGGGGATTCAAAAAGCTGCGCTATGGCCACCTCCCTGTCCTGATCAATGGAGTCATTTGACTTTATTATAAGCATTACTGTAGTGCAGGGTTTGCTTCAGTATCTTACGCCCCTCAACAATCGTCTACAAAATCCAGCATGCGATTTACCATCAGCTGCAACTAATGCAACGGCCTTAGTTACCCCACTCCAAGGAAAGAGGGAAACAGCCTTTGGAAAACTGTGGGAGCAGGGCTGTGCTTTGGCAGCTAAGCTGGATGTTCATCCATCTATACCTCGTATCGTGGCACTGCAGACTAAATGCTCAAACACACCCACGTCAACCCCAGAGGAGTATTGGCGACGTAATCTTTTCGTCCCATTCATTGATCACCTCACAACAGAAGTGAGAGACCGTGTCTGCTTAGCGCTACCATGTCTGAAGGGCCAGTATTTGCTGCCCGACAAACTTTCGGCCTTGTCCGACGCTCTGTGGCAGGAGATAAAAGATGAGTATTGCGAGCTAATGCCCAACGTTAGTGCTGCTGACGCTGAACTGGAGCTGTGGAAACAGCTTAATGCATTACAGCCGAACACAAACAACATTTGTCAGGTCCTTGAAAGTACTGCAGACTTTTATCCATATGTCCACTGTGTGCTGGAAGTCCTGCTTACTATGCCCGTATCCACGGCCTCTGCCGAGCGTTCATTCAGCACACTGAGGCGTCTTAAGACGTACTTGCGCAGTACGATGACAGACAGAAGACTCACCGGACTTGCCCTCATGAATTCATTCTGATATGAAAATTGACACCGAAGAAGTCCTGAAACAATTCGATGCAACTGGTAGAAGGAGAATTAACTTGAAATGTTAATGCAATGGGTGCAACTGGCCGGATCACAAATAAAATTATTTAATGAATTAGGCAATCTCCGTGTTATTTTGCATTCAGTGCCAGATTCACATTTCACCAATGAGTATAAACGAGCACACTTGTATGTTGTCTTTACAATTTATTCCAGCGAATTATTTTCAAAATGTATCAAAATCCCCCTTCCCCCCTCCTCCTTTGGCATATAGCTGTCAGTCTTGATGTAGAACGTGGTGTAGTTCACTATTTGCTTGTCGTTCCTTGCCTTGCTATCGAAAATCAAGTCCGGATGCCAGGCAATAAAAGAACTTATGGTGGCGGGGGTGTATCAGTGCGGCCGGGGGGGGGGTTGCGCTGAGGCTGGCTGTGCATACCTTACAATTTAATTCTGCAGGCGCCCCTGCCTGCTAATCATATTAGTCTTTTAATTATGGGCACGTTAGCATGCTGATGTTAGCATTTAGCTCAAAGCACCATGGTTCCTAAGTTTATTTTTTGGTTTATTTAACGGGTACAGTGAACATTAATAAACACTGCTGTAAATACACCAGAGTAGGCCAAGGGACTATTTTTCATCTGTACTCCCTGGAAAGATGCTACCTTGCTTTACCTGCTGCAGGTACAGCCTCACAGAACTGCTGTAATCTGGTTTATCTGACACTGAAACTTGCATAAAACTGGAAGGCCATCCTGTAGTACCTGCAATGTGAAGAGTGACACTGCACACCAAATTTTTCCTCATAGTTTAATATTGTTCTCCTACACTTGAAGATCTAAAGTGCATAGAATATCAGTAATAAATAATGCACCTACCCCTTCAGTGACAATGGCAAGACACTGATAACGATAATGATACAACCCTGAGCCAAAACCTGCTGCCCAAAATTGGCTTCTTTCTTTATCTTGTGAGAAATTTCTTATTTTGTGCTCATGGGGACATACTATTTGGATATTTGTAACAAAAATGTTTGACCATCAACAGGAAAAGAAATATTTATATCTGTGGTACTTTTTTTGAGCAACACGAGACTGTAAAATGTCCGCCATTAATGTTTTTATTCAGCGTTGGGTAAGACAAGAGTGGAGTTTATTCTCAGGAAGAAAATGTAAAAAGTATGAGAATATCTTTGTATTATCCACACAGAAAATGTATACATTGTGGTAATTTACCTTAGTTTCCTCCCAACTATTTTCTTGCTGTGCTCACATTAGCTAGATGTGTAGAGACAGCTAGCCTGACATTCCTGAGGACACTGAAGAAAAACCATCTCTCTTCAGCAATCCTGGTGAACTTTTATCGCTGTGCCATCGAGAGCATCTTTACCAGCTGTATCACAGTCTGGTATGGGAACTGCTCGGTTTCAGACCGCAAGGCTTTGCAGCGGGTGGTGAAGACTGCCCAACGCATCACAGGGTCTCCGCTTCCGGCCATTGAGGACATACAGAGGATACGCTGTCTACGTTGAGCCCGAGGCATCATCAAGGACTCTTCTCACCCAGCTCACAAACTGTTTGTCCTCCTGCCTTCTGGGAGGCGCTTCAGTTGCTTACCACAGCTTATACTGCACTATTCTTTGACCTATTTAGAGCTACTGCACACACCATCAGTCTATTATTTGTAATTTTTAATCCAGAACCACTTTATATATTATACAACTGTAAATATCATAGTATATATTATATACACTGTATATATCAACTGTATATATATATCTGTAAATTCGTCCACAACTACTGACCTCATAATGTACGTATTACATTGTATATACCCATTTGTACAAAATGTTCATAGCAGTGATCTTATACTGTTCATACATATAACTGTAGATAATATATCCTCTGCACTTGCTGCTTACTGCACTTCTGGTTAGATGCTAACTGCATTTCGTTGCCTTGTACTTGTTACATGTGTAATGACAATATAGTTGAATCTAATCTAATCTAATCTATACAGGCATATTTAATGCTGCAGCTAACATTTATTTTCATCATCTATTAGTTGGACAAATATTTTCTCAGTTAGTCATTGGTGATACATAAAATGTCTGAAAAATGTGAAAACCACCTAAAACAATTTCCTAAAGCCTGAGGTGATGTCTTTAAATGGTTGTATTTTCTCTAACCAACAGCTTAGGTCCAAGTTTACGGTCTCAGTATACAAAGGAAAGCAGCATATAATCACAGTTGAGAAGTTTGAACAAACAGAAATTAATATGGTTCTGGTCACTGGAGTTGGCATCTGCAGCTTTATTGGACATTTTTGACATTAATTTGTATTGCTTAAGTTTAGTTAAGAAGTACAGTCTGATGGATGAACACAACATTAATTTGCTGGTATTCTCCGTGTCTATTAACCTCAAACTGTGAAACACTTTTCAAAAACTTAAAGACTGATATATAATTACATTATTTGTCTGTGCTAAATTGCAGCAAAGAATAATCACAAGTTCAGGAAAGATGGTTGTTAAAATAGTATAGCCAGAATCAAACCCAAAGCGCCACCCATGAAAAGGTCCTCACACCAATGGTAAAATACTGCTTTTCTCCCTTTGTTTTTTGAAGATTCTGAGGTGGAAACTGGATTCAGGGAGCCACCTAATGTTGAAATGTGGCATTCATTTGTCTCTAAGTATAATAGAAATGGTGGTCCTCACTTCCAATGCACATTTACCCGGTCCTCACCTTGATGCCCATACAGGAATGTGTGTGTGTGTGTGTGTGTGTGTGTGTGTGTGTTTGTATTTATCATATTGTGGGGTCCGTGACCTGATAGCACAATCAGTTTGTACTTAGGTGTGTGTTGGAGAGGTAACTTAGAACCGGCCCCCAGTGGTAGGAGATTGTACAGCAGCAACACACACTTTTTGATATCAGAACGTACGTCTAATATGCGCAAGTGCAAGCAGCCAATTCAGTGGAGGCTATGTCCATATTAGCTGCTAATGCTAAGATATTTTTATGGTAATTGAACAGATTAACTGCAAAGACAGGTAAATCTGTACTGAATAATGGTGATACATATGTTTTTCATAGGACAGTCATAGGATTTCACCAAAACATTGCCCATTATTATTAACACTCTGGCATGGTTAAAGGTCTTTTGGAACTATTTATCATAATCCACAAGTGGCTGTGATCACTTTGAGCCTAAGACTGATATTTGTCAGTGAGATGATTTGGAGAAAATTGACTTTATTTCAGTCCATGCAGCTACCTGTCTGTACCTGCAGCCTGGCCGCTAGCTAGCTAAACTAGCTAAGGTAACTTTTTAAATGCAGAAGTGTCGTTTCTATGAAATGATAACTAGCTAGCTAACTTAACTGATGTTTGTTAAAACTGACGTTTGAAATTCATCAAGTTTACTTGCAACAACACAAGTCAAACCAATGTCCTTAGCTGCTGTTTATAAAGCTTTCTAAGCTAGCGTTAGCTAGCTAGGTTAAACGACCTATTAAATTATTAATTCCATATCCAAAAGAGTGATTCATTGGTATCACGCACAATCATAGACAGTAATACAGCACACAAAATTACGTTTATCTTCTCTTCTTGCTTATTAAGAGAAAATGTTTATGCTGTGATGTAAGGTGACACTCCCACTTACGATAGCACGCCCACACTTGGGGGACTTGCTCACTATACAAAACAAGTGCTCCTTCACTCGACATCAGCCTCTTCACTTGACGCCACGAGGAAGGAATTTGAAAAAGGTATTTGACTTAGCACTGTAGCATGGTGAATGGAGATGGTAAGTTATACCCAGGGGTTAAAGTGAGCCTGAATGATCTGGAACGGCGTTCCGGCACCTTCAATTAATAAGTAAATAAATCTGATTGGCAGTTTCATACATAGTAATGTCAAGTGAGTTCATTTTTCGTGTGCTGCAGCCTGGCGTTCCTTCCAGCTGATGCCATTGAGCTACTCACTCAACAAATCAGAAAGTAATGTCACCCCACAGCCCCGCCCCCACACTCAACACACATCCTTTTCCCGTTTCCATCCTTTCCCTTCACAGTGGGTTCATGCGTGCAGATGTCGATAAACTCGCGGTCACAGTACTTATTGTCAGCATCTAGCTAGCTACAGAAGGGGAGCGAGCTTAGCTAGAGTGATGTGTTTGCAAGGCCCATTTCCAAAAAGGAGACTGTCATGGAGTACAGAGGGGAATTAATACATTCTGAAGAATCTCAAAGGAGGAGGAGAATATATCGTGGTATATGTGTTGTCTTCATGTTTGACTTATACTGGCAAGAAAGATGGTGGTGGTAAGTACATTTACATTTATTCATTTGGCAGACGCTTTTATCCAAAGTGACGTACAAGTGACGTAAGTATAGGATTAAATTTTACATTTCTGAAAAATTAGCTTTTTTTAACAACTCAAACAAGGCTTGAAGTAAAATATATTAAAAAAAGTCTACTTAAGTGTATTTCACTGTTGAGAGCTGTGTGTGAGAAGAGTGGATAATCTCATCTGAAGTTCTCTTTTTAAGTTGTAATGGTTAATTGATAACATATAAAATCAATTTATGAAGCCTAAATATTGATTTATTATCTTTTTTCTGAAGTATTGATGCAGATCAAGAAGATGGCAGTCTCAGAAGACTTGTCTATGATCCAACCTGCAAGATGAGGAAGGTCATAGCAGATGGCAAGCCACACCTCTGTCTCTTTGCTGTGAGGGACATTAATCCTGGAGAGGAAATAACATACGACTATGGAGGAACTGACTGGCCGTGGAAGAAAAAGGTTTGTCGAAACTGAATTGCTAGATGTCAGTTTGAAATACTGTTGAAGAAGATTATAGATTTAAATTTTAAAATCAGATTTTTTTTTTCTCTTAAAATAAACTCATTACCTATATTTCTGCCTATCCTTGTTTTTAATTTTGCCTAGTTCTAGATAGCTTTGCATTCTATCATGAACGTGAAACCGTGTGCAATTCATTTTTCCCCCATGATATTTAGGAAAAAATGTACATGTTAATACAGTCTATAGAGTGTGGTAACAGATTTTGAGGTTTCAAAAATTAATCAGTTTAGAGTTTCAAAACTCTTTGCTGCATTAGTCCTGACAGATCAAAAAAAAAGTTTATGTACACTGTAAAACTTAGATGTAAATTTACAGTGAAATCTGAACAGTATTCTGCTGTATTAATGTCAGTGTCATACTGTAAACTGCAAATGCAATCTGGGAGAAAAAAAGTGATTATAGCACTTTAAGAGACTGCCATTATTTACAGGAATTTACTGTAAACTTCACTGTAAACAGCTGAGCATCTTGGGAAGGTCAAAGTGTGGGATCTAAAATTTAAAGATTAACCAACACAACAAGATCTTTTTATTTCTTGCAATAGTTTGTTTTTGCAGCTTGTATTTTATTTTTGTTGATTTCAAACTTGGAGCACATCTGCCAGCCAGTCTCTGTCGCCACAAAGGCACAGGCACACTACAACCTGCTCAGCCTTGTCACAGATGTCCAGAGCTTCATTGATAAGGCAACCTCCACTGAATAATGTAAGTCACCATTTTTATTCTGCCTCAAACCGTCAAAATGTTAGGAAATGGCATACCATTATCCTTGTCAAGTAAAAAAAAAACTGTGAGACTTTCTGAATTTTCTGCCATTTAGAATAGTGTTATAACAAAGCAATTGAAAAGCTTCATATTTGCACTGTTCTAGCTAGCTAAAATTAGCGCATGTCAGCATTTTGTCTCAGTTTATGTTAACATTAAAACAACACTGTTGCTTTTACTGGAAGATAATTTAACTATATTAATGTAGTGAGGTAGTAAGTCTAACCTAGTGCTTTGTTTTCCACAATTGGCAAAAAGAGCCATACAAGACTTTTTTTTTCTAAGACCTTTCTAGAACCATGCTCTAAATTCACTGTTTTTGTTGTTTGTGCCAAACTGTTGCAAAGAGTTAGCTAATGTGAATTTTATAATAAATTAGATTATAGTTGTCACCAAGTCAGGGTTCTTGGCCACATAATTTCTACCCTGCAAAAAAGAAATTACAATTCATTTAGCTTTTTTTATTTTTGACAAATTATCTCTCACCTAAATGCTTGGTTGTTCCAATTGTCCTAAAGATTGAGGCTTTTCTTAAAGAGCATGGCAGAAACATCATGGAGTTCTTCAAACAAAACCCAACAAATGATGATGTAAAGGCTGTTCTCTACAGGATTGATTGGAGTGTGACTGCTTCAAACATCCTGCAGGTTCTAATGGCACACTTCAAGGAGCCATTGGATGCCTTTATCATCCAAACTGATGTTAGATTATCTTTGTTACAGTGTCTGTTTTAAAAAATATTATAGTTAGACATTTTCTTCTTACTTTACATTATGTCTTTTCCATTCTCCTAAAATTCTAGTTCATTCATTGTCAATCAGCATGCATCTGCAAGGTCTAATAACTCATTTTGTTTCTGTGCTTTTTTAAGGTGTCTGCCACACCAGCCATTGTACAGTTGACTGTCCCACTGGCTGACACCCCACGTTTGATTGTGGTTGGTAAGTACGTGATTTTCAATATGAATAACATATGGACAGCTACACTCTTTGTGGCAGTGTAAGACTACAAATTAGACAAATGGAAACTCTGGACAAGAAATATTGGGAATAGATCTAATTTCTAATATCTCACAAAGCAAAAAACAAACAAATCAAATTTAAGTAGCTAACTGGAACTTCAAATCAGATTCATTCTTACCATATTAGGCAAAAAAGCAAATGCACCCAAACACTAAGGTAGTTCATTATTGTTCTGTTCAGCATTTTCAGCCTACCTTGCATTTTTGCGTTCAGTTTAACTTGAACGAGTTTAAAAAGCAGATGGTATCTAAATTATTTATAATTGTCAGCAACAATAAAAACAGCAAAAAAAGAATACCGATTATTGAATGTTTATTGTTTTATTTATGGTTTTGACTGTTATATATCCTATAGTCTTATAGTACAACTGTGGTATTGTCTTATTGAAGCAATACTACTGGTAAAACATGTTATTTTTCATATTGCCAGACTCAGTTTTAAAGTAACTGACTTGCCATACTTTGTCATACAAACATAATCAATCAGAAGAGGTTGATTCCATTATTTTTGCCATTTCTATTAACTGTTATGTTTGTAATCTTTTTTTCAGGTCCAATGACACAGACAAACCAGCAATGGATGATGAGCATAGAAAAACAAGTGCTGTGTGAAGGAACGTCCTTTGTGCTTGGGCTTGTTGTAGTCTCCTCCTACTACAGTTTCAACCTTCAGTATCAACACGATGCAGCGTGCACACTGGAATTCATTCAGAGGTAGGAGCTTTTTCCACACATACTGTACCACACAGCTTGACTTGACTGACTTTTCTTCACACATCGCCATTGTCCAATGACCTAGTGATAACCACTGGTGCCTCAGACACAAGAACAGCAACTACAAACATTACTGCTGCCTCTACTAATATTGTTATGGCTGCTACTATTTCCTTTCCATCACATTCTTCTTTTTAACTTGATCATTGGTGTGAATTGATACATACCTACTTAGTGAAATGTGACAATCATATGGTTCAATATTCTGCACCACTACTTTGTACTGAACAGGCTCTTGCTTGATATGTCACATTCATAGATTGATGTCACCTGAAAGAAGAACATTTTTTCTTTCTACATTGTTTTTCAGAACCTGCATTGACATTAATCCTGAGAGGGGCACAAAAGCAAGCCATGAGAAGGCGCAGAGCAAGAAGAGCGGGAAGATGGTCAAAAAGAAGGCAACAAGTGAATCCGCGTGTCTGCACAATCATCAAGAAGCTCAGTGACTTCAAGTGGGACATTGTCTGATCTTTCACACACACACACACACACACACACACACAATTTCACCCAGTCACTCATTCAAATATGCATTCACTTATTTACTCATTCACTCACTCACTCACTCAGTGACTAAAACCCCAGTGTCTTTTCTTACTCAAACTATTGGAAGTTTTACGTTGTTCAGAAAAACAGAAAAACAGTTGCGTAATAGTTTTTTGTTCACTTTACTGTAATGC
The DNA here is from genome assembly GCA_019176425.1 of Megalops atlanticus. Classification (NCBI taxonomy): domain Eukaryota; kingdom Metazoa; phylum Chordata; class Actinopteri; order Elopiformes; family Megalopidae; genus Megalops; species Megalops atlanticus. Next base: position 21,350,383 of record CM032881.1, read on the forward strand.
ACTCATGCAAACTAGACTGCTGCTGTTCTGCAGCAGGTAAATTAAAAACAGTTAGTTTGATGTTCCTTTCTCACAAAAACAAAACTGTCACAGTGAGTTACCAAATATTGTATGCACTGTCATTTAAATTAAAAATTGTCAATCTTTCAAAAGAATGAAACAAAGAAAAGAAAACAGGCAGGGAGTTAAGGTTTATTCAGATCTAGTTTTGCTTGTGTTACACTGGAGATTTTTTTATTTCAATAAATATTTGAAAAGGAACTGCATTATGAATATTGTCCCTTTTTCATTTTTTCATTATTATTATCATTATTACTATTATTATTATATTAGCAGTAGTAGTGGTAGTAGTACAGTAACATTCTTTACCATTAAATACAAAATATATACTGTAGATTCAAACACAGTTTACGTAGTGTAAATATACAGTCATTTACTGACAAAACTGTGACCGGTATTTTGTTGTAAATTTACAAGAATACAGTAAAGAACTGCACATTTATTTCTAGCAATACACTGCAATTCTAAAATACAGTAAGAAACTGTAAGAAATACACTACTTTGCAGGCGAAGCTGCTGCCAGTTAATTACTGCAAATTTACAGTGAAAAGTTTTACAGTGTAGGGTTGCATGTTGAATCAGCTGTTGAAGGGAATTGGGCATTGTTGATTTATATACACATACGTATGTACTGTACACATATGTATTACACGTGATAAATATTTGCATGTGTAAATTAGACATGCTTTAAGTGATTCATAATCAAGTGTCTAAGACCACCACTATTTTTTTTTACCTTTATTTTAAATCTGGTTATGTTTATTGTTATTACTGCTAACCAGCTACTCTAATGTTGTTGAATTTTTTTTTTTCAGGCTGGAGAGCAATCGACTGTGACTGAGTCTGTAGAAGCTGAGGTCTCCGGAACATCAGAGCAGGCTCCTCAGAGATCATCATTCTCCAAGAAAAAGGTACATTTTTTTAATTGCTTTTCTTGTTGTTTGGAAAGACTTGTTGTTTAGGTTTTAATCAAATATATGCAGTGTTTACACTTGAAATTAAATTCAGATATTGTTTAGATCAATGTAACTGATGTCGTATGTATGCTGCCAAGCACATTATGGTTTTTGTGACTTAATGGGGGGGTCCACTCAAGTTGCTTTTAGAAGACCAGTCGTTAGGTATGACCACACACACTTGTCTGGTCTCTTGTACTTGTGGGGACCACGATGGCTAAATAATATTGTACACATTTAATAACATTATTGTGACCTTTGTATTTATAAACTTAGCTCAGTGCCATGGTTGACACATGGCTTTGAACATGAGCTTAGCTCTCTACCATTGCTTTTATACGTGTTTATCTGTTTTCAGATCAGTATTTTTGTCTTCTTTATTTTATCTTGTGTTCTTCACACATTGGTCCATATGTAATTTATTTTGAATACTGTAGAGTTGGAATCCAACATCTGCACCTGAACTTACCTCTTCAGACCAGGACCAAGATTCTGTCCCAAAACTGAGGAGGACCAAAAGCATACAGGTAAACAACACACTATGAAGAGAAAAAATAAATGCATTACATTCCAGTACTTATAGTTTGCTCCTTTTATGTAAAATAGAGTGTGCATAGCAAATGATGAATTACTGCTGATTTTAATTTAATTTACTTTTTTTCAACAGATTTGAACAGACAGATTTATTTCGATTCGGATGAGCTTTTTGACCCCACCTCAGATAACAGTGGAGAAGAATATGTTCCTGAGACTAGTGAGGATTCTTCTGATGGTACAGAGAAAAGCAAAGTTATTGAGACTGTTGATCAGAAAAAAACATGCTCAGAGGACGCTCACCCACAAGAAAAGGAAGCAACTCTGGTATGAAACGTAGAAGGCAACGTTTGAGCAGTTTATCCTGTCGCACAACACACACTGGTGGTGGTCAGTCATCAGAACAAAGTAGAGGGTCAGACACTGAAGCCCTATCTGAAAACTCAACGCCTGTTCCAGAACAAAACTGTCCTGACAGTACTTCTTCCCTCAATACAGAAGATGGAGTGGCTGATGCCTCACTTTTCATACATCCTGTCTGTAAAAAGGACAATGGGTCAAGAATGTACAACAAAAATCAATATTGTTTGTACTGTAAGGAGGAATTTGTAAAAATCGCTAGGCATTTGGAGCGTGTTCATCCCAACGAGCCAGAAGTTGCACGGGCTGTGTCTTTCCCAAAAGGTTCCAAAGAAAGACGATTACATCTGGAATATTTGAGAAATAGAGGCAACTTGGCACACAATGTCGAAGTATTAAATGCTGGTGTTGGAAAGCTTGTTCCTCGCAAGCAACCAAAACAGGATTCTCAACCACAAAATTTCTGTCATTGTATCTATTGTCAAGGTTTGTTCACAAAAAGTCCTTTGGCGGCACATGATGATCTGCAAGTTCAAGCCTAGTGTTCCACAGAAACCTGGCAAAACACGGGTCCAGGCTCTCTGCGCATTTGCTGTAGCTCCACCACCTGGTGTAAAAGTAGAATTTTGGAAGCTGTTAAACAACATGGTTCAAGATGAAGTTTATTCTGTGGTCAAATCTGATGTCTGTATCATGGAGTACGGTGAGCATCTGTATAACAGGCATGGATATGATGTTGGTAAACATGAATACATTTATCATAAATGAGAGAGCTGGGTAGGCCATTGATATGTTCAAGGAAAACCACCCCCTTGAAGACCACTGAAGATCACATCATGTCTGCAAATTTCATGCATGTCATGCATGCAGTGGAAACTCTTGGCAGGCTATGTCTGTGAAACCAATACATACAAGTGCCCAAGTTTAGCTCTCAAAATTGGGCACAGTTTGACAAAGATTTCACAGCTTGTTGAAAGCCGTGAAAATGTACAGAACAACTGCAGTGCAGCAAAAGATGCTCATGCATTCCGAAGAGTATACGAAGCCAGATGGAATGAGCTCGTATCAGCTGCATCACTGAGAACACTTCAGGAATCAAAATGGAATGTGCCTCAGTTGCTTCCATTCACAAAAGATGTCTAGACTCTCCACTCTTTTATTTAGATATGCAACAACAACACTTTCACAGTAAACTGTCCACAGAGACATCCCCGAGACATGGACACCCCTGGCAAAAGTCACTTTGACACAAGTCATTCTATTCAACCGACGTAGAGCAGGGGAGGTGTCAGAAGTGCCCCTCTCTGCATATTTGTCTCCAAATCCATCAGATCCTCAAGAAGATGTGAATGTGGCTCTTTCCGACCTAGAAAAAAACTCTGTCATTCATTTCAGGAGGATAGAGATAAGAGGAAAAAGAGGAAGAAAATTTCCTGTCCTTCTGACCCCAGAAATGCAGCAATCATTGGATCTGCTTGTCACCAAATGTCAGGAATGTGGGGTTCCTCAGGAAAACATTTACTTATTTGCAAGACCATCCACATGGACCTGCTACTGTATGTCTGATTGCCTTCAATACTTTGCCAAGGTCTGTGGTGCAAAAAAGTCTCACTTCTACAACACTGCGCAAACAAACAGGAACTCTCTGTCCACGTTCTCAACCTCAGTAATACAGAGCTGGATCAGTTAGCTGATTTTCTTGGCCATGATGTAAGAGTGCATCGGCAGTTCTACAGACTTCCTGAGGGCACCCTCCAACTTACTAAAATTATTTAAGTTCTCATGGCTCTCAACCAGGGACCCCTGGTGGAATTCAAGGGCAAGACCTTGGATGAAATCAGCATTGATCCTTAAGGTACTACTTATTTATCTTTCTTCACAGATTTCTATGTGAAAGGAAATTTGCTTCGCTAGACTGATCAAAAAATATTCATGTCTCATACATGTTTTTCATGGGCATTATTGGAGCATGTCATAATCAAATGAATTGCTTTCTGCTGTAATTCTCTTTTCTCCCATCCCCTCTTCCAACCCCCCACCATCTCACAGAGAATGTGCACCTGGACAGCGATGCAGAGGCAGGGTGTGAGTCAGACACACAAGGTAAGTATTTTCATATGGTCCTAAATATGACCATGCTTATGTATTCAAGGATACCCACAATTGATAATTTACAGATACTTCATAGTTATGTTGTAATTTGTTTTTTTCTGATTTTCAGAGAATTGTGTCACATCCAGTGAGAGAACAAATGAGACAATGCCAGATGTGAGCCATAAGGATGTAGAGTGCCATGAAACACAGCAGGGCACCATGACACCTCCACAAGCCTCTCAATGCAAGTCACCAAAGAGGGTAAAAGGTAAAGTTTTTAGAGATCTTTTTATTTTAAATTTTAACTTGATGCCCTTATTTCATGTGATGCTGTATGCCTGTCCAAGATTGATGGCTCAGAAATGTAGTGTTTGAGTGTAAGGCTGTCACAGTTTTTTGATGCTGACTGAGGTAACAATGAGTCATTCTTTACCTTAACCCAAACCTTGTAACACATGTACATGAGCCTTATTTCCACTCCCACAGTTAGAAATAAATTGATGCAGACGTGCCTTCAACCATCCATTTTCATATCGGTATGCTGCCTGCTTTAGACCTGTCAGTGAAACAAACAGGAAGGAGTGAAGTTTCACAGATTTGTGTTGCACCGATGAGGTTCCCCAACAGCACCAGAATAGCTCTCATTACACACAGCTGTGCGGATTTTTATGGCACTCATATCATTAATTCATCACATGGACCTGTGCTATCCTATCATTTATAATTAAACATAACCATAAATGTAACAAATGATCAGTCTGTAGTGTCAATATCAAAATAGACTTGCAGGGTGTGTCAGAATTAAGAACTAAAAGTAGAATATTAACTGAAATAAAATGATGCCTCCTATAGTATGCAATTTAAGAGTGATGAAACTGATCACACAAAATTAATCAATGTCAGGTTTATAAATGTGATTGGCATTTTACATGAGTGCAGATGGTTTTAAATAATACACTAAATAATGTGTTATTATATTTAGATTCCATATCTCACTATTTTTCCACGTTATCATATTGTGTACTTGTGGACTGAAGTGTGCATGAAGTGAGCACATTTTCACTGCACACTGTTTTTATAAATACCAGTTTATATGTAGGAAATAGCAAATGCATGGTGCGTGGTTTTTCTGTGTGTGCATCATTTACACATCTTCCAGAACTAAGGTTTCAACTTGTCACAGTAATTGTTATATTTCTATTTTAGGAACATATGCTTCCTCCTTCCCTCAAACCTCCAAACACATGCAGTCTCTCTGGTCTCTACTCAAAGAGCCTCTATTGCATATTTTGCAGCCATAAAACAAGTGTTTTTTGACTTTGGTTTATGAAAAAACATTTCCATAACACTTCCATAGATAAACTTTTTACATAGAAATATTTGTTAATTGTTATACAGGTTGCCAACCATTCAAGAGGAGGATGTGGGAGAAAGAGGAGATCCTTGCTGTCAAGAAGCAGGGAAAAGCGACTGCGATAAGTGCCTTGAACTGGAAAAAGTAGCACTCAAAAACAGAAATTGGTTGGCCATGAAATTCTACTTTAAGAACTGCATCACAGCTCTCAAAAACAAAGTTTAAAATGAAGATTTAATGCTGCTGACACTTGTTGTATTTGTTGTGTCACTACATGTTTAAGTCATATCCGTTATAGGTTACTTCTTGAAACAGTTTGCATCGATAAAATTTGCTAAATTTATTTTGTGAAATTTTACAGACACACATACACACGCACACATATATATATATTAGGGATGCAACAGAACAGTGGGCCCACGGTTTGGTATGTATGTTTTTTGGCCATGGTAACGGTATGGTTTCGGTATCTTTATATTTTGGAAAAAATAAAAACAAACCACCCTGAATGAACTCTTTATTTAGCCTATAGACAAATAAAACTTTCCATTCAGAAAAATGGCAGCGTGACTGACTAGTAGAGCTGCTCGATTATGGCAAAGATCATAATCACGATTATTTTGGTCAATATTGAGATCACGATCATTTAACAGGATTACTCATTGACTTTGGAAACATCATGCATTTACTGAACTTTTAACCCTTTCACATAGTAACTTATTTTATGCTATGTAGCGCGTGTGTTATGTTACAGGGTTTGTTAATGTTTTCATTAGCATTATTAAGCTTCTCATAGTTTTGATTTAGCATTTGCTATATTTTTTAACGTTTCCTCAAAGCTAAAATTAGCTAGAATTTTTTCAATCTAGTGTTCTAATCGCACTAGAGATGAAACGGTATGAAAATTTATACCCTTGAAAAATCTCCGGAGCGCTGTCACTGCCTTCCGCGATGTTTTCACTGACACAAAACAAAACCACGTTGAATGCTGCACCTGTGCACCTGAGTCTGGGACACTGTTGCTAACTTTGGCTGATGCTAGGCAGTATTTAATGTGAGTTTTTCAAAGCGCGGTAATCAACCACGGTTTTAATGATAATTAAAATTTGAAATGATAATACTAACCATCGGGATTTTTACCGTGGTTTACCGAGAAACCGGCAACCGTTTGTCAGGACTGCGGCGTCTTAGCCGGATGTTTTGTTTTCCCTGTCCATGTGCTTTTGTTTTTCCCTGTGTTCCAGCCCTGTCCTGCTCTCCGCCCTGTCGCCGCCCACCTGATTACCTGACTGTCTGCACCTGCCTGCCTGCGCACCTGCATCCCGTCTCCTCATGAGCCTTGCCCTATTTAAGTCCTGCTCGTGTCTTGTCTCATTGCCAGTTCATCTCAGTTCGCTGTGCCGCTACTCGCCGTTGTTTCTCTGTGTCTGTCTGCCGGTTCTGTTTCCTTGCCTGTTTTTTCCGACTTCACTCCCCGTTCCTGCCCTGTGGTTTTAGTCGCCATATCTGCTCTGGTTTTTTGACTCTGCCTGCCTTGACTTCGTTTTTGCATTGCCCTTTGGACTCAATAAACCCATGTTCATCAGTCTTCCTGTCTGCGCTTGAGTCCCTGCCTGAGTTCTGACACCGTTTTATCCCTAAATTGCACCGGTTTTAGCATACATGCTAAATGGCAAATCACACCGGTGTGACCGTACCCGAGAATATTTGTTTTTAGATTCCCCTCTCTTCTCCAGCTCGTATTTGCATACAGAGCACTGATAGGCTCCAGGGAAATTGTGACAGGCTCCAGAGATGTTCTGTGGATCTGAATGTACAACGTGCGTGTAGTCTGCAGCGCAATAAGCAAGTTTTGGAAATTATAGGAAAATGACAGGTATATCGTATTACCGTGGTTCACGTGTGTGTATTGAACCATAGGGGGAGTCCGGACGGTTCGACAACATACCGTTGCATCCCTAATATATATATATATAGTCGCTGTTGGGCGGAAACCTTGTATGTCCAAAACTGTAAATCTGTTACATTTCAGGAAATGAAAAAAACCCTGTGTTTTTAAAATAATTGAACACCGTGTCGTCAAAGTTGGTGTTGTGTCTTTATATATGGTCAGATACTTGCATGTGACTATTATATTATTATTTTATATGTAGTCAAGTGGAGAAATACCACTTTTAAAAGGGAAAAAACTGCGTGGCCCCTTTAAGGGATTATTGTAAGGTGACGTCAGCCGGAAACCCGAGCTCAGAAGCCATGTTACGCTGCGTCCTAGTACAGGTCCTGGGGAAGAGGGCAGATGACTTCTCTGGGTAAATATACATTTAAGTTGTCTGTGTGTAAATAATATTGTTCATCAGATGTCGTTGGATATGTCGCATTTAATAAGGATGCCAAAGATACAACACTAGATACTGATAAGCTACGGTGGGCTAGCTGCCGATCCATGTGGGTTTGCATTGTCCTTTTTTTGTGTAAAACTGTGAATACAACGTTTAGTTTGGTCAACCTAAGAAGCATAAATTCATTCTTATTGTGCTTATTTAGGTGGAAGATGCGTTTCCCTGTCCCTGTGTGCTAGTAGCCTTAACGGCGAATGTGAGTACTGTTCAAAAGGGGTAGGGTGGGAACACGTGCATGGTCGCCATGTTTTCCATGTAGGTGGTTGTTAATGTATCCTCTGTGTACGTTACAGAGGCCAGTACCGTATTTTATTTCACTGTTTTATTTCATGGTTGTTTTATTCTTGTAGCTAATCTAATGTGAAACCAAGCAGGTTTAGTTGTTGAGGAGATTTGTTTATCCAAAGCTACGTTTATTTCACCAAGTGCCATTTGTGAAAACCAGTTTACGGTGAAGCTAAAGTTCTAGAAGCCTACTTGAGGGGTGACGTCACCGCGCTGTGAGGAAAAGCGCGCGAGACAGTTGATTTCTTTCAGTTTGAGTGAATGGTGTCCTACATACACTAGCTTTTGTGCTAGGAGTGAAAATACATTTTATTTTTTTTTCAAATTGAACAAAGCACTTGATGTAAGCTCCTTTTCAGGTAGTAGCCGTTTCTTTTATCTTTATATTTTTAAAACAAATCTCTGAACCTCTCTAAATTGGCCGCTGTCCCTAAAAATAGGGCAGTTTCAGAATAAAGAACCCTAAAGATATTTGTTGTGTCCTGTGATTGAATCTACCGGGTTACATATATAATATTATATATATATATATATATATATATATATATATATATATATATAAAATATCATTATATTATTCATATTTTACCAAAATCAAGCTCAAATGGAGTTACAAAGTTTTTGACCAGCGAATGTCGAGATATGTGTTTTGTCCATCATTGATTAGAATGGCCGCTTCTGAGGCAGTAAGTGCATCGCATTACGTTATCATCAACTTACAGGTTACAAAGTTTATTGTAGCTATGTGTGTGCTCATTTTTTCCTGTCGTTGAATACATTTGGCCAAAATCTTTTGTTATAAAAGATTAAGTGCTATGAACAGGCTATTGAAGACAGTATTGGCTATGACTAGACGGCAAATGCTAGACTAAACTGCACTCCAACCTACTTTGCCTGCACTCTTCTCCACTCCCACATCTCAGGCCTCAAATACGTAAAACATTAGCCTTTACAGACTTAGTGTTTCTTGAGTAAAGAAAACGCTGTACTTATTCAAATAACCCGTTCTTTATTTAGCCTTGTATTGCACCTCTTGCACTGCAAACAGAGACTGTCTCCAAACAACTGCCTACTACTGCTATGTATTCTTCTACAGTATAGCTAGCTGCTATACTTCATTTATCATCGCTGTTTCAATAATAGACAGAGTTTTAACTGAGTTTTCTAATAAGTATTATTTTCGATGAAGTAGGGATTGATCTAGCTAGTGAGAGAAAGGCTATGAAAATTTTGATCATTTCTTGTCACATCACTAGCTAGCTACGCTAGTCTCCTTGCTTGTCTATGCGACGAAGTGTTGCCAAGAAAAATAATTTTGAATTTACATCAAATTTAATCATAGTTACAATCTGCATACAGCTCTGTGCCCATCTCCACACCCATTACTCTTGTTTGAATCACTCATGAACTCATCATTGCATAGATATGGAACACATATCACAAGAAAGAGCAGAACTGGAGCTTTGTAATCAGGCTACTCACATATTTGTACATACCGAAGTATTCATGTTACGAAGACAGATCAAGCATCTGCAAAGCTGCAAAACTAATTTCTTCACCCATTTTCACACTCCTGCTTCTCGGTTGAGTAAGTCACGAAGTCCCTATCGCTTCTCAACGTACCGCATATCAAAATAAACAGCAGAACTTACCCTTTCCGACTAGTTGTTGAGTAATCCGGTTTTGAAATTGCAGCAAATTTCTGCTTTATCTCCAACATAGGGCTGACATTACATCCCACTTTGTATGAAAAATAAACACAAAATAATGTATTTGCTTTTCATTGCAATGATTCAAAAGTTGTGGTCAAAAGACGTGCGCAGGTTTTCATAAAATAAAGCACATTCTTCATCCAATGATTCAGTGACAAGACTTCTGTGAATAAAACAATGACATTTATTTCCGTTAGGCACTAAGCACATATTTGTCAAATTGTTAAGTCATAGCATAGTACTCCAGGAGAGGTTTGAGAAACGCTGCCATAGAGTATTTGTTGTTTCTCCTGGGAAACTCCCGTAATTTGCATGTCAAACTTTATTATGAATAATTGTCATACATGGATCCATAAGTTTTGTATGTTTGTCTTACGTTACCCAAGTTGCCAGATGGCCTATGATACAATATAATTACATACAATACAATACATACAATTATTCATTTACTATCCAAAACCACCACCACCCCCCCCCTCCCTTTTTATGGAGATGCGAGGTTTCCTCCTGACAGGGACGATATTTATATATATATATATATAGAAAGAATGGGGTGTGGTATTGTTTAAGACAGTAGTAGTACCAATACAATACCTGAGTTTTGGCACTGATACCAACACAAAACTTTTTTTTTCCCAGGGCAGTCTTTATGCTTTATGTAAATTATTTTGCTAAATTAATGTTTTGGTCTATAAAATGTCAGAAAAAAGTCACATAACAAGGTCCCAGAGTCCAATGTGACATCAGTTTGTGTTTTTTTGTCTCATCAACAACCAACTGAATTAATTTATGGTGATATAACTGGCACTTGATTGGCACTTCATAAATGTCTCTACTTTATTTAATACCTTTTTTTTTTTTTTTTTTTTTTACAAGAACAGTTTTTGGTCATTTAACAAAGAAACCAAAGCTCTCAAATTGTGGTCTACACTCAATAGTGATTCAAAAACTTTGTCTAATTAAAATGGGATCAAGGATAAGTTAACAAGACTATGAACCCAACCAAAAATTTGATTTCAACTTTCAATACTTGACAGTTTCCGCAAAATGGTGCAAAAGACATTTTCCAGTCTGTATCAAAAAAGTCTGATGCCCAGCCCTAAGAAAAAGAGATCTGCCATGTTAACAGAGCATGTAAGCATTTGATGGATTTGAGTCACCTCAAAATTCCAATCAAATAAATGTCTTGTAATTTGTGTTTAATTGAACTGCCTTAGTCTCTCATCTAGAGCGGCTCCTGTTAAATTCAGCCAATGACTTAAAAATACATGATTGTACTGCTAATACAGAACCAGATGTGTAGATAATCTGCAGAACAAGAGGTATGCAAAACAAAGATTTTATGATAGCATGCACATTTTAACTCTGCTTTGGCTTGCATTTTCATTGTTAGCAGTTCCTAACAGTTTTGCGTTCTATGGTCTTGATCTTGGTCATATTTCATTTGTGATCAGTGTAATGTGGTTACTAAAAGTCAATGCTGGACTTTTGTCCTGTAAAAAGGCTGACCTCAGATGCACCTTGTGTGCATATAATTCTAGGTTTCATATAGTAGCAATGAATTAGAGGATTTCATAGCTCAAGTTCGGACAAGTTTATGGGTAGTGGAAGCGGTTCACTACTACTGAGCAGGACACTTCTGGTGCCCGACTACTGTATATCTGTGTAGGTGTCACAGCAAGTTTAGAGACTAATAATGTTGTGGTAGCCTAAATATGTATTAAAACCTAATGAGTTTTTAGAGGTTAATTACAATTATTGCCCAATTTCTTAGCAAAACCTACATTTTGACACAAATTGTCAGTGCTCCGCCCCCCTGGCTGTGTGTTTGTGTTCTTCCCCTGTCCATGTGCTTTTGTTTTTCCTTGTGTTCGGCCCTGCCCCGCTCTCCGCCCTGTCTCCGCCCACCTGATCATCTTCGCCCGCCTGCCTGCACACCTGCTTCCCATCACCTCATCAGCCCTACCCTATATTTACCCTGCTTTTCTCTGTCTTGTTGCCAGTTGCCGCAGTATCCTGTTTCGTCCTTGCCTTCTGTTTCTCGGTTTTCCACGGTCTTCTGTCTCCCGCCCTGGGTCTCTGTGTTTGCCTGCTGTTTTGTCACGTAAGTTCTGTCAGTCTGTTTTCTGTTTCGTCCTGTCTTTGTCTTCCCCTGTCTGTGTTGGTCTGCTCCTGTCTCTGTGGCACCCGCCTGCCTTTCCTCTCCGGCAGCCTGGGCCGTCTGCTGTTCTGCCTCCGCTCCCTGTTGCCGGCCTGCCCGGTTCTGCCCCTGTCCAGACCCTGCTTCCTGCCTGCTCAGCCCCGGTCCAGCCTGCCGTTCTGCTTCGGCTGCCTGGGTTGCCCGTGGTTCTGCCCCAGCTCCCTGTTGCCGGTCTCCCTGGTTCTGCCCCTTCCCAGACTTCACTCCCGCTTCTCGTCTGCCCTGCTCCGGACCTGCCTGCCCAGTTTGTGACCCCTGCCTGGCCTTCGGATCTCGTCTCTGCCTGCCGCTCTGTTTTGGTTGCCCCGCTGCCTGCCTGCCCGTTGCCGACCCTCGCCTGTCCAGACCACGTGCTTGCTCTCTGTTTGTTTTTGGACTGACTTCCCTGGTTTTGACCCTGCCTGTCTTTAACCCTGTCCTCGTCTGCTCCTGTCTTGGGGCTTTAATAAAGCCACTCTGCCACTCACCTCCGGGTCTGCGTGTGAGTCCTCACCCTGCATCCCTGACACAAATTGCTTATATCCTATGGATGAATATCATGCTGCATCATTGTTCCACAGCATTCATCTTGACAGTCACAGGTGTTAAGTGGTTCTCTAGGTAAGCTGAACCTGAATGTGTGTTAAGTGGTACTGAGAAAGAAAGAAAAACCAGATAGTGTGTATGTATTGACCCCACTTATTACTAAATCCCCAGGAAGTCCTAGTCAGGTCAGGGAACTCTACTTTGTCTGACTGATAATTTGAAGTGACACCTCTGTTTATGTCCACTCAGGCATACTGCCAGATTTTTTTCAGTGCTGTATAACCTTCAAAAGGATGGTTCCCACAATGCACGGTCTGGTCAGGTGTCCCTACAATGTCCTGCATTGAGCCTGCCTCAGAAATACAAAAAAGCAGAGGCTGCCCAGAAAGTCCCTTAGATGAAGAGCTGTTACCTAAAGGTGCAGACAGGACAGAGCAGCTTGAGAAGACTTGTGAGAAGGCCAAACAAGTACAAGTATCAAGAGGAGTTCAGGCTGAAGTTCAGAATGGCAATGTTGAAGATAAATCTGTTAAGAACAGCACAGGAACTGGGGAAGATCAGCGCATACAGTCTTCAAACATATCCTCTTTGGGAAGTAAGAAAAATTACTGCTACATATGTGGCAAACCACAGTCAAAAATTTCCCATCACTTGAAAACCCATGAGAAGACAAGTGTGGATGTTGCTCAAGTTTTGGCACTCCCAAAACACTCAAAAGAATGGAAAAAATGCTGACCAAACTAAGGAACAAAGGGAACTACAAACACAATACAGATGTTTTAACAAGTGGGACTGGATTGCTAAAACTCAAACGCAAACCAAAGAAAAAGTATGATCCAAAAGAGTATGTGCACTGCATGTATGGCCAGGCTATGTTTCTCTGGAGAGAACTGTGGCGACATGTTCGAAAATGTCCTTCAAAACCAGTGGAAGACAATGCAGGGTCAGGAAGAACTAGGGTCTTGTCTATGTCGGAATCAGTGCTGTGTCAACAGATATCCCAGGGTGTTTGGAAGCTGTTAACTGTGATGAAAGACGATCACATCTCTGCTGCTGTGCGCAGTGACTTCTGCATTTTTCAGCTGGCCCGGTCATTTTTCAATAAACATAGACAGGATCCCACCAAATATGACTATATTTGACAGAAGCTCCAGGAAGTCGGAAGACTTCTGCTGACACTGCGTAGAGAATTTTCAATACATACCCTTGAAGATGCTGTAAGACCTACAAATTTTCATGTGGTTATCCACGCTGTCAAGAAGGTGTCTGGGTTTGATGAAGAAAAACACTGCTACCAAACTCCAAACCTTGCTCTTAAGTTGGGCCACTCATTGCAAAAGATATGTGACATCATACACTGCAGACCTGTAATGGCAGAAGACAGTAAGGGGATAAAGTCATCCCAGACTTTCAAAAAACTGTATACTGCAAAGTGGTCAGAACTTGTTTCACACACAGCTTTGACCACCTTGAATGAGGGGCACTTTAACAAGCCATCCACCCTCCCTTTCACACAGGATGTGCAACGTCTTCACCAGCATCTTGAAAAGATTGCAGGTTTAGCACCTGAGAACCTGAAAAAGATGCCATCAGCACAAGTCTATGGGGAACTTTGCAAAGCAACTCTGGCAAAAATAATACTCTGCGCCCGAAGATGTGGAGGAGAGGTTACAAAGATGCAAATAAAAGGCTTCCTAGAGAGGGACACAGCTGCCCTACATAAGGATGTTGCAGTCGGCCTCACAAAGTTTGAACAAAAACTTTGTGCACATTTCAGTCGGGTGGAAATTAGGGGTAAAGGGGGTTAAAAAGTTGCTGTGCTGCTATCACCAGACATTGTTGATGCCTTAACACACCTCATAAGCAGATGAAATGAGTGTGGAGTCCCAGAAGAAAACACAATCCTGTTTGCAAGACCCAACTATTTAACTTCTTACAGAGGACAGGACTGTCTGAGGATTTATGCAAATGAGTGTAGTGTGCAAAACCCTGAACTCCTCAGGTCAACACGGTTATGCAAACATGCTGCAACTTTGTCACAGGTCCTGAACCTCAAAAACCACAGTTAGACCAAGTTTCTGACTTTCTGGGCCATGATATTTGCATCCACAGAGAATATTACAGGTTTCCAGAGGCTACAACCCAGCTGGCCAAAATATCAAAACTACTTCTTGCCATAGAGAAAGGGTCCCTAACAAATCTTCAGGGCAAAACACTTGAAGAGATTGAAACAGAAGGTATTGCTATTTAAAATTGTTGTAAATTGTATTTTGTAGGTTAGTGTAAAGGTTTTCAAGTATTCCTAACCTATAGACAATCTTTAACATAGCGACTTTAGAACTTCAACAATGTAATATTCATCAAATTTCAGATTGATCATTATGTGTTAAGTTTGTTACTCTATTAACATTTGCGATGTTAAACTTATTTGATGCTAAAAGATGCTCTTTTTTGTTATAAAACATGGACTTGACTGATTCTAGGCAAAGTGAACACAGTGAGGTTGAAGAGGCATATCCACAGACACAGACAGAAATGGGTGAATGCACCTAAACATACAAACATCACATTATTTGAGTCCACATAAGAAGTGTAGCATATTATGCACTCAAAAATTATAAGACAGTTCAGATATACACAGCTGTTACTGATGCAATATGGTCAATGTACTATAAAGTAATATGGTCAACATGTGCCAAGTAAATTTCAAGTATTTCAACTAGAAACCATCTTGCAATGGGATCACATCAGCTGCGACACCAAATCAGTATCAGAATCAGAAATAATAATCACACAAAAATCACACATACAAATTGGTGAGTACTCAGACCACACCCATCTTCGACCTTGGCCTTCATTTTGATCTCAACTACAAACCTGTAAAGTTTTGTGACTGTATCGTGCACGGTTCTGACACTATTGTGTTGACAAAATCTGTCAACAGACAGAAAGACAGATAAGACACCTGCCAAAGTACTCAAAACCGCCTTTGTGATAGTTCCAGCTACAGTAGGTGTCTTCAGGACCACATTTTGCCATGATGACACACAGACAGACAGACAGACTCACAAGGTGAAAACAATACCAGCTACGTTACTGCAGCTGGTAAATATCTTAACTGTCGATGGGCTGAGGTCAATGTGCTGCTTGCGCTTGTCATGGCTCTACCACAAAAATACAGCTCTTTGAGTTATACCTTGACACTGAAATGCCACAAAGGAAAGGACCAACCAAATCACTGCAAAACAAAGTAATAGAGCCTGCAGTTTTAACTGTACCTGTGTTTGTAATGCTGAAGAGATCTTGCTAGAGATTGACAGTTTCTCCCTAAGGGTGTAGAACACTTTGTTTGTGTTTATGAAATGTTTGAACATATGCCACCAGACTATTTATATTGAGCTATGCTATTCATACCGCAGGAATGAAGAGAGCCAAGTGACCTGTTGAGGAACCTCCAGGCACCTCAGACGGTATTAGATTAGATTAGATTCAATTTTATTGTCATTGTGCAGAGTACAGGTACAAAGCCAAAGAAATGCAGTTAGCATCTAACCAGAAGTGCAAAAACTAGTATTATTTACAGAAAGTGCAGTTAAGAGTAATTACTCCACTACACGAAATGTTATATTTTACAGTATGTACAGTGTTAATAGATAATAAATATGTATAATATATTAATATGTTATACATAGGGGGGTGAAGTGGACAGGGTTGGAAAGTATATATAAGGGTTGTATGCACAGTATTGACAGATATGTAGAGATGGTTGTATGTACAGCAGTGCAAATATGAAAGTAAAAGTACTGAGACAGTGCAGTCAATTAGTGCAATAATGCTTAGCACTGTGGTGTGGAGTTCAGCAGGGTCACAGCCTCAGGGAAGAAGCTCTTCCTGAGCCTGCTGGTGCGGGAGCGGAGGCTCCTGTAACGCCTGCCTGATGGAAGGAGAGTAAAAAGTCCCTGGTTAGGGTGGGATGCATCCATGATAATGCTTTTCGCCCTGCCCAGGCAGCTTTTATTGTAAATGATCTCAATGGTGGGCACTTGGATGCCGGTGATCCGTTGGGCAGTTTTCACCACCCGCTGGAATGCTTTGCGGTCTGATGCGGAGCAGTGGGTGTTAAGGGCCAAGTTGTTGTTGGCACACCACGTGGCCAGGTGCTGGACCTCGTCCCTGTAGGCTAGGGGTGGCCAAAGTACAGCCCGCGGGCCACATGCGGCCCAGGGGCAGATTTTAAATGGCCCGTGGCCTCTCTCCCAAAATATAGTGCGAGTGGCCCACCACAGTGCCAGCGCTACAGTACAATATCAGGCTATGTGGTGAAGACGTGAAATGTGCTATTCAAGTAGCCCACCACACAATCGCGGAACTAACAGTTTGTAGACCTGCAAAATATTGAAGAAGAAATTAAACTTGTCCCTTAATAACAAACTGATTGGTTATTCATCAGTAGCCTACCAGTCATTCACTATGGCTGCAAAGAAGCGCAAAGTTGATAGCGAAGGCTGCCGCTTTCAAGAGAGATGGGAAACGGAATACTTTTTCACTAAAAGCCGAAATAATTGCATCTGTCTCATTTGCCAAGAGACTGTCGCTGTTACGAAAGAATTCAGTGTGAAGAGACATTACAAAACTAAGCATAGTTTGTTCCAGAAACTGTCCAGCTGTGAAAGGACCAACAAAGTGAAACAACTGGAAGCTAGTTTGGCCTCTCAGCAACAACTCTTCTCACGGGTAAAAGATTCAAAGAAAAAAGGTACCAGAGCTAGCTACGAAGTGGCGATGCTATGATGCTAATTGCGAAGCGCGCTAAACCTTTTGCTGAGGGCGAGTTTGTGAAAGACTGTAATGAAGATGGTGGATGCCATTTGTCCTGAGAAAAAGCAGAAGAGTTTTCCAATGTTTGCCTGGCTCTAAATACCATGGCATGGAGAATAGAAGAATTATCTACAGACATCAAGAGACAAGTCAGTGAGAGGGGGGCACGGTTAGACTTTTTTCACTAGCCTGCGATGAGAGCACTGACCAAACCAATACAGCTCATTTTGAGGGGAGTAACTTGATGATGATATGAACATTACTGAAGAACTACTTGACCTTCAGAGTCTGAAGGGCCATAGGGGGGAGGATTTGTTTCAGTCTGTGTTAAAAGTTGTCAATGACACAAAACTGCCATGGATGAAAATGCGCAGAATTGCTACTGATGGTGCGCCTTCTATGCTAGGTGAAAGGAGTGGATTAGCTGCGCTGATACAGAACAGAGTCTGTGAGCATGGGGGCGATGCCATTAAAATTCACTGCATCATTCATCAACAAGTGCTGTATGTGAAATTTGAGCACGTTGTGAAGCCAGTGGTTAAGACCATTAGCCTCATTCGTGCAAAAGCTTATTAAACACCTGTGTGCACCCACAGTAGGCGTAGCCTGCAAACACATCTATAGTTGGTGAATCATCAGTCGAATTTATTTGTATTTTGAAATGCGTTGCATTCCAATGATGTCTTATTAAGCCTGTTTTATATTCATATTTCATTTATTTACACCAGTCCAGAATTAACTTTGCTTAAAACGAAAGGCACTATAAATAAATAAAATGTCTGACTTAAAGACGTGTTTAAGTATAGTAGGCACCTACATACACTACTATATGTTAATGGACTTCAGTAAAACTTAACAGATTTGTATTTTGAAGATTACATAATGAATATTTTGAATATAATACAATATAAATAACAATATAAATAACATTAAAAATGTGCTGTTTTCATTGCTATCTTACTGTTTCATAATTCAATAAAAACTGCACAGTGCATTTTGAATTTTACTTAGACATCAGTGTAAGAAAATGTGAAGGCAAGGCTTGCTATGTTATTGATTACAGCCCATTTAATTGTTGATTTATTATTACACTGAAAATAAAAGCTTTTAGAATGCATATGTAAAATTAAAAACAAGGAGCTGGCCCTTGGGTATTTTCACAAGGTCTAATCTGGCCCCTGTTGAAAAAAGTTTGGCCACCCCTGCTGTAGGCCGTCTCGTCTTCCCCTCTGATCAGGCCTACCACCGTGGTGTCGTCTGCAAACTTGATTATGGTGTTAGAACCATGTACAGGAGTGCAGTCGTGGTTGAAGAGCGAGTACAGAAGAGGGCTCAGCACACAGCCTTGTGGCACGCCAGTGTTCAGTTTGAGGGTGGAGGAGGAGAGGTTGTCTAACCTAACAGACTGGAGTCTGCTAGTCAGAAAGTCCAGAGTGCAGTTGCAGAGGGAGGTGCTAATACCAAGATGGCTAAGCTTGGAGATCAGCTCAGAGGGGAACAGTGTTGAATGCTGAGCTGAAGGCAATGAACAGCATTCTGACGTAGGAGTTGGGACTGTCCAGGTGGGTCAGGGCAGAGTGGAGTGCCGTGGAGATGGCGTCCTCTGTTGACCTGTTAGTGCGGTAGGCAAACTGATGGGGGTCCAGGTTAGTAGGCAGACAGGATTTCAGTTGTGATAAGATGTCACGGAGTGCCATCACTATGGTTGAGTATGTGCTTTGACTGCCATACCAACGAGCCTGGCTCTTTGGCGTCGCGGTCAAAGTCGCATGTTTGGTACCCCGTAGACCCGGGTTCGAGGCCGGGTGGGGTGACTGCTCTTGCCCTTCGCTACATAAGACCAGTCTCTCAAAGCACTTTGCAATGATGGGGGTGAGTGCAACCGGGCGGAAATCATTCAGGGCCGTAGCAGTGGAGTGCTTCGGCACTGGCACAATGGTGGCAGTCTTGAAGCTTGTGGAGACAACTGCCTGGGCCAGAGACAGATTAAAAATGTCTGTGAAGACCCCGGCCAGCTGCCCTGCACAGACTCTGCGCACACGGCCAGGTATTCCATCCAGGCCAGCTGCTTTCCTTGCATTCACCTTGCTCAGGGTGGCGCAAACATCAGAGATGGAGAGTGAGGGAGGCAGTTCACCAGGTGGGAGATCCGCTTTGTGGGTGACCTCCTTGATTCCCCAGTCAAAGCGGGTGTAGAAGTGGTTGAGCTCGTCAGGGAGGGAGGCAGAGCTGGATGGGGGCACAGTACTGGGTGGTTTGAAGTCCGTGATGGTCTGTATGCCTTGCCACATGCACCGGGGGTCTGAGGAGTTGAAAGTGCTCTTCGATCCTCAGTTTGTATGTGTGTTTAGCTCGGGAGATTCCCCTCTTCAGGTTGGCCCTGGCTGAGATGTAAGCCTCCCGGTCTCCAGACCTGAAGGCTGCATCCTTGGCTTTGAGCAGGAGGCGAACCTCTCTGTTTATCCAGGGTTTCTGATTGGGGAAAGCTTTTATTTGTTTTTGTATTATCACTCTGTCCACACACCTGTTGATGTGATCCAGGACAGAGTTAGTGTAAGAGTCAATGTTAATCTGAGAGTCTGTGGTGGCATGGGCAGCAAACACACTCCAGTCTGTGTGCTGGAATTGGTGCTGAAGAGCAGAGTCAGCACCCTCCAGCCAGATCTTGATAGTCCTTATTGTGGGTTTCACATGTTTAATGACCGGGCCGTACTTGGGAAACAGGAACAATGAAAGATGATCAGACTGTCCCAGGTGGGGGAGGGGAGTGGCTTTGTAGGTGTCAGCCACATTTGTATAGACGTGATCCCAGGTTTTATGTCCCTTTGTGGTGCATGAGACATTTTGGTGAAATCTTGGAAGCACGGTACGTAGAGTGCAGTGATTGAAGTCCCCAGCAACAATAAAGGCCCCGTCTGGATACAATGTCTGCAGTTTGCTAATAGTGACACTGAGGTCTTTCATGCCAACTTTAGCATTTGCATCCGGTGGTACATAAATTGCGGCAGCAATGATGCATGTAAACTCTCGTGGTAGATAAAAGAGTCTGCACTTAATAATCAGGTATTCCAGATCAGCAGAGCAATACGTTTCAGCAACGGTAGAGTCGGTGCACCATGATTTATTCACATAGATGCATAAACCACCGCCCCTGCTTTTACGTGTCGCTGCTGCAGCTCTGTCAGCCCTGAAGACCGTGCGCCCCTCCAGTTCCACCACATTGTTTGGAACATTATTGTTTAGCCATGTTTCCATGAAAAATATGAAGCTGCAATCCATAAGCCATCAAAAGTTGAATGGATGGTCCAAAACTGTGCTGGTGCACCGATTATTAATGTCCAAAAGTATCTGTTTGCTATATGTGAAGTTTGCATAGCTGAATCGGGTGAACACGCAGGAAACAACCAGATAAATTAACACTATTTTGCGAAATCTGGTAAGACAGTGTGCCTCGCAATGTGCACACGCCACCATCTTGGTCTATATGGTCTGTATGACCATCTACCTCAGTCCACCAGCATGCCCATTGATGTTTGATTCATTACATGTAGACCAAGCTTGGCTATTGCTTGTTACCGTGTGTATTTTATTTTTAATTTTCCATCCACAGATGTTGACTCTACCCTAGAAGGCACATCTTGAGGTATGACAAGAATAAAAGGTTTTTAACTACCAAGCCATTTTTAAAGATATATTAATGTTAATCAACATCAACAACTAATTTTGAAACTAAAATGAGTACCATTAGTAATCATTGTTTTAACAATATTTTTATGATCTATGAAGTTTTATGATCTCCCTTTCTAGATGATTTTATATATCTTCAGTTGCTGTAGGATGCTCTGAAGCTATTGAAAATGCAGTTTAGATTGCTTTGGAGATGTAGATTTATAATATCCTGTAAATGACAGCTGAAATGAAGATTAAATATTAACCTTAGTGTTAGGATTGACATGGACAAGATTTTTTTTTTCTCTTTTCAGCAATTAATGAAAACACTGGTGAGAAGGACAAAGAGCCCAGCAGAACGGAAGAGTGTGAACAACCTGGTAAAACACACAAACACATACACAAAGGAGACTCTACTACTGAATCATGTTTTGAGAGTGGAGACTTAACTCCTTGCAGGCTTAATAGGAGCTGTGTCAAGAAAGTTTTGTCCTTGCATGAGGCAGGCCACTGAAATGTCTAGACCAATGATTCCCAAACCTCTCCTGGAGGACCACTTGTCCTGCATATTTTAGATCTCTCCCTGCTCCAACACAGCTGATTTAAATGATCAGTTTGTTATTAAGCAGCTTCAGGGGTTCATAACGAGTTGATCATTTTTTTCTGTTGGAGCAGGGAGAGATCTAAAACATGCAGGACAAGTGGTCCTCCAGGAGAGGTTTGGGAAACACAGGTCTAGATAATTACTGTATAAACATTAATATGAAAATCATGGGTATGATCTCCAATTTTATGGTGACTTCAAATGTCTTCTAGGCAGTTACAGGACAATAAATGGAGGTTATTGAAAAATTCAGTTTACATTAGGGATAGGGCTGCACAATTCTGGGTAAAATATAAATCACAGTTTTCCTTGCTTATTATTGTTTTTTGCATTACATATTGTCATTATGAAGACAAAACAAACTATATAGTCAATACTGAAATGGGACTGTCACATCAACTGAAACCTTCATTAGGCTTCAGGATAGTTACTTTTTGAATGATGCTTACAGGGGCCTGATGGAAACATGCATTCAGAATACAGTTTCCTAACCCTGCCCACCAACACCCCAGAAACAGCCAAGCACTCTGGAGCCAGCAGTGGAAGCACACCAGGCACCAAGGAGGTAGGCTCACTTATTGTACTTTGGCCTGTGAATGCTTGAATTAACAGCAGTTGTTTGACTTCATGACATATGTTGATATAGTGGTCTTTAATTCTGTAGCTGGATACATTTGTATTCTAAACAGTGCATATTGCAATGTTAATTTAAAGTTCCCAAGTTCAAACACCGGATGCCATTGTTTCATTAAATTTTGTGTTTGTGACACTGTCAAAATATACATTGGCAACCTTTACTAGAGTGCCATGAACATTTATCCTTATATGTTTTTCCACATTTCTGCTAATTCCTCACATTGAATTTCATCTGAATTTGTCGTATGTAGAGGCAGTCTGAGTGAAATGATTCTAAGTTTAGTCCTGTTATTTTTCTGGGGTGCTTGGTAATGTAATTGCCCTCCACACTTAACCCACTTCAAGGGGTAGGTAGGGTCAGATATTTGAATACTTTAGCTAAAATCAGGATCAGCTGTTCATCAGTGCTTGTCAATATAAATCTGACTGACTTTGACCCGTACCATCAGAGAAGTTTGCTCTACCAAAATGCATGTGAAGTCACATTGTCCAAATAGAAAATCTGGGACCGCAGTTACTTTCTACGTACAAATGAGTCAAAAGTGGAACTTTTTGGGCTATGTGAGCCCCATTATGTCTGAAAACCAAGAAAACGCTGCTTTCCACCATAAGAACATCATGCCAGTGGTCAGGCTTGGTGGTAGTAGTGTCATGATTTTTTTTTTTTTTTTTTTTTTTGCTAAGTGTTCAGTTAGAAAGCAAGACCATGATGCTAAAACACCTGAGCAAGTCTGCATCACCATGGTTAAAGAACAAGAAGTGTTTATCTCCTTGTTTAGGAAAAGCCTAATTAAAGTCCAGACCTCAACCTCAAGCAAGAAGTTATTGATCTAATCCACAAAGGTCACCAAGTTGAAGCATTGGAATGGGCCAAAATTCCTTCAGTGCTCTGAGAGTAATCAATAAATACAGGAAGTGTGTGGTTGCTGCCAGTGCTGTTAAAGGTGGTAAGGGTGGAACTGTTTCCATACAGAGGCACCTGATGAAACTTTAATAAGTGAATGAAATGAGAATCAGTATTTTGTTCTCTCAGGTTCCTTCTCACCTAATAGTAGGCTTTATTTAGTGTCTACTGCATTTTTTTTAATCCAAGGTGAGGATAAAAAAAATCTATAAATATAAAAATGTTGTAATTACACCCAGTAAGGGTGATGATCCACAATGCTAAGTTTCCTGTACCTGTCACTTCATATCAAATAGTAAATATTGGACAATCCATTGAACTGAAATGGAACCAGTTTTCTGACAGTCTTACTAAACTGACATGATGTTGCCTTTAGAAGCTGGCATAGGCTTGGGTGATCATGTGAAACATACCATTGTCCGATCGTGCCCTAGCCTTTGCCAATTGACGATTCTATCCCCCAAAGGTATGGAAATGGTTCTAAACTTGGTTGTACGTGTGAAGTAGCTCTCTGTGCCATCACTGGATGTGGACCATAAAAAATTAATTTATATCCATGCTCAGCATATGCCTACCTTCAGTGGGGATATGAGGTGGATTGACTGATCAAACCATATCAAGTGAAATGGGCATTAGTTGGCACCAACTTGTGATGATAAATTATAAAACACCCTTTACCTGGTTTACACTTGTACTACCATAGTATTCAAGCTGTGTAGGTGTTTGATAGTATTTACAATAGCTCAGAGCTACAGAAGACTTCAGCTACATTTTAGCTATCTAATTAAAGTGCTAACGGCACATTTTTGCTGCATATACACTGTATTTTATTCATTCATGCAACTATCAGCGGCCTTTCACACAGAATTAAAGTCTGTAGTTATGTAATTATGTTTTAATAAAATAACCCAAATCTCTAAAAAAATGTTTCACTGGGCATTTTTTTATGTGAATTAGTTAAGGACATGCACTAAACCAGTGTTTCTCAACCCTACTCCTGGCGGCACCCTGTCCTGCATATCTTCTATCTATCCTTGCTCTACCTGACTGAACTCATCAGTGGCACATTTTATTAGCTGAGCACACCTGATTTAATCAAGCAGCAAGGAGAGATAGAAGATGTGCAGGACAGGGTGCTGCCAGGATTAGGGTTGAGAAACACTGCACTAAACAATTACAGAATTCAAGTAGGCTAGACTGTATTAAATTGTCTCTGTGTACTTTTAAATTTAATGCAGCCTCAACTCCAAAATCGTTCATGCCCATGTTCATATTCTGTGACTGAAGTTGTTCCGTGCGTGGATGGCCACGGTGAATAATCTGTTTTGCAGGATTGGCCCCTGTAAGCTGTGCTGCCTTGTGCTGCTAGAATGATGTTTTGCTTCTTTCTTCCGAAGATAGGCAACATATTGTTGTATACAATAGGGATTACAAAATTGTCACTGCTCTGACCAAACGTAGCTTAAAGAATGCCTCCTAGTTACTTAAACTTCATCCTGCTCACCAGCCCTGGAGTCGTAAGGAAATGTTTGCTGCCTGCTCTCTGAAATGTTGTTGAGCCATGAACAGATTGTACGTATTGCTCCAGTTGGTTAAACAAATGAACAGAAGCTAAAGTTTTTGTGTACTTTGTCATCAAGTCTGTTAATGTGGTTTTAACCTTTGTTATTGAGGCTTTTGTGGTAATTTTGATTCCAGTGCCAGCATGTTTTGGTGAGCTCAACAGCATTCACTCTGGAGAAATGTCATAACTGTCTTGGACCAGTGTCTACTTTCAGATGGCTCCAACTTATCTGTGAAGGTCAGTATTCTTGTCATTGTAATACATGGTCAACTCAAAAATCATTGGTACCCATAATGAAAACAAGAAAAAAATGGCTGTAAAAAATTAACACATACAATGAGTCATATTTTGGGCTCAAACTTAGGGGGAAGCTGCGTATTTTAATTAACACAATAATGCAAATCATAGGTTTCAAAATTGTCACCCTTTCAATTAATATTTGGTGAAGCCTCCTCAGGAGAGGATAACAGCACTAAACCTCTTGCTGTGAATCTAGCTGGGTTGGAGAAATGTTTTGGAGGGAGCTTGGACCATTTCTTCATGCAGAAAATTTCAAAGTCCTTAATATTCTCAGGTTCATGCTTGTGGACTCCCCTCTTAAATTCAGTTTTTCCAACAGTTCATGTCCAGAGACTAAGCTTGCCACTGCAAAACATTCATTTTGTGCTACAACCATTTCTGTGTTTTTGATGTATGTCTGGGGTCATTGTCTTGGTGAAAGATCAATTTACAACCAGGTCTCAACTTCCTGGCAGAGGCAACCAGGTTATGGGCTGAAATATCCTGGTACTTAGCAAAACTAATTATTTCATTGATCTTAAGATCCCTGGGACCAAAGGGCACCAAAGCATCAATGATCCACCACCATATTTTATTGTGGTTATCTTGTGCTTTTCCTTGTATGCAGTCATCTGTCGAGCATGCCAATGGTGTGCATGTTATATATATTTTTATATCAGTTTCCTGATTTTTGTAGGTCAACAACCATCTTTCTCTTGAGGGAAAGCTCTTTTGTGTTCCCTATGGATGACAAAGGGATTTTACCAACTAAAAAAACGTATAGAATTTTATTGCAGATGCCACTTTGTTTGGTTTTAAGTATTCCTTAGGGGTTCCAACTGACCACTGTTTTTGCAAAAAAAAAAAAAAAAAAACAGGTTTTTTTACATATTTTAAAAATGTAGTGTTGAACTAGAGCTAAAGAATTGAATCATTATGTGCATTTTATACAACCATATTCAGCCATTTGTGAAAATTGAGTTGGTGATATTTCTGAATGAAATTGCAATTGTTCTTGCAACACGTTTTAATTGTTCATTTAAGGTCTTTACAATTGACTGACTTTGTGGCTGTCAGGGGAAAGCCGTTGACTAATTCCAGATGTCTCTACACTGCAAATGTTTGCCGTTAATTTACACCCAAATTACAACACTATCCTGTTATTTTCAAAAACTGCACTTTACCCTCAAAATAAAAGAAAATGTGTTAAATCACACTCCGTTCACTGTTATTTAACCAACCCATAATGTTTTCTAAAAAAATACCGCTGTTTCCTGTTAACCCACTATCCAAATAAGAGTATTTTTTGCATTATGGGAAGGCACCTGACCTGAAGAGCACATGTGAAGATGCTTCTTTCGTCAGGTAAATTTATATCCACCGACATCACAATTATTTGGTGAGATAACACCAAATTTTTTAAGCTATGAATCATTATAAAGTCTATCAGTCACGTTTGGTAATATTACTGCATGAGCACATCATGAAAAGAAGTGTAACTTAAACGTTTAGCAGCTAGCCTAATTCATGGACGATAGCCCATTAAGCAGAGGCTAATCTTGAGTGATTCCAACTAGCTAGCGATATTTTCATAGTTTGTCCATTAACCATACAACATAATGAGCTCTTTTCAATATCTAACATTGCATATCTAAATCCATGAATCATTAATGTGAAGTTATGAAGTCCATTTTGTATTGCAGTGCACGCAGTGATAGAACGATTCTAAGCTAAGTTCATCAGATAGTTGCTAGGTAAAATTACAATTAATGAGACAACACAAGCAAATTATTTTTAATAGCTACATGTCTAAATGAACTTGTGTGTACTCATGTATTTTGCGTTTCTATTCGTGAATTATTATCAGTCTTGTTATAGGAAACCTGCAGTTGTAGCCAGACTACCACCACCTCACTATGGTTGAAATAACCAATAGCCTAACCTCCATTGATGCGCTAAGATCCAAGATCCATAACACTCATGTGAACAAATTGTGTTCATTTTTATTTACCTGAAGGAATATAGATCAATATGATATATTTAGCTCAGGCTCTGTGCTTGTCTGAGCTTTTCGCTCCTGCCTGATTCGTAGGCTACTGTTAGGACTTACACTGACTTTACCATCGGGCTGATGGTTTATTAACTGAATGGGTATTGAACAGCACTTTATTCTATGTTACCATGTTTCATGGTTACGGTTTTTCTATTTTACAGTATAATAGCCTAATACAGCTTTTAATTGGCCGTTAGTCAGTTAGCTTTATTATTGAAAACTAAGTATAAAACTAAGAAAAAGTGTTTCAAAACCCAAACTAAGAAGAATATAATCAAGCCAACTAACTAAATCTTGCAATGCATGCTGGCAAGTAAGATGAGAAACGCATTGTGCCCATTGCTGTGTCACTGTCAGGGGTAGCTGTGGAGGGCATATGCTGGTAAGCACAGTCATAATAAATCGTTAGAGTGGCTTTTGGACACTTGAACTGACATTATAATAAACTAAATACGTGTTGATTTTCTGCACTTGGTATGCACGTCCACAGATGTTCAAAAAATCTACAAGACTAAAATATTGAGCTGCATATCTATGTCCATACGGGGGTCGTAGTCAGACGTCCAGATGCAACATAGTCATAATCTGCAAGTCTTCTGGATGTCTTATGTTTGCTGGGGACTTGAGCTGGATGTGGTAGTCTAATTAACGGTGCAGATTCAAACTTAGGCAAGGTCGTTTTCAAGTTAATAATTGGATCAGAAATAAATTACAGAGTATATCATTGTAAATGTATATACTCTATGCTAAACTTGCCTTGCCTATTGTAAAGTATATTTGCTTGACTGATTAATTCTATCTGTGCAAACTCTGCTGTTTTTCTTGTCTAATTGTATTGGCATGACTCTGATGACGTGTTCATAGTACACATTATTGAGTGTTCTGACTGTTTTGTTCATTCAATAATATTTAGGTTCATCATGTTTTTTTTTTATTACAGGTGCAGCAACTACCAGCTCATCTTCTGATCAAGGTAATAGCACAATTGATTAGGCCTAGTTAGTTAACTGTTAACTGCTTGGCACAATGTTTTGTTGTCAAATTTGTGGACATCAGTCAACCACCTCTTTGGCCTATGAGAGGCATATGAACATCCACACCAGTGTACCTAATTTAGTACTGCGGTGCTGTATGCCTGATTGCCAAAGGACCTTTCAGAAATTGGCAGGTCTGAAGGCACATATATACAGAAATCATAAGAAGGGTGTAATTGAGCCCAGATTGAACATGCCAGTGGACCTTACATGCCATATTGACTTATGCAGTGCCAAATGTGACTCCTTGACAAAGTTTTATTCTCACCTTAGAGAGCACATTAAAGAAGGACGAACTGTAACATGTCCTTTTAAGCAATGTGATAAGACATTTACTGTGGTATCTACATTTACCTCTCATTTGTCGAGAAAGCATAAAAAAGTGCACAGGGAAATTTAACGGAGACCATTATAAATTCAGCTGGTGTAAGTGGATCTGGTGGCCTTGACAATGACAGTGATGTACTCTGTCATACGCAGTTTGATATTTCTGATAATGCAGACCATGTGGAGGTTTACACAGAAAATACTGACGATTCCCTTTTTTGAGGAATCTTGATTTGTTTTATCTGAAGCTCCAAGCCAAATTAATGCTCCCAGCCTCCACCATTCAAACAATCATTGAAGATTTTCAGTCAGTACATGACATCAGCCAGTCCCAATTAACTTTTAAAGTCAATGAGAAGTTACATACACATGGGATTTCAGATGAAGTCATTAGGACTGTTATTAACGATCTGCAAACAGAAAATCTCTTCCGTACACACAACACCGACACACTGAAAACAGACCTACGTAGAAAGGCTGTCTTCAAGAAGCAGTTCAACTACGTTGAACCAGTGCCTGTATGCCTGGGGCAAAACAAAGCAGGCAATGAGTGCTTTGCACAGTATGTCCCCATAAAGCAAACACTTAGAGCTCTTTTTCAGTGCAAGTCTGTAAGTGAGCATTACAATGAAGTACGCACCCGTCCTCAAACTAAGGACATTTTTCAGGATGTGTGGGATGGGGAAAACATTACAGAGAACCCACTCCAAACAGAGAGGTCTTCTTTAGGCTTGATCCTTTATCAGGATTCTTTTGAAGTGGTAAACCCACTTGGGTCAGGGAAAAAGAAGCACAAAGTACTTGCTGTTTATCTTACTCTGGCAAACCTTTTACCACACCACTGGTCAAGTATTGACCAGATGCAACTAGTTCTTCTTTGCAAAGAACAAGATTTCAAGCATTTTGGACACGATTTGGTCTTAGGCCACCTGGTAAAAGATCTGAAAGAACTTGACAACAGTGGCTTAGTGTTACCAGATGGACAGGTCTGTAAAGGAATACTGCATGCTATTTGTGGTGACAACTTAGGGTCACACAACATTGGTGGATTCCTTGAGAATTTCAGCTTGAGTACTCATTTCTGCAGATACTGTGAAATAGAGAGAGACACATTCCAGGCAGATCCTCTCAGCAGGGCCACCACTCGCACTGTACAGTCATACAGAGAGCATGTTCAGAGACTTGAAGTGGGTTTAGCCCATAGTGGAGGTATTAAATTTGACTCCTTATTCAAGATAACAGTTCACTTATCTTGAATTAAACCGAAGGATAAATCAATTTAAATATCTAGGAAATGATGCTAATGATAAGCCATGCGAAGTGAATCCAGGAAGTGATAAGCTAAGTGGGCATGCTGTACAAAACTGGTGCCTGCTGAGGTTACTACCAGTGCTGACTGGGGAGAAAATTGAATCCCCAGGTGAAAATCAAGCTTGGCAACTGATTTTACAATTAAGAGAAATGGTATCTCTTATTTGTGCTCCAGCAATTTCAGCTGGCCAGATAGCATACCTGAAAGTACTCATTGATGAGTATTTGTATTTCAGAAAGCAGGTTTTCCCTGATCAACAACTGAAGCCAAAGCATCACTATGTTAGCCACTATCCAGAGCTTTGGACCACAAATTTGTTTATGGACATTAAGATTTGAGAGCAAGCACACTTATTTCAAACAGTGCGCGAGGAAACTCCATAATTTTAAAAACTTGTGCTTAACTCTTGCAGAGAGGCATCAGCTCCTCCAGGCACACCTTCATGCTGGCAGTCTCTTTCCACCAGATGTTACAGTGGAAAAGGCAGCTGAGTTTTTTCTTACGGACTTCAATGACAGCATCAGGGAATCGGTTTCAGGCTATGGTTTTGGCCCTGACAATACATTGATTGCTCATGAGGCAACTGTGAAAGGCACAAAATACAAAAAAAACCATGTTTGCTTTAGTAGATGAGAATTCTGAGGGTCTTGTGATTGGAAAGATCATTGCCATACTTATCCAAAATCATTCAACAGTGTATTTTGTCACTGAAAAATGTAAGACTGTGCTTCTCCATGATATAGGTGTTTATGGCTTCACACCAATTCAGGGATGCTACTGTTGTGTTAAGCAGGATGACCTGATTGACTATTACCCTTTACCACAGTATGAGTTGACTGACATGCCAGTGATGGTTCCACACCATTCTTTCCTCTCAATATACAGCAATGATGGTGCGGAGCAGCTGAAGGAGATCATCCCAAGGGCCTTGCCAACTGCATCTGAAGCTGTTCAACAGGATGTAATTGACAGGCTATTAAATTCTGGTTTACACTCAACAGAAGAACTCAAATACGTGAAACAAGAGGATATTGCAGACTTACTACCTCTTATTCAACAACGAAAACTTTTGGATGCATTCAAAATGGGTATGCTTGCTTATTGTGTTACAGCAATATTTCATTATATAATGGCTTGTAGATTTATTCATGAACCTTGGCCAGAGTTACTTTTAGTTTTAAACTATTAAATGGCAGTATGTAATCATAAGGTAAGATGAACTTTTTTGAATTTCCCATGAAGGGAAATTCAAATGTTACTGCAGCAGACTACTATGGTCAGATACGTGGCACCTCTGTACATATGTGAATAATCTGGGGGTTGAATTCTTATTCAGGTAGCATATTTGAGCTCAATTCATTTTAAATGTTAGCAGAAATCTAAAAACATAAATGTTCACAATAATAAAATTGACAGGGGCAATATGTGTAAATCATTTTTTATCAATTTGAATACTTTTTAAATACTTGAATACTTTGCAACCCACTGTAGCTGAATACTTCTGTAACACACTGTATATTATACTGTTATTATGTGCAACTCATTTATTATATTGATGTATTGATTTCATATATTAAAGCTGCATATTTTCTCATATTACATGTTTTCTCAAGATATGCATCTCATATTTTTGTCATTTTTAGAGACAGACACAATTACATTAGACCTTCAAGTCCTGCCTACCCCCACCATCGAAGTCAGCAGCGACTCTCCACCAGTTACCGATCTACACATAAGTGAAGACAGCCAGCCTTCTCCCCAGCCTGTTAAGAAATCATGGCCAGAGTCCTTTAAGGTGCCATGGAACCTCATGCCTGCAGAGATTCGGACTGCCATTTCATCTAATAAGAGGCCCTCACCAGCTGCACGATGGCAGATGGTGAGGATAATATCAGATGAGATGAGGAAGTATGAGCTAAATCCAACATGATCACAATGCCTCATATTTTGCCGGAACATTGTTCATCAATACCCAAAAAGTTTTGCTGATCATCTTGACAATGGACAGCTTCTAGATGGTGGATACACATCACTCCTGATCCAAGTAAAAAATCGAATTGAAAACCTGAACCGTGCCAGCAGTTTTCGTCAGCACCGTTCAGCTAGCCATGGACAAAAGAGAGGGCCTACTGACACATATGGATGTACAAGATTCCAGCCCAGCCTCCCTCCAGAGGAGACTGAGGACACAATGGAGAGCAAACGTCAACAACTGGCTGGCATCTACAGTCGTGATGGCATACATGGGGCTGAGAGAGCAGAGGTAAAGCAGCTAATGGACACATTTGGTTGGTGCTGGACACATAAATGCTGTACCAGCACCAACCATTGCAGATTTAAAAACAAAGTGGCAGTACTTGTTCACTTATGAAAGGGCTATACTCTCACTTTGAGCTTCTTACTGATACCCCTGTGCTGCGTACCCTTGAGCTTGCCATGGAGAAGAGTGGTAAAGCGATTGTGGAAATGTTCAAGACTAAACCAACAAATGCAGGTATCAAGGAAGTTATATGTCAGCATGATGATGTTGAGCTATCCTATCAAGTCATTCATCTTCTTCTGGCTCACTTTTCTGAAGATGACTCAGGACTAATTCTTCTTGCAAATGTAAGTCTCCCTACACTCTCTCTCTTACACACACACACACACACACACACGACATAGTAGTCATGTAATGACTCATCAAGAGTGTATTTCGCTTTCTGTGTCCTAGGGATATGCCACTGCAGCGGATCTTGAGAGTTCACTCTCTATACCAGCAAGTCCTCGTCTAATACTACTTGGTATGTTTATTTCATTGGATAGACAAAATGAGCAACACATAAGGCAATATTCATGAAGAGGGATATAGGGGAGAACCGGCACAATTGTAACACTTTTTTGTTTTCTATTTTCAAACTGGTTTTACACAAAGACGGCAGGCTTAAAAGCTGTGAAATTTGGCCACAAGGGAGCCACACGTCTACTCTCAGAAAGCTGAAACAGAATTAAACAACAAAGCATAGATTGTGAAGAATTTAACTAAACAGCGACATATGCTAGTGTTACAACCTTGACGCAGGCAAAAAAAAAATGTGCGGTACAGTTGTAACAGTAAGCATCATGAATGTAACAGCGCTAAAATCATGAATCCTGTAACATATTTTAACACAAAACACTGCTGGCTCAAAGAAAGACAATCCACATGGATGGATAATCAACAAAAATAGTCATAATCTATGTTTGTTAAAGCTAATTTATTGTTAAAAGCGGTTAGCCATTACAGCACGTATGACAGTATGTCATGCTAGCTCACAACAACCATTAAATATACTTATTTTGGTCAAATCTATTTGATAAAACCAGCACGGATAGTTTAGAAAGGGCTTATTTCTTACATGCCTGAAGCATTTGATTCAACAGTGGTGTTTGAGGTTGCTGTGTTGTTTAGTTGAGTGTCATCCCTGAACGAAGTACAAGTCTATCTGAAAAGTTCGCGCATGTGCGGCAAAATCAGTTTATTTTGCCATAGAGACGGGTGTTACAATTGACCCGCAGAGGACACGTCTCTGTTTTCACTTCTTAGCATTTGTTGTGATTACATAAATCAAATGACACTCATACCAACTTGAAAAAGAGGGCTTGACAATGGGAATGACACGTGATTGAAGTCCACAAGTGCGAATTTCACAGATCAAATTAAAATTAATGTTCCGGTCAAAATGTAATGCCTGTTTTCGCAATGGCTGAATTTCGAACTTGTTTCCTTAATATCTCTGCTAGTGCTCTGTATTCTTTCTGTTATTCTAACTGTTATTTGTGCTTTGTTCCTGAGCTGAGCTTAAGTTAGTTCAAGCATTGGTATATGTTTTTGGATTCTTAGTCCACATTATGGTTAGAGGAAATGAGGTTGAGAAGTTAAGTTGCAGTGCCAGTGTTTATGAAATTCATCCCTCTCTCTCTCTCACACACACACACCCTTATGAATTTTCATTCAGTTTTCATTCTGTTAAAGTTCTTGACTGCAATGTCATACTTTTACAGTTATACCCTTATATTAAAATAAAAGTTATATTAAAATGAAAAGTTTTTTTTGAGTAAGAAACTGGATGGTTTTCTTTCACACTTTAGTTATGTAAAATTATGTAATTAAGTTCTGACCTTCACTCACAATGTGTTCTGTGCTTGTAACCAGCTTTGGCCAGAGATTCTGGAAAGGCTGACAACCAGTAATGTCTATAATAGCCTTTTCCCATAGTTCCTTTATGCATATGTAGTGTGATTATTCTTATGTGTATATTCTTATGGGTATGTGTATAACCTGCTGAGTATTAATTTAGGTGTGAAACCTGCAAGTTGCTTTATAAGACAACAAAGTTACGTGCAGTCACATGAGGTAATATTGGAAACACATGCAAGTGTGAGACAGACAAGTTAGTAGCTGATTTGCTGCAGCTTGGAGAAGTAGCCATATCATGTAGAAACAAGTGTGTTGTGGCATTGAAGGTTGTTGCTAAAGATGAGGCAGATCACATTAAAAATGTGTGTTTAAAGGGAGAGGATGAGGAAGGATATAGTGAAGTAAGGAGGGGAACAGTGGTGTATTGGCAGAAATGGGGACAGGTCTTTGTGCTTCAAGTATTAGTGATGGGTTGTCGAAAGGAGACATGGTTGACGATGAACTATTGAAATGAGTACATGTACCACCTACAGATGTGACAGCGCAGGAAGTGGTTACATAACATTTATTTCACAAGTTGAAGATGATAATGCCCTGATGTGGAGTAATGGTAATAATAATAGCAGCAATTGTTCAGTGAGATATAGAATTTGTCAGTCTCCCGGCGTCCGAGAAGAAGCTATTCCTCAGCTTGGTGGTTTTGGCCTTGATGCTGTGTAGTCTCCTGCCTGAAGGGAGGGGGGCAAACAGTCTGTTAGCAGGGTAGGTAGAGTCCCTCCTGATGCATGAGGCCTTTTTCCCGCACCTGCTGATGTAAATGTCAGTGATGGTGGGTAGGCTGCAGCCAGTGATCCTCTGTGCAGTCTTTACCACCCGCTGCAGTGCCTGTCTGTCTGCAGCAGAGCAGTTACCATACCACACAGTGATGCAGGAAGTGAGGATGCTCTCCACCACACACCTGTAAAAGGAGGTGAGGACTGAGGTGCCAAGGCCAGCGCGCTTCAGCCTCCTCAAGAAGTAGAGGCATTGGTGGGCCCTCTTCACTGTGCTAGCTGTGTTGATGCTCCAGGTGATGTTGTTAAGAGATGTGCACCCCCAGGTATTTAAATCAAGAGACCTCAACAGCTGCTCCCCCGATGTGGAGGGGAGGGGGAGTGCTGCCGGTCTTCCTAAAGTCCACAATCATCTCCTTTGTTTTCTTTACGTTGATGGAGAGGTTGTTTACTTTGCACCAGGCCTCCAGTTTTTCCACTTCCTGTCTGTACTCGGACTCATCGCTGTGAGTGATGAGTCCCACCACTGCTGTGTCATCTGCAAACTTCACAGTATGATTGCTGGGATGCTTGGCTGAGCAGTCATAGGTCAGCAGTGTGTACAGTGGGGGGCTCAGGACACATCCTTGGGGGGAACCGTTGTTGAGGATGATGGGGGAGGATGGGATGTTGTGGATTCTGACGGACTGGGGCCTATTTGTTAAAAAGTCCAGTACCCAGTTGCACAAGGATGAGCTCAGTCCAAGTAGTGTCGGTTTGTTTATCAGGGTTTGTGGGATGATGGCGTTGAAGGCAGAACTGAAATCCAGGAAGAGCAGTCTGACATAGGAGTATTTCCTCTCCAAGTGAGTGAGGGCCAGGTGAACCACAGATGAGATGGCATCTGCAGCGGAGCAGTTTTGACTGTATGCATACTGGTGGGGGTTTTCTGTGACGTTGATGGTCTTCTTCATGTGTGCCATGACCAGCCGTTCGAAGCACTTCATGATTATTGGGGTGAGTGCAACTGGACGATAGTCATTCAGGCATGACACTGGTGAGCTCTTTGGGACGGGGATAATAGTAGTGGTCTTAAGGCAAGTTGGGACAATCGTCAGCACCTCTCGGACCAACAAGTCTGTCAGCACCTCTGAGAGCTGGTGTGCACGTGAGGACCCAGCCTGAGATGTTGTCCGGGCCTGCAGCCTTGCGGGGGTTGACTTTCTGCAGGGACCTCCTCACATCTACTGCAGTCACACTGAGGGGCAACTCACCTGGTGGGGGGTGAGCCTGGAGCCAGGAGAGGTGTTGGAATCCTCAAAACGAGCATAAAAGGTGTTAAGGGCATCAGGAGGAGACGGATCCCTGGGGCATTCTGCGTCTCTTCTGGTGTAGTCTGTGATGCCCTTGAAGCCCCTCCACATACTCCGGGGTTGTTGGTGGAGAAGTGACCCTGGATTTCGAGAGTATATGTAGCTTTGGCCCTCTTTATGCCCGCATTGAGGTTTCTCCTTGCTGCTCTGAGTGCAGATGCGTCACCAGACCTGAACGCAGAGTCACGGGTTTTCAGCAGAGTGGACCTCTGCATTCAGCCAGGGTTTCTGGTTGGTGGTAACATCATCCACACACTTGCTGATGTAGCTGACGAAAGATGACGTGTACTCCTCCGGATCCATGTCTCCAGCGCTTGTTGCTGCCTCTCTGAAGATCTGCCAGTCAGTACATTCAAAACAGTCCTGTAGCATGGAGACAGGTTCACTGGGCCACACAGTGATGGTCTTTGTTGTTGGTTTCCTGGACTTCAGCAGATGATGGAGATGTGGTCAGAGAGGCCGAAGTGGGGGCGGGGGATGGCTCTGTATGTCCCCCGTCTGTTTGTATACACGCGATCAAGCGTTTTCGTTCCTTGGGTGGCAGTGGTGACATGCTGGTGAAACTTTGGTAAAAAGTCTGTCAGGTTGACATGGTTGAAGTCACCCGAAATCATGTAGAGTGCCTCCTGGTGCTTGTTTTGAAGTGAGCAGATGCTATCATGAAGCTCCCTGAGTGCATCATTAGCATTCGCACTTGGGGGGATGTAAACAGCAACGATGAACACCACTGTGAACTCCCGTAGCAAATAATGCAGCCGGCATTTTATTGTGCAATTTAATTAGAGCAATGGCTGCTAACCAGGGAACAGTTTGTACACCAACCTTTGTTGATATATGTGCAGAGACCGCCTCCTCGGGTTTTCCCCAACAGATGATTCCGATCTGCTCGGAAGAGTAGCATCCCGTCGAGATGAAAAGCCAAGTCCGGCATGTTGCTATTTAGCCAGGTTTCCGTCAGGAGAAATACAACAGTTCCCCATCTCCCAATGAACGTTCAGTCTCAGTCAGGTCAGATCCATTTTGTTATCCAGTGAGCGAACGTTGGCCAGAAAGAGCGATGGAATAGTTAGCCTGTTCGCGTTAGCTCTTAGCTTGGCTAACAGGCCGGCCCGGTTGCCCCTCTTCTGCTTCCGTGCGCACTGCTTCCTCTTGCCTCTGAGCTGCTGCAGTCTGCTATGCCAGTCCGCTGCCGCAGGGCATTGCGTCCTCAGGAGCTGCAGTCTGCTGAGTGCCTCTCTGAGCTTCAGTGGAAGTGAAGCGGGCAAGTTGTTGTTAACGTACAGAAGTTCGGTTGTACTGTACCTTTTTGGCCTAGTTGCACTGGTCATGTTGTCTGCACACTTACTCGCATTAAAAGTCCCTAACACTAAACTTTACACCATAACCGGGAGCCGGAGAAGCTGCTGCACTGCTGCGTACCGCCATCTTACACCATGTTCCATGAGTATATGTGTATAGCTTTAAACCTAAAATTACAAATTGAAATGTGAGTTTAACATTTGAAATGTAGTTGTTTTTATGTGGCGTTTTGGTGTTTAAATTTTGTGCCTCTGATTTATGCATATAAAACTGAAGCTAAGACATTGTTAATATATGCATGGATAATTGCTGATTCATGTAGTTAGAGTATTAATGTTGTAAAATGGGTAATTGAGTGAATATGTTCTGAGTACTTAAGAAATGGCAGCACAGGTATTGTTTTGGTTCAGTGAGACAAAAATGTCATACTACTATCATTACATATGATTACATAACATGGTAAAATTCTGTTGTATTTAAGTAGCATTTATATAATTACTCATTTCTTTAATTGTTTAAAAAATACATACAGAAGCAGATAGGTCGTCAATTTTTGTAACATTGGAGATATAACTGCTTATTTTGGGACAATGAACAAATTGAATAAGTGATATGTTTGAAAAGACTAAAATGGAAATAAATGTAATGAAAACAAGTTTGGGACTCTTCTGTGTGAGTATGTCAGAAGTAAGATTATGGCTGTGGTCATGCCACTTGTGGAGAGGCAATTGTAGACCTGAATGTGTGGCGTATGCTACAGGCTGTGTAGACCAAATGAGGACAGTTTTGCTGAGAATTTTTTTCTTTTCAGAAGAAAACGTGACCGCTTTGATGCCAGTATTCTTGCTGGCTGAAGAGGTGGATTCTAGAATTCCCTTTTTTGCATGAGCTTCTTTATCTCATCTATGAAGAATACAGCGTTTGTTTTTTTTTTTTTTTTTTTTTGTCAGGTAGGTTTACTGCTGATCTCATGTTTTCACGTGTAGTGGTGTCCAGTCACCACTACAAACCTGATGTAATAACTAGCTGTACTTGTTTCTCAAGTTGTCATGCTGTTGTGCTTTTTAAGTACCACACTATTTAAGGGTTAAATACTGAATTATCTGCACAACTGAGAATATCGAAGTACATAATCTGTTTGCAATTTGGCATAGATAAGTCATTTTACAATAAATTCAGGCTTTGAGGCCAATGTCAGTGGCCTCAAAACAGAATGAAACAAAACAGAATGAAAATGTATGAGAGCAGTGAGAACCAAATAAGATGATTGACCATAAGAAAAAACTGTACCATTCTATTGGAGACTGTGAGACATGGTCTTGCCAAAAAGATATATCTGTATTCAGGGGTTAACTTTAACTTTTTTTGAGTCTCTTGTTTTTCCGACAAGTGACAGGTTTTTTCCTTCGAATATTAAAAATGATGTAAAAGCGCTAGTTTAAAAAGAACACAATGCAAAACATTTAACCATTACTGTAATGTAATAACATTATAATGCAGTAATTTAACTATTGAATCATTTACAAATAACATAAAGTATGACATAACCTTTCAGTTAGCTTAACTTTATTTCAAATAGGTCATTTGAAATGCAACGCAAATGCAAGGAGGGATTGAAATATTTCACACAACTTAGCGTTACTGCAACGATGAAAAAAGACAGGTTAAATGTGTGCAAGCATTCGAAACTCAAAGTTGCGTTGCAAAGGTGGATAAATCAGAGAGGTAAAACACATGCAACGGTGGCTACCTTTTCATTATTTATTCGATTCAACTAGACATCTTTACATAGATAGCCTGTAAGCTTGGAATGTTCTTGGTGTCCGATCGGACAAGTGATGGTAAATGTTTGCCTGTCTGAAGTAAGATTTTGGTCATCTCTGGCAACCTCTAAAGTGAAGCCCTGTGTAGGCCCATTGTAAACCAAAGGTTGCTGGTTCAATTACTGTTTAAGACCCTGCTGGTTTTTACCCCTGGGCATAGTCCTTAAGCTAATATGTTGCCCTGGGTAAGGCTATCTGATAAAAAATAATAATAATAAAAAGAAGAACAATAATATTAACCAAATTGATTAAATTCACCTTGCGATGGGTGGAATTTACAAGTGAAACCCCCTGATGGAAATACACATCCGAATGTCTGCGTTGTCTCCTTAAAGGGGCTGTACGTTCAAAATTTGACTTTACGAGATGAGAACAGTTTCAGAATGACGTTATGTCAATAAAGCAGTACTCCAAACCACATGATTGTGGGTGAAGTGGAAATTAGATAAATTCATGTCTAAAAAACGATGGCCTAGAATGACCTTTGAACAGACGGTTTCAGAAAGTTCACTTTCTTCGGGTGGCTTATGACATCATAAGCCACCACAATTTACATGAAAGCATTTCGTTGGTGAACCTTGATCGTAGTCATGCATATGTATGATCTACAGTCAGTCTCCTTGGGGTAAAGGTACCTGGCTACTACTTCTCTGTAAACATCCTATTTGCGCAATAAAACAAAAGAATGAAAAACAAAGAAAGATGGTAGCCACGTCTCCTTGCCTCATGTTGCCAAATGTTACTGTTGTCACCGAATGCAAAGGGGTTTTGATCAAAGTTAAACTGTGCAATGCAAGCTTAACCCATAATGACGGTTATGCCATTCTTTTGCTGAACCGATAGTGTTGCTAGCTCACACTCCCCCAAACAGTCTTTTGCTAAGATGAATGCTATGAAATAACTACAAAATAATTATAAAATTAACGTTAGGTGTTGCCATGGTGAAACACACTCGGGGGACATTTTGGAGTGAGTCGCCGATTTACTGTCTACCTGTATGTAAGATTTTGGTCCAGATCCCTAAACCAGCTCACTCAGTGCAGCATAAGATAGCACGGATCCTCTCACTTAAGGTATGCTAATACCTGTATTCATTTGTCTAGATGGCCTTATTGTAACCACAGTCCTGCTCACAGACTTCAACTATCACTTTGGCGGCAGCCAGCTGCTGCGACAATTGATACTTCTAAAGGAACCAGCGATGGGTGATTGAGAACTGTTCTTGCTAGGGAAGACAATCTAATTACCAGACCTCCGGTAGTTCACCACCAGTACTCTATTGTCTATCCTAATCAAAGACGAAATAATCTCATTACCAAACCCCCGGTATTTCACCACATGTATTCCCACCCTTATTGATAGTTATTTGATTATTGTCTATCCTGATCAAAGCGCGGCGTCTGTATAAAGAATGTCTTCCGTGGACCCTCATGGTCAGATTGACTCCGCTGAACCCAGAGTGCGTTTTCACGTATTTCTGACAACTGCCGTTCCTGTAAATAAAGAAGTCTTTTCTGCGAAGATCGGGATTGCACCTTGTTTTTTCCTTATATGTATCACCAGCTTACTTGTGGCATTTCACTTTGTTTGGGTTACAGACTGTAGCTCACTACCCCCTGCCCCTCTCCCCATTGAAGGCGTAGCCAGGCAATCCTCATTTACATTTTAGGGGCACGCCCAGGCAATCCTACTGAATTTGGAAGGGTATACAGACGGGAGAACTAAAATGCTTTTAAAAATTGATATGAGTATGGAAAATGAAAAACGAGCATGGTATGCACATTATGGTTCATCAGGGAACGTTTCTACATCGAGAAACTGGTAGGTCAAATTTCACCATACAGCCCCTTTAAGTTAACGGCAATGCACACCGCGCTTGCAGGGTGTCACCACCAGGTAGAAGGAGATTTATAATGTGGCTGTTTACAACCCTCTTTGTGAACTAGAAATCGTTGTTTGTTTGAAACCCTGACTGCGTGACATCAATGCAGTCTATAAACTGATAGCAAGGACCAGAACCGATGGCCGGATAAACAAGTAGCTTCTACAACAATTGTAGTTTTGAGCATATATTGTAATTTTGAATGCATTTGTAATATCTAATATTTTATGCATTAAATGAACATGTGTGTGCAAGTGTGTAGCAAGCTACATATTCACGCTAGCTAGCTAGCTTGAGTTGAAAGTTCTGGCACATCAGTAGGATGAGAGCTAGCTAACTAAACCTTTTGCAAAGTTAATAATATTGAGGGATGGTGGAGTTTGAAGAAAGTTATAAAATAAGACTTTGAGGAGGGTTCTGTCTTTTGAATTTATCCTGCCGACCAAAATCTACACAAAGACCGATAGCAAATCTTAGCTACCCTGAAGGAACTGAGCTATGTAACGGTAGCTAGCTAGCTAACAAACATTTGCCAGCAACTGCAAATTGAATTTGTGCTAGACAAAACATGTGCGATACTAAAGACAAACAAAGTTGTTGTATATTTGCAAATGTTTGGCGTATTGGTGAATAAGGAATGTAGCTAGCTAGCTAAGTAATTTGTCTATTAGCAACTATCGAAAAACTTTTCCAAATTGTTTAGAGAACCATTAAACGTTTCTCGGTTATTTTTGGATGGTACTCTAGGAGGGGTCGGACTTTGTTTTTCCAATTATAACCTATAATATACTGTACCCCAGGTTTTAACAGATCTGGGGAAAACTGCATTTTCTTCATCTGCACCTTGGTCGTGGAATAATCTGCAGAAAGATCTAAAATTAGATACATTAATATCTATTGATAAATTTAAGGGCATCATAAAGAATGTGGTGAATGAGACATGTGGTTGTTTCTCTTGAGAGGCCATTGAATTTCAATAACTTTTTTGTTGTGGATTTTTGTACATCATGTTGTATATGTCATATTTTAGGTTGTATATGTTGTATTTTGTACGGTTGCTATCTTGGCCAGGTCTCTCTTGTAGAAGACATTTTTCATCTCAACGGGTCATCCTGGTAAAATAAAGGTAAAATAAAATAAAAAATAGCTAGCTAGCTATGTATTTCAGTTGAAGAGATGGGAAGCTAGTTTGTGAAGGGGTGCTGCATGTTTTAGCAGAAAAAATAGCCAACTCAAAAGTGTTGGTGTTAAATGACTTGACTAGCTAGCTAGTTCTGTGTAATAATGTGTTTTAGCTAGCTACCCATTTAGGTGTCAGTATATTGTTGCTATGTTACTGTTAGATTTTTTAACAATTTAAACATTCTAATGTCGCCAATAGAGAAGAACATAGGGCGACTGTTCACTAGGCTAGCTATATAGCTAGAGAGTGCTTAGGAAAGTGGACAAAATTGTTTTGGCTAGAGTCTAGCTTGGTAAATGCAGATACTGATTAAGTTTTAAGCATTTAG
This sequence comes from Megalops atlanticus, assembly GCA_019176425.1. Lineage (NCBI taxonomy): Eukaryota > Metazoa > Chordata > Actinopteri > Elopiformes > Megalopidae > Megalops > Megalops atlanticus. The sequence continues at coordinate 21,392,861 of CM032881.1, forward strand.
CTAGGTAGCTATTTATGTAATTAAACTTAATAAACCAAGTAGCTAATTTGTGCTGCCGTTGTTCCCCCACATAAGGTATCTAGCTAGCTAGCTACATTTGAATAACGGATGTTAGTTCACTGATTGCCACCAAATTAAAGGACAAAATGCGAGTTAATACCTACATATTGATTAGGTTTATTTTAGTGTTACTTTGGATATATGTTATTCATCTGGATTAATGTTCCTATTCCTATTTGTCCGCAGTATTAGCACTCGTTTTCTAAGTACCATAATGTATAGCCGTTATGCTGTATAAAAGGTATGAAATTTCTATTGTATTTGCATGTTCATGTTGTTGTGATACATTGCTTTAACAGTGGTTAAGGAAGGGGGCTAGTAATCCAAAGGTTGCTAGTTCAAATCCCACATGGGGCACTGCTGTTGTACCTTTTTGGGCAAAGTACTTAACCTGAATTGCCTTAGTAAATGTACAACTGTATTAAAGGATAACATGTAGCTAAGGGTTGTAAGTTGCTTAAGATAAAGTGTCTGCTAAGTGCATAACCCCATTATCCCTTTCCTTGTGCAGACCACACATGCAAACTACACTCTCTGCCCATTGTGATAATATGCTGCTGTACATCCATTCTGTATCCTCACACTTTAACTACTGATTAGTAAGGGCATCCACCATCATCCTGTCTCCTACTTCATGTTCAAACTGACATGTGGTGAACCTCATATCCTTCACCTGAACCACATAATGGTACAGTCCACCCATATTCCCCTTAATCAAGGTCTATATCAAGTATGAAGACAGCTTGCACTGCACTAGACAGTTTGGCCAGTAACCATGACCATAGCCGTAGATGACCTTAGCCGTGTGTCATCGATAGTCAGTTCAGATTAGTTAACTAGAGTATGTGAAATATTGTTGAAGACCAAATTGGCTTAATTTGCTGAAGTGGAAAGGTTAGGTGAACAAATTAGGATTAGTGGACAGTCTCAAATTTTCAACCTGCATTTTGTATGTATTACAGGTTTTTGCTAATTGGATGAGTATGTTCGACATTTTAAGAAGTATACGTGCAGCCTCATAGTTAATACAACTGGTGTATTGTTTTTGATATAACAGTATAATTTTAAACTTTTGTAAATGAAAATGAACTATAGAGGTGATAGTGCAGAATACAAAGAGTCACAAATTGTGGAAGAGCAGGGTAGATGTTGTTGGGGAAAACACTGAAGCATTTTTACAAGTGGCTTGATGAAGGTTTTGTTTGTTTTTTCTTAGTTTTGTGTTTTCCAGATGCCAAGAAAGAAGACATGGAGGATGAAGAAGGTGCCTGCAGCCATCGTGCCAATCTTCCATGAGCCACTGCCTGAGCCATTCTCTGAGCCTTTGCCTGAGCCATTGCCTGAGCCATTCCATGACTCATTGCCTGAGCCTGTCTCTAGCATAGAAACTAAGAGCAAAAGTAAAAATATCTATGAATTGCATTCTTCTGTGGTGAAGTCAAGACTAAGTGTCTTGCGCAGAAGAGGAACCTTTCGATAGGGCCATGTCCACTTTGGAGAAAATGCTGGAAAACAGTGTGTTGCCAACAGGTGTCTAGCTGTTGTATTCAGCAAAGTAATAAATGTGTTTTCATGGGAATCTGATAAACTTGACTTGATTCTTCACAGGTAACACTGTACAATGATATTAACATTCAAAAACCAAAGGAACAACAAGGGCAATTATTGCTAATTTCAGAGTTGCCTGCAGTAATTGAGTTATTTGGTGAGAATTAAAGAATTGAAACTGGGCCATCATATGGTGGAATATTTGGTGTGAACAGCTATGATGAGGAATTTGATAATATTGTCATGTCTGTTCCCATGTCTGTTCCCAATGCAACTGAAAGAACCCTACTGACATTTGATGCATGCTTTATCACCACTGACACATCCACATGCCTTGTGATGAAAAGCGAGGGAAGGTTTGCTGTCTTTGACTCCCATTCAAGAAGTGAGAAAGGCACAGCATCAGCAGGACAAGTATGGTAATGTATTTCCCAACGCTGTGTGAGGTAAAGAATCACCTCAATCAGCTGGCAAACTCCCTTCATGCACATGGCAGACAAACTGAGGTAACTGGGGTCAATGTAAAGCAGGTGATACCTGATGTCAGACAAAGTGGAAACACATGTACAATGAGTATTGAAAGACATGAAACAAGTGCAATCTTGGTGGTGATGCTGTATTATCTGATGCAGAATACAATGATTGGAGGGTTCCTGCCCACAAAAAAACATTGTTTGGAACTGACATTGATGGATACCAACCTAACCTATTCTATGGGATGGCGATTGTTTTTTTCAGGTCAGTAGCATTTGTCATTTGTGGTAATGAAAATAAACATAGAAAGGTTCAGCTTGCAGTTGTGAAACACATGGAAAAGAATGCATCAAAGTACAGCCATATGCTCAGACATGGGTTCTCATCAGTGCAGGAGTATGTGGTGACATCACAAATGAAATATCTGGGAAGGTGGGCAACTGAAGTAGAAATACAAGCAGCTGCTGATTATTGTGCTCCGACATTCATACATACACTGACAACAAATGGTTGAAGTATTCAAGCACTTGCACTGAAAACACTGGACATGGAGTTTACCTGAAGCATTGTGACAGAAATCATTATGAAGGTGTGACATGCGCAAAAATAAGAGATCTACATGTTTGTGTTGGGGCATGTAAGAAATGCCCCAACAGAAAAGCCTGACTAGTAGAAACATAAGAGACAACCGAAATGCCAAGTTAGAAATTCTGAAGATACTGAGTTTGTACGCCATGAAGGGAAATATGGCAATCAAAAGAAAACATATGCACAGTCACAACATGCAGAAGAGACACATGTACTTAGCCTGTTCGTGCAGAAGCGCCCCCCTAGCAAGCCCGTCGACAGGCTCGTTCTGCGTATACAAAATCTTATTTTAAGCGTCAAATAGAGGTATTTTCTAAATCTAATATACTGTAACAGTATATTTTTGTATTTTATTTTGTACATGATATGTAACTGTGTTGCTATTGAGATACAGATTTGTGATCTCACTCTCTTCCCTTCTGACGAACGAGAGAGGGCATACGGAGCTGAAACTTGTGACGCTGACTGCTTGTACTTTTATTTTATCTTTGAACAGAGAGCATACAGGGTTGCAAATAAATACAGACTCACTGCAAAATCCAGCTCTTTTGTTGTTATCAACACAACACGCAGAGGGTAACGGCGAAGGGACAGACGCAGTTCCACACGTTACACACATTGTAAACCTCAAAAAATAAAAGGCGTTTTTTGTTTTTGTCTGTATATGATGTTCTCAAATGCAACCTAAATGAAGGAAATAAAAGCCTGAAGGTGAACAAATGTCTGGACCCACATGTCTACTTCAATTTAGGCCCTGCATGATCATTGTGCAATATGTACAACTTCAGATAACTAGTTTTATGGTGTAGTAGTACAAATCGTTTGAAAATGAACTTGAACTTGGATCTGGACAAAGGGGTTTTAAGAGGTGTAAAAAAGACAGTATTGGTCTAAAGAAAAGTAAGGGTGAGAAGGAAAGGAGCGATACCAAAATGACCCTGAGAAAAGAAGAAACAAAACAGTATGAAACACTATCACGAAAATGATGCTAATGCTTATCAATAAATATGAAAAAGATGAGAGACATAGGAAGCTGTGAAGGCATACAATATCAATAAATATAAAACTGATGAGAAATATAAGGAAGCTGAGAAGGCATACAGTATCAGTAAATACGAAAATGATGAGAGACAAAGATAAGCTGTGAAGGCATACAGTATCTGCAAATATGAAAATGACGACACAGAAGCTGTGAAAAAGTATAGTGTAAGAAAATATCACAATGATGTTAATCATGCAGAAAACATTAAATTACAGAACAAAAACAGACACATTAGGAAAAAGACAAAACTACAAGACATTGAACACATGATTTGGCAATTTAAAGATAAAGCTAGCCAGTATATGTTTGTTCAGTGGGTCATCAACAGCTGTTCAGAAATCAAGTCTTACAATGTAAAATGGAGTATTACTCTAAAAAATGTGACAGAATTGCAGCTTTAGCTAATACATGCATAACAGAAAAATATGTTCATAAATGCAGCAACATTTGTTTCACTGATTGTCAAAATGTGAAGGTCCAGCAGGCATGTTATGGATTTGTTTTACGTGTCACCAAAAGCTTGTTAATGGAAGAATGCCACAGGAAAGTGTCATGAATAACCTTATGTTAGATCCAGTTCCAACACAACTCAGCTGTTTGAATTCACTTGAGCAACACCTTATTGCAAGACACATCCGATTTGTGAAACTTGTGCCTTTACCAAAAGGAGCACAGAATTCTGTCCATGGACCCATTACATGTGCGCTATCGTGTTACAGATGTAGCAAATGCTCTGCCCAGATGTAAATCAGAAGATTTAATGATATGTATAAAGTTGAAAAGAAAGCTTAGTTATTATAAAGGCCATTATGAATACCAGTTTGTACACACTGATCAAATTAAAGATGCTTTAATATATTTAAAACAGCATAAAAAATGGTATGAAGATGTTAACTTTAATGAAGAATACATAAATGTATTAAGTAAAACTGAAGAAACATGAAAAGACTAATGGAGATGATGATGATGCCATTGTAAATAATGTTAACACTGATGCTGAAAATCAATCAGATGATGAAGATGGACTACCACAGGATAAGCAGCAGCATGGGATGTTCATGGACATGTGTTTACAGCCTGTTGATATTGCACAAGAAGTCCTAGATGAGCACTTTAATAGCATTATAAGTATAGCTCCTGCAAAAGGCAATAATCCAGTAAGAATACTTACAGATACAACAAATGAAAGCAAGTGTTTTCTAGTTCTATTTCCTATGGGAGGCCCTACTTTTCCTCAAATTAAATGAAGATAAAACAGAAATTCTTCATTCTTCATCTTACACAGTAAATTCCTCAGTGTAAAATATCCAGTTTACAGTGTACATTGACTCTTTCCGAGTTATTGCAACATCAGCTTGAGTAAGATGCCCTCAAGTGTTGGTGAAAATTCAAGGAGTTACATGACGTGGTGTCAGAAGTACTCTGGAAAGCCCCGTCTCCTTCTTCAAACCGTCCAGAATTTTAACAGCGCCATTTTTTTCAACGTGGAAAGAATGCGGTAAGTGTCTCGTAATTACAGGTTAAACTGATTATTTAGCATTTCAACAAAAGCAACATTTTAGAATAACTTCATATTGTTGTTCACTATACACTCCAGCCGTTATACCTTAAAGTATCAAATTCCAAAGGGCTAACGTGTCTGACCTGATGGCTAATTCAAGTGTGCGAGCAGCATTGAGCGGGAAATTAGCAAGCTGACAAGATGAACAGAAGTAACATTAACGTTGTATATCGCGTAAAGGGGTGATCATGTTGTATTTTTGTAAGGTCTGTAGATTCTAGTAAAATAGCAAAGACTGCATGTGTAGGAATTTGGCTGAAATAACGTTAGCTAATGTTACCTTGACTAATGTTAACCCTAGTTAACCTCACCTTGAAGTTTTCGCGCGCGTGCAATCCTTCAAAGATAACACAACCTTCACTAGAATATATAATGCTAGCGTAATATTTCACATGTAAAGCATACTTTATCAGCCTCTAAAATTACATTGCGCTAAGGGCACAGGCGACAAGCAGACCAGGCACTAACGTAAGTTAACGTTACTGGAGAAATAGATGGGGAAGATTGACGTCCAGGTCGTGTAACATTAAGTTAGCCCTTTTTAATGTGTATTTAGCAGCATTTAACAGTATTCAGTAAATTTCGGACCGTTTATGACATCTGACAACCTCTCTTCACCTTCAGTGATGATTAAGAGATACAATGCTTATTACTTAAATATTTTCTCTTGTGGAAATTACGAAGAGATAAAGCTGACAGATTCTCGCAATTACCCTTTGCACATAGCGAACGAGAGATACTTAGAAGATGGCGCTGCACACATGGAGCTGACGTTACTCCATTTTGAAGGGAGCATGTCTTCCAATGTAGAAAGCGCACCAAATCTAATGTGGTGAATTGTCTGCTGATATATGCTGATTAGCACCTTCAGCAAGATATATGTGGCTCTGTGAAGGAGAATTAAACCTTGGTGGCAATTTCTGCAAAATAGGTCATCATTTGTCACCTTTTATGCTCAAATTGATCTCACCAAAGTTGGCTTTGCTGCAGGGCTGGTCTGTGCATGCATGTGATGCATAATAAGCATGAGATTGCTATACATTTTTGTTGATTGTAATAATGAGCATATGGACTTTTAACTATGAGAAATTATGTCTTTTCACTCTCTGTAGGGATCATGCTGCTCAAAGCAAAACTTGGTGATGTCCAAAAATTTGTTAGAATATCAGAGCCAAGTCTGACAGGGTTTTTGATTGCAGGTAAGAAACTGACATTTGGAACTAAAATTTAAATGAAAAGCCTCAGGTGCTAATAGTACCTGAATTTAGCTAATTAAATATTACCTACTGGAATACCTGTGAAACAATGGGTAAATTCGTAGTCCTCAGCATTTTGGAATTGATGATTTGGTTTTTTTCACACATGTATTCTATATTCCTTCTCTAACCACACCCAATAACTTTGGATGCATTGCTTAAAATGTAGGTATGATACTACAAAAAGTCAATGTAGCTTTGATACTACAAAGTCGTTCTATGTAACAAAATAGTGCTTTGTGAGGATTTTTTTCCAGATGAGTAGTTGGCAATGTGACATCATTTGGTATTGAATGACCTTTCTGTTTACGCAAGCTTTTGTGGCTATTTCTGTGAAAGTTGTTGACAGTTCTGGAACTAAGTTGGATGATGATGTTTTTGAGGAGATAGTAAAGGATCCCTCAACTGGGGTGCTAACCATCAAATACTACACAGGTTTGTGACAGTTAAATTTGTAATCTATAATATTTAATGGATAATTTAGGTCTTTGTTATGCTTATTGTTTATTAGATGGGTGTATGAGGGAACTGTGTGTGATTTTTCTTGCTCCTGCTTGTTCAATCAATACAGTCTGTCTCCACGGTGGCCTCTCCTGAGCTGTCCCAATCATCATCCCTTGATTCGTCAGACTCCCAGGATACAGTCATCATTTCAGATAGCCCTTCCAGAAAATGCCAGAGGCTGGATACAGAAGCTAAGCAAGTAAGAGTTGACACACAAATACTTTCTTGTAACACTTCTGAATCTGTTCTTCAATTAGTTCATTTTAGGCATAAATGGATATTTTACATTACGAGAAGACATTGTTGAAATTAGGATTTTACTTTATTTTCAGCAGTTATGTTAACTTTGAATTGCAGTGGATACATTTCTAATGTTCTGAGTTGTTTTGCATTGTGTTTTAAGTTGGTGGAATCCATTCTTACCAAGAAACCTAGTGGGGAATGTATAATAAATGAATACAATAGAACCAAGTCTTTGGCGGATGAAACCAGAAGGAAAATGGTGAACATACAATGTAAAAAATGTCTGTAGATTATATGGTAGAAAGCTCTCAAACCACGACAGTAAAAGACCATAAACTCTGAAAAGGTTGAAAACAGTTTTCATAACAGTGAAACACCGTAAATATATTTATCATCCAAAACAATAATTTTTTACATATCTTTTCTGGAAAGAGTACATTAATCCACTGTTAAAAACTCCTGCATGTGTTCATAACAAAAATACGCTGTAACATATAAAACAGTCAGCACATTCATTTTAGGGCCCGAGCACCGGAGGTGCAAGCTGTGGCCTGCACCAGAGGTGCGAAGCCCTATTGTTTCTGTAAGGATTATTATTATTATTATTATTATTATTATTATAGTTTCTCTCATGCTGCCGGACTTGGCCTTTTTTGAGGTGGTTGCCATGGATGAAAACTGAGTATGATTATATACACATGTGCTAAATGGCAGTCTGACATAGCGCCACCATCTGGTAACAGAAAGAAATTTGACGGACACACATAAGCAGCTTGCACACTGCCCCAACAAACACCAACAAACGCCAACAAACTCCAACAAACACCAACAGTTGGGTCAGTGTGCGCCGGCAGTTTGTGTTTGTTGGCGTTTGTTGGATAGAGTTGGTGGAGTTCTACATGTACAGTTGGGTCTGGTGAAGTTGGAGAATGTCTGACCAGTGTAGACCATTTTCCAACAAACTACAACATTCTGAGAGCTCGTTCCCATAACAACTAGCCTATATTTGCATGCAGAATTACCAAGCGCACAGTTGTCTTTGATGTTGATATATTTACAGCTTCGCATCACTCACTGGCGTTGTAGTTTTGCATTTGAAATGGCTGGTTTTTGGGCCCAGGAACACGAAGAACACCTGATTGAGTTGTGGGAAGAGAAACCCCAACTCTATGACAGAAAGGCCCAGGCATATTCCAACCGTGATAGCAAGATCAATGCGATCAAACACATCGTGGAGAAACTGGAGACCTCTCGTGAGTAACCTGTTAACGTTAGGTAGCCTAGCTAGCTTGTTAGCTAACACTGTTATTTTATTGTAGGCTAGGCAACAGTTCACTGCTACCTGAACAGTAGGTTCAGAATGTCTCAAATGTATTGGTATGAATAATTAGTAACAATAGCTCCACATAGCGTTTGCGATTGACTCTGAGATTCTTTTAACTTAGGAGGAGATGTAACAGGGCTGTGAGATGTAACATTAGCGATCAAGCTGAGTTGCTTCAACTGTAATTTATCCTTTGTATTTGTAAAGACCAAAACTTAAATAAGAAAACAAGTAACAATAGTCAGCCTTGTCGGTTACTGTCTGGGCAGTGTGGAACTGGCAGTTGGTTTCTGAACATTCTAAACATGTTGTGAGTGCAATGTTGGATGACGTCATATCGGGGGTCGCGACACTGGAGGTGCTCGGGCCCGTCATCACTGCTTGCGGGTATATTTCCTTTTCTTTTTTGTAAAATACACATTTTGTCACTGTTAAATGTATCTACTAACCATTGTTGATTAAAGAAATACTATTTAACAGATAGTGCTGTCATTTCTGCACTTTTTGTGAAAAAAATACATATGTCATTAAATAACCTACACAAAACCATTAAAGTGTGGTTGAAGTGCAAAACACTATTCAGTTTCCACAAGCAGACAATAAATCATATTTTTCTAAAATCATATTTCTACTTTGCTGTGTTTCATTAATATGCCTAATTTACGTGGTTAGGCTGGTCGTGCTGTTAAGTTTCATGACATTCAGTAGCCATTTCAGCATCAAAATACCAAAGTCCCTTTTTAAGGAAAATATAGGCCTATGTTAACAATTATTTTTCAAATAGGCCTACATACAAAAATTGAGGATGTGGAAAAAGCACCTGAATTCAAAAATGTTTTCATCAGTGATACGCCAACCAATCAGTGCATTGCATTTTCCTGCATGTTTTTTTTTTTTAAGCAACGGTTATAACTTGATGCAAGTTAAACTGGTATCCCACTCTCTCCCGTGCCTTTTTTATGGACTTTGTCTTGCTGTTACAGACTGTCTCCAGTCTCCAGTTGGTGCAGTTGGGTAACGTTAAAGGTATCAATATAAACATTTTATATGATTATTTACATTATCAAGGCGTTTCTGTTCAGAGATGGCTATGGCCAGAGCATAATGTGAGGGGTAATGCTAGGCTAATTGCCTTAATATGAGACTGCAGTAACATGAAAAGTGAGAGTAAATAGTTCTTGCAAAATTCATATTTTCCATAAAGGAAATAAATTAAGAGTTAATCACAAGTGTAATGGTGTGATATGGAAAAAGGAGGGTCATGAGAAAAAGAGAAATAAATATGTCTCTGTCACTTTAAGGGAATAAACATGCTTATGGTGACATATCTGTAAAGTTTCAGGCAACATTAGAATGGAATGGTGCCGAGTTCGTAATTTCAGGTGATATTCTCGCGACGATATCACAACTGCCAGTCAGAGTTGGCACGCTGTGTGTGCCGCTGTGTCCATCTAGCGCTCTTTTTTTTCCTGCGGGGACGAGATCAGGGCCTGACACACGTGGATTACTGAGAGATAAATCCTGGAATATTTTTCGTGTGTTTTGAAAATAGAAGTCATACGAGATGGAGAGACTTCTGTTCGGTGGTACATTGATCTAAATTCCAGTTCCGTACGCTGTGGAATTCGGGGAGACGTAAGTGAAACTTACACTGTTGTTAGCTATCCTGGTTGCTAACATTAGCTGATTAGCCGACTGTAACCAAACTAGGTTGTGTCGCCGTGTGAATTTAGCTAAATGAACTGCTGCCTGTTCTATTTCTATGTCGCCTGACTCTACAAAGTGGACAGAGGTCTGAAGTTTGAGAGCCTTGTTTCTTTCACAAGCTAGGATGGTATGCTATGAGTGACTTTCTGGTGAGTGAATTTCGCTACTACTCTCTGCGTTGAATTAGTTGGATCCGACCTGTATTGCTAATGGCTAAAAGCAGCTATTTTTTCTGTGTTATTCGTTGTTTACTAGTTTTCTAAAAATGCTGCTAGTTTGAAGGTGCTCTATGTTCCTGATCATGGCGAGTGTGAAACTTGTGTTCTAAATTGACATTTCGCCTGTGTGTAGTTGGCAAGTGCGGTGCGCTTGCGGTGCAGTGAAAATAACAGAGAAAAGACAGATTGGTGGTCGGAGCAACTAATTCATATGGTGATGTTATTCAAAAGAAAATATCCTTATGGTTATTCCCAGTTACTAGCCATATGTTGGTTGATTTAGGGTAGAGTAATAAGACACATTAAGAAATTTATTACATAAATAAATAATTTAGGCAGGTTGTGATCACTATTATATGTGAAGCATAGAGAGTGAATATTTAGCCCTGTTTTGGCCTATGCAGGCCGGGTCTTTTCTTTTCCCTTCCCCCCTGTGTCAAGATTTTGGAGCAGAGTGGATCTCTTCTGTTGTTCTCGGGTGCTACAACGGTGGTGGTACTGTAGAGTTCAGCAGTTGTGGTGAGCCAAGCTAACTGATGAACAATCCTGGAGGATCTGAACTGTGTTTTCATCTGAAATGCGGTAGGACTGGTCAGTACAAGAACACTGAGGGATACATCTCATAGATTGAACATTTCATTCCTTTCTCTGGACTGGAAAAAGGGGACACTGTTTATTGCTGATTATTGAAGTTATTGTTCTTTTGTTGTTGAAGTTAATTTCCATTACCTGGTAACTGACACTGTTTTACTGAGTTACCTGATAACTCATACTGTTTAAAAGGGTACTGGACATTGGTGTTTCATACTGTGTTTTAAAGGTGCATTCTAAAAAAAGGTTAAAAGGTGTTGATATACACTGGTAAAAATTGCTGGGTTAAAATTAAGGTTCAAAATTAATTAAGGTTCAAAAGGTATTTTAAAAAATCTTTAAAAAAAAGAAGACAACAGTGATTCTGCAGAAGTTAAAAGCTCTTAAGTTAGATTAAAAAACATTATAGGGTGACTAAAACTAGGCAACCAACACCAAAGGTTTACTTAGGTGGTTGTGTTAAGCACTGAGTGATTCTGTTTAAAGGGAGAACAATACATTGGTGTTGTTGTATGTTACTTTATTTTTCCAAATCAATACAAATTCATCAATTGCAACTTACCTGTCCATGAGTCTTCCTTACTCTTGCTACTTAAAGCTTAGTGCTAGACGCCCTCTCCTCCTGTGAGTGAACCTGATCCTTCTGATGTGCTGGTCTATAGGGTTACTGATTTGTGTATCTGTACCACCCAGTATCTACTGTAGCACACTAGAGCTGAGCCCAGTTACATAATGTTCAGACAAAGTATGTTGCTGTGGCCTAATTTACGTGGCTAGGCTGATCATGTTAAGTTTCATGACACAATCAGCAGCTGTTTCAACATCACAATACCAAAGTACATTTTAAGGAAAATATAGGTTAACATTTATTTTAAAATAAATGTAAAAAATCTGAGGTTGTTGACAGAAAAGCGCCTGAATTCAAAAATGACTGCATCACTGATGCGCCGACCAATCAGCGCATTGCATTTTCCTGCAAATGTATAGCTTTTTACCAACGGCTGTATAGTTACAACTTAACGTGGTATCCCACTCTCCAATGCCTTTTATCTGGACTTTGTGCTATGACTTTGTCTTAATATTACAGACTGTCTCCACTCGGCACAGCTGGGCAATGTTAAAGTTATCAAGGTAAACATATTTCATATGTTATGATTATTTAGATTATTAAGGCGTTTTCGTTCCAAGATGGCTATCGCCAGCGCATAATGTAACTAGTAATGCTAGGCTAATGTTCAGACACGCGGCATGTTTGGGGGATGGGGTAAATTTATTGTTTGACAATGTATTCCTGTTGCATTTGTAGCATATGGAGAACACAAGTATGTTGCACAGTGCACAGTGCACAGAATGTATTAGAATAATATGAAACTAATCTATATTTAACTCAATTAGATATAAAACAAATCTAATTTGAATCTAACACAATTAACTTGAAATTTGAAATATCTAATTTCAAATAGTCAAATCTACACTCTGTATTTAAGATTTGTTCTAAAATGTGTTTGTAGATGACCAGTATTACAAAGAATACTATGGCAGTGAAAGACTCCCACTCTTCCCGCTTGTCAAAGAGTGCATTGGATGATATTCATATTCTTAATTTCCAGAGGGGGACAACCCCAGCTACAGAAGGTAAAAGTCTTACCATGTAGGCCTATTCCTTCTACCTGTGCACTTAACACAGGTGATATCACAAATTAGTTGACCTACCTGCCTGAAGAGTTGTGCTAATTATGATCAGCTGGACTTTTACTTTCTGAACCTGGGATGTCTACCTCTGATCATTTCTCATGTAATTCCTCAACCTCTCTTTGTTTTGTTTTTTAAGAGATGTTATGTGAAGAAGTGGCAAATCTTTAATGCAGTATTAACATATGGGATTAAATTTCTCCATTGCTACGATGGAAATCCGTCAATTAAGTTCCATAGAGGCTATGATATCATTGTAGATCTCAAGGGAAAAAAATATGCGTCTCTCCAGAAAATAATTGAACTGTCGCTTTTATTTTGAAACTTCTTTTACGTCATTCTCATGGAAAGTGAATTTAGCCTTTCTAATGCGTGAGTGCAGAGAGGTGCGGCCGAGTTGGGATGTAAGCCAGCAAGGAGAGATGTAGGAATGTCACAGGTGGGCTAGTGGAAACTTTGTTAGAAGAAAAATTAAATTAGTAAATTAGTAGTAAATTAGTAAATTAGTAGCCTATATTTTCTTCTAATGTTGTTAACGTTAACAATATTAGATAACTATCCTTATGTTGCAGTTTTGCATGTGAAAAAACAGACGTTTATAACGAGTTTATTCGATGACGAATAGGCCTACGTGAAGTTTGAACCATTAAGACGGGCAAAGGTGAAACAAATAGGCAGACAACTTGGTCTGCCTATCATTATAGTAAAGGCTAATGTGAGTAACTTTTTTGAGACAACAGGCGGACTGCTCCTAAACTGGCAGCATGTCGCATTCAGTGACAAAAGCAATAATGATTGACATAATGATGTTGTCTTTAAGAAATGTTCAGAATGGCCTCATCTGAAGTATCCTTTCAGGGTACAGTTCATCATGTAATGTGAACACTGTTCACATAACATTATTGGTTGTTTAAACAAGCTAACTAGCACAATCTGAACGGTATCAAGAGTAAGTAGTCTAGGACACAAGCGAAAACATTTCAAATCAGCTTTGGGAATGCAAGCCTAGCCTACATCCCCTATTATTTATTAGCCTAATAGCCTAATGTTAGTCTGAAATAGTGTTTGTCTCAACAAGGTTTATTCATTACCTGGTTTGGTCCGGCAAATATGAAGACTAATCTTGTGCTTCATATTCTAATAGGTTACTAGGTTATGCTAATAAGTGTCCATTAGGCTACTAGCTACGCAAATCAACATGACAACTATTACCTGAGGCTATAGTTACATTGTGATAGTAGATAGCCTCATTGTTGTGAGCTTTTTAGAGCAAGCTATCAACACACAGATAAAAGGTGTAATGTGACAATACAATGTGTAAAGTGTTCAAGTGCGGGCTGGGGTGTTGTAAGATTTGAAAATAGGCAATAAGCATAGGCTATAGGCCTATGATATCTTTCAAAAATGTCTCATAACTCCACACACAGAGATTTTCTTTGCTTTAAGTCCCCTAATCCCCCCTGATCAACCCTGGTTGAGGCCTGAGGTTGAGCATTTAGGTAGCATATTACTCTCAATTTGAATTCAATTTGAATTTGTCCCCACAGCGCACTTTTACACACTTTCTAAACACAAGTTGTGAGTGAAAGCTTGAACACAGTTGGTCCCCACAAGGAACTGTAGAATTGTGTGTTAAATGTCCCCACAAAGACTGTTCAAGATGTTTGAATGTAGTTAGAACTTTGCTCTGTAAGTAGCATTTAGGTAGCATATTACTGTCAATTTAAATTCTCCTCTCTGTCGCCTTAGAGATACTGTGTGAAGAAGTGGTCAATCATTATTGTGGATATGTAATGTAGTATTCATATAAACCTGATGAGGTATTTCTACTGTTGTCATTCACAAATGTTGTCATTACCAAATATGTTTAGAGACCACCACCACTACAGCGAATGCCATGATGGTTGAGGACTCCCATCCTTTCCTCTTGTCCAAGAGTCAGGTGTGTGTCAGTAGAATAAAGTAATAACAAATAAGATTCCTGTCAAATATTTGTTCAAAAAATTTGGTAATCCAGCTAATCATAATTAGCACAACTCTTTAGACAGGTTGGCCAGCTAATTAGTGATACCACTAATTAGTGATACCACTACTTAATTTACATGTGTAATGCAGTATTAGTACATATATGATCAGGTATTTCTAATCTTGTCATATTCTTAAATATTGTCATTATGAAATATGTGTTAACAGACAACCACCATTAAATTAGATGGAATGATGGTTGAAGACTCCCGTCCTTCCCTCTTGTCAAAGAGTGGATGATACTAGTAATCCACTGTCAATTTGAACTCTTTTTATACCCAATCATGGAGCCAGTTAACCTAATTAGTTGTGAAATGTTCCTCTTTGTGTTTTTTTTCCTTTAGCATTGCACAAGTTTTCCAGCCTTTTGTTGCCCCCATCCCAACTTTTTTTGATATGTGTTGCTGGCATCAAATTGAAAATGACAAAAATATTCATGAAATAGTCTAATTTGTCAGCTTCAATATTTGATATGTTGTCTGTCTTCTCTGCAACTAAATAGGGGTTTTCAGGATTTGCAAATTATCACATTCTATTTTTATTTACATTTTACACAGCATCCCAAGTTTTTCTGAAATACATTAAGATGTTTGAATGTAGAGTGAACTTGGCTGTCTGGGAATGATTATCTTATTACTACCTTGATGTTTTTTTTTTTCCACTGGACTTTAAGAAATATTTTAATGTGAATTTGATTCTTTCTTCTGTAAACATATTTTTGTTTTATTAAAAATACTGGAATATCGATACAGTTTTTTGTACTTTCAGAGTGCTGGAAAGCTTAAAAACGAAAATGATATTTTTGTACCAAGACTGAGACGGACTAAAAGTATCATCGTAAGTTTTTATTTATGGTTCAAAGGCTGAAAAGGAAAAAAATGCATTGAATTGGGATTATGTTTTGAGCTCCAATCAAAAATTATCATTGTAAATTATTCAGTGAACATTATTATTATTATTATTTACAGCTACACATCTTCTAATTAATAATTATGTCATAATATTTTTGTTTCAGATGAAAGACGTCACTGATATAGATTCTGATGATCTATATGATTTTACTCCATCAGGGAGTGAAGATGATTACATTCCAGATACCACTAGTGAAAGTAAAGTGACAGTGACGCTACCCTTAAACCTAACCAAATGAGAAAACGCAAGTCTCTTGATATGCTGAATGTTTCTGTATCAATGAGTTCCCCTGACTATGAAACCACAACATCAAATAAAATGACCTCTGACAGGCACAACCATACATCTGAGGCCACTAGATCAGAAGAACCACCCTGTTCAAGTCAGACCATAAATGATGGCATAGCTAGTACCGGAAGTGAAGATGATTACATTCCAGATACGACTAGTGAAAGTGACAGTGACACTGCCCTTAAACTTAACCGAACAAGAAAACGAAAATGCCTTGATATGCTGGATGTTTCTGTATCAATGAGTTCCCCTGACTATGAAACCACAACATCAGATAAAATAACCTCTGACAACCACAACCATACATCTCAGGTGACTACAGAAGAAGAACTACCCTGTTCAAGCCAAACCATAAATGATGGTATAGTTGTTCGTCCATACCAAAAGAGAGGTGGAAAAAGAGTGTACAGCAAGAGACATTACTGCTTATATTGTTGTACACCTTATGCTAAAAAGGCGAGGCATCTAGAACATGCACATGAAGATAAATCTGATGTAGCTAAGGCTCTAAGCTTTCCAAAGGGTTCCAAGGAGAGAAAAAGAGAATTAGATAACATTCGCGACAGGAAACTTTGCTCACAATGCTGCTGTTATGGAGTCAGGAAAGGGGGAACCTGTGCCATGTGGTCGGCCACCTAAAAAAGCACAGGGAAAGGAATTCATGCACTGTGCATACTGTCAGTCTTTTTACAAAAAAGGCCCTGTGGCGGCATATGCGCAGTTGTAGACTGACACTAGTGTTAATTTCATCAGACGAAACTAGATGAAATATATCCGTCAACGACCCTTTTTTCCTTGACTAAGATGAGACGATGACGAGACGGAACCAATGTCCTTAAACACTGACTGTGACTATATTCACATGTGATATTGTTGACGAAAAAAGACGAGACTAAAATGTACATCATAGAATAAAAATTTAGATAAAATCTCTTTCTTTTCATCAATAAAACGAGGAGACAAAAATATAGGCAATGGTTTCTCCCTCTAAATGACAATCCACTTATTGGGCTAGATGGCATGTTAACTTTGTTTTGCTTCCTGTGCTGCGCACATTATGCCAGGGCGACACGTGCAAGACACAGTTCTGCAACTACAGAAAGGCAAATGTACACCGTGATGACAGCAACATGCTAGGGAGAAAGAGACGAGTGGATATTTGGTCCCATTTCAAATATAACGAGACTGATAAAAAATCTGAATGCCTAATTATATCTGACGGGAAGCCATGTGGTTTTAAAATATGTGGAAAGAACACCACAAACCTTAAGCGGCATATTAAGGCTAACCACCAAGAAGTTCAGGTAATGTTAAATTAAGGTCTTGATCATAATATGAAAACTAAGATGGTTTTTAAGCTATAAGCCAACCAGTTAGCTGTGGTGTTGAGCCTACATTACACAGGCTGTGCTTTATAACCAAACCGGACTCATTAAGCTAATTGGCTTGCAAGTTGTGAAGGAGATGAAAAAGAGTGACAAAGCTAACGTAGGATTGAACTGAGATGTTAGCATGCAACACTGCTAACAGGCTATGTATCGTATCATGTTTTTTTTTTTTTACTGAGAAAAAATGAGGCAGCTTAGCTGGCAAACATTTTACTTAAATCTATGTTATGCACACTGTTATGTTTTTGTAGGTAGTTCACATTAGTTTGTCTAGCTAATATTCTCTGTCCACAAACATTATTTTACATGTAAAATGTAAAATAACGTTAGCCTACATCATTTCTAAAGCTAGACCTTTATCAGTGATAACAGTGCTGATATTTGTGAGACAAATATAAAGTAGACTGCAAGGGGCAGCTTCATGGTAAAACTAGCAGTTTAACTAGTTAAAAGACATGTTACAACCTGCAGTCATAACAGCACTCTGTGAACACTTGAGCAGCTACTGGTGCAATACATGAGCGCACAGTTAATCACAGATGTACTTATTTTGATATGTGATGTGTGAATCTGAACTATCGTGCGCTAGTTTTGATGCAGAGCATTGTATCTTGCAAAGCCTGCATTGCGTACGTATGTAGGCTGTAAACTACATGTACAAAATTCACGGATACCATCGTCATCTCAACTCTTATTTAATAAACAAATTATACACCGGAGAAAGACGGCGAGTTGGCGTGAGAAGGCGCATGTGTGGCGTGAGAGCTGTCAATTGCGTGTGTCAAAAGGTCAATGCTTGAGACTTGAGAGCCATGGCATATGTAATAACAGTGCCTTCAAAAATAATGAAAGGTGTCTGCAGAGACATGCAGGCAGCAGGCATAACCTGGATAAAGTAGGCAGTTTACTCTCAATATAACACCACCTAGTTTTGATTGTGTAGGCTTGTGTCATTAAGTTGAAATCAGAGCAGTTATTCACCTATAGTGCAACACTTGTATTTCCTGATGTTGCATCTGGCCAAGCATCATTGTATATTTATTCTTATCATAGATTCCAGATGTGGTAAAGAAATCCAGCAAAGAGGTGAGGCCATCCATCTTGGGGGCGTTCTTTTCACACATGAAGTACAAACCAGACTCACAGGAACAGTGAACAAAGAAGAGGCCATAGCGCAGTGGACAGGCAGGACAGCCCTTCCTCCACGAATAGTGGAGGATGAAGATTTCATTCACTATGATGGAAAAAATTGACAAAAGACTGACTGTCCCGAAAAAAAACCAAACCAAAATAACAAACCTTGTAGACAAAATGTACCCTGTTGAAAAGGTTAAATTCAAACATAGACTGGCTATGACCCGAAAAGTAACCATTGGCTTGGACATATGGACAAAGAAGGGGCTCACAGCTTCTTTTCTAGCTATCAGTGCTTGTTATTTTAACACACAGGATAATAAACCAGAACACATACTCCTGAACCTGAAACAAATGGTTCACCCACACACCGCCCAAGCCATCACAGCTTTTGTGGATGAGTCCACTGAAGAATGGGGAATCCCAAAAGAAAAAATTCTGAATATAATAAATGATAATGGAAGCAACATGGTTGCCGCTTTTCATTGTGAAGAAGAGGACACCAGTTCTGAGGAGGACAATATCCAGGATAGTGATGAAGAGGGAGAAGCTAACGAAAGGTAAGTCTGTGAATGCCTTTTGTCATTTATGTATAGAATGCTGATTTACAGTTTTAGATATTAGGTATTCAATTTGCAATCAAGCATGTTCGTGTGATGATAATGTGTCTAAAATTAATAGCTCTTGGAGGAGTAATGAAAATGTTTTTTGTTGTTGTTCAATTTTCCATTAGGTATGGACCCTTGGAGAGGACTCCGTGTGTGGTACATACACTGCAAAATCACCAGAGTCAAAATTCTAGTGTTGGGCCGATTTAGAGTAAAGTGTAGAGGTTCTGGGGTTGATTCTGGTAGAATGAACTATATGCTGGTGTGAAAACATACTGTCGTGGGCGTAAACTTAAAGAGTTTACGCTATTCAACACCAGGAGTGTTGTTTTGAACATCCGGGCATTAGAAGAAGAAGGAGGAGAACATCCGGTCATTTGGGCAGGAAAGGCAGCCATTTTCTTTCACTCGCATCGAGCATGAGAAGGAGTCAGTGGTGAGTATGCTGTCGGTAAAGCTCGTCGTTTTTTGCCATTTTTGCACAAAACAGTGTTTAGGCTGGTTCGCCGGTTCAAATTTTGGAATATGATGAAACTCTGTTGAATTATTAATGAGTTATCGCTGTCAGACAGCTAAGCAGACACGCCCAGACATGCGGTTTCAGATAATCTTTAGACACAATGGACAAACGGTAACGTAAACTAGCGAAACTGTTTCTGAAAATAGCTTTGAGCTGTTCTGGTCGAGCGAATTGTGTTCATTAAAGCAACACTATGTAACTTTGACTGCGACCCGCTGTTTCGAGAAACGAAACTTAACGACGCACGTTAATACGTCAGACATAACAGCAATTTTAGTAAAAAACCGGGTCATATTTTATGGAGATGATGCCCTACGACTGCTCTGCCTCAACTCTGAGAGTCACGGAGGTCCCTGAAAGCAACATGCAGGCTGCCAGCAGAGCGAAGCTGCAGAAGCGACACCGGGACTCGGCTGCTGAGTGCAGCTAAAATAAAAAGCTACAATTAGAGCAGTCGTAGGACATCAGAGGGAAAACCAGTAAGTATTTTCTCCATAAAATATGACCCAGTTTTACAAAAATTGTTGTTTTGTGCAACATATTAACGTGTATATTTAAGTTTCGATTCTCAAAGCGGGTCGCAGTCAAAGTTACATAGTATTGCTTTAATGAACACAATTCGCTCGACAGCTCAAAGCTATTTTCAGAAACAGTTTTGATAGTTTTCGTTACCGTTTGTCCAATGTGTCTAAAGATGATCTGAAGCCGCATGTCTGGGCATGTCTGCTTAGCATGAAATTACGACGGCGACAACTTGCTTTAACAGTTTGCACCCAAAAGTAGTTGAAGGTTATTTCAACAGACAAGACTGTGCCCCGGTTTTTGGTCTGCAAACCCACGCGCTCTTTGCCATTAATATTGGCTAAGTTGTACAGTAATAACTTAATATTAACGGTAAAATCATTAATGTTACATGAAATGAATTCCTGCTGTGAAATGGAACTCGTTAACTTGTGATCATGATAGCCGTGTTCTATCAGGAACACAGTAAACACAAAATTTAGGTGCATCTCTGGGTACAGAGTACAAATTCAGCTGCACCACAGTCAGGATCTCCAATGACCAAGAAGCGGAAAAACAGCTCATTAGAACCTTCGTGAATGTAGAATTTATTGCCAATCTGTGAAATAAAGACTGTTAATTTCAGCTGGGTGTTTAGCTCTGCCCTTTGTGGCCACTGTGTGATGGAGCGTGGTATCAAACAGTAAATTGCGTCAGTTGTTTAATATTATTGGTGGTAGTCATTGCAGGGGATCTCCGTTTGAAAATCCCCCTAAGACCATTCCAGTGCCTGAATTTAATTTATGCTGTCAACGTTGTTACAAGTGGATTTGTGCTATAGCTGATTTTGAACTAACTTATGTCTGTCCTTGTTTAGGAACATTTTTACGACAGCCAAAGTGGCTCTGGATTTCTGGCATGGTGGCTTAAGACCATTCAGAGAAAGACAAAGCTTGGGTTCAAGGAACCGAAAATGCCAACCGGATGAGGTGGAGGTCCAGGACAGGAGAGAGAACTGCCTCAGATTTGTGGTCAGTTGGATGAAGAGCGATGTAAAGAGGCCATATCCATGATGAACCACATCAGTGACAGAGAAGTAATCCTGCAGAAGATGAAGGAGACCTTTGAGTATCGACAGCAGCTCATCCACAATCCTGATGAAACGGACAACATCCTCTCAGTGTTTCCGAGGCTGCTGGACACTAAAGGGCTGGTAAGTATTGGTAGTTTACAGCAATAAGCTCAGGATGTGATTATGAGAAATGTAAATTTAAGCAAGCATGTTCTTCAATTACTCTTTTGCTGCAGATCCATCAAGACTTTAGCCTTCTCTTTGGACCAGAAGCATCTGCCAAACTACTTGAAAAGTGGCATACCTCCTTTAAAAGAAAGGTGATTAGGGAAGCAGAGAGCCTTACGACCACCCCAGTCCTCCAGAGTTTGCTGAGGTCTGCTAGGAATCAGAACAATGATGAATCTCCTGATGATCGCCCAGGTATTCAATTAAAGGCCACATGGAATTAAGGCATTGCGTCTTGCACAAACACTCAAATAGATGTACATAAAGAAGAGTGATGTGTGATGTTACGGACCAGATCAACCAATGAGGAACATTACAGTTATCTTGTTGAGAATCCGAAAGAAAATTCTTGTTTTGGGATCAAACACAACAGAATACTCAATTCCTTGTCATATTTCAATGTATCAGATAACTTTGTGTTTGATATAATGCATGATATCTTAGAAGGTGTAGCACAGTATGAGACTAAGTTATTGTTTGAATACTTGAATCAGAACTTTATTCCTAATGAAAACATTCTCCATCATGTATATGCATTCAACTATGGATTCATGGATAAAAAAAATCGCCCAACACACATAAACATGTTTTGTACTGGCAGTGGTATTGGGCTTAATGCCAGTCAAACATTATGCCTTATTCGGAACCTCCCACTAATCTTTGGAGATATTGTCCCAGAAGGTGATACACACTGGCATTTGTTGCTACTGTTGTTGCATATTGTGAACATAGTATTTTCCCCTTCTATTACAGAGGGAATGACTGTATTTTTAAAGCATCTTATTGAAGAACACCACAGATTATTTACAGTTTTGTATCCTCAAAATAATTTGATCCCAAAACATCATTTCATGATCCATTACCCTGAATGTATACATCAAATTGGTCCTTTAGTACATGTTTGGACTATGAGGTATGAAGCAAAACACAAATTCTTTAAGTCCAGCATAAAAAACTTCAAGAACATTACTAAGTCTCTTGCGAAGAAACATCAGATAGCTGTTGCCTATCATTGGGAGTCACTGTCTGTCAAAGGTATTGAATCTGGGCCTGTTGCATTGAAAATACTGACTGGTATTGAAAATGGCGATTTGGTTTCAGAGCATTTTCAGATTGATATGTCAAGTGAAATAAGTGTCACAACTTGGGTTAAACATAATGGTATTGAATATCACACTGGTCTTGTTGTTTGCACAGATTTTGTTAATGAGATGCCGGTGCTGAATAAGATTGTTTGCATCTTTCTTAAAGGTGAAGTTTATTTTTTGGTATCTGAAATGTTTGTAGAACATTTCCATGCTTTCCATGTTATTGACAAGGTGCATAATGTTTCAGTTGTTAGACCTGATGACTTGAGATACTTCAAGCCCTTTGATGTCCAGATGTCTTATGGTACAGACTCATTTTTTTATGTTGTGCCAGACAGCTGCATTGTATAGAGTAAGGAGCAGTTACAAGCTTGTATTATTGTACAAGGTCATTGTTAAGGGTTTTGAGTGCCCTGCACCTGTCAAACTTGATGTTTACTGCTTAATGTCCCTTGTTTAAAGGAACAATAAAATATTTTTGATAGCAGTACTTTTTGGAGTGATTATTGCATGTACATTTTTCACTCCACTTTTCTTTCCATTTCAGAGTCAGGCAACCAAGGCAACCAAAAAACTGGTTTCAATATATTTAGTTGTAAGTCCAGATCTCATTGGTTTATAGGAGTCTTAAAGAGGGTGTTGGGCACAAGGTTTTGAATTGTGTTCAAAATAAAATCAGAACATGTTCAGTGTATTGATGTATTTCTTAAACCATCAGACCAGTCACTTTTTACAAAGTTGCATTCTCAGTCATTCAACATGTGTATTTCATCAGGTAATGGTAAAACAATTCTTATGGGAGATTAGTGAAAGATTTAAATAACAACTATCTCTTTTGGTTAGACTAGATTGACTGAAATGTTAATTAAAATTAATCTAATGGTTTAAAATAGAAAAGACTAAAATGTGACTAAAATGATTTTCATTGACTAAAAAAGACTATAATACTTCTGGTTTTCATTTGACTAAAATAAGACTAAAATGCCCTGACTTTTAGTCAACTAAAATTTGACTAAAAAAAAATAGTATATGGTTGACTATATTAGACAAAAACTATTACGGACATTTGACACAGGACTAAGACGAAGACTAAATTTAAAAATAGCTGACAAAATTAACACTGATTGACACCTGGAGGAGTTGCCACCAAACCAGGAAAGAACTGTGTTCAATCCATGTGTGTATACACAGGGCCTGTGCCTTCACATGTGAGTAAACAACTGTGGGACGTAATCAGTGCCATGACTCCCGACCCAGTCACAGATGTGATAAAAAAAGAGAGTCATTACTGATGCTGGGCAGCACTTGCTAAACAAAGGTGGAACATCAGCCAAAAATCAACAGCATGTGAGAGAGAAGATGTGCGAAATGGGAAGGCTAATTTGTAACGCTCGAAGGGTCACCAAATTAAGAAAAATCTCATAAATCCAAACAACTATATGGAGACTGTCAAAGCGGTCAGGGTTACATGTGGTTATGACAGTGACAAAAATAAGTTCTTGATTCCATCACTAGCAAACAAACTTGGGAATGCCCTAGTTAAAGTCAGCAAACTGTTAAAAGCTCAGGGTTTAATATCAAATGACAAAGAGCTTGTGAAGAATGCCTGTGAGTTTCAAGATATCCAACGTGAAAAATGGAATGAGATGATCTCGGCTACAGCATTGAGGAACATCAGGGAAGCAAAGTGGAATGCACCCACTCTCACGCCGTTTACCGAAGATGTCCAAAAATTGCATGGATATCTCAATCAAAAGCAAGATGAATGGTACAATTCTCTCTCTGAAAGTCCCTCTACAGAGGTTTGGCGAAACCTGGCAAAGGTGTGCCTGGCCCAGATAATTCTTTTTAACCGCCGCAGAGAAAGAGAGGTTGCCAGCATGCCCTTATCTGCTTTCTTATCAAGAGACACTTCCAATCCACATGAGGATGTGGACTGGACACTCACGGGAACAGAAAAAAAACTCTGCCGACACTTTACAAGAATTGTCATCTGGGGAAAACGTGGGCGCCCAGTTCCACTTCTTGTGACACAAAAAATGCTCCGTGCATTGGACCTCCTGGTAAAGCAAAGGGAAGCATGTGGTGTTCTAAAACACAATACCTATATGTTTGCACGTTTCCGAGGTTGGATTGCCTTGGTAGCTTTGCACAGGCATGTGGAGCAAAGCACCCAAAGTTGCTAACTTCCACCAGACTTCGAAAGCATGCCGCCACATTATCGACAGTGTTAAATATGTTGAATAGTGAAATGGATCAGTTAGCAAACTTTCTTGGGCATGACATAAGAATTCACCGAGAGTTTTATCACCTGCCTGAGAAGACTCTTCAGCTGGCCAAGATCAGCCCTTGAGCAAGGGAGACTGTCTGAGTTCCATGGGAAGAACTTAGATGAAGTTGAAATAGATCCAGATGGTACATTACCTATATATTTTTCCTTTGTTTACCACCCATGTCTATTCATTTAATGCCTTAATTCATGGCTTCCACAGAAAAAATTCTAGACACAGATGATGGAGATGGGAACATACAGGAGGGGACGTGTTCATTTGCTGTTGATGGTATGTATTGTCAGTAAATGCTACAAATACTCTATTGTAATACTATGTAACTTTTGCTTTTGTTGAAGTCCCAATGCATAAAATGGTTTCAGCACTCAGCATGGTTTGAAAATTAGATAATACTTTATTTATCCAGAGGGAAATTAAGGCATTCAGTAGCTTATATGACACACACACACACACACACACACACACACATACAGTACAAGAAAAAACACAACAATTGTGAGATGATAGTCTATCCACTGGATTTCAGATTCCAGGCATGGAATTGACACTGTTATGCAGTATGCATAAGTGTAATGATGCAGTGAGATGCTATGGTGGAGTGTGTACCATGGAGGTAGTGCAAAAAGCAAGCAGTGCAAAGATATTACCAGTCCAAGAACACAATTACTGTGTCAGATATAAATACAAAATATAAGTTAACTTTATAAATCTTTAATACTGTATAAACAAGCACTAAAACCTAAGACATAACAGACATTAAGATCAAAAAGAGAGTTGTGTGTAGAGGTTAATATAGCCAGTGAAAGACGATCTGAGTATAGGTTGGCAGGTTGATAAGGTAGGGGCAGAGAGAGAGAGACTCATGCCCGATAGTCAACTTCACCCCTCCACTTCTGGGAAGAGAACAGCTGTATGACGGGGAACAAAGGACCTCCTTAACCTGTCTGTTGAATGACAGGAGTCTGCCACTGAACATGAACCTCTGTCTGGTGAACGTGCCATGTAAGTGTTGGCAGTCATTGTCCATGACTGATAACAGCTTACTCAGGGTCCTTTTCCACTGATATTAGGGAGTTCAGCTCAGTGCCAACAACTGAGCCAGCTTTCCTCACCAGCCTGTCCAGTCGCCCAGCGTCCCTCTTAGTGCTGCCTCCCCAGCACACCACAGTCTGATGGCTGAGGTGAGGGGGGATTGTGAAGTGGACAGTCTTCTGCAGCTGGTAGGGGAGGTGTGAGGGTGACAGCCAGTAAGTCAGCAGTGACAGAAGCTGGTGGGGGAGGTGTGGGGGTGGTGGCTGGACAGACAGCAGTGACAGAGGCAGAAGGAGCAGCAGCAACTGGGCAATCAAGTCTGTTGTGAAAGTGGTTGAGCTGGTTTGCTCTCACCACCATCTTAGTCTGCTATGCTGTTGCCCTTCTTGCAGCCTGTAATGGTTTTCATTCCAGCCCAGACCTCCCTTAGGTTATTTTCCTGGGGTTTTTTTCCACCTTCCTTCTGTATGGCTCCTTCGCCTGACCTTGATGCATACGCATTTCGGCTTTGTCCGGTCTCCATCTTCGAACACCCTCTACGTCCTTGACGTCACTGGTACTCCAAGGCTTGTTATTTGGAAAGCAACATTCAGTCCCCCCCACCATGTGGATCCTGCAGCACAGTCTAGCCCGTGGACTCAAAGCAGTTCCTCAGAGCCTCCTCTGCTTCAGGAGTCCACTTCTTGAAAGTGTGTGTGGTTGTGGGTTGCCGTTGTGCAGGTGACTTCTATTTAGTTGTGGTTTGATTTCCTCAGTGGGGGCGGGGGGTGGCATATGGTCTATTGTCCTGTTTTTCCTGGTGGGGCAATCCACAAACTCATAAAAGGCAGACAGGGTGGAGACAACTGTGATATGATTGAAGTCTCCAGAGATTGTAGTGAAAGCTGTGGGGTGTTGAGTTTGAAGCCTTGCAATTGTAGAGTGGATGATCTCACATTCAGTATCTTTCTGAAAATGTTCTGATTTTTCTTCCATAGAACCAACAGCAGATGAAGCACTGCCTCCTACCGAGAGGAGTGAACAAACACCAAGGAGACGAAAACTGTCATCAGATAATGAGATAACTTCACACGTCAGCACTGCGAGGCCTTCCTCTGAAGGTAAACTCTACACATTTATCTTTTGTTTATTGTTACTGATTAAATTTGATCTTGTAATATTAGCACTAATAGCAGGCTTCCCTTCAGACTAGCAGTCTCAGAATGTACTGTAAAAATCAATGGGTTACCTATAAGATTTGAGTGTGCTTTCCATTAAGGTAACACACGTACACCTGTAATGACATACTGTGTCTCTTTAGTGGCACAAAGTGCTCTACTTTGACGGTAGCATCTGCCCCCATATGATAGCTATGTAGCCGCCTAGACAATCTCGCCACTAGCATGACAGCTCCATCAATTTTGCACTGTTTTTTGTCATTTTTTTCCTACTTACCCTTCTTGCAAAGCCAGAATAATAAACGTTAAGTCCCTACATGCCGGAGTTCTCCTTCAAGTCCAACTTAAGATCTTCAAATAGCCTGCCTTTGTTCTGAATCTATTCTTATCACACCTTATTTCTTCTAATTGTCCCTTAGAGGAACCCGGTGAGGTGTCAGTATGATCTGATTTATTTCATGTGAAACAAGACATTTTGCTTTGGCCTGCTGTACTGCACGTTAAGACATTACTATACTGCATAGTAGGATAACTAGAAGAATTTATACAATTAATCCAAAATAAGAACATGATAAATACTGTTGTCTGTTTCTAAAAAGTTTGTTTAAAAATTGAAATCATTTTATTTTCATAATGTATGAAAAGTGAGCCCCCAAATGTGATCAAATTTAACACAAAAAAAAACAATGTGTATTGCTTCTAGTCTACTAATCATCTTTCACTTTTCCCCAGTGGTGAGCAGCAGAATGTACAAATCTTTGAATGAATATCTTAATTCTAATCATTGGTAGAATGCAATAGTTTTACTTGTACTGTAGATGATTGCATGCAGATATAGAACTTCAGATCAGATTGCCATCACACACTCGTCCTTATCCTTTCAATTTCTGACCATATCAAGGTAAGGCTACTCAGAAGAAGAAAATGCCCTGGCAGCAGACAGAGGTGCAGGCGGTGGAAAGACATATGAAGCGATTCATCACATCCTGTACTGTACCAACAAAGAGCGACTGTGAGAAGTGTTTAAGGGCTGAACCAGAAGCTCTTAAGAACCGTGACTGGCAGCACCTGAAATTCTAAGTTTATAACCGCATAACAGCCTACAAGAGGAAATTACAGTGTAAATAGTGTGAAGATGACCAACTGTCTGGTTTGGCGTTTTTTGTTTACCTACATATGTCTCAGGAAAGCACACAGTGAAAGATTCCTTTTTATTTTATAAGAGGAAAGCCTTTTTGTATACATTTATCATTTTATTATTTACTCGTCAAAGATATATAAAAGACACACTGAATATTTTGTTTGTAACTTTACAAGTGACGTAACTCTTTAAAACTTAGGCAAGAGAAAATTGTTTTGAGGTTTGTTTGACTTCATTTGTTGAGGTTGTTGAGCATTATGCATTATGTTGAACGCATTAAAAGTTGAATTATGCAATTTAAATGTAAGTTTAATGTAGTTAATAATTACCTTAATTTTAGCAGTAACTAGAGTCTCATGACTGAGTAGTAGTTGGATAATGCAGTGTGGTTGATTGTGGTTAAAAGATAGTTGCTATTGTGTGAAAAGTACAGAAAGAATAGCTCTAACAGTGGAAAGTTTAAAGGTTGTCAACTTGTAGGTTGAACAATGTCCAGACAGTAAATCACAAGCCTTTTACTGCTTCATCTATCAATATTTACTTCAATCACATTGATATTCCTAAGAAGTCAAGAAATGTCAATCAATCAATCAAATAAACATAAAGTCGGCTATGTTGTGTAAAGATGTGCAGTGTAAGAGTAATGCTTTTCATCACTAGCACCATTTGCAGACCTTATGCTACATTTCACGACATTAGCTATGGTCAACTAAGACCTGAAATTGATGTATACTACTACTGTACCTCTTAATTTTATTTGTTGTAAACAAATATAACTAGCAGAGAATTTGCTTGATATACTGTAGATGCATATTATTTGTCATTATTAATACGCTGTTTTTTGTTGCAAGGTCCCCACAAATCACATGGGAATTTGTGTGAATTATGGAAATAATATGTTAATGATGTCCCCGTTAGGCATGTTCACTCGGCTTTTCATAGGTCCCCATGTTGAAAACATTACTTCATCAATTCAGATATTTGAAGTGGTGTATAAGCTAACAAAGCTATGGATAGTCTACATGATTTTTTTCATACCTCTAGGACCTTTAGAAATGGTCATCCCCAAGGGACATTCAGAAATTTGGTCCCCACAAAACACATGAACCAGTATGTGTGTGTGTGTGTTTGAATATATGGTCTATAGGGACAAAACACCTGAATACATACCAGCGCTAACAGGACATTTGGGCTATGGGGACATTTTCACTGCCTAAATGCTGTTTTCTGACTGCTATAAGCCTCCCCAAACAGTTTTTAAAAAAGACCTTATAAACCCCCTTGTGTGTGTCCATGAATTTGAAAGAGCGCTCCTATAGGCGAGAGTTGGTATTGCAGCTAGCTACACACTCCCGCTAACTTATATACACATTCCTGCGATTAAAATCTGCCTCACTGTTGATTTGCTCGAAGCCAGAAGCACTGGGGATTTTGGCGCCTAATGTATCTGGCGGCAAAAGAGATCGAGACACAAGCATCAGCAGCGCTCACGTGCCATTTAATGAAGAACTGAAGTGGAGACACTCAACTCATCAAGTAAGTTGTATCTTTGTTTGTTTTACATTTAAAATGTAATAACCAATTACATTCATTTTGTCTTTAATATTAAATCATCTGAGTGGGCAAGCTACCTAAGTAATACAGCTTGCAATGCATGGTAATGTTAGCTAGCTCCAGTTAGCTAGCTAGCTACCTCGCTGGCTGTTAATAAGTGTTCCACTATCTACTGAAACGTTAGCCGCATTGCAATTTTCCTTACTGTTTAACGAATAGGTGTTATTGATTCAGTCGAATTCAAAACGCATAAATGCAGACGTTAGCTACAATTAATCGTCAATTTATCAGGGCAGTAAAAGCAATAAGAGTGAGTGTGTTCAATGAGGTTATCAGTTCGCTAGCCAGCTAACGCGCTAGATTAAGGCCAGGTCTACTGTGTTAGCAAGTTTAGCCTTTTTTTGTATCAAACGCTAAAAATACATTAAATTACAATGTTTTAGAAAGCTATGTGGCTATAATCAGTTGTTTGATGTGTTTTTGTAATATAAAAGCGGTAGCTAGGTAAGTGAAATTGAGTATAGAGCATGTTCTCCATTTTATAATATGTATAGCTAACTACTTTAATAGCAGAAAAATAAATTGTAATGGTAGATGCCTTGTCTTTTGAGGTGAAGAATGATCTGTTTCTTCTTGACAAAAACGGACATTTGGAACATTTTATGCAATTATAATGTTCTTGTTAACTACAGTCTAGATGAATTGAGAGGGGAGAGATGGGGATGCGTTGGTCTCAGTTGTATCACATTTCAGAAAGGGTAGCTACAGAAGAGACCATATTACATTTTCTACAGTATAGCTAGCTAGCTAGCTAGCCAGCAGACATGTTACCTTTATTTTCAGTAGTACTGTAAATCTGTAGTTTATGCTCATTTCTGCTTTTTTTAACATCATGATGGTATTGTGAATGCACAACTTCAGTGAAATATCAGAGCTAACTAATTACCTCTGGGGAAAAAATCGTGACTCCCCAGGTACAAGATGTATATGCTCTGCACCGCCAGCTAGCACAGGATTAATTGAGTAGGACAAGCAACTTGCTTGCTACCTGTATCATGCCTTGACGTTTAAATTAATGTCTACGCAAATGTAGGTTGGGTAAGTGGAAATTAATGTAGCTACAGAGATTATGTTTGTGTGGTAAAATCAGGGGAAGACGTAGCTCTGTGGGAATGTCTGCAGAACAAAAACGGCCGCAGCGTCTGGGTTACTTAGATATTGAGACCTTCCTCAAGCTGAATAAGAAGAGCAGTGAGAGTTTTTACTTTCTACCTTTGCCTCTATCAGCACAAATTTCTGACATCATCAGAAACTAGCCATCAGAGTATCCAAGCTCAATGGGTAATTCCAGGTCAAATCAAAAGATTTTAGAAAATTTTCCCAACTGACCATCTTGGATTTGCTTCATACTTTATGTAAATAATGTCATTGTACCCAACAACTAGTGTGCAAAATTTTCGGCTTGTATCTTCTTTCGTTTCTGAGATATGGAAGCCTCTGTTGATTTCACATGGAATGACCCCAATGTTAAAATAAAATGATTCAGAGGTAGTGTATTGTAAGAAAGAAAAAGTTGCTGCTCCTTCCACTCAGCCTGAAAAAACCTTGTAGATGTCAGAACGCTGATGTCATAACTTTTTTCTGCATATAAAACATGTTTTGGATTGCCTGTGGAGTGCCCTTTCTTTTGTTTAGTGGAATATGTAGAGAATTTGGAAAATCTCTATATATTTCTGAAGGGCAGCCCATGCATGGATTAAGTGTGCATAAGACGTTTTTCTGTGTGACTCAGTGCTATTACTAATACTATACTAATACTATCCTGCAATTTCAGTGAATGTCAGAAAGAGCTCCAGGGGTAAGGGAAGTTTTCCTCTGCGGGATGCAGAGCATCACATTAAAGCTGGAAGACAAGGACATCATTGAGTCCAAATTCATTAACAAGATCAAAGGTAAGTGTCTACTTTTCAAATTCTAAATCAGCGTACTGTGATTATTGAAAATAGGGTTGAGATATTGTTTGCATCAAGAGCCAATTAGATGGCAACTCAAACCTAGTTAATTGTTTATTAGAATCTTGTGTTTGTATTCATTAGAAATGCCCCTTGGAACATTTGAAACTATGTGCAGATAGTCTTTCCCACCAATTTGGTTTCTCTAAACTGAAAAAGAGTTGCCTTGCATGTGTGATTCATTTGTTTTTGTAATAGGGCGTGGTGTATTTGCAAAAACCAACATATGCAAAGGTAGTTTTATTCTGGAGTACCGAGGCATTCTACACAAGAAAAAAAGATTTGAAGATAAATCTGATTCAGTGTTCAACATTTATGCCTACAACTTCCGTCACAAGGGAATCGATTACTGGTGAGTACATTTTATTTTTGCTCATTTACAGCATTTTGTAAATGTTTTACTTGTTCCAACAAATTTCATTTTAGCTGTTAAAGCCCATTAACAAATTATGAGCTGTTTGTAATACGAATGCATGGAAGGTGAACTGTGTACATGCTCAAATAGTAAACAATCAGCGACACCCATGTTTTGGAACTATACTGAACTAACACCCTCCACAGTTTCGAGATTGTCATTATGCTTAGCTTGAAGTCATATCTCGAATGGGTGAAGTAATGCCTCAAATGTGCAGAGAACACAGGACTAGTAAATACTTGTTGATTTGACTTGCAGAAGTAACTCTTAAGATCTAACATCAGTTTGTGTCATCATTAAATGTCATGCATGATTTCACAATCACAGCCTGCAAGGAGATAGAGGAGATGTTGCAACTGACCAGTTCCTGCAGTTGTGATTTCTTTTGACTTTCCACCTATGTAACCATTTACTGAAGTATCAATAAGAATGGCACATTTAAAAGCACCATTTGGATGCGATGTTGTCATCTCCACCACTAAACCCATACAGCAGGACTGACTGCAGTGCTCCAGTACACTCAAACACAGCTACAGGCCATTCAGCCCAGCTAGGCTTGCAGTTTAATCCAAAGAGTATCCAGAACTGCCCTAAGCCTCGACTTGAACACAGTATGGATCTCAGCCTCAACAACATGACCCAGCAACCTATTACAAGTGTTGACAATTCTTTGTGTAAAATAATGCCTCCTAATATCAGTACGGAATTTACTCTTTACTAGTTTCCATTCATGCCCCCCTATTATACATACTGAATTAACCCTAAGCATTTATTGTAGTTCACCATATCGAGCACTTTCATGAATTTAAAAACATTTATCAAATTTCCCTTAAGTCTCCTATCACTAACCAAAATAAGTCAAGTAACTTCAGTCTCTCCTCGTAGTTTCATGTTTCATGCCAGTTGCCCTTCTCTGCGCTTTTTCATGAGTCTCAATATTTCTTGTATTGAGTTGCCCAGAACTGCACACAGTATAATAAGTGAGGTCTGACTGAAGCATTGTATAATTTTCATATATCCTTGTTTGATTTATAATAAATACTTTTGCAACATATCCTAGCATTCTGTTGGCTTTTTCACTGCTATACCACACTGCCTAGCCCCTGTTAAGTGTCAGTACTTCCAAGTTTTTTTCGAACTGAACACAGTTTTGTTCCTCCCATGAAGTACTCCTGTTTAGTGTTCTTATTTCCTATATGTAGGACTTTACCTTTAGCTGTATTGAACTTCATCTGCCAGGTATCTGCCAATTTCTGTATTCTGTGTAGGTCTTCCTGCATTGCCTTAGTTGATTCTAAACTATCGGCTAGACTCCCTAGTTTTGTGTCATCTTTTTGTCTTAGACAACTGCAGTGGCCTAAGCACTGATTAGAGGATAGGCCCTCAAAGTGTTCCTGTGGGCTCTATACTCACAGCAACATTTCTCTATATGTGACCATCAATATTTATCAAATCCTTACCCAGCCAAGATTCTAAAACCAAAAATGTATCTTAGTTTTAAATGTTGTTTTTCCTGTATGAAAATGGTTTGGGGAGTCCTTAAAAGTTGTAAGTTCTTATCTGTTGACTTCTATTTCCTCTTCAGCATTGATGCTTCACGTGAGGATGGATCGCTGGGGAGGCTTGTTAATGACGACAGGAAACCAAATGCAAAGATGACAAAATAGAAGTGAACAACATCCCCCATCTTTGTTTATTTGCCATTACTGATATTAAAAAAGATGAACAGATAACATACGACTATGGAGGAGTTCACCTGCCATGGCGCACCTCCTCCCGAAAAAGCAAGGTTGTCTCTCTTCAGCTTTGCTCAGTCTCTGAACCTATACATTAAGTGTCAGAAAATTAATGAATATGTTTACTATTATTGATCTCTCATTATTGCAGACCGATACAGGTGATGCATCTTGCCATTCTGTGAAGGCATTGCCACTGATTCCTTTTAATGCTGCAGACAAGGTAGGTATATTCGAACAGTTTTCATCAAGGTTTTTTATCATGATTTGAAAGAACAATTTCGTGTGTGAAGACTGTGTGACCAACACTTTGACATGCATGTTAGCTACAGGCTTTAAATGCCCTGTTGGGTTCGTGTATGTTCAGTCAATTCAGGTTGAGTACCTTTCTCAAGGGTGCTTTTTTAAGAATTAAGGGTGTCTGTAAACAACAGAGTGTATTTTCCTGACAAAATTACTCAATTTAAGTAGCTAGTTTGGTATATTATTGTTGCAGGTTGATATGGAAGATCTTGCCACGTTTTTAATGAGTCATCCCAGGCCCCTTCTGACACTACGGCGGAGGTAGGTTCATACTGTTGGTTGTCCAAAACTCAAACTGATACCTAGGTTGATTTGTACTTTTTTAAGAATCTTGCCAAGGTAGCATGTATAATAAAGTTTGAATGATTTAGATGGAGTACAAGAGGTTGCGCTGTTTTTTCTGGCTTACATCATGAATTACATATAGAAATAACATTAGTTACTCAACACCTGCTCTAATATAGAGAGAATTACATAGGTAATAGTTTGTACGTTATCCATTTGTACAGCTGGACATTTAAATAGGCAGTTCAGGTTAAGTATCTTTCTCAAGGTTTCAATAGGAGTGATCCATCAGGCAGTCGAACCAGCAAACTTTGGTTACTAGCACCACTCATTACCACTACAGCACACTGCTGCCCTTGATTACATTAAGACACAAGTAAATTACAGGTCCTGCATGCGCGGGTTGTTTTTGTGTATGTTTAGTTATGGTTTGACAGGACACAGTTTGGATTGTGAGGACTATGTGTGACTAACATTTTGCCATGCATGTTACCTACAGGTTGTAAATGCCCAGTTAGGTGTTTGTATATCCTGTCATGGTTTGAAAGGACACAGTTTGGTGTATGAGGACTGTGTGGGGCTGTCAGCTTTCACACAAGAACTGAACCTCTGCCTTCAATTAAACAAATTAATTAATTTCAGATAATTTTTTTAATTTTGTTTTTACTCACATGGTCTGTCACTTCTAGCATCCATGAGTCTGACTGTTGGTTTGAAAATGGTTTCTCTTCCCCAGCCCATTTTTAACAGAAAATTATCGTTATTTAAAGAATTTGGCCTCACTGTCAATTGCTTTATTCCTTACCTGAATATCTGCATTTAGGGTGTCTGTAAACAACAGAGTGTATTTTCCTGACAAAATTACTCAATTTAAGTAGCTAGTTTGGTATATTATTGTTGCAGGTTGGTAAGGAAGATCCCTCTTGCCACGTTTTTAATGAGTCATCCCAGGCCCCTTCTGACACTACGGCGGAGGTAGGTTCATACTGTTGGTTGTCCAGAACTCAAACTGATACCTAGGTTGATTTGTACTTTTTTAAGAATCTTGCTAAGGTAGCATGTATAATAAAGTTTGAATGATTTAGATGGAGTACAAGAGGTTGCGCTGTTTTTTCTGGCTTACATCATGAATTACATATAGAAATAACATATTAGTTACTTAACACCTGCTCTAATATAGAATTACATAGGTAATAGTTTGTACGTTATCCATTTGTACAGCTGGACATTTAAATAGGCAGTTCAGGTTAAGTATCTTTCTCAAGGTTTCAGTAGGAGTGATCCATCAGGCAGTCGAACCAGCAAACTTTGGTTACTAGCACCACTCATTACCACTACAGCACACTGCTGCCCTTGATTACATTAAGACACAAGTAAATTACAGGTCCTGCATGCGCGGGTTGTTTTTGTGTATGTTTAGTTATGGTTTGACAGGACACAGTTTGGATTGTGAGGACTATGTGTGACTAACATTTTGCCATGCATGTTACCTATAGGTTGTAAATGCCCAGTTAGGTGTTTGTATATCCTGTCATGGTTTGAAAGGACAGTTTGGTGTATGAGGACTGTGTGGGGCTGTCAGCTTTCACACAAGAACTGAACCTCTGCCTTCAATTAAACAAATTAATTAATTTCAGATAATTTTTTAAATTTTGTTTTAACTCACATGGTCTGTCACTTCTAGCATCCATGAGTCTGACTGTTGGTTTGAAAATGGTTTCTCTTCCCCAGCCCATTTTTAACAGAAAATTATCGTTATTTAAAGAATTTGGCCTCACTGTCAATTGCTTTATTCCTTACCTGAATATCTGCATTTAAGGTGTCTGTAAACAACAGAGTGTATTTTCCTGACAAAATTACTCAATTTAAGTAACTAGTTTGGTATATTATTGTTGCAGGTTGATAAGGAAGATCCCTCTTGCCACATTTTTAATGAGTCATCCCAGGCCCCTTCTGACACTACGGCGGAGGTAGGTTCATACTGTTGGTTGTCCAAAACTCAAACTGATACCTAGGTTGATTTGTACTTTTTTAAGAATCTTGCTAAGGTAGCATGTATAATAAAGTTTGAATGATTTAGATGGAGTACAAGAGGTTGCACTGTTCGTCCAAAACTCAAACTGATACCTAGGTTTATTTGTACTTTTTTAAATAAATAAAATCATCTCAGTGTTCTTTAAGTTAACAGCTCAAAATTTGCTCCACTTGTGGTTTGGTTCAGTTAGGTTTTATATTCATGAGCTGATATGTATGTTGTATCATGATTGTGTTAAATATTGAGTTGTTATCCAAAGAATCTAAATTGCATTGTATTGTGATGACGCTTGAGGTTCACACCCCTATTAAAAAGGTAATTGTTGAGCACTGGAGGTGCCCTTTTAGAATATAGATCCGTGATATGTAAGTAGATGTGTATGGTGGTTGGTTTTCTGAAAAGCAGGCCAGTATACATGACCATGAGTTAATTTTTCAAAGTTAGAGTTAAGTTTTCAAAAATGTTTATATTGTGAAACATTTCTTCCAAATGAAATTGGTTGATTCACTCAATTTTGGTAGTTGCGTGGGGGAAACATATAACAGCAAAATGTGCTGATAAAGAGACAATATATGGAAAAAGTGCTTTCAATTGCTTAACTTAAAAGACTGGAAGACTAACCTCTGAAAAGAAAGACTAACCTCTATCCTCTTTCTCCTGTGCATCTGTCACTTTTCAGCCTTTTTCTCCAATAGCCTGATCTCTGTCCTGCTAACCAGTCCTAAACATAGCCTTATTAATCACCAAAATAATCTGATATTAACTCCAGTTGTGAGGGGGGATGGTGGTGTTAAAACACATTGGAGAGTATTTAGAGCCCATTAATTTTATTGCAGCTTAATTTACTGCTTATAAGTTGTTAATTTCTATTAATTTTTGTTTTCAGGCAAACCCCTTTTACATTACATTTCCTGTATCCTAAGTCTAACTCCATATAACTTCAAAAACGAAACCCGTACTTTATATGGGCAAACAGTATAGGCTGACATATGTTAAATGCCATGTACTTCACTTTCACAAGCTTGCTTTTTGCACCTACAGACAGGTTACTGTATAGTTTTTCTAGCTGGGCAGTCACTGTCTTCTTTACAATATCGCATGTTGTAATCAGTTTGTAAGTATGCCATTAGTTTGTTGAAGCTGACATCTTCAAGGATTGAAATTGTGACTGTATCAATTACAGAGATTAGTGACGCAATTCTCTCACTTCGTCCCTTCTCACAGTTTTTGTGGGAAAAGGTAGGCTTGGATTGCTCGTGGAGTGCTGTTGAGGGCTTGTGTTGCTAGCAGCTGATTCTGTAGGGCTAATATGGTGAATCACTTTAAGAACATTGATCCAGTACTGTCACCACTGTATTAATGTCAGTGTTACAGAGTTTGCATTTAACACTGT
Organism: Megalops atlanticus; assembly: GCA_019176425.1. NCBI lineage: Eukaryota > Metazoa > Chordata > Actinopteri > Elopiformes > Megalopidae > Megalops > Megalops atlanticus. Next base: position 21,430,790 of record CM032881.1, read on the forward strand.
TTGTGTTATCATTATTACTATTTTTAAAGGACTCCACTGACGCCTTGCCTCTGCCATTTTTGCATGACGAAAATGAGCACTCTTTTGTTGTAAATAGCCTACTTGAAAGCAATATTAGGGGATGGGTGTTTGGGATATTTTCATATCAGTAGTGATCATTTATTGAAATAAAGTGAACATTTACTGTTAACCATTTGGGAAAAAAAGGAAAATTGGTTATCGGTTCCTAATTTTTATAAACGTTTCCAACTCAGTTTTGGTTAAATATCTAGAAATTTAAACGTTCACACCCCTACATCAAACCCACTTCTGGTTTATGACGCCCACTTCCGGTACAAATCTTAATACAGATACAAATATTTTGAGTACTATACAGATAGTGGCGTTGCGTTACAACCCTCATATATATACTCACAAGTTAGATGCAGCTTCTTCTTTCTTAGTAAAGCTGAGAGATCAGATAGAACAGAAGGAACAGATCTGGCTAGCAGACTGCCTTTTGAGAGTCTCCAATATAGAAAAATCTGCTGCCTGAGTTTGTTTTATGTAATACCTAATTTTTCTCTTTTCATAAACTGTGCTATGGACATTTAGTCAGAAAGATGTCAACAGTGATCAGTGATGTGACTAAAACTGAAAAATCAGGTATTACAGGAATCACATAGCTATTCCATTTTGACCAATTTGTTCATTTGAAGTTGAGAGAAAATTACAATTTTCTAAAACACGTTTTTACATCAGATTTCATGAAACAAATCGGACTAGGCCTCCCATTTCAGCAGGTGGTAAAAACCTTTATTTCTTTAAATATGTGGCTACTGCCAGATATACCAGGTAGGTATTTATCATAGGGCCGGATAATTTTGGAAATGTCAGTATGCTCAGTGTCAGGCAACATTTGTCCAGTGGAAGGAACTAAAAACTTTAATGGGTGTCTTTAATTTAGCCAAAACTACAACAGCCAACCGTTTCTTTTAGCTACTTCCAAAGTAGTGTACAACAGGGTCCCATTGCCAAAGAACATACTCAGATTTAGTGGGTGGAACTTGCATTTTTGAAGAGCATTTGGTTGAAGTAGAAAATGTTTTCCTTCAGCAGCACTGTAGATCCATGCTTATTCTGCACAGTCTGCACACTTAAGCTGTTAACTTGGCCTCCTGTGTCTGGTACATTGTTGGTTCCTGGTATTTGCAGTCTCAAAATGGTCCTTCTTGGTCCCAAAATGGAGAACTATCATAGCTACTTTTGCTTTTTATGGCAGGATAGTTTTTTTCTAGTTCCAAGAGAACCTTCTCAATATTTGTATTGAATTCTTGCATTTTTATGTCAAATTTATGTTTTGCCAAAATTACATGAATTTTCACTCACTTCATTGTTGCCGATTACTTTAAACATTTTTTCAAAGCCACACCATCAGAGAGTGAGAAATAAACTAACTTCCATGCACCAAAAAAAAAAATCAGCGGATGCCATTGGGACCAATAAGCCCCAATTATGTATACCCATTGTACATTAATCTGGAAAGTTAGAGATGCCATCAAAACCAATATGACTAATGCTTATTTTGCCATTTCCTTAGTGTGGGCTTACATCATTTTACCACTTGAAAGCTGATCAATGTTAATTCCAACCATAACAATTAAAAAAATGTTTCATGATATTTGCAGGCTTGAGAATAATTTTGGAATAATCCTATGTATATATTTTTTTTTCTTTACAGTGTCAAAAGCACATGGTTCATGAACACCTGACATCTTTGGACAAATGCTTGGTTTGCAGAGGACCATTCTCATCTCTGAGGTGGCAGGGGCTGAGATGTAAGGGTGAGTATGAAAATCACCCTGTATTCCTTGTGGGTAGAATTGGCTTTTCCAGTTGAGGGCAAGTAGCATTGTGTTATCTTTAATGGTTTTAGAGCTCTTATCCATTTGCTACTGTAAGATTCCACTAAAACTCAGGTCTCACCATCCCTGTGTTAATAAAAGATCCTATGGTACTACTTACAAGAGTAGGTGTGGTAGCTCAGTAGTCCTGTCTTAATTACTAGCATGGCCACCTAATCAGTGCCATTTTCCAGTTTCTGTAGCCATCCCCTCTCCTCTCCCGTGATACTCTTCTCTGGGTTTTTGTTGCAAAAGAGAATATGATCTCAGCCAATATACATTTAAAATTAAGAATCAAATAACATGTTTGAGAATGATCTGCCATTCAGCCAAAAGGTACAGCTATATACTAAAGAAATTTGCCCAGTGAGTGCTGTATAGAGCCATTGGTGTGGAAATGGTGCAGTGTCTCTTGCATTAAAAAAAAAAATTTGTATTTCTTTTAGTTTGTTCCACTGTCTCGCATGTATACTGTTACCAGAAGATGACAAAAGATGAACATTGGTCACAGTCATCTGTAAGTTTTTAAACTTCTAGATGAAGCAAATTGTCATTCAAATTTGTATACAAAATGAGACTCAGCTATACTACAAATTTAAGGAGAGATGTTTGTGCTAAGATGCTGTCTTCCATTTGTCTTGAAACCATCATCAGGATGTATCTGAATCAAATGAGGAGGAAATACCTTCTTCGGGTGAAGAATTCATTCCAGGCTCCGAAACTGAGACTGATGGAGAAAGTAGTACAAGCTTTGAGGAAGAGAGTAACTATGGAACCTTGGCAATTCTCACAAATGCCCAAATTCAGGAACCAGCAACAGTACTGGAACAGGGAACTTGCTTTGACACCCAAAGTGAAAATTCCGTGGACTTGGGTGTCAAGTATCATTCTTCCTTACAAGAGTCAAATGAAAATGTCACAAAGAACATAGAAGCAGACAGTGCAAAATCACCAACTTCATCACAAGTTAACTCAACTACGGTAGAAAGCAGTGGACAGAATTTCTGCTTTGTTTGCCTGAAACCACAATCAAAAATTGCTAGGCATTTTAAAATTCATGTAAAAGAGGATGCAGAAATAGCAAAAGCACTAAGTCTGCCAGTCAGATCAAGGAAAAGAAAAATAATGCTTGAAAAACTGAGAAACAAGGGTAACTTCCTTTACAACAATGATGTTTTAAGAAAAGGAACTGGTTCTTTGAAAGTAAAAAGAAGACCAAAGTGTGAAGGAAACTCCAGGAAATATGAATACTGCATCCACTGCCAGGGAATGTTTGTACGGCAGGAATTGTGGAGACACATGAGAAGATGTTCCTCTAATTTGGGGGAAGAGTCTGATCATCCGGGCAGAAAAAGGGTTTTGTGCATGACTGCAGTCACCAAATCTGCATTTTCAGCCAGTGTTGCTGAAGGAGTCTTGAAGATGCTATGCAGAATGAATGATGACAAAATTGCTTCTGTTGTTCGAAATGACTATGGCTTACTACAGTTTGCCCAGTCCTTGTTCAATAAACATGGACATGACAAGACAAAACATGAGTACATAAGACAAAAAATTAGGGAACTTGGAAGATTCCTTCTGATGATGCGGAAGAGATCATCAGTCTCCACTTTAGAAGATGCTATTAAACCAGCGAATTTCCATGAGTTAATAGAAGCAGTGAAGGAAACTGCAGGATTTGACAAAGTGCACAATACCTACAAATCCCCAAGCCTTGCATTAAAAATTGGGCATTCACTGAGAAAGGTATCTGACGTAATATACTGTCAAGCTCTTATAGCTGGTGACAGTGAACTGGTCAAATCTACAAAGACATTTCAGAAGCTTTATCATGCAAAATGGTCTGAGTGCATCTCCCATTCTGCCTTGACCTCAATGACTGAATCAAAGTTTAACAGACCAACAAGTCTCCCACTGACTGAAGACGTTCAGAAGTTGAACAAGCACCTTGAAAAAAGTGCAGAATCAGCAGTGAAAGCACTGAATGACATGGTATCCTCTCAGAGCTATGCAGATCTTGCTAAAGTCATTTTAACCCAAATTATCTTGTTTAATCGACGGCGTGTCGGAGAGGTTTCGAAGATGAGTGTTAACAATTTTCTTGCACGTGACCAAACTAAAATCCATGAAGACATCTCCACAGGGCTATCAACTTTTGAACAGAAGCTGTGTAGGCATTTCAGCAGGGTTGAACTGAAGGGTAAGAGGGGACGGAAGGTAGCGGTGCTGCTCACACCAGGTATGGTCAGTGCGCTTACACTGTTGGTGGAAAAGAGGAAGGAGTGTGGTGTACTTGATGAGAACAGGTATTTATTTGCAATACCAAAATGTCTGAACTATTACAGAGGACACGACTGCCTTAAAAAGTTTGCCAATGAGTGTGGCGCCAAGCAGCCTGACTATCTAAGGTCCACACAGTTGCGCAAACAAGTTGCCACAACTTCACAAATTCTGAACCTCAAGAACAATGAAATGGATCAACTGGCAGATTTCCTTGGCCACGACATTAGAGTGCATCGAGAATATTATCGGTTGCCTGAAGCAACCATACAAGTGGGCAAGATCTCAAAGCTGCTACTGGCGATGGAAAGGGGGAGGTTACCAGAACTAAAAGGGAAATCTCTTGATGAAATTGAAGGTATTTATGTTCTATACATTTGTGTTCTATGCTGTTGAAATCAAAATTACATTTACATTTAAATCATTACATTCCAAATGAAAGTATGTATCCTGTAGATCTGTAGATGTTCAACAGATTTTCAGTTTTCACTGACTGTAACATTAACCATAACTCAAAACTTAACCCTGAGAACCTAATTAACCTACCATGTTGCACGTAAGGCCAGACCAGGCATAATGGGTTAGGATGCAAGTACATTACATTTGTAAGGGATGGAGTTTGAATTATCTACATGTATTTTCCAGGAGTAAGATTTTCTATTGCATGTATAAGAATATTAATTCACATACTATATATTTGCACATTTTAATGCAGGAGATGAATCCACAAGTTTTCTATGGCAAGTCAAAAAGATCTACAGCACAGGTGGCACTGCCAGTTGATGACAGTGAGGATGAGGTGTCATATAGTGATGAGGAAGATGAGGTGATAGTGGCAACCCTGCAGAGAGAGGGTGAGAGTGAGGATGATGATGAGGATGAAAATGGAGGTACTGCAGTACTAGAAAATCAGGAAGAAAACAGGAAGAAGTTCAGAATGAGAATGAGGAACCTGATGATGGTGAAGATGGAGGTATAGTAGCAGGCTTGATTACTGTAGGATGAAAGTGAAGTTAGTTAGTTAATAAATAAATAAATAAATAAATAAATAAATAAATAGGTCAACCTTTTCCATATTCTCACAATATATATTTTTTTTCCAGAGCAATACATACGAGCAAAAAATCTACAATGGAGAACACGTAGGACCATCCTTCCAGTACCACAATGGAGAGGGAGACTACCAAAGGCAACTGATGTGAAACATCCTGCTGAATACTTCAGAAGCCTTCTCACAAACAGCTGCATCAACAATATAGTGGAGCAGTCCAACCTCTATGCCATTCAGTGTGATCCCAGCAAACCACTTCAGGTCACCGCTGACTAAATTGAGCAATTCCTTGGCATTTGTTTTTACATGTCAATTTTTGGACTTCCAGGAACCCAAATGTACTGGCAGTCAGCAACAAGGGTTGACTGTGTTGCAAACACCATAGCCTTGCATCATTGGGAGGCCATCAAGCGCACCCTTCACTTTTCTGACAACTCAAAACAAGCTCCTGTTGGAAACCCAGGTTATGACAAGCTGTATAAGGTGTGTCCACTTCTGACATCCCTCTTGGAGAAGTTTCAAACAATCTATGTGTGGATGAACAAATTGTCCCATTCAAGGGAAAAAAACCAATGAAGCAGTACAACCTCAAGAAGCCGAAATGCTGGGGTTACAAAATCTTTGTTCTTTCTGACTACAGTGGCATAGTCTACAACTTTGAGGTGTATACTGGGGAAATCTCCCCCTGCAATGGCCTACCTGACATAGGAGCAAGTGGCAACATAGTGCTATCCCTCTCACGCATCATCCCAGACAACACCTCCCACAAGCTTTTCTTTGACAACTGGTTCTCCAGTGTTGACCTCCAGATGCTTCTGGAGAAAAGGAAAATCCACTGTGTGGGCACCGTGAGAATGAATCATCTGCCCGGATGCAGTTTTTCTGAAGATGCAGACATGAAAAAGAGAGGGAGAGGAACTTTTGAAGAAAAGGAGACACTGCTTAATGGGGTTCCTCTCAGGGCAGTGAAGTGGTATGACAACCGGTCAGTCACTCTCCTTTCTACCTTTGCTTCAGTGAATCCAACTACCACTGCAATGAGATGGGACAAGAAAAAGAAGACCACAGTCCAGGTGAAATGTCCAAGCATTGTCACCACATACAACAAAGGGATGGGAGGGGTTGATCTTCTTGACTCACTCATTGCCCTCTACAGAACAAAGATAAGATCCAAAAAGTGGTACCACAGGATTGTGTTCCACATGTTGGATCTCACCGTTGTTGAGGCCTGGCTCCTTTACCGGAGAGACTGTAGAGACTGTGGTATCCCCAAAAAGGATGTGTGCCGCTTGGCAAAATTCAAAGCTGAAGTTGCAAGCTGTCTCTGCATGGAGAAAAAGGGCGCCTTGAAGAGAAGGGGGAGACCATCATTGGACGAACCAGCTGAAAACAGGCCAAAACCATCTGCAGAAGCACGACCAGCAGCGCCGGTGCGTTTTGATCAGACAGGTCACTGGCTTGTTTGGGTGGAACAAAAACGGAGGTGCAAATACCCAGCTTGTTCAGGAATTGTAAAAGTGCAGTGCTCAAAATGTGATAGCTACCTGTGTTTCTGTGTTGAGAGGAATTGCTTCCTCAAGTTTCACAAGCAGTGAGGTGCCAAACAGAGGAAGGAGATTGTGTTGTTTATGCAGGTGCTTGTGTGTTCATGCGGATGCTTTTGTGTGTGTATGGGCATGCTTGTGAATGTAAGGAGAAGGTAATGGTGCTATTTACTGTTTTTAGCTGTAAACAGCAGTCATTATAATGATTTGATAATATTGATTGATTGATATTTGATGAATTGATAATATGATCACTTTGAAATATTTTTGTTCCACAATGGTACAATGTTGCCTGAGAGCAACGGCTGAATACAATATCTGACTTATTGTGAAATATGTGACCGCACGCATGATTTAGGGGCACATTCGCAAAATTGCCATTTTTGTTTTATCACAAGATAATAAAGTACAGATTCAGAGCTACAAAATGAAGCATCACTTGCCAAGATTGACCAAATATTTTGGCTGTAATGCTCAATAGAACATCATGACTTTGCAAACCACACTTCTGAGAAATCAGCCCTTTTCCCTTCTGCTGTCATTCTCACCTACCCAGCTGTGACAGACAAGCTATCCCAGTATGCAATTGACTATGAAAGGCTGGAGGACTAATGGCTGCTGATGGTTGGAAAATCCTTGCCATTGTTCATTGTGGGTGTTCATTTGCATTTGAATAGTTGGAGGACTACCTGGGAGGACTACATGGAGTTTAGCAATTGTTTCAACCACAGTGTTTCTCTAGGCACATGAAAGAAGAGCTATGGTACTCTGAATTTGTGAATAAGAAACTTGACAGACGTGAACACCTTCAATGGTATACTGAGTCCACTGATGCTTTCTCTTGGTGGCGATTCGTTTGTTGTCGTTCGTCATGTCACTCCTTCTCCCGTTAGGCTACTGAAAAGTTGTCCTATGATGAACATGTCCTTTTCCGACTGTGACAACGCGCTGATCATACTGCGTAGTTCGTATATGCGTTCGTAAGAGTTTCTTTGTACAGGATTCGTATCCGAGTTTTGAGTTTTCTTTTTTAGCCTTCAACCGCAACCGCAGTTGAAATTGAGGATTGCCTCCATTTTTGGTCACACTCAGAGTCTCGTAGTCCATGATGATAACACCAAAACTTTTACAAGAAGTAAGAAAACATGATTTGGTCGTGCCATTTTATTTGTTACCTGGAAGTATGTGTCAAACTGTTGACAATCGGCACATGGATATGAACCAATGAATGCTCAGCATTGTGTTACGACACCACAAAAGAAGAAAGCAATCAAACTCCCACCACAGAAGAAGAAAGTATCAAACTCACACCACAGAAGAAAAAAGCTGTCAACATTCCCACCATAGAAGGCGGCCATTCCTTCTGGTTTCAGTCATAAATCCAGTATTGTTTAAATTACATTTTTATCAAAATGGCTTTGTGTTGCAAATTGACACCACTGCGAATGTGAGAGGGTGATCTTGAACTGCATGATTGTATTAAAAGACGGAAGCATACGATATGCCAGCGCTTGTTTTAATAATGCAACATTGACGACGTTTTCTCCCCGTCAGTTCTCGGAGGACCAACTTGCCTTGATATTTATTGTTTTTTTCATATTTACAGATCACTTTCAGTTTCAAAAGAAAGGGATGATAGATAAGCACTTTAGGAATTTGAATCGACCACTATCTCATTTTTCACGAAAAATCGTTTTTGACCGTTTTGTGGTCTCCTGTAAAGTTGACGCCCACGCGATGTGGAGGGTTTACTCGCGTCGGGTCACATATGTAATCTGTTAAGCTTAAAAAAACAAATCTGTTTAAGTGTTTCGTTGAAGAAATATATGTTTTGAAGAAATATGCTTAATTTTTTTGTATGAAAACATCAAATGTTTAATTTTGTCCATTATGGTACAATGCTGCTTTGAGGCAACAAACTTTTAAAAAAATAAATTTTAAAATAATGAAAATGTATACTGATTTTGGTAAAGTGTCCAATTTTAAGCAAGAAAAACATTACAAATATTTTTTTTAGCCACTGATATCATAATGCATACCATAGAGGGTTTATGTACTTTTTGTGCATTTCCTAGATTTCACGGATAGTGAAGGCAGTGAGCAAGAGAATTGCATCGGAGACACTAATCCATCTTTGGACCATACTCTCAAAAAAATGGTATGTGTTTTAACAGTGAAAATTCAGTGTGTAAAATGTTTATTTTTGATTTTATCCTAATATCATGACCATCACACCTGTGCAACAGGATAAAGGTTAGGAAGAATATCTCTGGATAAGTTTTATATAAAAGACAAAATGCTACCTAAAATGGTGCCTAAATTGACTGATAACCACTTGTAATAGGGTAAGTTTATTGGTTTTACACTTAAAAATTTGCTGTCAGTCAATTGAGTTTCTAAGCACATTTCTCTTGGCTGCCTGTAAAAAGCACAGAAAGAGCCTTTCAGAAACACTGAAGCCACCAGTATAGTAGTTTTAAGACCCTTGGAGTCTGTATGTGTTCATATTACCAAGTAGTTCTTGAGCATTTTGTTAGTTACCCCTGACAAAGACCCATTAGGTTCAAAACGTCTGTCATTACATTAAAGGGGGGTTTTGGAGCATTCTAGTGTCTATGCTATCACTTGTCGTTTGTACACATTTATCTGCCAAGCACCTATTTAAGAAGATATGTGTGTGATCACCAGTCTTCGTATGGCACTTTCCAGATTATATGGATTGTACTTGGGGTGAAGATATTACTCCACATGCAGCATCTACATCCTCCAATGGTAACCGAGATATCACTGGAAATAACGGTATTTTATTTTATTTTTTTTACTTGCAGTAAAAAGTTTTAGTACTTACTGAAACAAGAATGTGGAGGAAATATTGTGTGGATATTAATAAGTGAAATGTCAACATAAAAAACATTGGTGTAACACAATAAATTATTTCCAACTTTATGTATTCAATTATGTATACATGTATTATTTAATTCTGTATTTTATTATTTGCACATGTATTTACTTACACATCTTTACATTTCAATATTTAATTATTGAAACATTTATTTATTTCAGAATTACTATTGTGGTGTGTGCAGTGTGAAATAATTATATCATCATCATCCATCAAAGCTAGTGGGAATGCTCTGGGTCTAACATTTGTTGGTCATTTTTAAGTGAACTGCTTTTACTAGCTTTATATGTGTTTTGGGTTTCGTCCTTGTCCCATCTTATCCTGTAAATATTTTTCCTGTACTATCCCAATCTTGAGGCATGTTCAATATTGTCTCAACCCATCCAGTCCCATGCTAATTTTCACATTAACAACCCTATTCACGTCGCTCTTGGTGCTCTTGCTCAATTACTTTTGCCTTGAAAAGTTCCTGTTTGTGTTTGGTGTTGAGTTGGTCTAAGTGTGTCTGTTCATTCAGTGTGTTGGTCTATTCAATCTAGTTTAAAAATTGTTAAGGCCTCTTTATTCAGCTGTTAAGTAAGGTAGGTCTGGTTTGCTCCTAAAGTGAAGCTTTTGTCACTATTAGGGGACAGAGAGGGAATTTTGCACTTTTTTCCTCTGTCTAGTGGTGGCTAGCAAATGGATCTGTAACTCTGCCTGTACCACGTGCAAGCAAAGGAAAGCAAGATTTTATACAGAGGTTTAACACACAAATCTGGTGTAGGAAAGAGGGGTATAGGTTTTTCAAGCACTAGGACTTTTGGAACAGGGGTGACCTGTACAAGCAGGACAGGTCTCACGTGAACCAGAGGGGTACAGCTGCATTGGGCCAGCATACGCTTAGGGAAGCAGAAGGTTATTTAAACTAGGGCCCGGGGGGGCAGGGAGGTTAGTTAGTGATAAGGGAAGGGATGGACGGACTGCCAGAATAGAACATACCAGTGTATCAATACTAACAGGGGGGAAACTAAGATCGAACACCATTCAGAGCAGTAGTGTAACAGTGTAACCACCTGTTTTCCTCAGTTGGGAGTAGGAGGGAAGGATGGCAAATGCACACATAAGAGTCTGAAATTCCTCTGCCTAAATGTTAGGAGCATAAAAAATAAAATTTTGGAGCTACAGACCGTTATGAGTAGTGGTAGTTATGACATTGTTGGGATCACAGAGACGTGCGAGTTAGATCTGCATCTTCCAATTTAAGAATATTCAACTTCAGACGAGCTGACTTAACTAAGATGCGAGATTTTACAAGTAATATAAACTGGCGACAGCTTCTAGATGGCAAATCTGTAACAGAAATGTGGAGTATATTTAAAAAGACTATTCTGGAAGTACAGTGTATATTTATACTGAAAGTAAGGAAAAATAAACATCCATTGTGGATGAATAAGTCAGTACAGGACAGTTTGAAACAAAAAGGAAATTATTCAGATTATTCATGATGAACAGCCTGGAAAGAAATGAGTCTGAATACGGTAATATGAGAGCTAAAGTTAAAAAAATTAGGGAAGCAAAAAGGCAATTTGAGATGGTAGATACAAGTAATCCTAAACGCTTTTTTCAGTACTACAGTAGGAAAAGAACAGTTAAAGATGTGATAAGAGGTATAAAGATGGAGTTATGATTTATGATAATAAAGATACTGCTGATACCTTTAATTGTTATTTTGTGGCGAACTATACAAGCAAAGTGTTTTCGGACATGCGGTCAGGTGCTTCCAATTTTCAGAACCTTATTGAGGACATCGATCTTAAGAATAGGGAAGCACTAGATAAACTTAAGACAGAAAAATACAGCTGGTCCTGATGGGATATATCCAAGGGTTCTCAGGGAACTTGCAAATCGTTTACAAGCCTCTGACAGTTAAGCAATCTCTTAAAACTGGAGAAATAACAGTAAGTATTAATTATACACCGTAATTCCAATCTATACGAAAGAAGACCAGACTGACTCAGGAAGTTTTAACTTTTTGTCAGACCTAACTAATCTCCTGGACTTTTTTGAAGCTACAATGTGCTTTGACTCAAACCAAGCTTATGATATTATATATTTGCACTTCCAAAAGGCATTTGACAGGTACCACATGAGAGGCTCATAGTTAAAATTAAATCAATAGGAATTACAAGGGTTACCACTGATTGTTTTCTATCAGTCCACCAACTATGAACCCAAAGTGTAACTGTGGGAGGGATGGTATCAGAGCAGGATCCTGTATGAAGTGGAGTCCTTCAGGGATCTGTGTTGGGGCCTTTTCTCTTCATCATATACATAAATGATCTCGATACAGAGGTTAATAGCAAAATAGTGAAATTTGCAGATGATACAAAACTAGGGAGTCTAGCTAACAGTTTAGAATCAACTGTGGTAATACAGGAAGACCTAAACATAATCCAGAAATGGGCAGATACCTGGCACATGAAATTCAATACAGCTAAATGTTAAGTCCCACATATAGGAAATAAGAACCTTAGACAAGACTACTTCATGGGAGGAATAGAAATTAGAATGTGTCCCATTTGAAAAAGATTTGGGAGTAAGATGTTTAACAGGATCTACATCTTGTGTTGTAGCAATGAAAAAAATGCTAATAGAATGCTGGGATATATTGCAAAAAGTACTGATTATAAATCAAAGGTGGTTATATTAAAGTTGTACAATGCTTTAGTCAGACCTCATTTGGAATACTGAGTGCAGTTCTGGGCACCTCACTACAAGAAAGATATTGAGGCTATTGAAAAAGTACAAAGAAGGGCAACTAGATTGATTCCTAGCATGAAACAGGAGCTATGAGGAAAGACTCTTTAGGCTTAGTGGTAGGAGACTTAGTGGAGGTTTAATAGAGGTTTTTAAATTCATAAAAGAGCTAATTAAGGTCAACAACAAACTTTTCAAGGTGAGTTCAGTCTGTAGGACAAGGGGGCATAAATGGAAATTAGTTATAAGTCAATTCTGTACTGACATTAGTAAATATAACTTTATACAAAGAATTATAAATGCTTGGAATAGGTTGCCGGGTTGAGGCAGGGAACCTTGCTGTGTTCAAGTTGAAGCTTAATTGAGTGCTGGAAACTCTTTAGTTAAATGGTGAGCCTAATTGGGCCAAATGGCCTGTTATTTTATCATGCACACCACACCAACAATCCTGAAATAAATAAATGTGTAAATAAATTACCAACATAAAAAAATAATGTGGAAATAATTGCTTACATACTAAAATTCGTAGGAATAAAGGTGGAAATAGTCTATATAGAAAATTTAATTATGTTGACATTTTCACTTTTTTGAGTTGTACATTAATTGCCACATGTGCTCCATACAGAAAAACAGTGCATTTCATTCTTTACATGATGAAGTACCATGTAAAGTGCTGGCCTTGAAAATGCTGTTAAATGTATTGTAACAGGTTGTATGAAGATGTAAATCTTCATTTTGGCATCTTATTTGTTTATGCTTTTAGTGACTGTCAGAGACAGAGCTTCCAATGGAATGGTAAGAAGACCATGGACCAAATTGGAGACCAGTGCAGTTATGAGACACTTCAAGCAGCACATCATGAAAGGAAAGCTGGCTTCCAAGTTAAAATGTGAGGCTTGCAAAAAAGCAGAACATCCGATTTTAGAAAGCCGGACCATTCAGAATATCAGGGACTTTGTGAGAAACAAGGGAGTAACTTTTAAGCATCAAACTATGAATTGAAATGGTTTTTATGGATGTTTTTCTTTTGAAAAATATTTCAAACAGGTTCAGACAAAAGCAGGTATTAGACCTGAATTGTTTTCTGTTGTTTAATATGTACAATTTGAATATGCAAGTCATATGAGTTGTACAGTTTTCCCATTTTGTCCATTTTTGACACTTGATTACGATATTTGTCTGTTTTTGACAGTTTTGATTACTAAACTCATGGAGTGGTTTCCACTACTTTGAATAAAGTATTTTTTGAAAGTGTGAATATTTTTATTACCCATTTTGAAAGTGAACATTTTTATGCAGTGAATTCAGAAATGATGTGCTTAATTGTCATCTGGAAATTCTTATGACCCCATTTATTTTGACAGTTATGTAATTAACTGCATATTTTGATATTTTAATTTTAGACTACAGCAGTACATCAGTCCTGTACAAATAACTGCAAAGGATTTAGATATTTATTGTGTGAATTCCCCAGGCTTGATAGGACAAATGGGTTAAATGGGCATTTCAGCCCATTTTGTGACACTATTTTCAAGTGACCCCCTCTGAGGTCATGACCCTAGTTAGTGAACCGCTGGTTTTGAAGAACATACAAAATGAATATGCACTTAGAAATTCAGCCTAAGTTCAGAGGAAATTAGCTTTTAGCTACTGTGTAATTACATTTTTCCATATACAAAATTTGACGTCATTCAGTGGGAGATGAGCAAAAAAATCCACTTCTAAAGCATATATTTTAACAACTCAATTGTTGGTGTGTTAAAATATTTATGATTTTTTTAAAATCCCCATTAAATCACAGGAAGCAAGTACCTCTCCATATTAAATGTATACTAAATTGTTTTCACAGGGTCCAGCAACCTTACCATACCAACCAATCCATAGCAGCTCAATTTGATGATGCATGTGGGAGACAGTGATATGCAGTTTACAAGATAGTTGCGAACATATATCCTTCTGTCACAAAAATCAGGTTACTTAACCCTCACCAGCCAGAGCATTGTCATTTCAAAATTAAAGTTTCCTGATGGTTTATCCCTTAATATCTACACCATCTAATCACCGATTTTACTTCCAGAAAAAAGTCAGTTACACATGACAGCATGAGCTGCAACTATAAATAAGTTTTGTTGAGGGGTCACTTTTTTGTATGAAGTAGTACGCTGCAAAGCAAAATCCTGTGTCACAGTGGAGCTAACTGCACTGCTGCGAGTCCCTTGCGCATCATTTTTCACAGGATCAGAATGGAAACCAGGGTGATCCTTGTGAGGTGAGAAATGTTATAACAATGTTCTGTCAACAGTATCACTTGGTTGTTGCTCTGTTTGCAATCTTGACAGCAGTGGCTAGATTGCCTGAGCTTTAATAGCCATCTTCCTCCTCCATTTCTGAATGGATTTCTGGCTATCTGTATCTGTCTAGCTGGCAAAATAAATTAGCCATTATGTTTGTTTGGTAGTAAATACCCAGTTGCTCTTAAATGCTAGTAAATATCCAAAACCTAGCTGCAAGCTAACAAAACCAAAGTGAGGAAAGAGAATTTGCGTTCTATTTCATCAGCTGCTGGCTTGCTAGCTAATCTAAGATGATGATTTATCTATCTTCCAACACATATCCATGTCATGGATGGCCTTTTTTAGGTTTTAGCTAATCTTGCTAGCCAATTTATCCATTCCCTATTCAATCAATAGACAATTTTGTTTGTTAAATCCTGTTTTCCAAAATAGAGTGTATTTTAATAACACATTAAATGCGTGTCACAGGGTTTCCGTTAATTACCAGTTTTTGCCTGGTAAAATGTATAAAAAAACGATGAATTAAAAACTTGCCGGTCAAAATGTCCAGTAATAATGCTCATACAAAACATAGCCATAACAAAGGTTATCCCTAAACAGGACACGGCGACACTGGCTAAAATTGCACGTGTTCTGCCCGTGTCAAGCGTGCAAACAGAGAGGGTTCTCTCTGCAGAATCAAATTAAGACGGCGCTGCAAAATCATCTGGAGGAGGAGAGAGTGACGCGGCTTATGCGCATTGCAAGCTGCAAAGACACATTGGACACATTTGATTTCAAGTTGGCAGCAGAGGACTTTGTCGCAATGAAAAAAAGGAGAAAATAAAATGTTACCTGGTAGCCTATAGGCTACATTTGATGCCATGTAGGCCTAACCTTTTTTTAAACAGGCCACAGATGTTACAGGTTACAGATGTTTCTTAATAGCCTACATTTTAGCGGCTAATGTTGAGGTTTTGCTCAATCATTACTGTTCATTTTGCTTAATCGTTACTGTTCATTAAATAGTCAAACTGATTTGAGGTCGTTGTCATTCTTTCGTCAACCTAGGTGTACATTATATTTGCATTTGTAACATAGGGCTCTATTTTAACGATCTAAAGCCGATGGTCTAAAGCACATGGTCTAAAGTGCATTTACTTCATGGCTACGCCACTTTTGCTATTATAACCGCAGATATATTGGGCGCAAAGTACGGCGCATGGTCTAAATGGGTTGTATTTAGTCTCTTAATTAACTTGTGTTTTGGGCGTAACATGCAATAAACCAATCAGAGTGTCACCGTCCATTCTCTTTAAAAGCCACCTGCGCTTGCACTTCGGTGGACTGCTAAAATAATGGCGGAATTAGCAAAAGGATGAAACGAGCGATTCAAGGAGACAGATTTACTCATGCGCAAGGTGAAAGCGACAGCAGAGGATTAATCTAAACAGCAGACAGGCCCCCGAGACAAAGCAAGCTTATCCTACCTTTCTGTGATTTTAAGATTCCAAATAAATTAAATATTCGGTGGACAAGGTTTTGGACTTTTTCTCAATCAAATAAGGCATTCCGTTGACTTACCAGGCTATAGATGAAGCATCCTATATCCAAGCATTTGAAGCGCACGCCAAACATCCTCTCTATTACAGTTTTTTTTTTCCATGTTAAATGACAGGAAACATGTTTTTGACCGAATGACAATTCAAGCGCTGTTGTTGGAAGAATATTCATGAGATGACAGATGTCTGTTACAGCCTGGATAAGCGTACTTCACGGCTGTGGGACAGGTGAGGGACGAGGTGTTTTGTTCAACTTACATGGCATAAAAGTCGTTTAAATTAATTCAGATATTTAATCCGTGATCTGTACATAGTTGCTGGCACTGTCGCTGTAAAACGTCCCCAGAACGAATCTGTTCAAATGCTGTTGTGAATTACCATAACTGATCACATAATTAGCCAATTTCATGCATCTTTACTCCGTTATCACATGTATCTTTTAGATATCTTGATGTCCACAGTAATATTTCACTGTAAAATTTTTATTTATATGCATGTTTGTGTTCCTTTAACAAACAGGGTTTATGTGCGTTTCGAACCCACCTATGTAGGCGCGCATTACTATATTTATATTGCTCCCTTAAAATAACAATGAAACAACTGTGCCATACTTTAGACCAGGTTTTTGTTGGTCTAAGCGCAATTGCTTTCAGTTGCAGTCAAAATAGCATTGCGCCAACAATGCGCTTGACCACTCCTCATCTTTAGACCGATCCGCCCAGATAGGCGCAAGTGCATTTGCTATTTAAACATTGTGGGCGCTGGGCAGAAAAATGCGCCGGTTTGAAACTAGCAATGACACTTGTGCCTTGGGTTCGCTCCGCATTGCGCCTGGTGTAAGACAGGGCCCATAGACTGTTATTGAAACGTGACCGGTAAGTTTCAAATTTGTTCGGTAAAATAAATTCTTTTCGGACACCGGTCCGGCAAGAAAAAATCCTAGCGGTAACCCTGGTATGTCAGTGTGTCTTTTCATTTTGTTTTATTTGAATTGATTTGTAATAGTTGCTCATTAGGTGCACTGAGTGTTTTGGTAATGTGAAATGTTAACATACTGAAAGATACCAACATTCTAAAACATGTTTGTTGTAATTTTTCTATGCTAGATTACTTTTTTCAATAATTGATGGTGTTGGATTCAAAAAACCATATTTCATATCATTTAAGTTTAGCTATGTGATATATGATCACACCATAAACATTTTTGCATACGTATGTCATAACACGGTATGGAAAGTTCTGCACAGGCAGGAAAGGGTGAACAATCCAGTGCAAATGAAGGCATGTGGCCACATTTATGAAAATTGTTAATGTGGTAAATTTCTGGTATACTCACATTATTTGCATCACGTTTTTGGTTATAATGTGTGAACATGTTTAAAAACGTTTTTAAAGAATTTTACAGAAAATGAATACTGTAAATAGGTCTGATAAAACTTAGTGCCCTTAAAACAGAATCCAGTCATCTTTGTGTGTTGTGTGTTCCATCGTCTGGTAAAAATTTTTAAAAACCCTTTGACACATCTGTCCTTTAATAACAGAAACTGGTCATTTTTGTGTGTTTTATATAAATAATCCTAGTAACCAGCATATCGGTGCTCATAAAACAGAATCCAGTCATATCTGTGTGTTGTGTGTAGTGTGCCCTGGTAAAACCTTTTTGACCTTGTAATGCAGTCCGTGATTGTGTGTGAGTGTTGTGTGTATGCTGGCCTTTTAAAACATATCTGTCCTTATATATCAGACATTAGTCATTTTTGTGTATTTTATGTAAACAGTCCTGGTAAACGTGTTTGTCTCTGCAAACCCTCATTTTGTCCTGTCCCTTCAAGCCTGTGAAATGTCAGAGGTGTCATATCTTCATGTTCCCAAGGTATAATCTGTAATTTTAAGTGAGATGTATTTTATTCAGATCAAATAAAAATTTTTGATGTGGTTCTTTTGTTGATTGGATGGTGGGACAGGTGGGTCCCTGTATACCATGGTTATGACAGGTTTTCTGATTTTGACCCCATAAACACTATATGCAAGTTTGTGTGTGTGTGTGTGTGTGTGTGTGTGTACTTGCATTTCTATGCTTGTGAGGACCAAGACTTGAAAACACACCTTTGATGTGAGGACTTTTTGGGAAGTGAGGACCAAAAACCCGGTCCTCACAAATAATTATGCTAGTATTAGCATGCTAATGTTGCCTACACCTACCAGGCAAAGTTTCACGGTGGTCCTCACATACCCCCAAATTGTTGAGAAATGTGTTAAAGTGTGTGAGGCTCCTTGCTTTTAGAGCTCCCCCTCACAGGATACACTCATGTACTGCAGTGGGATTTCCTAGTTGGATGGCAGAAAGTCCATTGATTTTTTTGATTGGACATTCGTTTCCACCTCCCAGGGATTTTTGTGTTTGGCTAAAATTTTGGCGGGAAAGTCAGTTGGAGGGACTAGGGAGGGGAGGAGCATTGTTTAGGCTGGTGTGAGCAGTTTATGTACTGAAATGGCTTCTTTAAAAGCAGAATTCACAAAACAGAGAGTTCTTACAGGCTTCTTTTAAACTTGTAGTACATACTTGATCATTCATCATCATTTTTCCTTTTGAATAATTCTTTGACAATCTATTAACTTTAACCTGAATTGAATTAAATGTAAATTTATGTATGTTGGTTCACCAATCTACAACAAAATACATGAGCCCCCTTATATTTTCATTAACAATTTTAAAGAAAGACTTCAGCTGACAGCAGTGCAGTATGATCCTACTTCATGTGATCCGATCTAATGTCATTATAACAGGATTCTACGATGATGTTAGTCTCCTGAACTAAAAGTGGCTTATGCAAACTTAGGTTGTGATATTAAGGGACATTCTGACATCACCGTGTGGAGAATATTGATACATTGTATGTTCAATTGAGTGCATGGACCAATCACAAAGGACTTGCCCATCCCCCCTCTGTTCCCACTCACTGCTCTTGAACTGGCTGGGGAAACCTGGACAGAAATTGCTCTTGGGAGGAATTCTGTGCCTGTCTGTAGTTTATGGAGTGAAACATATCTTGGAGGAGAGAGCGGTTTTTGCACTTAAGTAGTTTCTTTTAAAGTATAATAACAGATGTGTCTTACAAATTGCTTTTTATCAACTGATTTTGAATAATTTTACTTACATATTCACTAAAAAGTAAATTTATTTCTTAATATTATTTTGTTTTAGAGGCCATTAGAAAAGTACTGAAATGAAACAATAAAGTTTTGTTTTCAGTGCCAAAGAAATAACAGATTTGTGCTGGCAATCCAGGAAATTGACCACAGCATTAAATTTCTGCAAGACATAATCATGCCATCCAGATTCAGTTTGGCTGTAGAGGGTGTCAAGAAAGTGGGAGGCTACGACACTGTTACCAATAAATACAAAGTACCATCACTAACCTTGAAAATTGGGTATTCCTTGAAGAAAGCAGCTGACATTGCTGTTGGAGAAGCTGTCATTGCAGAAGATGTTGTTAGAGAACAGAAAGCTAAAAAATTCATCCAGCTCATGGAGTCCAAGTGGAACTCATATGTATCAAGTCATGCCCTTAGCACTTTGCATCATGCCAAATGGAATAAAGTTGATGTAATTCCACTGACAGCTGTAGTGAAACTACAGAAGTTCCTTCAGGAATCTGAAGAAAAAGCAAAAAAAGAGTTGGAGACAAACCCTTTTCCGGATAAATGGAGGAGGCTGAATGAGGTGCTTCTTGCAGAAATCATCCTTTTTAATAGAAGACGGGAGGGTGAGGCTGCGAAGATGCTTCTAGGAACATATATGAAGAGGGACACAACACCCATGAATTTGTATGTTTTTGACAGCTTATCAAAGCTTGAACAGCAACTTAGCAGCACACTGACAAGGATTGAGATTAGAGGGAAAAGAGGGAGAAAAGTTCCTGTCCTCTTAACTAAAAGTATGGTGTCATCAATGGAAGTTCTTATTCACTTTCGTAGAGAAGTTGGAGTTCCAGAAGAAAATCCCTATATGTTTGCCAGAATGGAAGCTAACAGTCACATTAGAGGATCTGACTGTCTTAGGAAATTTGCATCTGAATGTGGGGCAAAGTATCCTGAAAATCTCACCTCAACTAAGCTCAGGAAACATGTTGCAACAGTGTGTCAAATCATGAATCTGAAGAATGAGTTGGATCAGGTGGCAAAATTCCTCGGGCATGACATCCGAGTGCACAGGGAATATTACAGATTATCGGAGAACACACTTCAGCTTGCAAAAATTAGCAAACTGTTCTTGGGCATTGAAAAGGGGTCAACAGTGTTAAAGGGGAAGTCTTTGGAGGAGCTAGATCTTCCAATGGAGGGTAAGTATAAAATAAACTCAAGTATTTTATAGCAAACTATAATGAAACATGCGAAAACTTGTTTCATAGGATAGGTTTCCAACATTCTTTGTAAAAATGAAGTTTGATTTTCATTCCTTTTTTTTTCTTTTTCTCTTTCAGATAATGACCACCAAGGTGATATTGAGCCTGGGCCAAGCCGTGATACGGAGCTCAGAGCGAGCTGTGATGTGGAGCCTGGACCAAGCCGTGATACTGAGCTCAGAGCGAGCTATGATGTGGAGCCTGGACCAAGCCGTGATACTGAGCTCAGAGCGAGCTGTGATGTGGAGCCTGGACCAAGCCGTGATACAGAGCTCAGAGCAAGCTGTGATGTGGAGCCTGGACTAAGCATGTCTAGTCCAAGGGTGTCTTCATCTTCTGCGCTAGCATGGAAAAACAACAAAGGCCATGGACACAAACTACCTTGCCCTACACAGAAAGCAGCGACAGGTATGTTGAATTTATTTAAAGTACATTATGTAATTTCCTTTATAACACCGGCTCAGGTCTTAAACTTTTAGCAATTTGATACTTGCTTCATAGTAGAAATGTACATGTTTTTCAGAGTGTTTGCCCAAACTGAATATAAAAACTAATCTACTAATGTAGTAGTCACTGTGGCACTCCCTTGTTCATAGGTACAGGCTGTGACAGCACTCTGCAGCAGAGACTGCCACAACAGAATCGCTCACAACCACAGCCAAGAGTGCAACGGAGGCCATGGACTGATGAAGAGCAGTGTGCTGTTAAATGTGAGCTACACAAATTCATTGCTCTAAGGAAAGTGCCCGAAAAGAAAGACTGTGATGCGTGTTTACAAGCTAACTCAGAAATCTTACACAACCGATCATGGAAAGACATAAAAAACCATATCCACAACACTATTCAGACCATGAGAAAACAAGATCATAAGATACATGAACACACAAAAAGGCAGGAGAAAGGGGGAGACAGACATGTGGAGGCAAAGAGGAGGAGAGTAGAGGCATAGCTGGGTTGAAGTTCATGAGGATAATGGACATGATAAGGGTAGTAATTGAGAGAGGGAATGGAGAAAAGGAGGTAGCCAGAAACATGAGAACGAATAGAGGGGTGGGCCAGAGAGGGGCTTGAGGGAAGTAGTAACAGAAGTAATCCGGATGCCTCGCTCCACCCACCAACAGAACGAAAGGCCCACGCTCCTCACAACGACGCTTCTCCATCATCGCCCCCCAGTGGTGGAATGAACTCCCCACCCCCCTAAGAACAACTCCATCAATCCAACCCTTCAGACGTGCGCTGAAGACACACCTCTTCAGACTCTACCTGGACTGATACCTCCCTCTTCGACCTTGTAACTTTGACGTTGAGAATCTGACTCCTGCCTTGTACTTGTTGCTCACTTATCTAGGTAGTATAGCGGTACTCCATTTTTTTTTCTGTAATTGTATTTGAGATGCAATCCTAGTTCAGATTAGTTGGCTCGCGTCACTGACCTTGCGCTCAGCTTCAGCACTATTTGCATTGTATGACCTTTACACATCTTGCTCTTGTGCCTGTTGTTTGCTCACTATTTGCACTTTTGTATGTCGCTTTGGATAAAAGCGTCTGCCAAATGAATAAATGTAAATGTAAATGTAAGTAATGATTTACACATTTACAAAACATGAGCCAAACTTTTATGTTACTTATAGTAAAGAAATTCATTTGTATTGACAACTTAAGGAAACTGCAAAAATTCCTTCAGGTATAGTAGATAGACTAAAGAAGGTTTGTACACTGTAAAAAATACAACTTACATTTTTTTCAGCCAACAAAGGTACATAAGTAAACGGTAGCTGTACACCTTTTGGGAAGCTGTTAGCTTTTGATATTGACTGTAAAGCTATAACCCTGAACAATATACACTTTCATAAAACATTAACACAAACGATTGCTTTCTGGTTCATTGTACAAACGATTGCTTTCTAGTTTGTTGTAGCGACTGCTGAATTGGTTTGTTGTATGTTAGCTAGCTAGCTACTGAAACACGTCTGAAATGCCATCTAGCAAGCTAGAGCATGTATCTAGCTATGTAACTAGCTAGCTAATTAGCTTAACTTAGCTAGCTATGTTAGGCAGCCTTGGATTTTACTGTGTTCATCACTTTAAGTTAACTCCACTTTCTATTTTGTATTTTGTATTTTTTTTGCAGATGTACTGTGTGAGGCTTAATCCAGCTCCCCCAGTCCTGTGTGATGCAATGTAAAAATTGCAAATTTTCCCACCCAGATGTGCTGACCCTCCCAAAACACTACAGGTTTCGACACGCAGGGGGTCATCAAGGAAGAAATTGGCCTTGCCTCCACCTAGATTGTGTTTGTTCCTTCAGGACATCAGGTGCTTTAAAGTCACATCTAACACGCTACCATACCAAAAGAAATTTGAGTCAAGTCACAGCAACATTCAAATGTGAACATTGTGATTTCCACTGTGTTTGTAGTGAAAATGCATTTTTTAGCCATCTTGGAGGACATTTAAGGAGTCATGAACTCATAACATGTCCGTTTGTGGGCTATATGTGTGAATATAAAACTAAGAAGCTTGCAGACTTTGCCACTCACAGAAGTAGGAAACACAAAAGTCATACAACTAAAGACATAAGACCTTCAGTCATTACTGTAGATGCAGGTAATGTTGACAGTGAATTAAGTTTCAGTTCTGATAATGATTGTGATGATGGGGATGAAGGGCCCTCCTCTCATACTGCTCAGGATCCAGAGACTGATTTTGTGAGGGTGAAAGTGTTCAAATTAACACTCTTGAGCACAAACTAGCATCTTTATTTCTGTCAATGCAAACAGTTATGCATGTCTCCAAAGATGCCATTCAGAAAATTATTGAGGAACTCACTGATATAACTGATATAGAACAATTTTCCAAGGCCCTTGCTGTCAAGAAAATTAAAGATATTTTGATCAAGCACAGTGTAGACAATCCAACAATCCTCCAGGAAGTTTCCAATGCCCTGTTTGAATCAAATCCTCTCCTCCACACCACATCAGAGCGAGGTAGTCTATCCACTGAGTACAGGAGGAACTTGTATTTCAAAGAACACTTTTCAATTTTGCAGCCAACAGAGTATCTTTATGACAGGACTCGTAATAATTCTTTTGTTTATGTGTCCGTATATGAAGTGCTCAACCGCCTACTGAGTAATGCAGACCTTTTGGATAAAGTAGTGTTTAGTCACGATTCAACTCCTGGACATCTTCAGTCTTTTTAAGATGGTCATTATTATAAAGGCAATGCACTTCTAAGTGTGGAAGACTTCAGAATTTCCCTGGGGTTATATATAGATGAATTTGAGGTTTGCAACCCCTTGGGGACGTCCAGGAAAGTACACAAGATTGTTGCTGTGTACTGGGTACCACTAAATCTACCACCCAAGTATCCAGCCTTAATTCCATTCAGCCTTAATTCCATTCAGCTTGCTGCACTAGGAAAGAGTGTTGATGTGCGCACTTTTGGATATGATAAATTTCTCAGCCCTTTAACAAGAGATGTTCAGCATTTGGAGCAAACTGGTGTTTTTGTCCCTGCCCTTAGTACTTGAAAGGGACAGTTTTTTGTGTGTGTGCAGATAACCTGGGAGCAAATAGTTTGGCAGGTTTTCAGGAAAGTTTTAATGCTGAGAATTATTGCAGATTTTGTTTGATTTGCAGGAATGAAATCAAATACACAAAGGTCAGTGATTTCAAGTTGAGAACAACCGAAGAACGCAACTCATTTGTGGAAGAAGTGCAGAGTTGTAGCAGAAAGCAAAGTGTCTGTGGTGTGAAAGGGGAATGTGCGCTGAGTAAGCATTTGTCCTACTTCCATCCAGTCACAGGGTTTCCTCCTGATGTGCTCCAGGATTTATTTGAGGGCATTGTACCAGCAGAATTAGCTGTGTGTCTGCAGGCTTTAATCGCAAAGGGTTTTATTACACATGAGGAACTGAATAGGTGTATCAAGACTTTCCCATACAAAGATTCAGAGAAAGTTAACAAACCAAAGGTCATAGCTAAATCAAGCTTTGAAAAGGGTACAATAGGTGGGAATGCACATGAAAATTGCACTGCTGCGTTTGCTTCCCCTGATGATTGGGCACCGAATCCCAGAAAATGAACCGTCTTGGGAGATTCTTATGGATTTGAAGGTCATTGTTGAGTTGGCTGTTTGTACATCATTTTCAGAGGAAACACTGTGTTACATGGAGAGTCTGATAACTGACCATCGAAACTTTCTGATTGAAACTTTCCCTAACTTTTCCTTTCGTCCTAAACATCACTTTGTGGAACACTATCCACATTTAATCCGTTGTTTCGGGCCACTGGTGTCATTGTGGACGATGCGCTTTGAAGCTAAGCACAGCTATTTCAAAAAGATAGTACATGACACCCGCAACTTCAAAAATATCCTTCTGACTCTTGCAACCAAACATCAAGAAATGCTGGCATACTATCTAGATCGTGATGACCTTTTCAGACAGTCAGTTTACGTAGAGAGTGCTGAACCTTTCTTAACCTGTTCTTTGGAAGCACCCCTTAGGTCAGCAGTCAAGACGAAATACTCAAACACAAATAGTGTTTCTCTTTCCAGTGATGTTCATTTGCATGGAATCCGGTACATGTCGGGTATGATCATTTCTGCAGGACATTGTAGTGGCTTGCCTGAATTCTACAAGATTTTGAAATGTGTAGTGGTTCATAGAGAGGTTTCATACCTTTGCAAGAAAGTCTCAACCTGGTATATTGAGCATTTGAGGTCCTACATGATTCGAGAGAGCAACTTTGATGACATTTGTGTCCTTGACCTTAACGTGTTAACGTGTTGATTTCCATCCATTGGCAGCATACAAAGTTGGAGCTCATGTTCTTGTGACTCCAAAGGCATTCCTACCACAGTACATGTTTGTGGTGAGTGTAGACTGATGTATATAATTCAATATGTCCTCACACAGTTCGTGACAAAACATAATTGCTTTACCATATACTGGGTCTGCAAGACATAAGCTAATCAGGAACATGATCACGAGTTGACTAATCCTTTTCTTATGTTTTTTATTTCTCCTCAGATAATACTGTTGCGGGTGTGCATTTCTCCCTCCAATGTTAGGCGGGTCAAACTTGCCAATGTTCCAGAATCTGTGAAACATTTAAAGACTTTGCTCCAAGATATGCTGGGACTGAAAGAGGGTTTTTCTTTACAATTTGAAGACCCTGATTTTGGAAATGCACTTTGTAATTTGCATGACATAAATGAGTTGCCAGCAGAAAAAGCCATCTTAAAAGTTGTGTGGGAAGAAATGACTTTGGAGATCTCTCACCCTCCTGCACCTGACCTATCAGATGCAGGTTCTGTCTCTTCTCTTGATACAGCAAGTATGTCTAGTCCTTCAAGTTCGTCCATGAGCTCTCCGACCTACAGAAATTTGCGAAGTGCTACAGATTGGCCCTCCCCATTTGACATACCCAAATTTTCCCTTGATGTTGAACTTCGTCTGAAAAAAGCTAATGAGATCTATCAGCAGACCAAAACCTCCCTTGATGTCCCAAGAGACATGAAGTCGGAGATTCTGGACAAGCTTGCACAAGCAATTTTTGAGGTGAAGCCCTACCCTGACAGTTTTGAGATTCAATCCGTTGCTGCTGCTCTTATCCAGAAACACCCATGCCTCATAGAGCATGGCAAACGCACAGGCTGTGATGGCTGGGTCATGAGTATCAAGTATAAGCTGGGTAACTACCGCAACAAGTTACGTGAAGCCGGTTTGTCTGAGTTGAGTGTCAATCGGAAAAGACGGACTGAAGATGGGGAGGTCAAGCTCTGCCTGAAGAAATCCAAAAGAGCAGAGGTCAACTTTCTACCTGACCATCCAGAGGGCCAAACAGATGAAACACTTGAGGAGGAGGGATTGCAGATGGTTGAGGAAACCAAAAAGAAGAAGTTTGACACCACCTTCATCCGACAAAAGATGCACTCTACATTTTCTCTTCGCCGTAAAGAGGTAGTAGAGGCTGAGCTTCCTGTTGAAGAAATCAGAGAGAGATGGCCAGCACTGTTTTTTAAGGATGAGGTAAGTGTTGTATGACTTGCATTAGTGCTGGCTGTGATAAATTATGTCTGTCATTTGCTGGTTATGTACTCAATTAAGCATACTTTTAAATCAGTGTTGCACTGTTCGAACAGATTTGCTGTGAGTTCCACCGAATTACAAACATCAACCTGATCGGCACATTCCAAGCATCACTGGAGAAGTACACCCCGGCATTGCTGAAGCTTTACCGGAGCAGGAGGGAGGCTTTTGGACCAGAGATGAGGGTACTTCTTGATCCTCTGGATGAGCAGGTAATGTGCTTTGCATGTAGAGGGGTTGTGATATTATTTGACATTATCTCGACAGAATGGCCTGATTTCATAGTAAGACACTTTGCTGATGAAAGTGCCATGCTTAACATCTCATGTCTAGTGTTTTTGAAATCTGAACTATGAATCAAAAAATTTTCATTACATGTAATTCCTGCAGAGAAAGAATGTGAATGTGTATCAGAAATGGTGCCACAATGACTAGTTGTATATGTGAAGTAAACATCTTGTCCACGTGTCATGCAAGACAGTTTGGATAAGCATCATTAAATGCAAGTGTTCCTGTGTTCCCAAGTGATGGAAACTGGATGATGGTTGATGTTAGATTGTCCTCTAAAGGGGGCTAAAAGGTTGATGTGACAGCTGGGACCTTGGTTAAAATGAGATTTACCTGATTAATTCTGAATTTTCAAATCAAAATTAATAATCATGCCAAATCATGTCATACAAATCTTTCAGTTTCTCTGTGTGTGTTTTCAGGTGACTGACATTGCACAACACCGGAAAAGAGCAGCCCTGGAAGGATTGCCCCTTTTCCTCAGGGAAAATTCAGCATGTCTTCTCAGGAAATGTCTGGTTAGTATCATCAATGCTATTCTCCACTTCTAATTTTGCAGTGGCTCCTGTCTTTTCTTCAGAATCTGATCTTGAGAGTAACAAAAAAATGTGTAGGAATGTGAAAGTTTATGTTGGTTCTTGGTACATTACCTGATCTCTACTTTGCTTATACACTGTTGCACCTGTGATGATATATCACACTAGACAATTCATGTTGTGTAATATTTCAAATAGCTTAAACTATTTCTTTGTCAAGCTAATAAACAAATTGACCTATATCTGCCATGTGACTACAATGCGAAAACTTCACTCAACTGCTGGATTCCCAATTTTAAAGTTTTTGTTTTAGTTGTGCAGTTCTCACAAATTCAGTGATCTCTTGCATGCTTGCACTTTTTCAGGATACAGATGCTGAAGAGGACTATGCCAAAGGTGTAAAAATTGGAATCCTCACAGTGATTGAGGATGATGTTGCGGCTGTCAAGTCTCTCCCAACCATTGTCGACACAGCTATCATCTTGGAAGAGACTGTGGTTCTCCAGGATATTGAAGACCTACCGTCTGCATTTGCATACTTGTTCGGCCTCCTGTATGCTATCAATATGGAATATCCAAAGAACCTCAAATACACATTTGAGGTAATACAGAAGATTTTCATGGATCTCGGTGGTGGCAGCTGTTCTGCAAGAGCACAGTCTCTTAGGAGTAAACTCCATGCAATGCTCAGATAGATGGCACCCCTCAGGCCTAGTCAATGTCAAGGCATCACATTTGCCAAAAACTCTGCAAGAAATGCACAATGACTTTTATCTGCTCGTAGTTGTCCTATTCAGTGCCATCTGATGTTTTATGTCAAACAAAAATGTTTTTCTGAGTTTTTCATACACTTGAAGTTACCTATTGTGATGGCTCGTGGGTATTCTAAAAAAGCTAAGAATGATAGCACTTTATCTTGGTGACAGAAGAATGTTGATACTGTGACACCTTTGAAGTTATTTTGCCTATTATTGAATTTCTAAGTTTCGACTGGTTTCTCAATTCTGCAAAAAGGTGCAAAGACTTATCATTGATAGAGCCAATCACAAAACTGTCAACCAGTGTATTTATTTTATTTTATTTGTTTTTCATTTAGGCACGGCTGAATAAAAACTGAGTCATAATGTTCATGGCATTGAATAGGAATAGGTCTATCTCTCAGATGTTGTTGGGTAGTTTGTGGACTCTGTACTAGTACATTTAGCCTAGTTGATGGCAAAGACATTTATAGAATGTCTTGAGTTTGATTTTAATGTCTGAAGGAGTTTTGTTTTACATTTTGTCTTACGTATTTGTTTTACATTAAAGACATCTGTAAAGTGCTCAGATTTCTTTGAAAATTGGATAATTTCAATTCTATTCAGGAATGTGTGTGCAAGAGGTGCATTCTACCCTGCTTTTGAAATAAAGCACTTGTTGTATTAATTGAGTTTCTTTAGTTAGTTGTTTGTGCCTTTCATTGCTAGTTGTGTCAACTATAGTGCCCCTTACTTACATTATTGAGTCCCGAGATTAATTGGAAGAACTAGTTGTTTTAAGTTAAAAGATTTACTGGTTCAACTTGATCATTTGAGTTTTGCGCACTCTAGATGAGATTACTCAGAAAAGAGCTTGTAATAGGTTGCCTTACTTTTTTAAGTCAAACCAGCAAATTATTTTTTACAGTGTAGAAATCAACTTTTTCGATAGATAACAGCAGGGTGAGGCTGCAGACATTTTCCTATAATATATATGAAGAGTAACAAAACACCTGTGAACTTGGATGTTTTTATTTTTCCATCAAAGCTTGAACAGTAATTGAGCAGCACACTAACAAGTGCAACTTTGGCTCATGTTCATGTCTGTGAAAATTATTACTTCATTTTAGCTACATTTAATAATGCAGTACCAGCAAGCTTAGGGCTGTCTGTGCCTCATGTGTTATGTTATTGTTCATTGTTTGCAGTAGTTGAAGTGGGCACCATTTACCTCCTCCAGAGTATCCTGTCTTTCAAGAACTAGATTTTGGAGATGTAGGTAAATGATGAGACAAGGTGGGTGTTATGATCTGTAACTGTGTTCTTATTGTGATAAACCAAAGGCATCTTTATACTGTTGTATGGTAGCAGTGGGAGAGTGGGTATAGCCTTTTAGCCCAGATGAGGTTGGGCCAAGTGGGCCAGTTCTCTGTTAAAGTTATCTGAAATGTTTTTTTTCTTTTCTTGGGAAAAGATTGCAGTCCATACAATTACCTATATTTAATTTACATTTTCAAAAAGCATATAAAAATGTGGATTCTGGGGCTGTGCAATCTAATTTGTATCCATCTCTCTCTATATGTATACATATAAATGTTTGGACAGCAGTTATGTTTATTGTTTGTGATATCATTGATACTGCACTTGCACTATTGCACATACTTTGAATTTCTAGTGTGCAAAGTGTTCCAAAATTAAACAAAAGCTTGTGTTACAAATTCCTAAGGTTTTTGTTTTTATGTTTTCTCAAATCATTGATATAGGAAAATCTTACAGCCCTGTGAAATTTACAGTAAGTATTAACCAACTCCTGTCAATAGAAATGTATAAAATAGGTGAATACAGATAAGCAGAAAAAATGAACAAATGTCACACAATACTTGTGTTTTAATAATGGCAATCTGTAATTCTACCTTTTAACTGATTCTTTCCATATACCACAATGTGAAATTAGGAAGTACCTAAAAATGTAAATTTACATGAAGTAACTAGAGGGTAGAAGCAATCTGTCTTCTAATGTTCAACAAGCTCTTTGAAAACACCAGAGAAAGCTAACCTGACTTCAAAACATGTCAGTCTTACAGTGCATTTTCCTAAATTTAAGGTTCATAGGAGCAATGACAAAGGAGAAATAGCTGTCCAACACTTTAACACTGATTTGCCACCGAGTGCGACCAGACTTGTTTGATGGGATGTATCCTTTGGAGGTAATATTCTGAACCTTTTTGCAAAGTTTGAAGGTTATGCAAGCGTCAAATGAGGAGGTAAGGGTTTAAAATGAAGTAACACATTCACCACTTAAGATACCAGTGACCTGGTATGTTTGATGTCATGTATGGAAAAAGAGTGACATACTGAATCTCTTTGCAAAGTTGGGATCTTATATAAGCATCAAAACAAACAGAATGGCCACAAGTCATGCATAAAATGCATAATGATGAATGTTAAGAGGTTTGGTTTCCATGCTGTATATGCAACTGAATTGCCATGCACTATTTTTGTAAGCAAGTATGTTTATTGAATTCAAAAACTTACAAGATTCTGTTTATTGGCAGAGGTTTGTTTATCAGCAGAGAGGTGAACATTGTGGGGATTGGCCAGAATATTTAATGTGTTACATACTATTGATGTGCAGTTTTGGTAATTCAGTATCAGTATAGGTTACTTTTGCAAAAGGTATTGTAGTTTCTAGATTATACTCTAGGATAGTTTGCTCCAAAAAATCAAGGGAAAACACATTTTTGAAGCGTAGAAAACATCAGTGGGTGTTGCTGACATAATGTACGTCCTATTATTTATTTGCAATTCCAATTATCCACTCTGAGGTACATGCATGGTGTATTGATGAAAAATATGGAGCGCTGGCAAGTTTTGTCCTAACTGGGTAATGTAGAGATCTCAAAAGTTCACACACAAGGAGGGGGGGGGTGCGATGATATAAAAATAAAATATTATTAATAAGAATCAACCTTGTGGACTTAACCTAATAAAACTATAAACCTATAACTTAATAAAACTATAACTTATGTGGGATTGTATATAATAAAGCGTTAGTTTGTACAAACAGTGGTTTATCTGCTGTGGTATTTGCTAGTGAATCAATCAGTCAATACCCTGTAAGAGCTCTGTTAAAAAAACTACACTTTGCAAAGCATGATGGGAAGAGGTTGTAGTTCTTACCTAGCAACAGAAAGGTCCTCCCAATGTCGGTATACTACATGTTTATTTCCCTTGAGAAATCATAGGTTTTCAAGTCATTACTGTCTCATTTGGGCCACCTGTTGGTGAACTGTGATACTGGTTTTCTCCTGGCGATAGTGGAAAGCATGGTCCTCACAATGCAGGCACTTTATCATGGTCCTCACAGATTGATAAATATGAGTGTGTGTGTGTGTGTGTGTGTGTGTGTGTTTATGTGGTTTGGGAGGTCAGTAGACAAGGTTACTGACCAGCACTACAGGGACACCCCATGTTTAGGAGGACCCCCCCGTCCTCGTAAACATAAGAATGACTGAGCCTTTCTTTGACTGAAATAAACCTCTCCATGAAGTTTTTAAAGTTTTTTTTTGGTGACCTTTTAAACCACAATAACAAGAGAAGTTGTATGTGTATGAATATCGGACGAGTGCCCCCAATAGTCAGAAGTTGGAATTGCAGAGCCATACACAATGGCGGGAGATTATACACATTTGCGCAAAAAAACACCCGCGAAATGAAGAAGCTGGACGACAGACCAAGATAAGGAGCTTGCAGGACACAGAAAAGTAAGTGAATGGTATTGATAATATTCAACAAGTATCTAGTGTGAATACCTAACTTAGATCATCATAGTAGAAATTTTATTAATAAATGGGTTTGTTTTATTACAAATTTTATTTGTTTTCATGAATGTAATCTAACTAATTAACTTTACAATTTAAGTGGCTAATTAACGTTAGCTTGCTGGAACAGCTAGCTACATAGTTATATTACTTAGATAGCTTACTGTAACAACTGGATGACTAGCTAGGCTAGCGAGCTGTACTTTTAGCCAAATAGTTATAAAATGGTAAGTTAAAGCATTTAATTGTGGATGTTGGGTAAATATAATTATACTTGCAATGTTTAAATAAAACTTATAAATCAGTCTCTGGATCATGTTAGTTAGCTAGCTGGCTAGCTAGCGTCTGCTAGTCATCGAAACATTGCCATTGGGAGAGATGGTGGTATGTAGTCAGTCTACTTTAATGCTAGGATTTGTAACAGGACTAAAAAATGGATCCTGCAACATAGTTTAAGGAAGAACACTACTGATTCAAATGAAGATAATATGCATGTGTGTTTAATCACCATCAAGGTCAGAATATATGGTTGTCAAAGCTCATGTATTGTAGGAGGCGACTGATTTAGCGATTAGCTAATCGCGATTTAGCACGTTTGTCTGATGGATATAACTCAAAACTCTGTAAAATCAAACTGTTTTAAGAACTAGTAATCGATTGTGCCAGATGTGACTATAGTTGTACTGAAATAGTTACAAAACGCTAAGTTAAAGCCTTGAACCTCTTTTGTGCTGGGAGGTATACTTATATACCTGCAATGTCTGAATAAAGTTGTTAAATTTTGAAGTATGTTACGCAGCGGTACGCCATTCATTTTAATGACACTTTCCTGCATGTTGACTTCAGTTTATTTAGCCATAGACATTTCCTGACGAGGTCACTTTTTCGTTTTGTTAGGTTTGCTGTCATGAGTTCCTGCATTCGCGACTAATTCAGTTTATTTAGCCATAGACATGACCTGTGCAGGTTACTTTTTTGTTTATTAGGTTTATTAGGCAATTCACATGTAAATGTAAGTAACAACGTGGTTGTATAACTGTTTCCATAGCCACAGCTCAGCCTAGTTTGCAGTTGTTGATCAATTAGCATTTTTTTAGGATTTATCTCATCTGGTAGTGCAATTGCATTGATAATAAGTGTAATGTGTTAAGAGCTGAATAGCAAAACAATGTTTTGAAGCAAAATTTATAACAAAAAGCAGAGGATAATAAAGAGCAATGAGCAAATAGCAATGGCTGCATATACATTAGCACCACCTTCTTGACAATGGACATATGGGCATAGTTTTACGCTTTTCTGTACAGCCTGAGGATTATGATATTCTTTGGTCATTGTTAAATTTGCCTGTTTCAGTGAAAACAAGACATGAACTGCGCAGAGGGCTCAGCCCTACTGAAGAAGCAAAGAGAATGATTGAGGAAGGAAGAGACAAAGACACTGTCTTTTGGAAAGTAACTGATGATTTTAAAGTAAGATCAGTGTATTATTATTATTATTATTATTATTATTATTATATGATACCACAGTTGGTTACACATTGTCCAAGAGCCATTTTGATGGTGATTTACATTGTAAAGGTGGCTGGGTACTGGTATTTAGAGATGGACTACATCTAGTCCACTACTACTTTTTGTTGTAAGAGTTTTTTTTTTTTTTTTTGTAACTTGGAATTTTGAATTCAGGTTTGTGGCAATATACTTTAATGAAGTTTTTTGTTAACTTTTAAAGATACAGTATGCAGTTCAGATCCACAACATGGTCACTGTGTGTGTGCTCAAAAACATCTGTTGTTTGTACACTGTTTTGGCTCTGTAAATGGGAAACAAAGAAGATGGCTTGGACTGAGCCTCAAACTATTGCAGCCAGTCAAGACAATGCTTTAGGTGCACAAAAGGGAGGGGTGTAATTTAATTGGTTCTTGAGCTGAAATTTCAACCACCTTTCGGCTCGAAGACTACACCTGTGATTAAGTTAGTAGAACTAACCGTGATGAAAAAATAAACTAACCGTGATGTAAAAATAAACATTAAGCTATATTAAAGTGTTAAAGATTCAAATGTTTAAAAATAGTGTCAATAATTCCATAATTCCACTTTTTCATAGGATGTGGTGTTTTTGCCAAGGACTTCATCTGCAAAGGGTCATTCATCCTGGAATACAGGGGTGTCCTGACCACATGTAAAGAATCTAGAAAGCTTCCAAACAATGTGTATGCATACTACTTTAAGCACAATGAAGTCCGTTACTGGTGAGTAACCTAAATCTAAAAGTAGCAACACTTTCTGTTCCAGTTTCAAGGTATTGATTCTTATCTGTATTTGCTATACAAGTGATTCTCCTTTAGTAAAGTAATATTGAGTAATATGATAGTCTACAAATGATGTGCATTTTGTTTTATAATGGAGAGTCTGTCTTTCTTTATAGCATTGGTGTGTCTAAAGAGGATGGCTCAATGGGAAGGCTTGTCAATGATGACAGAAGGCCTAATTCAAAAATGGTGAAGATAGTGGTACACAACATCCCTCATCCGTGTCTCTTTGCCATTCGAGACATTGCAGTTGGCGAAGAAATAACTTACGACTATGGAGGGTTTGATTTACCAAACTATTCAGAGGTTGTACATTTTGAATTTTGGGCTTGCTATTGTTGAGACTTTACTGATAGAATCCACAATTCCTGACCACCTATGTAATATTAGATGACATGTTTACTGCTGCGTATCTATAAGGATGAGAGGTCACTACTGCATTTATGGGTGGTCCACTATAGTATAAAATACAGTACACATACAAAATCCAGTATAAATAGATTATATGATTTAGGAATAAGAGTAATTAAGACTACAATACTTATTGTCAGTGCTTCTAAAACATGTAGAACTATTTACTCTTGTGTATGAATTGGTGTAGGAGGATTTATGCTGTCAGTAACAAGGACATAGACTGATCAGTCATAACGTTATGACCACCTGCCTAATACTGAGTAGGTCCCCCGTTTGCCTGACCGGTCTGTGGCTATGCAGCCCCATATGTAGCAAACTGCGATGCACTGTGTGTTCCGACACCTTTCTATCAGAATCAGCATCAACTTTTTCAGCTAATTTGAGCTACAGTAGCTCTTCTGTTGGATCAGACAACACGGGCCAGCCTTTGCTCCCCATGTGCATCAGTGAGCTTTGACCTCCCATGACCCTGTTGCCAGTCCACCTTCCTTGGACCACTTTGGGTACGTCCTGAGCACTGCAGACTGGGAACACCCCACAAGAACTGCAGTTTTGGAGATGCACTGTCCCAGTCGTCTAGCCATTACAATTTGGCCCTTGTCAGAGTCGCTCACATCCTTGCGCTTACCCATTTTTTCTGCTTCCAACACATCAGCTTCAAGGACAAAATGTTCACTTGCTGCCTGATATATCCCACCCACTACCAGGTGCCATTGTAATGAGATAATCAATGTTATTCACTTCACCTCTCAGTGGTCATAATGTTATGGCTGATCGGCATATAGTCAGAGGTCTTCCTTTGATATGTTAGTGTATGTCAACCTATATATGCTATACTAGTCAAACAAATAAGTATAAAACATTTACAATCAAATATGTAACAATTTGTCTATAATACTGGAAGTATGTATCATGACTCTTTCTGTTCTCAAGCAGATATCTCCCTTTAGAAGAGAGGAAAAAGAGACTAAACATTCAGCTATAACAGGTAGCATTTTACTAATATGCTCTCTATCACTGACATACTGCAGATTGCAAATCTCCACAGGATGTTGGTCTAATGATGTACAGTACAATCAAATAATTAAACCTGTCCTTCCCACCTTAGATAATTCAACCAGCTCAGAGCCCAGACACATCGTGGAGGAGTGCCTTCCATGTAATGACAACAGTGAGGTAGGACACTGACCATCACAGAGATCATGAAAACTTTATATGAATTAGTTCTATGATGTAAACGCAAATATAACCTATGCCTCGCGTTAATGAGAGAACACATGCATTCTCAAATCAGACTGCAAAGTTACAAAGCTTACTGAACTTGCCAAACTCTACAGTAGAATGTGATGTGTGCCTGGTCATGGTTTAAGAGGACAGTGTTTGAAATAGGAGGACATGCATTGTCAAGCCCAAGTCCTATTGCAGACTCAATGCCTGTGAATAGTATTCTGCTGTGTACATTTTGTGTGTAGTCATGGTTTAAAAGGACAGTATTTGAATTAGGAGGACATGCATTGTCAGACATAATTCCTATTGCAGTTTCAGTGCCTGTGAATAGTGCCTGTGAAAAGGATACTTCAGTATTTGAAGTCAGAGGACATCTGTTGTCAGGCATAAGGAATCTGTTTAAGGCAACAGTTACGCCTTCCTTAAATATGCTTGTGTATGTGTACAGCTTTATTGTCAACGTCATGATATGGTATATGAGGCATACATCCACCTGTACAGACTATATATTGTAAAAAAAAAAAATCCAGTGCAATGCAGGATATATACATGAAAACACTTCATGTGTTGAAAGCATGTGTTGTCAGGCATAAGTCCAATTGAAGGCTCAGTGCCTCTGAATACTACTCTGCAATGTTCATTGTGGGTGTAGTCATGGTTTTTAAGGAAATTGTTTGAAGTAGGACATGCATTGTGAAGTATGAAGTGTATGGTAGGGTAAACAAATACTTTTTGTGAATTGGTTCTATGTTGTAGAAATATAACCTATGACTCTGTTCCTCAGCAGATGATTTCATGTGGTGAGGGTGATAAAGAGGCTGAACATCTGGTTGTTACAGGTAATATTTATACTAGGGCTGTCAATGGTAACGCGTTAACACTCATTCGCGATTAATCGCGAAACTTTAACGCTGTTAGGAGACAGTTTTGTGGAATGGCATGGCGTTCGATCCGGAGACACGCAATGTGTATTAGAATACAAACGCTGGAGACAAGCGATGTGTATTAAAATACAAAGCGATGCCGCTACATCCGACCTGAGCCAAACGGCACCTCTTGATGGTAATAATCTGCGGAACACAGGATTCCACATGACCATATATGGGCCTCACTTCCGTCTGAAGTTTGAGTTTGAACCTTACGGAGCCAATTAGGTACGAGGTTCAGGAAAAACCCAATTAGAGAGGGAGCTGTTTAGCTATGCACAACACCACAAAACCAATCAGAAACAGCACCCCCGCTGGTCATTGTAACTCAAATGTAAATGTAAATATATAAAAAGGAACAAAATGTTATACTTGTTGAACTTCTGCTCAATGCTGATGTTCCCACGGCCGGCTGTGTAAATAAACCTTCCTGTCTTTTTCTACGAACATCGGATCTGCTTCTTTGTCAGAAAATAACTTATTTCGCTCCTCCGGGAGCTGACTAACAACGCGTTAATGTTTTAACACAAATTAATCATATTATGAAGTTTGACCGCAACATCCGCACATTTTAGAAGCTCTGTAGCAGGGAAGAATGGTACTCTACAATGAAGGGCTTCTCACAGATGATCTCATTCACCGAGCCCTCACGATTGATCAGCTAGCGATATTTAAATGCTCCAAAATCTTACTTACTGCACCTAGTGCAAGTTTGTTACCTTCAAAAAGTAATATAAAGTAAAAGTAATATTACTTAATGTGTTACATTACAACATACTTTATGTCCAAAGTAATGTGTGATATTACTCATTGCATTACTTTTGTGTTATTGTACTAGAAAAGTTAAGTGGGTGACACTAAATGGTTTTAACTTCACTTTCACAGACTCGCTGTTGTAGGTAGTTCTTGGATGGATATCTAGAACATCTTGAAATTACAGCCAGTCTACAATATAATCTTTTTCCTTTTTTTTTGAAAAGGTCGAGGGGTGTTTACCACTGAAGCCATTGAAAAAGGAAACTTTGTACTAGAATACAGAGGTGAATTTATAACACAAAAAGATTGTGCTGTTCGAATGAGTTACTATAATGAAGCTGAGAAGGTATTTCTGTTTGATTTTGAATGGAAGGGGAAAAACTGGAGGTAAGTAAGCATCCTTAAGTACTGCAATATTTGTGTAATATTTTCTTTACACACGTTTAGGTTAAGGAAACCAGAACTGAATTTGTATTTTATTTCCATGCAGCATAGATGCATCTCAGGAAGATGGATCTTTAGGGAGACTTGTTAATGATGAAAACAAAAATCCAAATTGTAGAATGAAAACCATTGAGGTACAGGGGAAACCACACCTATGCCTGCTTGCAGTAAGAGACATTGGGCCAGGAGAAGAGCTTAATTATAATTATGGAGATTCAGACTGGCTATGGCGAAAGCAGGTAAGTTATTTCCCATTGCTGCCATACATTTTCATACAAGATAGTAGTCTGACATTTACTAAAAATGGTTATCCTGGTCATTGATGTTATGGAGTTTGTGATTTTTTTCTCCTCTCAAGTCCAAAGAACAATCTCCCAAGAATATGTATGACAGGCAGCTCAAAGAAAGTTTTGATTTTGTTTTTGTTTCTCAAGTCCAAAGAACGATCTCCCAAAGATATGCTTAATGAGCAGCTTAATGAGCAGCTAAAGGAAAGTGTTCAATCCCAGCCAAAGGCTGATCAAGAGGTACCAGCTGAAAACTGTCTACTACACATGCAGATGCCATTAGAATGGTGCTACACGTAAAATGAATGTAAAATTTTTCATTAATTTATATCTGTAAATGTCCCATGGAAATCAGCTGGTTTCCCAAAGGTGTTGCAAAGCCTTTTCAGGAAATAGAATCTAGAGTCTCTCTTCTGTCAGACTGAGTGCACTAACACATTTTGATTGGATTTCTTTTTTTTTTTAATAAAAAATAATCAGGGAGCTGAAAGGACTGCAGAGAGTAATAACACAACCGTCATATTGTTCAGTCTATTGCTGGATGTTTTTTTTATTTTAGATATCTGTTGAATTTTGTACAATTTTGTTAAAATTCTTAAGTAAGAGTAGCCGGCCACAATCAGGGCAGTAACTGGCCACTTGGCTGACAGCCAACGCTTGTGGAACTCTCTGCTTGTTATGTCCCCATTGGGTGGTAAGAGTGTGTTAAAGATGTCCCCATAGTGTGTTTTCACCATGGGTGAAAGGCTCTGTTATGATCCCTGTGGTTATAATGCAACAATTTTTTAAAGGGGAAAAAACTGACAGTTTAGCCATAGTGAAATCACACCTGTAAGTTGGAAACATTCAGGCAGCATGGAGGTAGAGAAATTAATAGAGTAGAAACTTATTTCAGATCACTTAAATGTCTTGATTGCAGTATGGGTCACATAAACACACATTTTCAATTTTCCAATAAATGCATTCGCAAGTCAGCACTGTTTCACCATGTTCACCTTAATTGGTCCCAACCAGTGATTTGTGTGAGGTCTACCATAGGCCTTGAATGTGTTTTGTGAGTTATAATAATAATACAATTTTTTAAATAATTTTCTAGATGAAATCACATCCATCTCCCCAAACTGATCCCTCACCTCCGAATAAAAAGCTTCCTCTTAAAGCTGGATGTAACAAACCATTAGCAACAAGAAAAAGACAGGTATTTTTTGTATTTTATTTTTTATGTAATTTGATTGATACAGACGATTGTCATTCGGTGCCAGTTCTAGAGCCACACAAACCAAACACCTTGGTAAAGCTTAGTACTATAGAACAGTACTGCTGCTCTAAAGGCATAAGAGAGCACACAAATGTTTCTCCTTGTCAATTATGCACTGTTCCTTACAAAGTAATGAAGACCATTACCCAAAATGTGTTCTCTTGCAGTCCTACATTATCAGGTGACTCTTCTGAGTACACAGACTACAGCGATCCTGATTTTATTCCAAACTCGAAGAGCAGCACCTCAGATAATAGTGAGCCTCTATACCCTGTTTCCAAAAGACCGTTGATAAATGAAAGATTTCCATCTTTCTCCAAGAAAAGACAAAGTACTGAGACAAATGTATTAGACAGTCTTTCCAGTACCATCCCAGCATCATCGCAGAGCACAGTACAGCAGAAAAGGGTGTATGACAAAAAGAAATACTGCCTTTTTTGTGGAAAGCCTTTCTATAAAATTGCGAGACACCTTGAGGCAGTGCATCGTAATGAAGCAGATGTTGTAAAGGCAACAGTGTTTCCAAAAAACTTGAGAGAGAGAAGAGTGCAACTAAATCTCCTTAGAAAACGTGGCAACTTCGTTCACAATGCAGACATTGTCAGAAAAGGATCGGGGGAAATGGTTGCCTGTTATCAGCCAAGTCAGAGAAGGTCTGTGCAAGATTTCATACATTGCATTCATTGCCAAGGTCTCTATGCAAAGAACACTTTATGGGAGCATGTGAAGAACTGCCCACTAAACCCAAAAGATAACTATGGATCTCAAGGTAGAAGAAAATATGTCCAATCCATGTGTGCTTTTTCAATGCCAGTAGGACTTGACATTAGCAAAGGCTTAAAGGATATCCTGTCACATGACTTATGATGAGGTCTCATTTATTGTTAAGAGTGACAAATGCATTATGCAGTTGAGCGAGCATTTATTCAATAGGATGGGCTCTGATGAAAACAAACATGACTACATCAGGCAGAAGCTGAGAGAAGTTGCCAGACTTCTTCAGGCAGCAAGAAAGATCACTCCATTACGTAGGATGGAAGACTTCATAATTCCTTCCAACTTTCCGCATGTCATATTAGCAGTGAAGGCTGTGGCTGGCTACAATGCACAGAAAAATTCTTACGCCACGCCATCTTCGGCACTCGAACTTGGCCACTCTCTTTAAAAAATCTGCAGTATTGTTGAGATCAATGCCATAATTGATAGAGATCGTAGTCTTGCAGATTCTGCAAGGAATTTCAGGCAGGTGCATCAGGCCAGATGGAACGAATGTATCTCTGCAGGGGCTATAACCACTCTGAAAGAGGCAAAGTGGAACACACCACAGTTACTACCCTTCACCCACGATGTGAAGTTGTTGCACTTACACCTGGAAAAGAAACAACAGGAAATGCAGAGTATGCTTAGGATGTGCCCCTCTAGAGATGCTTATTCTGATCTGGCCAAGGTCACGCTTGCTCAGGTTATCCTCTTCAATAGGAGAAGAGAGGGGGAAGTATTCAAGATGCATGTGAGTGCCTTTGTGTCAAGATATCAGACAGAGCTACATGAAGACATAGCCATCTGCCTGTCTGAGCTAGAGAGAAAGCTGTGTCAGCATTTTACACATGTTGAAATTGGAGGGAAAGAGGAAGAAAGGTTCCAGTCCTACTCAGACCAGCAGTGGTATCTGCTATGGAGCTGCTCATGGAAACACGTGAAAAGTGTGGAGTTTTATGCCAAAATCCCTTCATGTTTGCCCGGCCAGGGGCATCATCTGCCTACAGAGGGACAGATTGTATTCACAAATTTGCAGAGGAATGTGGTGTCAAACATCCTGAGGCTTTATCCTCCACAAAGCTCAGAAAACACACCATGTCAAAGGTCTTAAACCTTGAAGAAAACGAAGCTGACCAGTTAGCTGACTTCCTAGGGCATGATATTCGTGTCCATAGAGAGTACTATCGCCTACCAGAGGGAACACTACAACTCGCAAAAATGAGTAAAGTGTTGATGGCCATGGAGAAAGGAACTTTGACTGACTTCAAAGGAAAAAAACTGGATGAAACTGAAATCGACCCAGATGGTAAATTTAGATTTATATGTGTATTTATTGATGGAATAGCTCATTTTATAATAAAGTAACTGTCATTATTATTATTTACTCACCGTCATGTCTGTCAAACACCTGCTGAGGTTTTTGCATCTGTATCTTGTCCAGGGAGACATTTGCTGCAGCTAGAGGTTAGCCTTCTCCAAAACCAATGAAGGGCTATGGGTTCAAAAAGGCAACTAAATGTTCCAAAATTTATCACGACTTGTGCAGCACAATCCAAGTCTTATGTCTTAGCCAAACAATACAAACAATGAACAAAAACCTCACTAGGGGCCAGATTTACGCACATGAAAGCCACAGCGCACTTTGCGGTGTGTCTTCCGGGCAATTTGCGGTCACAAAATGTGTGCAAGTAGCGTCTAATTTACTAAGGCTGCAGGTAATTACGCAATCAGCGCACGGAACCACCCTCTACTCACATTTTGCGCATGGAGCACAGCTTAAAATGTGCACAGATGAATGGTGGAGTTTGTGCAATTGTGAAATTGACTTAATGATAAATGAAGTGGCAGTGCATAGAGGTACTTTGGATGGACGCAAGCAACCCTTACCACCAAAAGTAAAATTTGGACATTGTTGCACAGAAAATAAATACATTAGCCTTGACAAAACAAACTCCTGATGAAATGAAAAAAAAAGATGGACATAAAAAGAACATGGAAAAGTTCCGTAACACATCAAAACCACGGTGCCTGGAGTACATGGGAAAAATGCCAAGGTGCTAAAACTAAATGAGCATTTCATCATAACGCTATGTGTAGCTCACCTATATGAACAGAATATTGTTGCATTTCAACAGATAATCGAGGCTGCATGTACACATGCACATATTATGTCCACAACGTCAACAATAGAACTTACAAGTTTTCATTAGCCATACTCACTTCATCGCTTAACACAGACACCCACTTGCTTAGCCGTGGAGCTTACAGGAATGTTACTCCAAAATACTTTGACACCAAAAAGCCATAATCCACTTGCCAGCATACACATTTATATGTGGGACTTACATTCCTAATTGCACAAGACAATTACACTACTACTCTAAGGTGAGTACTACCAGAATACTATTACACTAGTACTAGTAATAGTATATATCAGTATATATCATTAGCAAATAAAAGTTGTCACATGTCTACACTGTCATTTTTGGTAATCTCTGCAGACTGACAATGCTGTGCCAGCACCAGCACTAGGACCACCTGTGGGAAAGATTTGTAGCAACCCTAACAAAGTAGAATAGTTTTCCTCATTGAATGAATAACGTTCATTGGTGTCGTGAACATGTCTCTGTGTCTATTTCCTCAACCCTCCCTTAAAGGATGAAACCAGCAGAAATATAGGAGTCAGGTTCCTGTCTGTCCAGGCACCCCATTGTTCCAGACCAAGGAAACACACCATATGGGTGGCCAGATAGGATAGACCAAGCAAAAGTGCTGACAGACCTGTTAGAATGCCAACATCAGCAAAAAACAGAACAATGGTCTAGATGACATGTTTTTGACAAATGTGATGTATGTATACAGGATGTGTTGGGTATAAGAATGGTTCTCAGTCTCAGGGAAGATGGACTTGTTGCTTGGCACTGTTTGTGTATGTAACTTGTCCCCGGCGTCGTGAATAAAGACTGCAGTGAACCACCTACTTGCCTGCATCGAGTTTTTGACCACACACCCACTATTGAACAGCAACAAACAGGGGTGGAACACCAGGCAACAGTGGTGGAAGAGACTATTCCTCTTGTTCTACAAGTTGTTCCTGTGTTTGTAGGTATAATTTTCCAAACTCATGGTCTTTTTCAATTATTTGAAGCCATTCTCAACCAACTTTCTCTTCTGTCTTATTCTCTACTTTTTAGGACATTAGACAGATAATGACAGCCACACCTGAGGGTAGGGTCATTGTGAACAGCTTAGACAATAACAGTCCAATTACAAGTAAGGAGAGACGCTGCCTTGTGAGAATTTTAGTGTCTCATCTGATGGAGAAATTTGGAGAAATGTGAGTACAATAAAAGCACCAAAGATGTACTTTAGTTTCAAGTTTTAAACTTAATTGTCATTCAGTCTACAATTGAGAAGTAGACAGCAGAAGAAAATTTTGTTTCTCCGTTTTCAAATTAATGTGCAGGTGTTTTGAGTAATCTAAGAGGAAACTGAGAGTGAGTGAGTGGATTCAGAAAAGAGTGTTTTCTCACAATTCTATCAGACTCCTGTCTTTTGTCGAGTTATGTGTATACTTCCTGTATGTTACAGACCGACAGCAGACACAAAGAAGGCCTTAGCATCTTCCTTGGTGCAGACATTCCCTTGTCTGAGTGATTCCTCTGGCAGTGGCAGTGTGAGTACTTCACTACCTCTATGGCACTCTTCTCTTTCTCACCTCTTTGGCCACCAGGTAACTCACTATGAGATCCAAGGTCAGGGTTGGACTGACAACAAAATGTGGCCTGGGAATCTGTTGCATATATTCATACAGTTCAATCATAGTTCTGCAAAACAATGTCCCTATAATAGTCAATAAATGTCACATCATTAAAAAGATCTGATTCTTATCTTTTAATTGACATGAATTTGTAATAGTCGATTTTTTATCACAATCGTAGATATTCTTAATTTAAGTATTTCAATATTCCTGCTCAACATCTGATTTATTCTCTGAAC
The DNA here is from genome assembly GCA_019176425.1 of Megalops atlanticus. Lineage (NCBI taxonomy): Eukaryota > Metazoa > Chordata > Actinopteri > Elopiformes > Megalopidae > Megalops > Megalops atlanticus. The sequence continues at coordinate 21,475,284 of CM032881.1, forward strand.
AGAATATTAAAAGCTTGGTGTCATTTTAGTATCAGGTTAACTTGATAAGTCTATTGCCTTATTTTGTTTTAATTTTTTTAACTTCCGTTTTCGTACATGTTCCCTTTTCTTAGTGTATTTTTGAGTGCAAACCAACTTAAAAACTCATAAAATAAAACATGAAAAACATTAAAAATCAGTTAAGTCTTGTTGTTTATATTTAAGATATGAAAATATGTTTTACAGGCACTAAAAAGTCTGAAGTCAATACTTAATAGTAGGACATGCTGATGAATTTAGTTGATTCGCCCATGGTATCAATGACAGATCATTTTGTATTTATTAAATTCATGATGAAGAGTACAATGATGAAGGTGTTTGTGTTTGCAGGACACATGGTATGCCAAGGGACGCAGTCACCAGCCAGCCACTGGGTTCATTGAAGAGAGGTTGAGGAACATACGGAAGAGGCTGAGGTCCATGCGTTGTCCACAAAGAGAGGAGGAGTCTGTGACCTGCCCCATATTCTTACCAGGTCATGGTTAAACTGAAAAACTATTTTTATGTGTAATAGCAGCGGTAGTGGATTAATGTGCCATTTTGGCATTGCTGAGGTTCTCTACAGGAGCATAAATGGTTTACTTACTACTGTTGGACAATATGCTTAACCCAAATAAGCACAAGGAAGTAACACAATAACGTGTGTGTTTACTGTGTTCTAAAATGTGTGACATGCAACAGGAAAGGAATATGATAAAATAATGGTTACATTATTTTATTAACACATGTTCTATAGATCTGTTTGGAATTATATGTACTTTAGACAAAATTGTATGTTAAAGTTACCGAACAGTTTTGGTCTCTCTGCCTTTACACAGATTCTTAATTCTACCATTCTACAACTGTTATGTATCCACATATTAATTTTCTATTTCACAAGTTAATTGTCTCTTCTGTCATTGTAGCACCGCCTATATCCCAGGAGAGGGCTGAGCAGCTGCAGGAGTGGCTGAAGAACAATACAAAGCCCACCAGCCAGGTGGAGGAGTACATGAGGGACACAGCACTTTACCGAGCTCAGTGGCTGAGAGCAAACAGTTCAAAAACTATTCAGGAGGTCCTCCATGAGTTTCCACGACTCATGTATCCAGGCATGGTAGGTATTACCCAATACCCCAACGCCCTATCTGAAATCTTTCTGAGGAGGTGCAAAGAGAATTCTGCAGCTAGACCATACATCACTAAAAATAGAACTTTTTCTGATTGGCAGGAGAAATTGGCTATTATAAGAGAATATGCTAAGAGCATCCATACTGACTTCTCTTCATACTACATAAGTTCTGTCATTCTATTAATGTTATACTTTTAAGGGTAATAACATTTCTATGTAATAATAATTATTATTACATTTTTAAGTAATAACAATAATTCTGATTTCTCTCTCTGTTAGATTACTCAGGACTTCCAAATCCTACATGGAGAGGCTGCACCTAGGCTGTTTGAGCAGTGGCTTCTTACATACGCTGATAAAGTCCTCCACCTGGCAAGGCGGGAGGGGAAACTTCTCTGCCAGACAGACACAATGACACGAGGTATAATTGTTTTTACTGTTTCAGGTTTTCCAGAGAAAAAAAACACTAGCTTAAAAGCAGACAGAGACAATATTCAGAAAAAGAAATAGTTACTCAACACACTGTTAATAGTCTCCCCCAGAGTTTTTAATCAACACCAAAATAGATGTTTTGAGCAATCAGCTCTTCATCAGATTAGTCTTCCCTTTAGTAAGTTGCCCCCATTTTCCTCCTGGTTTCTCCCTCTTACAGATGCCAAAGGAGATATGGCACTGAGTCTACTTCTGAGCCTCTTGCCACCCCCAGTGTATAAAGTAGGGAAAAAAACTGTGCGCCCAACTCTCCCAGAGGCAAGGAAGGCCTTCATTGACCTCCAGCCTGTAAGTAACATTTAGAAAGTAACATCTCTTTAAGAAATTATTGTTTTAACTTTGAATCCATCCTTATTCTTTATTTTGGTTTTCCTTGTGTTGCAGGTTGGAACCAATATGGTGGAATATCTCAAACAGGCAGAGGTCAGCAGGCCATACCCATATGTCCTCGCACTGGGAGAGGAACATTTCTGCTCACAGGCCTTTGTTATCCTAGTGGGCCAAGCACTGGAGGAGAACTCCCTGCTAGGGGTAGTGGACGTATGCTTTAAAGCATTTTATGTTTTCGACATAAATTTCCCAAAACCTTGTGCCTCAGCCTGGGAGTTCCTCCAGGAGGCCGTGTATGGGCTGGGAAACAAAACACCATCACCCACAGTAGCATTCTTGAAATCAGCACTGGCATGTGCGTAACTGCTAGGAGAGAGAGAGATTTCCTTGAAATGTGGAGATGTGTTTTTTTTTTCCCCAATAAATTCTCAATGAGTGTTTGGATCTGGGGTCAAAGACTAATTTTGAATATACAATAAGTAACTGCTAGCCTAGCTGCCATAGGCTCTCTCAGGGTGACCTCACACGCATGCATGCACACACACACACACACACACACACAGTCTTTTTGAGACTGCTGTACTTTTTCATGAGTTTAATTAGCATTAAATCTGTGCTTGGGTTCAATCAGCAGCCAGATAATATATGGGTTTCTGTGTGCTTATATCTTTTTTAGAATCTAAACTCTTTATAACGAAATGATACGAGTTTCGATTCGTATGACTTCTGATTGTCTTGTTTTTATCTGTTTTAAGAATCTAAACTCTTGGTTGTAAGGAAATAATGTAGTATGTCTTATGAATGTACTGCTTATGAATTGTTATAAAATAAAAAAGTTATAAAATGTGACCCGACGCGAGTAAACCCTCCACATCGCGGCCGCGTCAACTTTACAGGAGACCACAAAAACGGTCAAAAAACCATTTTTCGTGAAAAATGAGATAGTGGCGATTCAAATTCTTAAAAGTGCTTATCTATCATCCCCTTTCTTTTGAAACTGAAAGTGATCTGTAAATATGAAAAAACAATAAATATCAAGGCAAGTTGGTCCTCCGAGAACTAACGGAGGAGAAAACGTCGTCAATGTTGCATTATTAAAACAAGCGCTGGCATATCGTATGCTTCCGTCTTTTAATACAGTCATGCAGTTCGAGATCACCCTCTCACATTCGCTGTGGTGTCAATTTGCAACACAAAGCCATTTTGATAAAAATATAATTTAAACAATACTGGATTTATGACTGAAACCAGAGGGAATGGCCTTCTTCTATGGTGGGAATGTTGACAGCTTTTTTCTTCTGTGGTGTGAGTTTCGATACTTTCTTCTTCAGTGGTGGGAGTTTCGATTGCTTTCTTCTTTTGTGGTGTCGTAACACAATGCTGAGCATTCATTGGTTCATATCCATGTGCCGATTGTCAACAGTTTGACACATACTTCCAGGTAACAAATAACATGGCACGACCAAATCATGTTTTCTTACTTCTTGTAAAAGTTTTGGTGTTATCATCATGGACTACTAGACTCTGAGTGTGACCAAAAAAATGGAGGCAATCCTCAGTTTCAACTGCGGTTGCGGTCGAAGGCGAAAAGAAAACTCAAAATTTGGATACGAATCATGTTCAAAGAAACTGTCTTACGAACGCATATACGAACTACGCAGTATGATCAGCGCGTTGTCACAGTCGGAAAAGGACATGTTCATCATGGGACAACTTTTCAGTAACGGGAGAAGGAGTGACATGACGAACGACAACAAACGAATTGCCACCAAGAGAAAGCATCAGTGGACTCAGTATACCATTGAAGGTGTTCAAGTCTGTATATAAAAGTTTCTTATTCACAAATTCAGAGTATCATAGCTCTTCTTTCATGTGCCTAGAGAAACAATGTGGCTGAAACAATTGCTAAACTCCATGTAGTCCTCCCAGGTAGTCCTCCAACTATTCAAATGCAAATGAACACCCACAATGAACAATGGCAAGGATTTTCCAACCATCAGCAGCCATTAGTCCTCCAGCCTTTCATAGTCAATTGCATACTGGGATAGCTTGTCTGTCACACCTGGGTAGGTGAGAATGACAGCAGAAGAGAAAAGGGCTGATTTCTCAGAAGTGTGGTTTGCAAAGTCATGATGTTCTATTGAGCATTACAGCCAAAATATTTGGTCAATCTTGGCAAGTGATGCTTCGTTTTGTAGCTCTGAATCTGTACTTTATTATCTTGTGATAAAACAAAAATGGCAATTTTGCGAATGTGCCCCTAAATCATGCGTGCGGTCACAAATATGGTATGTATTTTCTAAAGTTATTTTCCTCTTTAAATGGTTTAAATATTTGCTGATACCATCTCGCCCTATTTCACTGTGATGTACTCAAAGTATATATAATGTAATTTTTTGTAATACCTGTGCGAAAACCTTAAAATAATAACACAATTGGTAAGTCAAATAAACCCAACAAAAAGGTCAATATAAACCAGTATTGGGTTGATAGGTCTGACCAGTTTTCTGGGTCATTTTAACCCAGCATCCTTGTCAGAATGAACCAATATTTGGTTTGGTTAAGCAACCCAGCTTGCTGGGTTAAATTAGCAACCCAGCTTGCTGGGTTACTTTAACCCAACGTGTGTTCTGTCCAATATTTAACCAGTACCTGGGTTAAAAACAACCCAAATTGGGTTGTTTTTAACCCATTATTTTTTAGAGTGTAGAACTTTCAGTCTTACAAAGCTTATTCAGCATGTTGGGCTTGTCCATGCCCATGAACCACATTTTAGCATTACCTGTGGTATAAAAGACTGTCAGTCATCCTTTTCAAAATATCATTCCTACAGGCAACACGTTTACAGGAAACACAAACAGAGTTTTTTTTCTTGCTCTGAGAACAATGAGATTATTTGCCAACCCACTCCTGAAGAACACTGTGCTTCAACAGAATCAGTCCAACATACACCACCAAGTATGGACAAGCTGCTTGAGGGTCTAAGAGAACTTGTTTGGTTTCATTCTGAAATGTAGGGAAAAAAATCGACTTCCCCTCTCAGTCCAGCAAGACATTGTTGATGATCTTCACTTTTTACTCTGCTTTTTCAAAGAGAACTATGACTCATTCATTTCCTATCATCTTGAAAAAAATGGGTTTCTTGTGTCTGAATGTCAAGAGCTTAACCAAGTTATGTCCACAACACAGTTTTTTGACAAAGCTTGTGAAGTAATTCGGTCTCCACACATGATAAAGAAACACTGCAAATCTAAATTGGACTTAATTGAACCTGTCAATTATACAGTTAGAAGTGTATCAGGAAACAAAATTGGACATTATTCCTATGTGCCAATCACTCAGGTACTAAAAAAATACTGCTCTCTGGAAGATGTGTGGGAGCAGATTGTTGCAGACAGTAGAAAAATTAGAGACAATGAGGTTTTGGCAGACTACACAGATGGGGTGTACTTTAAACAATACTTGTATTTCAGAGACAATCCACAGGCTCTACGTCTTCATTTTTATGAAGATGAATTTGAGATTGTAAATCCATTGGGATCTAAAAGGAATAAATACAAACTGTGTGCCTTCTATTACACTGTAGGAAACATTAGTGACAGGTATCGGTCAAGACCACATTCATTTAGCCTTGATGGTTCGTTATACCCATTTGAAAGAATGTGGACTAGACATAATACTTCAACCCATCATAGATGACCTCAGAATGCTCTAAACTGATGGTTTCACTGTAATTTTTGATGGAATAGAACACAAAGTTAATGCTGCTCTTGCAACGTTTTCATGTGACAACCTGTCAGCACACATGATTGGAGGATTTTCAACCTCTTTTAATACAGGCATCTACAGGCATACGAATCTGTCGGTTCTGCATGGCTTCTTACTCAGAGATGAAGCAAACATTTTGTGAGGAGAATTTTGTTCTTAGAACTACAGATGTGCACACATATCATATTGAATGTGTAAAAGATGACAGAGAAAGTGCTTCTCTATATGGTCTAAAGGGTAGCTGTAAATTTGACGTGCTGGAGTATTTTGATGTGACCAGGAGTCTTCCCCCTGATGTCATGCATGATATGTTAGAGGGAGTTTTACCTCTTGTATTGAGATTAGTAATCTGTGAAGCTCATAAACAAAAGCATATAACTATTCAAGAGATTAATGATGAGCTGAAACACTTGTGCATTGGGAAAAATGACAAGGCGAACAAGCCAGTGCCATTAACTGAAAGAATTTTGCAAAATTGTTCTGTTGTTGGTTCAGCTAGTCAGAAATGGTGCCTGTTCAGACTGTTGCTTGTTTTAATGGCTCACCGTGTTCCTCCTGGTAGTGCATACTGGCATGTGCACTTGCTCTGCCGAGAAGTTGTAAATATTGTCCTGGCTTCAAAAGTGAGAAAAGATGATCTTGCGACTCTGAAAATACTTGTGCATGAATTCCTGACTGAGATGACTGCAGTTTTTGGAAATGTAGTAACACCTAAATGTCATTATTAAATACACTATCCCAGACTGATTTTAATGTATGGTCCTCTTTGTTCTTTGTGGTGTATGAGATTTGAAAGTAAACAATATTTCAAGGATATAGCAAGCAAATGCAGGAATTTTGTAAATATTACTATGTCTCTCAGTAATCAACATCAGTTCAAGCAGTGTTGGGAATTTTCTTCAAGTTTCTTTGGTGAATTTGAAAAGTCATGTAGCAAAAGTATAAGCACACCATTTTCATCACTACCCATAGACCTACAGAAAACCCTGAAAGCACATGACACCCTTAGAGATGTGGAGTTTGAGGGAAAGGTGCTTCAGCATGTTTCGCGCATATCTGTTAATAATGTTAAGTATGCCCTTAATGATGTTTTTGTAATTGGTCATGTGCATACTGAAGAAGTTCCATTATTTTGGAGAGTTAAATACATACTCAATATTGATACTGTATGGGTTCTATGTGGAAAAATATTGTATCCTCTGTCTTTTGACAATCATTTCCATGCTTACCGTATCAAATTTGACAAAGATTGGACACTGTTAAATCCAGGAGATGAGTTAGACCATCAAGCTCTGGATATGTATTCAATTGATGATGGCCTGTTTGTTTCTTTAAAATATTCGGTCTAAACTGCCTGAACTGTTCCTCCGTTCTCTGAAATGGTTAAACTTTGAATCATTTTTGTACATGAGCTGTTCTACATGCTTTGATATGAATATTATTGTATTTATGTGGTGTACTGTATGTATTTGTGTATATTGAACTGTTCCTCCATTCTCTGAAATGGTTAAACTTTTAATTGTTTTTGTACATGAGCTGTTTCGCATGTTTTGATATGAATAACTTTTATTGTATTTATGTGGTGTACTGTTTGTATTTGTGTATATTGAACAGTTCCTCCATTCTCTGGAATCGTTAAACTTTTAATCATTTTTGTACGTGAGCTGTTTTACGTTTTGATATGAATATTATTGTATTTATGTGGTGTACTGTATGTATTTGTGTATATTTTTGACATGTTTAATGTCACTGAAAGTGATTTTCCCAACCTACTGTATAAAATTTTGAATATAGTTTTTGGTTGTGCATATATTTCATATATACTTTTGCCACCTTAATTTGTCACTGGAGTTGTACCCTTTAAAGGACAGATTAGTACCTTAATGGTACAACATGGTACTACTGTATTGAGGTACATTTTAGTCATTGGAGGTACATAAGTGTTCCTTAATGGGTACAAATGACTAGGGTACAAAAAAGTACTCACTTAGATGGGTACATTATTGTACTTCAGAATGGTACTGCCCCAGCGACAAGCATTTGTACCCACTTAGGTACACACTGGTACTTATTTTTCTGTGTGTGTACCATACATCCATAATTGCTTGCACAAGACCTTTATGGAACATACGTGATGCATAGTATGATATTTAGCATGAATGCCAGGATCAAACATGAAAACACTCAATCTAAAATGGCATCTGTGGCATGACTGTGTTTAGAAATTATGAATAGTTTGTCTTACACAAGGGTCAGTAGTCTTTGAGTTTGTTCTTCAGTTGTCCTCAATGTGCCCATAAGGTCCTGTAAGGTTAGCTTTCCCAGTTTGTGTGTGTGTATTTGACCTTGTCCCCAATATTGACCTAAAACACACGTCCCCAATATTGACCTAAAAAATACATGTCCCCAAACACAAGCAAAAGTGGCAAGTGTTTAAAAAAAGCTTTTATCAAAAATTCTGAATGATAATAATTTTGCTTGATTTTTTTGCAGTGTAGATCAGTATTTATTTTTCTTCTAAACCCTCTGGAAAGGGATGCCCCCCCAGATGGGTGTCCAGTCATATGTCCCCAAAATCCTTTTAAGCAGGTATGTGTGTGTGTGTGTGTGTGTGTGTGTGTGTGTGTGTGTGTTTTGTAAAATGATTCCAATGTGCTTGTCTAATCTTTGAAGATACGCAGACTTGAAGGAAAAGCTGTATGTTGTGTCTCCCCTGGACCCTCATTTCAAGACCATTCCTTTTGTCTGTGTTGAGGACTGTGAGGACACATTTACCAGGTTGATCAGTGAGACTGCCTCTCTGCAGCAAGTTAGGACACAGGATGTAAGTTATATATCATTTTAAAACTGAGTGTCAAAAACACATAAAACAAAAAATAATAATTTGATAAAATAATAATTTGAAACAGATATTCATACAGTGTCAAGTACAGAAAGTGCACATAAATATAATAAGTCAAAACATAATGGAGGACAAAAATGCATACAGTGTAGCTACCCATACTCACTATGGTAGAAATAGATAACACTATTGAATTCCATTGTGATTAATTCATATTTTCCCTATCAACAGCAAGGGTCTAATTGTCCTGGTACTGGGGGCAGTGCACCTGTACAGGAACAAAATTCCCATGATGATGACCCATCCCCACCAAAGAGGTCAAAGGGACCCTGTGCACTGTTGGATCTGCTTGGGGCAGCCTATGCACCAGTGGCTACAAGGTTGAACAATAGTGCTACAGACAGGGCACGTGAAGTGCACGCAAATACAGGGAAGTAGTACCTGTACCTCTCTCAGAAAATCCACTTTGGTGGTGGAGCATGCTTGAGCGAGAGTACCCCCTTCTGTCCCACCAGGCAAAATGCTATCTTTGTGTACCAGGGACCAGCGTCCCAACTGAAAGGGGCTTCTCCACAGCTGGGGACATTGTAACTGCTCAGAGAAGTTGCCTTCTGCCAGAGCACGTGGACCAACTTCTCTTCTTGCAAAACTCTAATTTACAAACTCTAATTTATGTTTTGGCACATATCTTTAAGTTAAAGTCCTTGTAAAACATGGCATGTGACTTTATGACTCGCCCATTTTTATTTTCAGGTATTCTTTTCAGTCCAAAGTCTTTTTTTTGTGCTTTGAAAGAGACAGGTTGGTTTTGTTCTGTTTGTTCCTCAAATAAAAAGATTTTGGTATATAAGCCTTTGGTCTTTTCTTTAGTGGTTTTCACAATTTGTTTCCAGTGATTCTGCATTTGAATCAACATCGAATTGAAATCGAATTGGATTGAATCGAATCGTTAGCTTGTGAATCAGAATCTAATCGAATCAGGGCATCTGTGCCAATACCCAGCCCTAGTTAACATGTTCTATTATTTTAAGGCAACAGGTCAAACAGATTTTGTAAAAATGGCATTGATAATTGCATACTCACCCTTACCCTGTGTAGTAGCCATTCACACTCAGTAGCATTTACAGCCACATATAGGTTTGTAAAATATAAAGTATAACATTTTAGCCTACATGTTATACTTAGTGTGCAACTCTCATCTGCAATACTGACATTTCTTTTTGTTTCCCTTTCTCCTAGTAAAGAACAATGCTGTATGGATGCTCTCCCAAAGACAGAATACCCACTCAAGTGGTGGAAAACAAACATGCCCAGATAACCCACACTATCAAAGCTGGTGAAAGCTTACTTGGGTGTTCCTGCAACATCTATCCCAGCTGAGCACCTCTTCTCTGCAGCAGGGAACATTGTAAGAAAAGAGCCAGCCTGACTGCAGAGCAAGTCGATATGCTCACGATTCTACACAACAACATTGGGCTCTAGTAAAAACTCTAAAAACACAATCTCTGAAACCATTTGCAAAATTATTTACTCATTCTTCTATTATTTATTATTGTTTATATCTATTTTATTTACAAGTATTATCTCTGAGAATGTGGTTCTCATCTCCTGCCTTAATAGTTCTACATGAGCTGCTACCTAATACTAGCTTCATTCAGTCCAGTTTAAATGTATACATTTTGGACAATTGTTTCACTGGTAACATTCTATATGAGAAGCTAAGAATACAATTACCTGTTCTGTTTCAGTAGCAATTACACAGACATAATGTCTTAATCTGTTTTGTGAATTTGCAATAAAGCTTGAAAATTTTTCACCTGAAAAATTTATGTTGTTGGTAAATTAATTGTTTAGATTACTCAATTAATTAATAGAACAGCCAACAGACTAGTTGATTTTGAAAATAATCATTAGTTGCCAGAGCTGTTTTTTAAGTCTTTTGGTACAAGTTCAAGTCTCAAGTCTATCAGAGCAAGTCTCAAGTCAAGTCACAAGTCTTTCAGGGCAAGTCACAATTCAAGTCTCAAGTCTTCATAATTGTAAGTCAAGATGCAAGTCTTTCAGGTCTCTGAATGCTGACCGTGCCCATTACAATGATACGGGATGATTCTTGTGGTTTTGGACATTTTCCTTTCACAGCTGTTCTATTTTTTTTAATTTTATTTCTTTTTTGTTGCCTGGCTAGAACATGAACTTAATAACAGTAACTTAATAACCATAGCAATAAAGCAAAACAACAAAGTTGGTATGAAATTGACGTCATGTAATAAAAGTAGAAAGACAAGAAGAGAAACAAACGGTGCCTTCTCAAATGTGTTATTTGCATATAATTAGATCATAGTAACCCTATCTAACAGTCTTACTGCAGTATGCATATTTCTGTGGTTTAAATAATTAGTGCATGTTCCTTTAAGAAAGACTTGCTAACCAATCTGTCAATCAAATATCCAGGAAGTCTCTCAATTTGTTTTGGATAGTGGAGCCGCACAGTTTTCTGAACATGAGTTATAAGTTTATAAGAAAGAAGTATGTAAGAGAAGGTACACAATTTTTCAACCCTTTCTCCCAGTGCCAGCCAGCTTGAGAGATGGCTATACACTTGGCAGCATATTTATGCTTCTTTCAGGCTGGTTAGCCAATATTTATTAGAAACATATACCACAGTTAGTTATTATTTATTCTGTTCCTTAACAGTTACCAGTGTTAGGTTGGCTCATCATTACACATAGGCTACCTAGCTATCCCCATTATCCATGCCAGTTTGGAGTGCCCAGCCAGTTACCAAGGTTACTCCAAAACAAATGCTACAGAAAAGCAGAACTGTCCATAAAGCAATAACAGGATGCATTTAAAAGGTGCATTGTTTTTGAATAAGCAATTGCTCTTGGGTTTTACCAGTTTAAATTTGATGAAGTTGTTGCCTTCAAGTCTAAAGTCAAGGCTTAAAGCAGTCAAGTCACAAGTAAGTCGAGTCTCAACAGATGAGTCCAAGTCAATTTGCAAGTCCTGATTTTCGCAACTCAAGTCCAAGTCTCAAGCCTCAAGTCTACAGCTGTTAGTTGCGGCCCCAATTATGAACTTAATGGAATGCTCTTTAAATTGACCTGATGCCGAGACAGTTACCTGATTCAATGGAATGTATTACAGAAAATCTGAAAACCAAAACTGAATTAAATTTAACAGATATTAGGACCTTGGGCTTACACGGTTGGTGGGTACCTGACAACCATGACACCAATTACATTCCCCCCCAACTTCCGCTTTCTGTTTACAATGTTCAATTGATTAGGGAACATGCACACAAAATACACTTTGGGATTAACCTTCTTCTGACACCTTGGGATTAACCTTACCTTTCACAGGACTGATGTACTTCACCTCTAGTTTAGATGTCTTGTCAATCTTTGAAACAACATGATGTATGGCATCATTAAGCGGGCTGATCCTTCGTGGCATTTTGCACCCTGCTGAGAAATTTAACAATGTACAATGTATTTAATAACAGGTACATCAAAAAAGATCTTACACAAGGAATTTTAGCTTAACATAACACAGTCTCTTATTGCTGCCATTTCATACATTAGAGATAATATTTTACAAGGCCTATATTGTCATTCAATGAAGGTAATTTCTGATGGGAAATCTTGCTCTTACTAGTACAAACCAAGTCTAAATAAATACAGTGTGGAGTTTAGGGGGGTAACATATCACAGAATATCATAAAAATGAACTACATGCAGTAAATTTTCATTGCATGAGACACATTTTTATTTGAATTATAATCACTTTTTCATGTATTTGGCTATTTTAAGTCTTTGATGACACTGAAATACAAGAAATTCGCTCTCATAAACTCAGTTTTGGTTTTTTTTGTCTCTCACCCTAACTGACTAATAAAAGAACTCTCTCACAAACAAACAAACGTAACAGAGACACATGATAAGAAGTGAGCTTACCTTATGCTTCATTTGCTTTCGTAAATGCAGCCAGCTTCTCTTGCACCATAAGACCCGGAATAGCACTGCTATTCATGGAAGAAATGACAGCAGAGATTGGTATTGTAGTGCGCGAATACTACTTGGACTGCGTCTTTACGCGTATTCCCTTTTTGCACCCACTCGGTACAAGATTGTTCTTATAATAAACTTTAAAACGTGGCAACTGCTTAGGTACGACTGTTATTAATTACGCAATATATTCACTACTCTTTCAGACTCGCTTATGTTTGCAAACGTTCGTGGCGAACATAAAGCTAACAGAAAACGTATAGTGACACTGGAAAAGTGTCACATGCTGACATTTCTACGTTTGCATTTGCGCTGATATGAACATCACAAACTCTTCCAAATTCGGCTGTGTATGAATAATTGAAATATCTCAAACAGAACCCATTAAATAACTGTTTGAATCAACTTCACAAAAATTAAAAAGGGAGGAATTTGCATTTACAAATGCCGCAAACACGTGTCGGAATGCTAATTTTAATGTTATGATCGCAGCATTGACTTCTGGTTTCTTCAGGTTTATTTGAATTAGTCAACCCCAAATAACCACTGCGCCCCTGAAAATGAAACCTGGATGAGATTCGTTGGCTAGATGTTATCAGGCTATTACTTAAACATTCAAAACACACCTTGATTATGAAACTATAGCTTCCGTCGGTAAAAGAAGTTACAGTGAAATAAAGTTTTCATTGCGACGATACAGATATAGCTTGTTGAACTGGCTGAATCCACAGAAATTACCCATAGCTACAGCTAGCTAGCTGAGATATAAAATAGCTGGCCTAATCGTTTAGCCTAATAGCTATTAGGGTAAACTAGTAGGCTAACTAGTTTGTCTCATCTCTAAAACATGAAAATACACCATTTTGCCCAATTTCCACGTAATACTTCCACAGTGGCTGAACCTATTACGGATTTCAAATATCTATTTATGATATAATTTTCCCAAAAAAATGAACTGTTTATTATTTTTTATCCGTTTGCTAAAAATCCGGGGCAGTGGCTACCAATGCTAATGAGTTTCTGTATATGTCCACGAACCAAAGTGAATTTAAACACATTTTTAATTCCAATTCCAAATCATTAGGACACAGTTATGACAATAAAACCTGACCTTACTAACGTGAGCTAAGTTAGATGCAAGATCGATAGCAATTAGCTAATGCTAGCCAGCTGGCCAACAAGCTATCGATGTAAGTAAACTATTCATTAGGGTATTACTTTTTGTGCGAGTATCGCTTGTTTTTCTCACAAATTCTACATTGTATTTCATAAGTTTTACCTTTTTGTGGAGAGGTTCGTTCGTTTTTTGGTGTAAAATAGATTAAAACAAAACACCCCCACAGCTCTCTGATTGCGCCGTCGTGTGTGAAAGTGTGTGTGTAATTGTAGGAGACGCCCCTAAGTGCAGTACCACAAACCAGACTATAGGGGGAGACGAAAAGCACCCTCTACACACACACTCACTGGAAAACGTTCGTTATGGGCCAAGGCGAAAATCCACACAGGCATCTTTAGAATGACTCCTACATCCATTTTAAGGCCATTACCTCACGGGGACTAAGGTTTTTGTCCCCATGCTGTTTCGGGTCCCCATGCCTTGACTGTGTAAACAACGTGATGTCCCCATGACGCCATGAATACAAACCCACACACACACACACACACACACACACACACACACACACACACACACAGGATGTGTATCCAGCTATGGGAATTACATATTTAATGACAGATTGCTTGATAGCTGCCCAGGTTTATATGGAAGACAATAAACCCTCACGGTAATGTGGTGCAGTACAAAATTACCAAAAGATTATAAAAGATTATAAAAATAACAAACCTAGATAGATAATGGATGAATAGATAATGAATCTGTCAGTGCCCCGGCATCTTAGCCGGGTTTGTTTTTGTTTTCCTGGCCATGTGCTTTTGTTTTTCCCTGTGTTCCAGCCCTGCCCTGCTCTCCGCCCTGTCTCCGCCCACCTGGTTACCTGCCTGCCTGCGCACCTGCATCCCATCTCCTCATCAGTCTCGCCCTATATATTCCCTGCTTGTGTCTGGTCTTGTTGCTAGTTTGTCTCAGTTTATTGGTTTTGCTATGAGCTGTTTTTCCTGTTCTGCCTGTTTTGCTGTATTTTTGCCTGTTCTCTTGACCACTTTTTTTTTTTTTTTTTGATCTGTTTTTGGTATCGTTTGCTGTGCTTTTCTGGATTTTTGACTTCGCCTGTTTTTGGCCTTGTTTTCTGGACTTTGTTTTGGATTTAATAAACTCGCAGTGTGCACCCTGCCTTCCTGTCCCTGCCTGAGCCCTGACAGAATCTAAAACCCAAATTGAACTGATATTCAGCAACAGACATAAAAGGATCAATAATGTTTGTAATATCCATTAGTGTGTTGGATTATAATTTAACACTTCTTACCAGAAAACAGAAAACCAAAAAAGATTCAACTGCTGTATCAAGGGTGAAAATTACTTGTATAGAATATAAAAAATGAACAGAACAACTATGAAAATGCTGTTAGGCAGACTGAATGGAGTGCCATGTTGTAATAAATCAGCTATTCAAGATGTGAGTAATAATGACTTGAGAATAAAGCGCTGAAACTTACTATCCTGGCTAACTCATGAGATGAGGCAGCATATGAAAGCATATGAAAAGCCAGGATCTGAAATCTGAGTGTAATAAGCGTTTATTTACTCATGTATTTATTCCTGTATTTTAATAAACGTGCAAGAAATAAAGTAGTCTATAAAATTAGGAAGTCCAAAGCAAATTTCTTCATCAATGATATCAATGAAGAAAATGGAAATAGAAAGATAATTTGGAGAAATTTTAATAAATGTCCAGGCAGACAGCATAAATCTTAAAAGACCACCAGAGTTTACAGTGAGTGGGACAAGACTGTGATATAATGGCAACCACTCTCAATAACATTTTGTTAAGTCTGTACAAAAACTCACTCAGAGTTTTCCCATTCAATATTTAGGCAGATTCGTGGCAATCATTCTGTTTTACTATCAATGAAATCTCTGATTAAAAAGCCAACTAAATAATTACCTCTAGCATTTAAACTGGGTGACCTATCAGATGTTGGGAACTACAGGCAAATCACAATTCTTACTGTCATCTCCAAAATAAGTGGAAGAACAAATAACTGATCATCTAAACTATGTTCACTTTTCTCTGCATCCAGTGTTCTCTGTTTTGACACAGCTATTCACAAGGTATTTATTTCTAATCTATCCTTTTTTACTTGTTCTCTGATGTTCTGAAATGAATAGTAGCGATTGAACAAAGTGTGGGGTGGACAAAGCAGTCTACTTCCCTTAACCTCTCCATAGTTGTCCCACAAGGATCAATTCTAGGTCCACTGTTATTTGGTTTATATATTCACAATTTGTCTTCTGTCTTCCCCAGGATACATTTTCAGATGTATCCAGAAGAGACAGTTTTATATGTATTTGGAAAGAGAACAGTACAAATCAGTCATGAACTAACAAAACCCAAATTCAATGTCTCTAGCTGGTTGCAATATTCTTCCCCGTACTTAAATGTTAGTACACCTGTATGTACTGACTTGGAAGTCAATGCATATGATGATGGGGTTAAAATCAGAATACTGCATGATTTTTTAACACCTTTGGATCACTTAAGATTCAAATCTTTCTTTCAGAAAATGTTTTAAAAGGTGACTAATACAGTAAAATGCAAGAGGAGCAACTAAATATACACACAACTGTGTCTACTGAAGCTGCTAAGCTGTACATACATGCCATGATCCTTTTTCATATTTTGCACTGTCTAATAAGTTGGTCACAAACTGTCGTGGGGACTTTTTGGTCTATAGAGGGTTTATCTAAGCAAAAAATTAATGTTTAGAAAAGAGAATAGATACCATTACCAGTACATCTTATGTAATTATAGTTTGTTTAGTGCACTCACTCACACACACACACACACACACAGAGTCAGTTCATCAGATACAAAGCTTACAGCAGCAGAACAACATATTTTTTACACTGTTTCATTACTATTGACTCTTGTGAGATATTGACAGTATGGTAGAAAAACCAGTCACCACTCTCACATTGTTACTGATTTTGTTTTGAGATTGGCTGATTGTGCAGATATCTACACTGTCCTCACCTCAATGGCGCAGCACTTCCAAAAAAAGATGATGAGTGAGGAAATGGGGGGGCATCACACACTCTTAACTGCTGATGACCATGTCTACCTGATGGCAATGTTGGCTTAGATGGAGGTAATGACATGGAATGATCAAATGTGACATGAGAAGGATATGCACAGCTAGAAGAGAAACCTGCATTTTGAAATCAAATCCCATACATCATACTTCCTTTTAATGCACAAATGACCCTATTTTCAGTGAGATATTCTCAACACTGTCCATGTGTGCATGTATATAAAGTCCTGTGTACACTTTGTTATTAACCAATTCTGCAAGATTTATTTAAGAACTTTATTGACTTATCAATACTTCATTAATGCATTGGTGGTTTTACAACTGAGTATTGCCTTTAACATGTACATATAAATTTTTATATTTATTTAAAGCAGCATGCCAAAAACACTTCACTTTCATTAAAGAATACTTACAATTTAGCCTGCTATCAG
The DNA here is from genome assembly GCA_019176425.1 of Megalops atlanticus. Lineage (NCBI taxonomy): Eukaryota > Metazoa > Chordata > Actinopteri > Elopiformes > Megalopidae > Megalops > Megalops atlanticus. The sequence continues at coordinate 21,492,513 of CM032881.1, forward strand.
AATGATTGAGTTTGACAGTATGCAACTCCATTATAGCTTAAGAGGAGGTCTTGTTCCCTTTGGAGTTATAGAGACGTAAAGCCGGCTGATTTTCATTTCCATCATTTCCCATCAATTAGGCCATTCCTTGAAGCCCATGACACCACTAAGATTTTGTTGAGACTTGATATGGAAAATAAATTCACCTATACAGCATTAAAATGGCACCATTGCACATTTGTATGCACACACAAAGTCTTTAACTCTTTTAATTTATGTTCATATTATACTGAAATGCAAATGAATGTTGTGCTTTCCTCCCATTTGATGTTGTTCGTAACAGATGCTGGGGAGTGTAATACTTGCAGAAACTGGAGGCTAGGACACTGAGAAAGTGAGATGAGGTTAACCACTTAAGACAGACAACATACTGTGCATTTCCAATTTAAAAGGTACAGTATGTTTAAAAAAGAAAACTGAACCTCCTGGAAGGATATGAAGTTCCACTGCAAGGCCGATCAGGGCAAGCAGGAACCCTTCACGAAGCATACAGTTCCACTTGATATCCATTGGCAATGTGTATATGCAATCAAGTGTGAATAATACCACAAGAGAAGGGACAGAGCCATTTTGGTTACTACAACATTCTTAAAATATGCCTGTTACATAGGAGTACTGTAATGTTATTATGTTACATAAGTTCTGTAGCAATACTGCACATTTGCTCCTTATGTTTCTATTTACCCCATGGCACCAAAGAGAAAGCAATTTGAATAGAGAATGGGCAGTTCCGACTCTCTGGCAGTACTGCACACTTGGTTGGCTCCTTCATATGCAGAATGTTTGTAACAAAACACAGAACAAATAGAGTTGGGGCACCCGAAGTTATGTTTGATAAAGAAAAAGACAAAATAAGCTATTGTCCCTCCAATATTTACATTGGGAGACCCATCAGACTGCGGAAAAATGGGTAGTAGAACAAATAACCAATCAATTAAATCATGGCCACTTTTCTCTGCATCCAGTTTTCTGTTTTCAGATCTTAAGAGAGCTTTAGACACAATTAACAACAAGGAACTTATGTCAAAGGTGTCCTTTTTTACTTTTATTGTTTGTGTAGAGTGTCTGCAATTCTGACCCTCTGGCTTTGAATTACCAAACTGCATACTTGGTTTGCTCCCTCCAGAGTGCGTGTGCATCAAGAGACAGAACAAATACAGTTATGACACCCAGCTTTACTTGATAAAGAATTGCAAAGATGATAAAGAATTACAGAGATGGCTGCTGGTTTGTTCTGGGCTTCTCGCTCTTTCTCTCTCCCCAGCCTAAGCATGGCACATTTTTAGCACCTCCTTGGGTCTCAGTCACAACAAAGAGAATAAAATGTAGTTTTATTCAGTATCGTACATTACACACCTTTGCTCAGTACCCATGATTCAGCAGTTGTGAACATGTTTATAGCAAATGTTTATAGTCACTATTTAGGTAGTGTATCACCTAAGGTTGTGCAGTGGTTTTTGCCAAAGAAATCTCACCTCCTGATGTTGGATCTTGACAGGAACACAACTTCTGAAAATGAATGCCATCAGGATTATTATAAATATTTCCTGAATGAGCATTTTAATATTTTTATTGTAAACAAAGGAAAATCTGAGCATATACCCTGTTGAATTCCGGTCTGGTCTCTGGCACTGCTGTTAATTTGCACAAAAATAGACTAAACTCAATCCTTTACTCACATCCAGTATTGCAGGCTGAGTTTATGAGTTGGGATTTATGGTAATTTATTTGCCAATTAACACCTCCATGGAGTTAGCGGAGGCCTCAAAACAAGAGTGAAAGAAAGAGAAAGTGAAAAAACCCAATACCCAACATGGAAAGGTTTGCACAACTATTAGCACTATTGTACTCTGACTATAGAAAAAATTGCAGGTCGATGCCATAAGGAATATCAGGTATTTCATTTTGAAACAAAGTACTGTGTGGATTTATCAGTAGTTCACAAACAACGACTGACAAATGAGTCACCAAGTGTGATGGAGCTACTTTCGTCTGCCTGTAATTAAAACTTGTGCACTTTAAGTAACTGTGCACTTGAAGTAACTGTGGCTGCTGGGGATAAATGAAATGCTTATATTACAAGTTACAATTCACCAGCAGTAAAATATTATTTTTTTTATCACTCATGAAAGAACTAGTATCATGTCAATGAATAATAAGGAAACATAATTTTGTAACAGACAATGGACCATGCATTTCATATTTGTAGCTAGCTTAAAATGCTGCTTAGTCTTCCTCCAAAGCCAAACTGGCAGCTGTTCAATTGCTGGTATTGACTTCAGGTCTTGTTCCAGTCTGGAAATACCCACAGGAGAGAAGACTGTTCCCTAGGGGCATTCTCTCTCCAGGAAAGTTCTCATGATTATGCTACTGTTCAGCAAAACTGCTACAGAAGATTTATCCATCTGTTTATCTGTCAGCATATCACATTTTGAAGAAATGCCCATTGCACACTGGACGTTGATGTGGAGAGTGACATGGCATCATAGAAACAATGATGAGTGATGACAAACCCTAGAACATAAACTGCCTTGCTAAGGTTTCTAAGATTTCTAAGGAATGCTGTTTGAGCAAGTTTTCACATAATTATTATTATTCAGTTGTACCAGTTTATAGAATTCTCAGTGGACTTATGGTTTACATTCAATGAGAACAATGACAGCTCAATTAAGAAGGGCCTGGGCAAATGAACTAAAGGATGATGAATGGAACATTCTCTTTTGAAAATAGCCTTATGGTGTTGCAATTCTCCTCCCCTACAATAATTACATAAGTTATAAAATTGTGCAAATTAAATGTGATCAATAATGGTATTGATTTTCTTTTTTTCCAGTCTTTTCTCCATTGAGACCAACTAGGGTGTTTGAAACCCATACAATAATTTTGTGATTTCATTCAGGCAACTATGTCCTGCACATAACCTAAATTCCCACCTCTTCATATCACATTCTTATGCTCCCAGCAAAAGTGTTGTAAGCAACCAAAATGTTATGAGCACTCTAATCTGGAAATTTCAGTACATGTGCAAAGTATTATTCAGGGTAGGCATGCATGCCTATATATTATTATATTACTATAGACTGCCAAACAGGTATACCTGTAAAAGGTAAAATCTTTTTAATATCATGAAGTGACACTGTGCAGGGCATTCACTTCATAAGTTTGGAGGGGCATTTGTACGCTCAGAATTTTTTGTAGGGTATCCATGGTTAATTATATAGGGCACTTATTCCAGGATGGGTAGGGCAAATATATTTCAGGAAGGAACATGGGCATTTGTTTATTTGGTCACATTGTACAACTACGTAAAAACCTACATAAGCATAAATATTTATGCAGAAATGAATGTCACATGTAATCGCTGCTATTGGGGCATTTCATGCTGCAGCTACAGTATGTGATGTGTCATATGACACTATTGACAGCACTGAATATGACAGTCATTTCTACATAACATATTTTGACATGATACAGAGTGTCATATGCCGTACTTATGTAGGCTTTATACATGTGCATTTAATGTAACTGTTCATTCCAATCTGTGCTTTGGGGGCACATGTATACAGGCACAGAGCTGACAGCACAGAAATGTCAGATTCAAAAGTGTTCTGTCAAAGATACCAATCATGTCTGGATGAATTTCAAAAACAAAGAGACAAAAATTGTCTCTAAAACTCTGTAACAGCCCAGAATTGTGCTTTACCTTGTGTCTGGCTTACCCGTGTCTTCCAAGCCACCATATTTACCTCCTAGCCGACACGCAATCAGCTGATTGAACGGCAGCATATTTAAACAAGTAAGGTAGCATCCCGAGGCAGTACACTTATTCCTGGTTGGTTCGCTCGGTCCTTGCTGGAGACTACCTTACTGTGAAAAGGTTTGTGTCTAACCGTCCTCTTAGTTTGGTTTAGTCTATAGTCATACTTGTAACAGCCCTGTTTCTATGAACAGTCATGGCCTCTGCCATTTCCTTGTTTTGCACCTTATCCAGTAGGAGTCACTGCCTGGGATAGATGGTAGATATGATTGTGTCTCCTTTTCTTATGTTGTCTGCCAAATATGATTTGGGCTGTTCGTTCAAAGCATTTTACTGTTTTATAGACTGATGCTGGTACAGGGTACAACAGACCTAGTGTGTGTGTATGTAATTGGTGCAGCTTGCAGGTAGGAAGCATGATGCCCTTTTCCATGAATTGTACAGCATGTAGTTTACAACCCACAAAGTTAGAGAAGGTGTGGTAAGAACTCATTGTAACTGCATTGGTTGTAACTGTGATTGTGTTTGTTTTCGCAGGACTTTGCCACTGTTGTTTTGCCTTGTGCCACCTGTTTTGTTTAGCTTGTTTTGCTATTTTTGTTTAGCTTGTTTTGCTGTTTTTGTTTTGCCTGTTTTGCCTTGTGCAATATGTTTTGTTTAACTTGTTTTGCTGTTTTCGTTTAGCTTGTGTAAGGAAAAAACCAAGGCGCAATTCTGATCTTTGCAGAAAAGACCTCTTTATTTACAGGAACGGCATTTGTCAGAAATACGTGAAAACGCACTCTGGGTTCAGCAGAGTCAATCTGACCATGAGGGTCCACAGAAGACATTCTTTATACAGATGCCGTGCTTTGATCAGGATAGACAATAATCAAATAACTATCAATAAGGGTGGGAATACATGTGGTGAAATACCGGGGGTTTGGTAATGAGATTATTTCGTCTTTGATTAGGATAGACAATAGAGTACCAGTGGTGAACTACCGGAGGTCTGATTGTCTTCCCTAGCAAGAACAGTTCTCAATCACCCATCGCTGGTTCCTTTAGAAGTATCAATTGTCGCAGCAGCTGGCTGCCGCCAAAGTGATAGTTGAAGTCTGTGAGCAGGACTGTGGTTACAATAAGGCCATCTAGACAAATGAATACAGGTATTAGCATACCTTAAGTGAGAGGATCTGTGCTATCTTATGCTGCACTGAGTGAGCTGGTTTAGGGATCTGGACCAAAATCTTACAGTCCCCCCTTTGATGCTTATATGCCATAAAGCATCACCCATTCCAGGTATCCTAGTGGTGGTGCTGTCCTGCCTTAGGTTGTCATCCTTTGCACGGACAATCTTACCCGTCATTGGACCAACACCTCTTTCCACTCTAAGCACTACATCCTCGAGCCTGATGAAGCTTTATTATAACCACAGACCGACCATACTAACCCTTATTCAATTATCTTCTTTTAACCAGGATAGAAGAGAGAGCTACTCCAGCCCGGGAGACTCCTTAATAAGGCTGTTTGAAACAACAGATTTGGTGTAGGAGTGAAAAGCAGGTTATTTCCTGGATCCGGGATAAAAGTCACCCCACATGATGTGTTACACTGCATTGGCTCTCTCTGTAATCTGGATTTAGGGAAGACCAACGCTTTCCTTTGATTTGCCGGAAAGAGGAATTGTAGAACTATCACATCCAGCGAGACTGTCTAAAGCTGACATCAGAACTGTTTACAATCTGTCATTTCAAAACAGAACACATGCAATAGATCATAACACATTGGCATACAATGACAATGATACATATGCATACAGCTACTTTGAAGGACAATTCCCAAACCAGTCCTGAGAGAGCAATGTCTAAGTCTCCATCATGCATCTGATTGATCAAAGCCTTGTCTTTCTTCTCTAATTCCTGCTGGAGTGAGCTGGTTTAGGGATCTGGACCAAAATCTTACACTTGTTTTGCCTGTTTTGCCTTCTGCTTTGTTCGTTTTGCCTGGCGTTCATCTACTTCACAAATTTAGTTTTGCTATGATTAGATTCAACTTTGTATTGTGTATTTGGCATTGGTTTGGCTTTTGCTTTTGAGTTTCATCATTTCTTTATTCTTTTGTGTTGTAATGTATCATAGCCTACTCCATTTGGCTGTACTTGGTTGGGCAATCTCAATTAGCATTCTAGGTATAGAGCTTAAGCTAGCTTAAGCCCCTCCCTTTTCAGATCTACTGCTTTTGCAGGTACTGGCTCATTGGAAATATTAACCATTCTTGTCCCCCTTGCCAGCTAGTGCAGCTGCACCTGTAGGCTGGTTACTGGATGGTGGTTCCCCTTCCTTCATACACTGTGTGGATAACACATGTGTAAGGAGTAAACCACGACTGGCAGTGCAGTTCTATAGAAATAAACCACGACAGGATGGTGTGATGCAGCCCTGTGACAAAGTGGTTTATTTCCATATAACTGCAGTAGTTTATTTCAGTGGTTTATTTCCATAGAACTAGACTGTCCAGTAGGTTGGTTTTCATCCAAGTCTCAAAGTCTCCATTCTTGCCAAAAAGGTTAAATGTTATTTCTGAGAAATTCTCCATTTTTCTCCATTTTGGCATATGTCATGGTGTATTGGCGATGTCACTTTGTTGATGCTCTCGCTATGTTGTTGCCGTTAACTGCAACATTATGTAATGTTATTAAAATGTTGCCATTATGTTCAGTTGTAAATGGAATCTTCAGTAAAGTTGAATGAGCTTGCATAATAATTTTGATTGGTGATAAGGCCACTTTCACTGGAACTACTTCATAGCCGTGTATTATTACTGTGCATTTACAGGGAAAAAATGCACACCCCTCCAGCCAATCAGAAACAAGTATTTAACCAAGCCGTAGTATAAAATAGTTGTAACGTGCACTTTCACCTTTGACACTGTGTGCTGTATGTGGGGCTGTGATTCTAGGCACTTGGAACACAGACACACGTGAATTAGGTGATTCAATTCCAGGTAACCACTCCATATGGTTAGCATATTCTATCTACATTCTTTTATTCCCTTGTTGAAAGCCAGTGCCCTATCCCATTCTATTCTACTTGTTTTAGCCCTGTCTTGGATTGGAAATTTTAATGATTGTTATTTAAATAAAGTGATTTTTCAAAAAACATTTCATCCACCTTCTTCTAGGCTTTTAATTCAATATTTATCAATAAAATTGCCCATCCAATGCGAATGCATGTCTCTGTCATTTATTACAAAACTTACCTGTGTACTTTGGAGCCTTTGTAAGCCTGTTATTAGTTTGGTTTGGTTGTATCAGATTCTTAAGGTGCAAGTGTTTAGGTGGCATAGTCTGGCAATTGCTAACAGTCTACACATTGCATTTATAACCATCTACTCTGAGGCTAAGGCCACAACTCCAAAAGTTATTTATGACTGTTCCCCATCTTCTATGATACACCTATGCCACAATGTTTGGGGTTGTTGTTGTCTTCATTTCTCTCTCTGAAATACATTGTATAAATGCAACATACAGTACAGTGTGGGATGAGAATAGAGTAGCAGATGAATATGAGCAATATTAGATTTTTTCAGCCCTAATCTTACACTCCATCAAGTACTACCTAAAATCAATATCACACCATCATTGCTAGAGTTTTACTGACCTTGTTTTAAGACACTCTACATTTTGAAATTGACTCTACATCTACAGTGAAGATCAGTTGTTATGTTTCTTTTAATTGATTGCAAGGTATTCCTGGCTCTCCCACTCTCACTCACATGTCTCTCTCACTCTCTCCATGTTTCTCTTAAAGCTGATTTATTGATGCTGCTCTACCTGAATGAAATCCTTTCCACCATTATATAAATTCAAGGATACATTGTGCTACATGTAATTATAACAAATGTTATATGTTACTGTTCACTTAAATCTGGTTTCGCAAACTCATACAGGTTCGCAAACACATCACAGGTCCTCTTAAACAAAAGATGGGAAAATAACTGAGCCAGTCTAAGGGTGAAACTAGGCTACAGCAGAACTATGTAAGTAAAATGTAAGGCAAGTAAAATGATAGCAACATTGATCAATTTTTAAAAGGACAGATTTTTAGAAAATAAAATTCCAACTAAAATTATTGGTATAGTAACTGCATATATTAACCTTGTGAAAATAACAAAATAGACAAAAGGTTCATATCTTGGTATAACATATGGCATACTGTATTTGTAAATCTATTTGAATCTAATTGAATCTAATTGAGTGTGATTTTGTGAGTAAAAACATCTCAATATATTTTCAGTGTAATCATGATATAGGAACAACATATCAATAAAGCTATCAGTCCCAGCAATGTCCCTGGCTAGGCTTCCAAACCAAGCTCATTTCTCCACCCACTTTCACTGACAAGGCTATTAATTAACACAGGTTCATCAGTGTCCTCCAACCGTATGGCCATCATTTGTCTTCCTGTCCTGCAGCCTACTGTACACCCCCAGAACAGGTGGAAAAAAACGGCTGCATTAATATTTCCATCAGATCCACATTTGGAGGTCAGCTTTAATCATTATGGATTAGTTCTATGCAGGTAGAGGAAAACAAATGACAAGGAAAAAACAGCATTGAAAATGCACTGAATCTAAGTGTGACAGAGAAGTTCAAAGTGGCAATGTGTCACAATCAAGTGTGATAATGTTTAATCTCCTTGTCTGACAAGCAGCATTTTATACAATAAGAATGACAGAATCTCAGATGTGAAATGGGAGCGCTTTTGTCTTTCATTACCATTTTGTTGCATATTGTGGTGGCTGTTCTTTGTGACAAGGTCATGTTAATTTGTGATCTTTGGCAAGATCAATCTAGCCATGTAGCACCTTGGCATAAAAAATTGGAAACATTAGGTTTCTGCTTCATGTTGGGCCCTGTATGAGTGTTAAAACATTTACAAGTTTGCTTAGATGCACGGCAACCCTCCAATTATGTTTAAGAGGCCTATAAACTCAGAACTTGTCTGCTGAAAGTCACCAAGACACATCTTACTGTACAGTTCATTATAATACTTTAAATGAGTGCTGCAAAAGGCTGCAAAAGGAAATAAACATGCTGCAAAAGGAAATAAACATGTGGAGCTAAGCAATTGGGTGTGATGACCTCCTTAAGTGAGAATTTGATTGTGCATTTACATGTTTGTCTCACCATGTGTATTTTTTCAACCATATGCACCAGGAAAACAGCTGAAAACCTATGTACTGTTACACATGGCTGGTGATTAATTCAGACTTAAACAGTGCCTTTCAATGTTGTAGAAGAGACACAGAAGAATGTAAGTGCATATACATTTTTTACCATAGTCTGGCACAGCTGCCATTGTTCCCATTAGCTTCTCTGTGTATAAGCTGTGGCCAAAACAATAGTCCACAAGTTGTTGTGTAGCATGCCACAGACAACACCGATTCCAACAAAAATGTGATTTTTGTCATGCATCAATTTGCATTTAATGCTAGTCAGTCACTCTGTTGGTCATTCTGTTTATCTGCTTTCATTGGCCAGGTCAGAGACCATTACTGTGGCTGGATCACTCTAGCAAAATTACAACTGCATGAACTGGTAATAATGTGAATGAAGAATGTGGTGTCAAGGTGTCTGAAAAAGAACAGACATCATGCACTCTGATGTTGATTCCTTACAATAATATGACTACTAGCTTGATGCTTGTCTGTGCATCATAAATGAATTAAGTCCAATGTCTGGCATTTGAATTTTAGAGATGACAATATGATAGAAATCATTATTTATCTCTCTGCTGTAATTACAGGCCATTGGGGTGGCTCCTTGAATAGGCCCAAGGCAGTTACAGACAGTTTGAATGTCATCTGGTGCTTGTATTCTGTTGTAGTTTGTCTCTAAATATTATGCAGTGCATTCAAATGAAGCTCAGGTCTAAAGGTGACCAAGTTAATTTTTTCCACTTGTACGCAATCCTGACTTGGAGCACGGGGAATGCATATCCAGCATGTCTAGACCCATTTCATTTCACAAATTTCTAAAATAAAAAGAAAGAAGTGATGGATTCTGTGAATAAATGTCACAGTGTACAAGTCCACAAATGAATGAGAGAAAGAGATGTGACAAAGGAGAAGGTGACCTCTAAGGCCCTGTCCACACGTACACGGGTATTTTTTAAAACGTAGCTTTTTCTATGTGTTTTTGCCTTTCGTCCACAAGCAAACAGCGTTTTAGGTCACTGAAAATGGATCTTTTGCAGAATGCCTTCCAGGGTGAAGATTTTTAGAAACTATGTTTACAGTTTTGACGTGTAGACAGGGAAAACAGAGTTTTTGGCTTGTGACGTCAGAGTGTGCACCGTAATAACTTTTTTCAGGCTTCTGATTGGCCAACATGGATGCACGGTTAGGGTTATATCATCACCTGTTGGTTTGGCATGCTCTTGACAGCACTTGACAGCATGTGTTTGCATTTTCATGTGGACAGAGATTTTTTTAAGAACGACGGAAGAAAATCCCCATTTTCAAAAATACTCGTGTACGTGTTGACATGGCCTAAGCCAGCTATGTCAATAATGTTGACAAACAAACTCCATTTAAATAAAACAATTCTTTTATTATGGTGTTAATTCCAAAGCTGTCAGTAAGTACAACCTTTTAAATAATGAATTACAGAGAACTCCAATGAAGTGTTTTTGTAATGGTTACAATTTCCCTTCTGAAAACAGATGTCAGTATGAGCACTGTGAGAATGGTTGACGCTCTGAGACGAAGCTCCAAAGAACAGTTTGCTGAATCAAATCACTTTTAACACTACCAGTATGTCCAACATTATACTGCCCTCTGGTAATTCTGCCATCCAACATAACTCTTTATCTCAGCCACCCAATCTCATGTATGAATACAACCCCTTTGTGTTTTGGCTTGTTTTTGGTTACTGGGATTGACTTGTGGATTGATTCAATCATACTTCCTAAGAGTAGTCCCATCTATTGGGGTATATGTCTGTTTTAGACAATTTCAATTGTATGGTTACAGCATCTGCAAGGAAAGTTATGTACATTAGTACAATATTAGATCTTTTTTTACATGCATTAGATCTCATCCATAAAATGCGTAGACATTGCACCCTTGATATTTTCATGCTGCAGGCATTGGGTATCAGGTATCCAAAACAGCCATTAAACAGCACACTTGCAATTTGATCCATTTTGTTTTAGCCAAATTAAGTATAAACCAAATATCCAAAGGAAAATTGCATTTTTTCCTTGTTCATATTCCCTTTTCCAAAACTGTTGTCAGTTCTGTGGCTTCCCCAGTTACATTTTTCCCATAGATTCTTGGAATCAACATAAATGTCCACAATCCTCTATGGATATTTCCACCATGAAAATACATCTGTTCTGCAATATTAACAATATATAACATTTATATATAACATTTCACACACCCCCCCACACACACACCCAAAGAAGCAAAGTATATTTTCTTTTCGTTTGTTTTTGGCTGCTATGTTATAAACAATAGCTTTTATGTTAAGATTATTTTCACACCAACATAGACTCACCCACAGACATAAACAAACATCATTTGTGATGCTCCTCACAATAATCTGCATGAGCTGTCACAGAAACAAGAAACAGGCTGGAGGCCCTGCAGCCTTTTCGTTGCTGAATTAAACCCATACATGCTGGCAGCTCATTCCCCAAAGTACATGACAGTGTCCATTTCAATTACATTACTGATTGCATGTATTGGAGAGCTAGTCATGCAGAGATTTGATTATGGAAAATGGTTGTATCTCCAAATCTTTTTTTCTTCTTTTTTGAACACTGCAAAAGAAGGAGGAATAAATAAACCAAATAATATTACCAGACTGACAAGGTTATCTGAATAAGGATACCTGAATGTCAAGAACATTGTTCAAAAATTGTTTGAAAAAGGATGATAAAAAGCTGAAAAGAATACAAATGTGGTGATTGCTGATGAACTATGAATCACAGGTTCAAGTCTTGTTGTTTTGTTTTTTTTCTTCTCTTTTGTGGCTACATTGATCCAACAGAATAGAAAACAGGTGCAATGCCAGCTCAGACAGAGCCCAGGGTCAGCCCATCAAGGTAGGTGTGTTTACTCGGTATACTATGGCCCTGTTCACACTTGGTATTAACATGCGTCTTGGGTGATCCGATCACAAGTGGACAGCTGTAAATACGGCTGTTCACACTTGGCATTAAAATGTGATCGAATCTCTTCCCCGCTCTATATGCAAATAAACACGTACATCATGTCCATTTGCAAATGTAAGTTTACACATCATTTAAAGGTCTGTTTGAATGAATCTTATGACTGTCACTATGAAATAATGCGTGTTTTATCTGTAAATGAAAACCTAGTTGACTAGCAAGCTAGATTCCGTTCATCACTGAAATTAAATACCCTTAACTCAGCTGCAGCTGATCTTTTGTTAAATTATGTTTATTGTTGGAAAAAGCAGAAATGCTAGATTAGAACATTTACTTCACCGTATTTGTCTGGCACCTTGCCAGTATGGTTGAATTAAATAGGCTAAACAAGATGTTATGTTTCCAAAGTTTCTTACGTTATTCACTGTAATGAAAATGGTTCATAATGTAGTTTAATATCAAAGGGTGTTTGCTGGTTTGCTAGTGCGAATAGGCTTACATCTATGAATTTCTTTTCTAAAACCGAAGTGCACTTGTTATGGAAGAAGGGACATTCCAAAACACTTAACGTGAAATGGCTTAATGTTCCAAAACAGCGATCAATGATCACCAAATTTCTCTCGGGCATCTCTTGTCATAAACACTTCCACCTGTCAAAAAATCAAAACCGAAATCCTATGAGTATGGATGCTTTTTTGATAGGAGATAGTAGGGGTTGCACAACCTAGTCGACTAGTCTGCAAGTCGACTTTACTGCTCTGCGATGACGCTTTAAGCTTGGTGTCGACTAGTCGCTGATCATGTGATTATGGCACTAAAACTGCTTACACATGACTAGCTTCAAAATCTCCCAACGCTCGCTTTGCCATTGTTTTTCTATTAAGAGAGCGTCATGCTTCCGTTCTGACCTCAGCGTAGCATAGTGTTCAAACCAGGTGTTGTAACACTCCGCTCAAAGTTCAAATTGGTTGAACTTCGACCCCGTTTGCCGCTGACCATTCTGAGTGTAACCAATGATTTTACACTGTGCTGCAGTACACACGTACTGGAACATGGGCGGCGCGACACCGGCGTGCAATATAAACAATGAATTTAAAGATCCAATCAAATTCAAAATGGAGGACAAACTGGAGAAGCTTATACTGTGTGTCAGGCTTTTCGGAGTTATATTACACCACTTCGAAGTGGTACCATGACCTCGCTAAAAAAAAAAAAAAAAAAAAAGATGCATGGCGCAAAGTTAGCATCGAGATGGGGCTACCAGGTTTGTAGATTCGGCTGTAATAATTTATAGTTATTAACTACATACTCAGCATACTCAGGAGTTTGCTACGTCCCTGGTTGTTAGCTAGCTAGCTAGCTGCTAGCTAGCTTAGTTGTTCTGTCAAAGTGACAAATCCAAACGTGAGTTTGTAGTATTAACGTTACAGAGCTACAAAAACTCGATAGCTAGCTAGTGTATTAGTATCCCTGTAAGCACACATATGTCTCTGAGATGTCTATGCAATGTATGCCGATAGATCTGGAAGAGGTATTTAAAAGAGCGTTTACTCATCTGGAAGACATCTCTGAGTCATCAAATTTGAATGTCTACAGTTTAACAACAAATTATGGGTAAAACTAAAAAATGCAAAACATTTAAAACATTTAAGGAGTCAATAACACCCTGATATTTCAGTATTATTTATACGCCAGTGTCATTATTAGCGGCATACATAACATGGTTATGTTTCATGCCTTTCATGCTTAAAGTCCATGTTGTTATCATAAGTCTGTGTTGATATCATACAGTGAGTCATTTCGCAGTACATTCGAAGTACACATTTTAAACTTTAGCTACGTAAGCAATGTTGATGTAACTGGTATTGTTAACTGTTTTTTTTTTTTACCAGCACATCATACATGGCCAAGAGCTCACACAGACTTTGCTTAGCTGGAGAAAATAATGGTAAATGGCATTAAATGTGGCATTAAATATGTATGGTAGCACATACAGCTATACTGGTGGACACGTTTGTTTTGACACGTTTGTTTGTTCTACGTCAGAACATCCCCTTCTTCGACAGCGTTGTTGTTAAGGCAGCCAGAGCAAATTTTGACGCTCTCACCGCTCCTGGTGTGAACGTATGTCATCAGCAATTAGTCGACGTCGACTTTCATCACATAACTGTCGACTTAAAAAAATCTGAAGTCGTGCAACCCCTAGGAGATAGTGTTTATGACATGTGAGATGTCAGACAAATTGGGTGATCAATTGATCGCTGTTTTGGGACATTAAGCCACATTAATGATTTCCTTATAATGGGCATCAATGGAGAGGAAAACATACTGAGATAACGACCACACTCCTAGGATTTTGGTTTTGATTTTTTGACAGGAGGAACTGTTTCTGACAAGAGATGTCCGAGAGAAATTTGGTGATTATTGATTGCAGTTTTGGAACATTAAGCCACGTTAAGCGTTTTAGAATGTCCCCTTGATATTCATGATATCATAAATCTTGATTCCCACAATAGTCTACTTACATTTATTTGTAGAACTACAACACTTCATGTATTATTCATAATACCATTTTTCCATGTAATATATTGCATTACACCTTTGGAGCTTGGAAGCATTTGACGTAGCTTGCGAATTCCAGTTGTTGTTGTTGCCTGTTGTCACACTTTTAAAACCCTTTTGCACGTAACTTACTTTTCACGCTATGTAGCACATGGTTTATGTTTTCATTGGTGTTATTAAGCTTCTCATAGTTTTCAGTTAGCATTTGCTATATTTTTTAATGTTAAATCGCTGTTACCTCAAAGTTAAAATTAGCTAGAATTTTTTCCAATCTCGTGTTTTAATCGCACCAGTTTTAGCTTACACGCTAAACGGCTAATTACACCGGTGTGACCGCCACTGGCATGCGAATGAGTACGTACTTCCGCTATGCAGAGGACGTCACTTGAGTAGGCAGTCCTTCAATGTGGCCCAGGACGGATTTGCGTTCACACTGCTAGAAGAATGTGGTCATATGCGGCTCAGACCACCTCCGAATGTGGTCTGAAAGATCAGATCTCAAATGTGCATTTGGTGCGTTCACACCTGTACTTAGCGCTGTCCACTTGTGATTGGATCACCAAAGACGCATGTCAATACCAGATGTGAACAGGGTCTATGTGCTTTGACACAACCAGATATACCAGAAAGGCTACAACTCACTGTTATCCTTTGACCATTTCAACTAAACCTAACAGCAGGTTAATATCAAGTAAGACAACAGCATTTACTGTATGTACCCAGGGGTTTACTGATTCTCCAAGTTTGATGTTTTATATCATACGATTTTGGCTTTGTTCCACTTGAGTAGGGGTGGGTAGGTCAGCCAAGGATTCCCCAGACTCAGACACTCTGTAATATGTCTGGCACCTGTGAGTTGCCTGGATGATGTCAGTGAGTGGGGTGGCCCCTATCCTCCAATGACCAACCTCTTCATTGCAGTGTACTGTTCGATTCACTTAATAATTCTTGTATGAGTGCAGTGGTTGTATAAAAGAAGTATAACATACAATTTGCAATTCTAAACCAGATTTGCAGAATGGAGGAAAAGCATTATAGTACAAAGTACAACAGGAGAACACACTGATGTGCAGTGAGAGACTTAACCCTTTCACATGTACACTCACAAAGGTTGTGATCATTCTAGAGTGGACCCTACAGCGTATGGTCATACTGGTGTGATCAGAACACTAGATTAGAATGGCTATTTACAAGTAACGCAACAAAGCAACATTCGTTCTAAACCCACTGCTTTTCAACATAAAAATGTTCCACAAATGCAATGATTATTTCGTCCCCTTGGAATTATAGGGTTCTATCTGCGTTTGGAACAGTTTTGAGATGTTGAGGTTTAAAGTTTTGGCATTCTAAATAGCAAAAATGATATGTGGAACAAGTTTCTTTAATACATGAGGATTAAAGACACCCTAAATGTATTCTAAATGTACAATATTAAAATCC
Source organism: Megalops atlanticus (assembly GCA_019176425.1). NCBI lineage: Eukaryota > Metazoa > Chordata > Actinopteri > Elopiformes > Megalopidae > Megalops > Megalops atlanticus. Next base: position 21,508,473 of record CM032881.1, read on the forward strand.
TTGAAAATTTGGAAGTGGGGATTTTTGGAACTGGTCAAATGCAGATAGAACCTTCTAATTTTAAGAATTAAAAATCGGCTTGGAATTATAAGGTTCTATGTTACAAAACATGAAAGGAAGCAATCATTTTTAGGGAACACCAAGAGATTATCAATTCAATATAAAAGTAGTATTGTGAAATTGTGTTTTTACGTGATCAGAATACATCATACATCAGAAATTTAAATGTAATGCTTTCTGACATTTTAGAATTTATTATTTTTTATGGTACAGTGTGGAACAGACATACAAATGTACAAAGATAGACAATTTGCCACTTACCATATACAATCAAAATATCTCAAACACAACAACTTAGTGTTTAATAACAATGAAAAATATCATTACTTAATTTCATAAAACACCCCCAACTCATGCTGTCAGACTGGTCTGTAGGCTTGGCTCATTTTTTACACAAAGCACTGTAATACTGACAGTCTGCTGATCACTCATTTTTTTGCCTACTGAGATGATGCAGTGTTTAGAGTAAGGTGTAGGTGCCAGCTGATATACAATACAGGTAACAGGTTCTCATGTTTCACAAAATTAAGTCCTGGAGAAACTTCCAGGCACTCCCCAACCATAAAATTAATCATGCATGGGTCAGGGAGGTGGAGAGAGCTTCTTCTTAAGTCAGGCCTAGAACAGGCCTCGTTGCTCAGTTTTGGCCCGCTCAGTTTTTGCCTCAGCTCAGATAGACGCTCAGTCATCCGTTCAGTCATCCAGTCCGTGGCTCAGTTTATCTTGCAACTTTTTGCGTTTTTCCTTTTGGAGTTTTGCTGCTATCGTGAGTGGTTCCTGTGTTCTTCCTTGGAAGAGGTAAACAATTGGCTTGGGTAATTTTCTCTGCACGCATTCATTCACCATTCTGTGATCCTTCCATGTTCTTGTTTTGTTAAAGTCTGTATGTAATTTAGTATCTGTTAAGGTAGTGGACCAGGTCTGTAGCCCAGACTTTGAATTTTGTCTTGTCTTCGTGTAACTGCTTAATAAACCTTTTTAATTTATTCCAGTTGTGGCTCTATATTTCTGGCAAAGGTTGATCCACCAGACTGCTCATCTCCTATCAACGAATTCTGTGATTTAATTGATAGTTAATATCTTTGATAATAATTATTAAATCAAATCATTTTATTATTTTACATGTTGGTTAAGTGAGGAGTTTTAGTAATTGGCGTCATTTGTGTCCGGTATTCAGAGTGGCTGACGATAAACAAGGGCGTTAATTTCTAAGACCGCTGGGTTCAGACCATTGAATTTTTATTAAATCCTCACTTCCCCGACAGTATGAAACACAAAATAGACATACAGTTTACTTAAAAAATATTTATATTATCAGCTCACTCTCTCTGTAGCTCAAAACTAACTCTTGCCTCTTCTCTTTCTGTTTGTGTCTCTCTTGTTGTCACCAGTGTTTGTTTCTTCCTCTGTCATCTTATTGCTGTATGTTTCCTTCTCAGCTGTCTGTTTCTTTCTCTGCTCGACTAACATTATACTTGCTTCTGTCCCTTTGCCTGGTGCTCTTTCTTTTGCTTCTCCCCCTGCAAGTGTTTTCCTTTCTAGCATTACAGAAACAGCATTACAACATTAATGAAACAGACAAAAAGGTTATCAGCATTATCACTAGCAAGCTACATGCTATGTTAAAATCAACAATCATCCTGCAATCACTGATGACATAATACTCAGATAATTGTATAGAAAGATATTTCTTAATAAATATAAACCTATCAGGTAGCACTTGCCTCCAAATGTTAGCAAGAGGTACCAGACTAACATTAGCAAGTTAGCATTAGCTAGCGAGGTAACTTAGCTAACCATATAAACAAACTTCAGCAAGATCTAAAACAATTAAAAGAAAACACTGAATTTGCCTGGCGTTTGGACTGCTGTCCTTCACGATATCACCAATGACATCCTCCACCTTCAGATTCCTCCTGAACTTTGACAAAGACATGTTGTCTGTAAAGCAAAGCCGACTGACTTCACTTTTCCTTTTCCCGCATTCACTGAATAGCCCGGGGAGGCCAACGTCAGAAAGAAGCGGAACTTGATTGTGTGCATAGCAAGTTCTGATTGGCTCACTGATAGAAAACCAAGTTAGAGTTTGACTTTGCAGATAAAACTTTTTTGTTTTCCAGATAAAAAGCCCGAAAATGCACAAAACTTTAAAATTCACATGATTTTTATAAGTTATCCAAGAATAAGAATATGTGAATAACTCAATTTTGACAAAAATGTCAGATAGAACCTTAAAATTCCAAGGGGACAATTTATTTTTCAATGCAGGTTCACACGAGTTGTAACATAAGCACCATAACATAGTTCTGACTCCCAAGTCGGAAAAACTCTAGCTAGGGCTAGCTAACGTTAACACTAGAAAGTATAGGCAATGCCACGGTGAAAAATATCAGAATCTGAATAAAGTGTGAGTTATTAAAAATTCTGAAATCCTGTGTTTCTGGGTGTGATTATATATTTCAATACATCTAACACCGTGGCATTCCGTGTTTTCTTCATGTTATGCCTGCTATTTTGGTCGAATGAGCAGCCCTAATGCACTGATATATCCACAGATAAAGTCAGCTTATTCATCTCGAAAATAAAATATACGAATATTTGCTATCTGCAATTTATATCATATTATGTATTGTGTATAAACACATAATTATATATACAATTATACTTTAAAATAAGACACGCAAACACTCTGTTGTGAGATTTGTGACACATGAGGGTTACCATCTAGACATGCCCGTTTATCTTTGCTCAGATGTTTACCTAGAATACATTGAATTGATGACAATGTAAATAATAATGGCTGCCCCCTGTCAGAAATGAGCTAATCTTTAGCTTAGCATAATTAGTATAAAAATTTTTTACAAATATTGTATATGTCCATTATAGTGTATACAAGAACTGGTATGCTGCCCTTGTACTGCGTTGTGACTAAGCAGGACTAGACAGCTAGCTAACAATAACTTGAACCCCAATAAATCCAACAAGGCTTGACTTTTCTTGGTGTTTACTGAGTATTCAAGTTGTAATATTGTAAAACTGCAACAAAATACACAAACAGAAATATGTACGTGAATCATGCATGAAGCATACATGATGTATTACACGCAATTAAAATACATCTAACACAGAATGATGAAGATGCTAATCGCGATAGCTAGCATAGCTAACTAGCATGTTCGAATAAACGTTACAAAATATAGTGAATTTGCACAAAATACTGCAAACTAAGAAATAGCACAGTCCCATGACAGCATAACATTGAAGCACAAACCCGGTACTTACAGACAAATAATGTCCAAGGCTCAAACGGAAAGGTGGCACTTTCGGATTGCAATGGCACATTTTCAGCAACATGAACTGAGGTAGACTGAAGCAAATCTAAACTTACAAATTATATTACTGCGGGGTTACGAAACGTCCACAAGGTGGCAGTACATACAAACGTAACTCAATCATCAATGTCATTTCTATGAAAGGCGGCACACTCCCCGCTTGGTATAATATTATACCACTACTCAAACCAAAATTTAAGGAAAAGTCTAATGACAAACATCTTTGTTCTAAGTTTACTCAGAAAGCAGAACAACAATTTCTGAGACTGGTCTCAAAAACACTTTAACAGTCCCTTCCTTTACTATCTTAACCTCTACTTTGCGAACCCTTTTGTGTGAGTTAGGCAGAGTTCTGACAACCATTCCTACTGGCCATTCATTTCTATGGGTTTGGCTGTCTTTGAGCAGAACAATGTCCCCAACCTTGATGTTTGGGTTTTCCTCAGTCCATTTCCTGCGGCTCTGTAGCGTAAACAAGTACTCTCTCCTCCATCTCTTCCAAAAGGTGTCGGCTAGACATTGGACTTGCTTCCATTGTTTCCCATGCAACTCAGCCATTTGGAAGTTCCCAGAAGGCGCAGAGACTGTGCTCGTCTTTTGCGTGAGGAGCATCGCTGGGGTGAGGACTGTAGGCACATCTGGGTCAGTAGACACAGGCACTAGTGGTCTCGCATTCATAATTGCCATCACTTCAGCCATGAGAGTGCTCAGGACCTCATGTGTAAGCCGAGTGTGTCCTGTCTGAAGCAGCATGGCATCCAGAATGCGTCTAGCAACACCAATAAGCCTTTCCCATGCACCTCCCATATGTGATGCATGCGGGGGGTTAAACACCCATGAGCACCCTTTGCTTTGGAGGTAAGTTCTGACTGTTGTGTCTTTGGTGTCAATGCCTAGCTCGGTACAGGCACCCATGAAGTTAGTTCCTCTGTCAGAACGGAGTAGTTTGGCTGGACCACGGATTGCAAAAAATCTTCTGAGAGCATTGATGAAGCTGTCTGTTGACATGGATTCAATCAGCTCGATATGTACGGCTCTGGTTGACATACAAGTAAAGAGCACCGCCCAACGCTTACTATCTGCGCACCCTTCTCTAGTGCGGCGTGTCATGATGTTCCACGGCCCGAAGACATCGAGGCCTACACTGGTGAATGGAGGTTCTGGGGTGAGTCTGTCAGCTGGTAAGTCTGCCATCTTCTGGTCCTGTAGTCTTCCACGTAGCTTACGGCAGGTAACACACTTATGAATGACAGAAGACACCAAACGCTTGCCACCAACAATCCAGTATCCTGCTGCTCGGATTGCTCCCTCTGTTATATGTCGTCCCTGATGAGCCACCTGTTCATGATAGAACCTCACCAGTAGTGTGGCAATGTGATGAGCACGAGGGACAATGAGAGGGTGTTTCTCATCTCTTGACAGATCTGCTGAGGATATACGGCCCCCAACTCGGATCAACCCATCTTCGTCTATCACAGGATTGAGCTTTTTGAGTGGACTTTGTTTGGGAAGTGCCTTGCCTTCCTCAAGGCATTTAAATTCATCTTTGAATGCATCATACTGGACAGAGCGGATTATCACACACTTTGCTTGTACAAGCTCATTTGTGGTGGGCATGTCTTTGAAAAAGCTCCATCTTTTGCCTTTTGCTGATTCATGATTCTCCTTCCAGAATGCAGCAATGTGAATGAGTCTGGCTACAGCATTGCAGAGTTTACTCCAGTTTGAGAATCTTTCAAAACGTTGTGAGCCCAACTGAGTAACTGTGGTTCTGGTAGCTAGAGCTGTGACTTTGGGTCGGATCTCAGCTTCAGCTTCTGGCTCAACAAGGGTGAAAGTATTGGGCTCAGGAGCTTTCTCTGTGTTCTCATGGGTCAGGAAGCTGGGGCCTGACAGCCAATTGCTTTGCTGCAGGTGTGCTGCTGGCATGAATCTAGTGGCGCGGTCTGCGGGATTTTGTTCCGTGGTGACATAAGCCCATTGTTCAGGCTGAGTGGATCGTCTAATACGAGTCACCCTGTTGGACACATACACATAAAATCTTCTTGTGGAGTTATAGATGTATCCAAGTACAATTCTACTATCAGTGAAGAACCTAACAGCATCCACATGGATGTCGATCTCATCTCTGATCAGCTCATACAGTTCAACAGCTAGAACAGCTGCGCATAACTCAAGGCGTGGGATGGTGTGGGCAGGCCGTGGGGCCAGTTTGGATTTTCCCATGATGAAACCCACATGATATTTCCCATTACTGTCAGCTGCTCTCAGGTAAGCTACGGCTGCTATTGCTATTGTGGATGCGTCTGAGAAAATGCACAATTCTGTCCTTTGTACTGAAGACAGTGAGAGGGGAATGTAACACCTCTTTATGTGCAGGTCTTCCAGAGCCTTCAGAGAATCTTTCCAGAGGTTCCATTTTTCCTCTTTTTCTGGCTGAAGCGGAGCGTCCCACTCACTTTGTTCAGATGACAGTTCCCGTACTAATGCTTTCCCTTGCATAATTATAGGAGCAGCGAAACCCAGGGGGTCATATAGACTGTGGACAGGACACCTCTACGCGTGTATGGCTTCTCTTCGCGGGATACGAAGAAGGTAAAACTGTCTATCTCCAGGCTCCAGGAGAGTCCCAGACTTCTTTGAAGTGGTAGAGGATCTACTCCGAGCTCCACGTCCTTCAGGTCCTTTGAACGGTCTTCCTCAGGTAAGGCTTCCATCACCTGTTCACTGTTAGATGCTACCTTATGTAGCCTCAGGTTGGAGTCTGCCAGCATCTGTCTGGTTCTTGATAGGAGGTCTACTGCTTCCTCGGGCGTGGCAACTGAGGTGAGCCCATCATCAACATAAAACTGTCTTTCCACAAATTGTCTTGCGTCAGAGCCATATTCTGCTTCACCCTTTTCAGCGGCTCTTCTCATACAGTATATGGCGACGGCAGATGATGGTGTGTTCCCAAACACATGCACTTTCATCCTGTACTCCACTATGCTCTTGTCAAGGTCGTTATCTTCATACCAGAGGTAGCGGAGGTAGTCTCTGTGGTCTTCTCTGACTACAAAACAATAAAACATTTGCTGCACATCTGCTGTTACTGCTACAGGCTCTTTTCAAAACCTCAGAAGCACTCCCAGCAAGGTGTTATTCAAATCTGGGCCACTGAGGAGTACATCATTAAGGCACACTCCTTCGCATTCAGCGCTTGAGTCAAAGACAACTCTAATTTGCCCTTGTTTCCTTGGGTGGTAAACCCCAAATGTCGGCAGATACCAGTGTTCTTTGTCTCCCTCAAGAGGTGGTGCAAGCTCAGCCTGATCATTGTTTATCATTTTCTGCATGAACTCAATGTAATGGGTTTTCATTTCTGGTTTTCTCTCCAGTGTTTTTCGGAGTGAGTAGAGGCGTTTCAATGCTTGTTCCTTGTTGCTTGGAAGACGTGATCTTGGTGAGCAGAATGGCAGGGGTGCTACCCAGCTACGCTCCTCATTTTGGTAGACTTCTTTATCCATGATGGTCAGGAACTCTTTATCTTCCATGGAAAGTGATGGCTTATTGTCCTCCTTAGAACTGTCAAACACCGACTGCCCGAGGCTGTCTGAGCTTGCAGAACAGCTTACCTCTTCTTTACAGGCATGGGAGGAGGAGGGGTTGCAATACTGTAACATACCACTATAGTCTTCCTTTATCTGGATGTTATTCTGACAAGGACTGAGAAAAGATGTGCGGCCATTATGCAGCACATTCGCTTGATAGACATTGACTTCTGTTGGTTTATGAACTGCTCCCAGACAAGCTTCACCCACAATGACCCATCCCAGGTCGAGCCGCTGTGCATAAGGAGCGTTGTGTGGCCCATTTATTTGCTGTCGTACCTTATGTACCCTCAGGATGTCTCTTCCTAAGAGTAAGAGGATTGGTGCCTCAGGGTCCACAGCTGGAATCTTGCTGGCCACTGATCGTAAGTGGGGATGATGCTGGGCAATCACAGGGGATGGAATTTCCGATCTATCAGACGGCACCATGTCACACTCAATTAAGGTGGGGAGAGGGAGTTGTAGTTTCCCATCCATTGACTCGAGCATGAAGTTGCTAGCTCTCCTACCTGAGGCCTCTGTTGTTCCTGAGCAGGTTTTTAGTGTGTAAGGAGCTGGGCTGGCTTTAATTCCAAAGAGATTGAAGAACTCTGTCTTTGCGAGGGACTTGTTGCTTTGTTCATCCAGCACTGCATACATTTTTACTGCTCTCTCCTTCTTCCCTGCAGGATATGCTTTAATCAAACAGATCTTGGCACATGAGCGTGGGCTGTTTGCATTTCCACAGATTTCTGTACACTTGGATGTGACTGGAGAAGTACACTCACCCTGTTTCCCGCTTTCCTCCTTGTCTTCCACAGTACGCTCTGTGGTTGTGGGAGGAGGGCCTGGGTGCAGGGCTGCAATGTGTTTTTCACTCTTGCACTCAATGCACTGGATTGCTGCTTTGCAGTCTCTGGCTACGTGCTGGGTGGACCCGCAACACTTGAAGCAGATGCGGTTCTCTTTCAAATACACCTTGCGCTCTTCTATAGGTTTGCTTCTAAAACTTCTGCACTTTTTAAGAGGGTGGGGTTTCTTATGTATTGGGCACTCACGGTCTGGCTCACGTATTTTCTTTTCAGTGGAGACTGTTTCTTGATCTGCAGACTTAAATGGAACATCCGTTTTGTGTACATTCACTGAGGCTTTGTGGCTGTGCTTTGTGGCTTTTTCTGTTCTTGAAGCCGTGTGGCTGATGGAGGTGGCAAAGGCAAAGCTAGGATCATTTCTCACCTTGGCTTGTTGTCGGACAAACTGTGAGAAAAGACGGAAAGGAGGGAATGCTACCCCAAGATCCTCTTTGTACTTGGATCCTTGAGTTATCCACTTCTCTTGAAGGCTATGGGGCAGCTTCTCCACAATTGGATTTACTCCGCGGGCTGTATCTAAGTACGCAAGGCCTGGTAGGTATCCTTCTGCCTTTGCACATTCCAGTTCAAGCAGGATGTCACTCAGTTCTCGGAGTTTGGAGTTATCTTTGTTGGTTAGCTTTGGGAAATCTTCAATCTTCTTAAGCAGGGCGTGTTCTATGACCTCTGGTGTCCCATAGCATTCCTCCAGACGTTGCCACACCATGCTGAGGCCTGCTGAGGGATTGAGGACATACACAGAACGAATGCGCTTTGCTTGTTCTTTAGAGTCAGCTCCAAGCCATTTCACCAGCAAGTCCAGTTCTTCTCTGGCTGACAGATTTAAGTCCTGGGTGGCACTTATAAAAGATGCTTTCCATGACCAATAATATTCAGGGCGGTCATCAAATTCTAAGAGGCCAGCGCTCACAAGCTCTCTGCGCATGAGGTATCTAGCAAGGTCTTGGGCTTCTTTTGGCTCTTGTGCGGGGGTGGTAGACTGTTGTGGGCACCATTTGTCTGGTTCTTCTTTTTTAATTTTGATGCTGCTTACGCCTAAGCGTTTGTCATTTTGTGTAGTTGGCTCCGCATTGCCATTTGCAAATGATCTATGGGAGTCCATTGGCGCCTGTTTCCACGCTGGCTCTTTGGTGATCAGTCCTGAGTGTTCCTGGATGTAGCGGTTTATGCGCTCGACTGAGCCGAGGGGGTGTTCTGAAAGATGTGGTTCGTGCCGCTCCCCGCTTTCAATCTCCTCTTCCTCATAAGCTGCAGCTTCAGCCTCTGCAGCAGCGACGACCCTTTGGCTTTGAAGGATGTGGAGACTAGCTTCGAGGTCAGCTTTCTGTCTTATCACCTCTGCTTCCTTTTCAGCGAAAGCCAGTTGAGCCTGGGCAGCTTTTGCCTTGGCACGTGCTCTGGCAGCTGAGGCAGTTGTTGATATGGACTCTCTACTGGACTGCGAAGATCTACAGGTTTTCTTAGATGATTGTGACTTAGCATCGCTTGTCTCGAGAGCTTCGTGTTTCTCGGTTGGCTGACAAACGTTGCTTGCCATTGCTTGCTGACTAGCTGCACTTTGTTGCTGCATAGCCGTGTATTGCTTCGTATAATGTCTGCCTGAACGTGTAGCCATGGTCTCTAAATATTGTCTTCTTATGCTTGAGCCCGCCGCGCTGTTGTCTTTTTACTATGCTGCCCTCGTACTGCGTTGTGACTAAGCAGGACTAGACAGCTAGCTAACAATAACTTGAACCCCAATAAATCCAACAAGGCTTGACTTTTCTTGGTGTTTACTGAGTATTCAAGTTGTAATATTGTAAAACTGCAACAAAATACACAAACAGAAATATGTACGTGAATCATGCATGAAGCATACATGATGTATTACACGCAATTAAAATACATCTAACACAGAATGATGAAGATGCTAATCGCGATAGCTAGCATAGCTAACTAGCATGTTCGAATAAACGTTACAAAAATATAGTGAATTTGCACAAATTACTGCAAACTAAGAAATAGCACAGTCCCATGACAGCATAACATTGAAGCACAAACCTGGTACTTACAGACAAATAATGTCCAAGGCTCAAACGGAAAGGTGGCACTTTCGGATTGCAATGGCACATTTTCAGCAACATGAACTGAGGTAGACTGAAGCAAATCTAAACTTACAAATTATATTACTGCGGGGTTACGAAACGTCCACAAGGTGGCAGTACATACAAACGTAACTCAATCATCAATGTCATTTCTATGAAAGGCGGCACAACTGGAATACATGATTTGTCACCAGCGATTGAAAGCATGTGAATAATGTAGTCAATAAAACATTATGTGACAGAATATTTACTGGTAGCTCACTTTACAAGTGGCTCCTGTCAGTAGCTAGTTACAACCATTTCAGTCATACTTTCCCACCAAAGGAGTAGTCAGAGACGTTTGTTACTATCGTCATTGAGCAGACTTTGCTAGCCTTACGTTTAGTTTAGGCTATGGCTTACAGAAGGAGATAACTCAGCAATGCAGAGATTTTGGAGGTTTTCTTTGAGTCTGATAATAAGTCCGAGTACTCAAGCAAGGGGGACTCTGACAGTGAGAATGATGAGCTACCTCCTCACCTGGCAGCCATTGAGCCAGACCCTGAGCCTGAGGTGCATTTTCCCAACATCTCCAGTCCCCCTTGTGACGGGATGACCGCAGCAGCCAGGCAAACAGATTCCAAAATGGAGCCAAACAACCAATGAAGTGGCAAGGGTGTTTTTATTGGTTCCCAGGCGTGCAGGTGAAGGTGACAGCTATGTACAGTGCAGGTGGCAATGAAGTATCAAAATAAACCAAAAACTGAGCTTAAGCAACAAAAATGCAACAAAAGACAAAAAAATAAAATAACAACAGGTAAACAAAACTATTTACAGGGGTTTCCAATAATTCCCCACTAACTGTACCTGCACAGACTCTGACCAGTCTTCCTTTCATTCATTCAACCAACCAACCAACCAACCAACACAAAATGAGGGCAAGGACTACCTTATATACCCTCCCAGCCAGCTGGGATGATCCAAAACCATTTTAACGCAATTTTAATCCCAGACTGTTAATACTGTAAAAAAAAAAAAAAAAACCAAAATAATTTACATTACAAATAGCATGCCGATTATACACATTTACAGCAGTTTCTCATTTACCCGGTTCAGAAAATAAACGCATCTGAAAACTGGTGTTAGTTGGACCATACCACCCGATGTATATTAAATTATAAATACAGTCCCAGCGCAATGCACCACCCTTTTGCTCCCCGATGACCCGGAAACAGTGGATGCAGACTGAAACACAACAGATACGCGGTAAGGTGTTTGCTTGCTAGCACGCTCACACAGCACCATAAAACATTTAAAACAAAGTTAAAACTGTTTGGCTAAGTTTTTTAATAGCGTGTAGCTTCACTGCCGTGTTAGTTGGCCACCCTAACAACAACAGTGTCGCCTGACAGTAATTTAAAACTTTGTTTTTTAAACGTGCGTGGTGCGCTCAGTTGCAAACTAACAAACTTGCGCTGTAATTCTGCGAACCGTTTTTGATATCAATAAACGGGTAAGTTATTAATGTATGGCGTTATTTCTTTATTGTACCAATTATAGACACATTCCGTAACGGGCTAGCAGCTCCATTACACCCCTAAAAATGCTGATGGAGATGGCAGACCTGGGGAAGCTGAAGTGGAGGAAGCCACTGCTCCATGGAGAATGGCCCAGGGTTCTATCCTCCATGGCCCTGGTGTTGACTTTGATGAGGATGACTGTCAATGAGCTGTACACTTTCCTCGTGGCTGTACTCCTCATGGGAGTAATCAAAAAGAACTCCATAAGGGAGTACTGGAGATCAGATCCAATGTTTTCCACCCCTTTTTTGATTCTTTGTTTTCCCAAGATCGCTTCCTCCTCCTGCTACATTGTCTCCATTTTGTGAACAATGCGACCACCAACCTCTGAGACCCATTGTACAAAATTAGGAATGTCATAACCAGCCTGTCATCAGCATTCCGCCAGGTATATGCACCGTACAGGGATCTCTGTATTGATCAGTCTCTGCTACTGTGGAAGGGAAGGCTGGCATTCAGGAAGTATATCCCTTCAAAGAGGCACAGGTTTGGGGTAAAGTTCTGTTTTGTGTGATGTCAAGACTGGCTATGTGCAGGAAATGGTCATCTACATAGGGGCTACCACCAACATTAGACACAATGAGAAGCTGGGCGTGTCCGGATCGGTGGTGATGAGCAAGCTGGCTCCTTATCTTGGGAAGGGCTACATCCTGTACATGGATAATTGGTACAGCAGCCCCACACTATTTCAACACCTGCTGACCAACCGTACAGGGGCCTGTGGCACAGTCCGTCCCTACAGGAAGGGATGGACTGTGTCACAGCTGCAATTTCCTCAGTGGGAGGAAATTGCAGAGAGGGGACGTTGAATTTAGGGTGAATGGGCGACAGCGGGTGGTGAAGTGGCATGACAAGAGGGATGTCCATGTCCTCTCTACAGTCCATACAACATCTGCGGTGGCCTCTAGCAAGGTGGACTACCTGACAGGAGAGAAAAGATCAAGCCTGAGTGCATTGTGTACTATAATGAAAAGATGGGTGCAGTAGACAAGGCTTACATGGTCACCAGCTTTATTGAATTTGTCAGGAAGACCTCCAAGTGGTACAAAAAGGGCAGTTGGAAATATTTTAGAATTTACGTGCGAAAGGGTTAAAAAAGTAACCTTTCATGTCCTCTCCTAAACTGGAAGGAGGTCATGCTTAGAATTTTACTGCAACCATTATACACAGAGGCAATTAGTGGAAGTGATTATTAGCCATAAAAGGCACCTGGTCAAAAGTGATATCTCAAAATTCCTCATTATCTGTTTTTAATTTGGGGGACAGTTAAGAATAAAGCAGAATTTTCTTCAAATCCATTAACATATAGTAGTGTATGTAGGTGCGTACTATACTTAAGTCTTTAAGTCAGACATTTTATTTATTTATAGTGCCTTTCGTTTTAAGCAAAGTTAATTCTGGACTGGTATAGATAAATTAAGTATGAATATAAAACAGGCTTAATAAGACATCATTGCAATGCAACCCATTTCCAAATACAAAAAAATTCGACTGATGATTCACCAACTATAGATATATAGCCTGTGTTTGCAGGCTAGGCCTACTGTTACTACACACAGGTGTTTAATAAGCTTTTGCATCAATGAGGTTAATGGTTTTAACCACTGGCTTCACAATGTGCTCAAATTTCAGAAATTTTGCGCACAGCACTTGTTGATGAATGATGCAGTGAATTTCAATGGCATCGCCCCCATGCTCACGGACTCTGTTCTGTATCAGCGCAGCTAATCCACTCCTTTCATGTATCATAGAAGGAGCACCATCAGTAGGAATTCCGCGCATTTTCGCCCATGTTTTATGTCATTGACAACTTTAGACACAGACTGAAACAAATCCTCCCCCCTAGTATGGCCCTTCAGACTCTGAAGGTCAAGTAATTCTTCAGTAATGTTCATATCATCATCAACTCCCCTCAAAAAAATAAGTAGCTGAGCTGTATTGGTTTGGTCAGTGCTCTCATCGCAGGTTAGTGAAAAAAAAAGTCAAAACACGCCTCCCTCTCACTCACTTGTCTCTTGATGTCTGTAGATAATCCTTCTATTCTCCCTGCCAAACATTGGAAAACTCCTGCTTTTTCTCAGTACAAATGGCATCCACCATCTTCATTACACAGTCTTTCACAAACTCGCCCTTAGCAAAAGGTTTAGCGCGCTTCGCAATTAGCATCATAGCATTTCCACTTCGTAGCTAGCTCTGGTACCTTTTTTCTTTGAATCTTTTGCCCATGAGAAGAGTTGTTGCTGAAAGGCCAAGCTAGCTTCCAGTTGCTTAGTTGTTAGTCCTTTCACAGCCGGACAGTTTCTGGTACAAACTATGCTTAGTTTCGTAATGTCTCTTCACATTGAATTCTTTCATAACAGCAACGGTCTCTTGGCAAATGAGACAGACGCAATTATTTCGGCTTTCAGTGAAAAAATATTCCGTTTTCCATCTCTCTTGAAAGCGGTGGCCCTCGCTATCAACTTTGCACTTCTTTGCAGCCATAGCGAATGACTGGTAGGCTATTGACTGAATAACCAATCAGTTTGTTAATAAGGGAAAAGTTTAATTTCTTCAATATTTTGCAGGTCTACAAACTGTTAGTGCTGCCATCGTGTGGTGGGCCACTCGAATAGCACATTTCACGTCTTCACCACATAACCTAATATTGTACTGTAGCGCTGGCACCGTGGTGGGCCACTCGCACTATATTTTGGGAGAGAGGCCACGGGTCATTTAAAATCTGCCCCCGGGCCATATGTGGCCCGCGGGCCGTACTTTGGCCACCCCTATGTTACAGCATCATAATTATTCTGCTGGCTATTCGTCACAGACCTATCATGTTTAGACATCTCAGCCAATTAGAGTCATGCATTTCAGACTACAAAATGGAAAGCAACATTGTCCAACTTCATTTTTGAGTCAAGTCGAGACAAAAGACACATGCCCCCGATTATTATATTTACTGTGAATACAACCATACCAATGTGCCAATACCAATGTGAATTTATTAGTATTAGTTATAATGCATTAATGTACTGCAATTTTTCTCTACTTCCAGCCTTGTAAGTACTAGTCTATATGGAGCCTGATTCCTTGGTTTCATAATTTAAAGATAATGGTGTGCTGCTTTGAAATTTGGGTTTTGCCTGTTGTGGAATCATGTGTTTTTCTTTGTCATCCTGGATATGCAATAAATGGCCTAATGGTGGGGCCAGCAGTTGGCACATAAGTTCTTGACATCTCTTTTATCTTCTGTAAAAACGTTCTGTGCTGTTCTGTTTCCCAGGGGTACGCTTTGAAGTTTGAAGTTTGAAGTATTGTATTATTTTGGTTTTCTTTTGACCTTCATTTATATGAGAATTTATGGATTCTGTTTTTAAGTGATATATTGAAATTATGATCTCCAAAATTTATGTCTGAAGAATCAAACATAAATGTGTGATTTTAATTTAGGAAACACTGAACAGTTAAATAGTTACATCAAGACACCAATACTCTTATAACTGATATGTGGTAACCAGCAACCCAGTCAATTACTAAAAATTATGAATAGAAAACTACAAATATTGTTACCAATATATTTTTTCCTAAAAGTTCAGGTACAGGTATGACACTATCAGTGAAAAAGGCTTATTCAAGTGATCTCAAGTAAACCTTTTCTAGCTGAGAGAAAGATGGATCTTGGTTTATCATATTTGTTGGTTGGTCACTTGAAATTGTTGGGTGGATGAATTTGCTGTAATGGAATGTCCTTTGTAGCAATAAAAATGAAACCCATGTGCATCTGCTCAGATCTCTTGTTTTATTCCAGTTTGTCACTAAAATGTGGAGATCATTTGATCCTAATGAGGCAAGTCTAGTATTATGGCATTTCTTGTTTTTTTTTTTTTGTTTGTTTTTTTGGTCATGGTCTACCACATCACTGCTCCAGTCCCATCATCAGCATTTGTGGCAAAATAAAACGTTGCTCAGATTTCCCAGAGATGGTGTGTCAGTCCAAAATAGTAAAAATATTCTTTGGCAGCAAATTGCCAGAGCTATTAATGCAGCATCTATACGTGACAGCTGAGCTTAAAAGATTTTCATAGTTTCAGTTAAAATGAATGTCTCCATTAAGATCATTTAAAATGATTTAACACACTTCAATGAAAAAATAAATGGCTGAAATATTATTTTGTTGTATTTCAACTCCTTGAGGAGATAAATGGGAACTGCTGACAGTTGATCAGTATAAAATAACACAAACATCTGTAACCAAAGTTTCACAGATGCCTTACCATATTACGCTTTCTTTGGTTTGCAACCTTGTTTGTAGGCTCTACAGGTGGCCCATCTGGTAGTAGGTAATTTCCTTCCATGGTCTCAGGCCACACAGAGATTCTGTATTTCTGAGCCATGCTATGAATGGCACAGCAGTGCAAGACTGATAGAAGGCTATGATATCCCCAGCCTGTCTGCAAGCTCTCATTGAAAGATGTCTGTAACCAAAGTCTGGGGGATTGATAGCACTTGTGTACATGCAGGCATAGCATGACTGCAGCAAGTTGATCTTGTTAATGAAGATTTAAATCTTGTTAACTGAGCTTTGTTCACTGACTTTTGACTGTACTAATAAAGACTTGTGTATAAGGACCACATTCAAATTATCTTTTAATTTATCTGTTAATTGTTTTACCAATAGGAACCGTTTTCTAAATATGGTACTTAATTCATAGTTTCCTGGCTATCTCTCAAATTGTCACAAGTAGTCAATTTGCCAGCTGAAAAAAAAAACTAATATGTACAACATTTGGCCTTTTGTTTTCTTTAAAACTTTGTTAGTGTTACTCATAACTTAATTCTGCTTCTGGGAATAGCAATTTTAAGTAATGTGACAATTTAATTAGCAGGCAGAGCATCTTCAGAAAGACAATGAAGGTCTCAGTCCCATATGGTACATTACATACACACTACTATGCATATTGCATCTTATTTTTGCACATAATGATATAATTTATGTTTTTTATCCCATACATTTCTCAGGCCTACTTATTCTCAGACATTTTTCTCCAAATGCTATCTACTGAGAAGTCTTAAATGGAAACTGTATGTTTAAGTGTAGTATATACAACACAAGTTTTTCTTATTTATTTCTTTTGTCTGTTTTCTTCTTGTTTGTTAAACTCCTGTGAGAAAAACTCAGTGAAGTTATGTTTTCATTTAACATTTTATTTTAATATTCTTATGTGGAAGACATGCATTGTGGAGATGAACTTTGGTGAAATGCTGAGGGACTAAATGTTCATAACATTTTGCTCTACACCAGTGGTGTGAACTGATTGCAGCTCATGCCTAGAAATAAACCTAATCCTCCCTATTTGAAATGCTTAATGAGACAGAGTAATGCTGATGTGATGGAGACCAACCTTTAGGCAAGGCTGTATGGCAAATGAAGTTCCATTTTAAATGTAGCATAAAAGTCAAACATAATTAAAATGTTTTCGATTAAATGTCTTAAATAATCTTTCCGACTGGGTTCACAGCTCTCTGTATTCAGACCGTTTAAAACACAAACATCTCTGGCTGTTGTGATCTATGCAGCCTTTAAAAATACACCGATGATTAATTTGGTGTTATTGTAGAACTTTTTGTCATTAAAAGGTAAATGGGCATCAAAGGAATGCAATTAGCTGAGATTATGTGCATCAATGTTGAGAAAAGGCATTGCTGCTCTCAGCTGCAGTTAAGGTAATGTGATACTGGGCACATTTGTAAAAAGTACCAACATACACTTGCAGTGTCTCATTCCCTTTTGAGTAATCTGTTGACTCAACTCCCCTCCTCACAATATTTCAACATTGTGTAATTATTATAATTATATACAATATTGCACACACAAAATTATGCTGTGAAATTGGAAATGTTAAAGCTTTGTATCTTACACCTTTGTCTACATCTGAGAGGACATTTATATCAATGCAGTATTGTAACACTAAAATGATAACAATTATAACATCAGGATATAACTGAATAATCCTGAACAAGAACATTAAATACTTAAGTAGCTACCTGCTTCAAAACTTTGTGCAGTTCATTAACAAACATTCTATCAATAAACTAATACTTATAAGAAGTGGAAAGTGAGTGGCAGTGAATTGTAACATTTTGTTTTACCTTGTGTGTTAAGTGGTATAAGTATTGTGTGTTATTTATCACTTAGAGCAACTTGACACTGTTATTCCAATCTCCAACATAGTTATAGGAGGACCATACCTAGAACTGAGAGTCAACAGTGGGGTGGTCTCACCTGAAAACAAAGGTGAGACCACCCCACTGTTGACTCTGAAGTTCTAGGTATGGTCCTCCTATAGCTATGCAATGCTATAGGAGGACGTGCTTGCAATGCAAAGAAGCAGACTATTGTTATTCTTTAGTTTTATTCTTTTTCTTCTTCTTCTTCTTCTTCTTCTTCTTCTTCTTCTTCTTCTTCTTCTTCTTTTATTCCACCAAATTTGGGGACGCTTCTCCTCCCACAGTTTTCGAGATATCCACCCCAAACCAACTGTAACCCGTCCGGTCTGAACCCGATCGGGTTGCTGGTGTACAGCTAAACTGTACCCGCACTCGTTCTCCGGTTTTTGTCGTTTTTCCGTCCCTTTTTTCCCATAGACTCCCATTCATTTTCAAAATCACCCCCCTCACCCTTCGTGGCCTTCCCACTCGCTCACTTTTCACCCCGGAGCCACCATACCTCACATGTTGCCTCGGGACAAGTCACCCAACACTCATCCGAGACCGTCTTGACCCGCACTCGTCTTTTTGTCATTTTTTTAATCCGTTTTTTTACTCATTTATTCATCCCTCCATCCTGCCATTGACTTCAATTCATTTTTCAAAGTCTTACCGTTCAATCACCTTTTGGCCTACGGTCACAGTACCTCACATGCTGGCTCAGGTCATGCCACCCAACAGTCATTGAAAGCCATGCTGACCCGCACTCGTCTTTTTGTCGTTCACTCATCCCTCCATCCTGCCATTGACTTCAGTTCATTTTTCAATGTCTTGCCGCTCGGTCACCTTTCGGCCTACGCTCACAGTACCACATATGCTGCCTCAGGTCATGCCACCAAACACTCATTGAAACACATCCTGACCCGCACTCGTCTTTTACTCGTTTATTCATCTCTCCATCCTCCCATTGACTTGGTCACCATTTGACCAATAGCCACAGGACCTGAAATGCTGCTTTGTATCATGTGACCCAACACTCACCAAAGGTGGGTGTGTCCCTAGAAACCATATTGTTTACCCTAGCAACCGCCTAGCAACCACTTAGTAACACCCTAGCAACCAACTAGTAACACCCTAGCAACCAACTAGCAACCACTTGGCAACACTTTGGCAACCACCCAGCAATGCCCTAGTAACGCCCGCCCAGCAACCATGTTGTTTACCCTAGCAACCACTTATCAGCACCCTGGCAACCAACTAGCAACCACTTACCAACACTTTGGCAACCACCCAGCAACGCCCTAGCAACGCCCAGCAACCATGTTGTTTACCCTAGCAACCACTTATCAGCACCCTGGCAACCGCCCAGCAACACCCTAGCATTGCCCCAGCGACCATATTGTTTCCCCTAGCAACCCCCTAGTAACCACTTA
The DNA here is from genome assembly GCA_019176425.1 of Megalops atlanticus. NCBI lineage: Eukaryota > Metazoa > Chordata > Actinopteri > Elopiformes > Megalopidae > Megalops > Megalops atlanticus. The sequence goes on from CM032881.1 coordinate 21,527,574, forward strand.
GCAACACCCTAGCAACCACCCAACAACGCACTAGCACCCAAATCATATACCTTACTAACCATCTAGCAACGCCCTAGAAACCACCTAGCAACACCCTAGCAACCACCTTATATACCTTAGCAACCACCTAGCAACAGCCTAGCAACCACCTAGTAATACCCTGATAACCACCTAGCAACAGCCTAGCAACCACTTAGCCACATCCTAGCGATCGTCTCATATACGTTACCATGTTTTCGCTGCCGGGTTGCAAGCACACTCTGCATTTTCTTCAGGAAATGCACTTTTCTAGTTTGACTTGTTATTCTATTCTATCAACAACACATCAAAAAACTACAGCTATAGGTGTTTTAAATAGCTACATGAGTGACAGTTTCCTCAAGAGCTTAGTATAATTTATTTTGATGCAATACATTGTGCAGCTATGAGTAAGCAACACATTAAACAGACTGCTTTGTTATAAGTTATGTTCACCTCATGTGGCTGAATTGACCAATCAGGAGGTTCACAACATTGAATGTGGTTGAATGTGGCTGATTGGCAGGGAGGTTGATTTCACTTTTCTGAGTATTTCAGGACAGCACAGTTCAGCACTCATTCTGTTCTGCATATTACATTAAGTGATGAGTGCTCATTTGGGTAAATGCAGAAGTACAATGCAGAAAAGGATGAAGGAAATGGAGTTTTTTTATTGTAAATATCTTAACTTCTATAAAAGAAATGATCCATATAAAATATATGTTGATATATTATTTCATGTGGTATTTATCCAAAAAGTAGAATGTTAAGGTATTTCCCTCATAAATTTTACAACAGTTTGACGAAACACCAAGTTTAATAAAGCAAATCCAATAAAATTAAGTTTTAAGTCACAAAACACAAAGTTCATGATCAAAGCAATCTAAGCAATCAAAGTAATCTAAGCTACAGCAAGTACTGTGACATTGAAAAGTTTGGAATAAAGATCAGTCCTGTCAGATTTAGTTTTTGTATATTTCACATGTGGGCTAATGATAACAAGGAATTATTAAAGATAAAGCAAAAACACAGTATGACACAAAATGGGCTATAGAGTGATGCAATAATTGTGGATATTCTGTTTGATAGGAGGATAGCAGTGATAGTTTGAAGAGATTTTTTTTATTGTGTAAATATATCTTGGGGTTCTAAGTCACAGAAACATTGTGTATTTTCCTTGTAGGTGCTCCAATGTACTGTTCCAGCAGTTTTGAGAAGGAAGCAGGCAATTTTCTATTGTTGTATGAAAAAATGAAAAAGTTTTTTTTTTTCTTATGGTAACTGAAGTCTTTAACTTATTTGGGTACATCTGTAATTTTGAAAAATGGGCCCATCTGTTGAAAATGTGTTGAAGACTCAAATGTTGGAAATACTGTTGAAAGTACTTTTTTTTCAAATTTTTAGTAAATATAACTCTTGTTAAGACTACACTTGTGTGTTGTTTTAGGAAAACCCTCAGAATGTATAGAAATCTATTTCATTAAAACTTGTTATAGATCATTATTGTATCATCACTATTATAACCTTTTTCCCCCATGTCATTAATGAGGTTTGCCATTAGCAGCACAGCAAACTATTTTGTCAAAGATTGTCATAAAGGACAGCAAATGATTCAGTCAACGGATCCCACACAAAACTTTTGCACATATTGTTGCTGCTGTGGGCAATACATATCTTCAGATATGAATTAAAATGGATTGTCACAGTATCATGCACTTTAAGTCACTCTGTAGAGCACTCTTTGCCAAATAAAGAAGGATTAAAACAATGAGAAAGGTAATACAAAAGATAATGACTAAACTAAACTAAACTAAACTAAACTAAACTAAACTAAACAAAACATGTGTAAGTGTTCAACATTTAGACATATCACATTTGTTGAGGTTGAAGTTCAGAATAAGAAAAGATCAGTAGCTAAATCAGCAGTTTCCACTCCAGTTCTTAATATTTTTTGTCTCCCACCAGCATCTGTTGGATTCCCACAATAGGTCATTCAAGTTCTTTTCCAATCAATGGATCTACTTGAGCAATTAACACTTCCACTAGAACAAAGACCATAAACCCATGGCTCTCACTACTTCCAATGCAGGTTATGTCAAATGTGTTGAGGAAAATGTTTGAGGAAGTAAAGGACAGATAACAACAACTGCTGTTATTGCAGCTCTCCTGTTCAGTAGTTCATGAATCAAAACCCTGTACAAAATCTATGAGAACCTTCATGGCAGATGCAGTGAAAACAAGAATGTCCAACACAGCTGAATGCATTTCAAAGGCTTTGGGCAGTCAGCAGCTTTGACGCCACGCATTTCCAGTGCACCACTGCTGTGAAAAGAGCTCTTTTCTGCCAGCACAAATAAGGATAGTGCTGGAACTCTAATACATATACACATGTAAGCAGCTCTGAGGACATTTGTAACTGTCATGAAAAGTCTGCAATTTGATTCTTTAAAACCTTATTGGAACCATATTTATCAGCCATCTTCCTCTCTGCTCATATGATATAGCTTTTTTGATTTTGTTTAAAAGCTGTGACAGTTGAGTGTTTTGTGACACATCTTTGAAGGTGTGAAAGATGGGCTCCTTATTTCGGAGAACAATGCATAGGAACTTGGCCCAGGAAGCAAATGACCTGTCCAGCGATGAGGAGCCACTGTTCCAACCTAACATGGCTGAAGACAATCGAGTAAACGTGAGTACAAACCACTCTCTTTAACTATACAGGAAAAATATATCTAATTTGTATTAGTGCTGCAGCATTTACTCCATTTGAAAAACTGATTAAAAACTTAATCCATGAGAAATTTAGTAATCAGACAACTGGAAAATATTCTAAATGATGGAAAGCAAAAACAAATTCATTTCAGAAAGGTGGAGCAAAGTTTTCAATTGGTTATTGTTTTTCATCAAACAATGGAGAAATTTCTACTGCAATCTGTGCAATTCAGGAATATCTTGGCACACGACTTTGTATGACTTGCTTTTTCATCTCACTAACTATATTACCACCTTAGTTTATGCTGGTCAACAATTTGCTGTTCACCAAAAGACCAGAATTCTAATACAGTTTTAATGTTACTGTATTAGGCTGTTGAGATCTAACAGATGTGTAGACTACACCAGTCCAATGAGACCTCAGACTACTGCATGAAAATGCTTTCTTGAGAAAACATGCTATTTCCATGCTTCATCTTTTATTCACATGCACACACAGATATATACATGTAGAGAGAGAGAGAACGAAAGACAGGTAAACATTTTTCAATAGTTACCATATTAAATGAAATGTTCAAACTAATTTATTTATTTATTTTTTTAAATTAAGTCGGTGCTTGATGCTTTTTGGATAAACTGATATTACATCTGCTCCCTGAAAATGCCATCCTGGAAAACAGTGCAAAATTACATTCTCTGACATTTCTGAAAAGCCCATTAAAATTCAAAATTATTGCAATACTGTTTGAAGTGTGGGAGGTAACTAATGATGTGGTGTTATAGATTTAATTTAAAATAGTACAACATTATCATTTGTAACAAAAGTATGTTGACGTCTCACACTTACATGTTATCAACAGGAAGGGCCCATCAATCAGTGACAACCTGCTCTGTGTTACCTTTGCTGAACACAGCCCTGATTGTAATGAGTCTTTCAGGCTTGGAATGGTTGCAAGCATTATGTTTTTGTACCATTTCCCACCTCTTTGTGTAAAACTGTGACATTGTCCAGTTTGTTTTTCCAAGCAGCCTCTCCATAGCCACACCAGTGTGGCCAAAAATACACTTTGCCATAATTTGGCATAGTTTCATACTCCCTGAATATGGGGTTTGTAAGTAGTAACACCTTTATGGAATTTCATGGGAATAGTGCCTATGTTGTGTTATATGGTCATCACACTCTGTAATGTATGGTCATATGACATTTCTCATGTGTTTGGATGCTTTTTTTGAAAATGCATAGTACTACTATAGTACAAAGAGCAGGACCCTGAAAATGACAGTGTAAAAGTATCTAGTTATCATTGTGGATGTGGCCAAATACTATTTCCTTCACTGTGATATGTTATGTGTGAATTATTGACATTTTGATCAAATTCACAAGACTCCTTAGCCAATTCTTGAACATTTATGTCTACTGTTCACACAATAAGAAGGAATATCTAAATTTTGTAGGAATAATGGCTGTGTCATTTGATCAGGGAGTCATGCCCCATTGTAATGCATGGCAAATACACAAATATATTATTATGTTCCACACTGCCTGGGTCAAATGGTTTCACCACCATATTATAAATGGTAAATAGACACTGTTTTCAATTTCTGCTCACATAACCTTTTGATCTTGCAAAGAGATTCATGAAGTGACATCACTCTGATAAATGCCTTCAAATTGGCAGTTGTCTAGGTCATATACAATGGAAGCCATATGAGTATGGCAAATATATTTGAATTTGTTTGAAAACTTCATATTCTGATGTTATTAATTTAGCAATAACATTTAGCACATTACACTTAGAGCGTGAAAATACATCATCTAATCTGTGATGGTAGGCATAAAAATGACTTTGCCTTTAATTGAACATTTTCTCTTGGTAGTGCTTGAGTTACAAACTTCAAAAACAGCAAAACATATAGCAAGTGTGTGTGCTGGAAAAATTGCAAGATAAAATGACGGAAAGAAAATGCTTGTTTGCTCTATTATTTAACAATTGGGAAAAATTGTCACTAATCTTCTAAACCACCAGTATGCCTAATATGACCAATGTGACATGGTTCATAGAGTTTTTGTAATGTAAGATCTACAATGACTTGCTAGGTGTGAATTTAATTCAGTCCAGTGTGGTTTAATTGGATGATCAGAAAAATATCACATATCAAAAACAGCACCTGACCTAAATGACATGTTGTTGCTCAAATATGACAGATCAACACAATATCAGTGGTGTAACAAGGTGGTTAAATAACATGCTTATTGCAATCCTCCACTTGTCCCTGTAGCCTTCAGTCCTATCTAGCAACAAAACAGAACTGTAGTTTATAAAATAATTCACATTCAAAAGCTTTAATGTATTTGTATGTACATCATCACTAAAAAAAAGTCCAGATTAATAAAGTTGCATTGGCAGTGTGACATAGAAATGAAGGAGCAGGGCTCCTAACCTAGAAGGTTGCCAGTCCAATTCCCTGGTGGGCCACTGCCTCTGGATAAAAGGGTAAGCAAAACATATGAACAAAAATTTTGTTTTAATTGTTTATTGTGAAAAAGTGTATATGCATGAATAGTTAAGTTTGCAACTGACTGACTCTTATTTTCAGTTGTCATGCATTCAAGCATAGTATTTATTTATTTATTTACTTATTTATTTATTTATTCCTGATTTGTCTTGCAACAAATACAGGCTCTGAATCACTTCACAATAGGGAAGCTCCTAAAATCACTGTACACTTTCTATCCCTTTGTGACTGGAAAGTTCAGCTCACAAAAATAGCTCTTAAACCAAGAGGTGGGAAGAAACTGCCCTGAACCGGTGTATCTTTAGAAATCCATAGTAATATCATTTGGGTACTTGGTTTTGCATTTAGCTGGAATGATTGAAGGCTGTAATTAACAGCAAACTTTATGTAATTTCATTTGCCTTCTAATCAGGTTAATATCCATGTACAATTGTTTTCTGTTTTCTCTGTGGTAATTCTATGAAGCTGATGCAAAGTAAAAATAGAATTTCATTTACATTCAGTTACATTTCTGTTTTTTCTGTTGTTTTGTGCTGAATTAAAGCATCTATTTCTTTATATCTAAAGGTAGATGAAGGTGAGCTTAAGTAAAGGGCTGTTGAATGAGAGTTTCTTTATCTTGTTCTCATGACAAAGATGATTGACAGTTTTCAGCTTGATGTCCTTTGAAACAATCAATAGCTCTCCTCCATTTAAATGGGCCCAGATTTTGAACATTGACTCGCAGAGGCTACACATGCTGGTCGGTGTATATCGGTTGGGGGCAACAATCTGCCTCATTTTTGTTCACTGTTCCTTTTCAGGAGCAGCAATTAGACAGCAGCCAATCAGCCATCTTTCACTTGCATTCTGATAGTATTGTATTAATAAGTTTTAATTTATTTATATGAATAAACATTACAGTTGACCCTCCCACACACTGCAGGGGTTAGGGGCTCAGCCCCCCTGCCATGTGGAAAAACTGCATAAAATTTTATAAATTATATATGTATATATATATATATATATATATATATATACATACATATGTACATATATAATTATGGTATTAAACAATAAAATAAATTAATATTATACATATATTTTATGCATTGATGACTTACTAAACTTTTTTACGTTTCCTTTGCTTTTTGTCTGCTACGCGCGTCGTCTGCAGTGCTATGCGGTTTCCCGCACAAGGCTGCAAAGCTCCCAAAAAATTCCCATTTAATTGTTTGTTGCCGATCTGCGAAAAATCAAAGCCGCAATGGGGAAAGCTGCGATGTGGGAGGGTCAACTGTAATTGTATTGCAAATGTTCAAAACAAATTCGCAGAACTAAGAAATTCATTAATTGTGGCTGCAACTTAATGTGAATACTAAGTGGCATGTTCAGGTAATTCAACCCTTTAATTTTTGAAACTTTGAACTTTGGAAACTTTTTTGTCTTCTGTATTGTACAGATAGCAAATGGTAATCTAACACATGGAACATGCGTTAGATTACCATTGTGACATTGTGAATCAGCTACTTTAATGTCACAATCCAATCCTTTAAGTGAAAATAAAATTGATTTTTGTTTGCATTTTTTTTTTTAAAGTACATTCAAAATGCATGGCTGTGTTCAAAAAAATGCATCATGCAGTGAATGTCCATGTTTTCTCCACATGACATGTCATGTTAAAGGAAGTTACCATCAGTCTGTACTGTGAAGTTATGCATGAGAAGTGCCAGGTGCAATAATGAATTTGTGAGCCATTACTAAGAGACATGGGACCAAAACATAACAAAAAGTGTAGGATCAATAAAAAGCAATGCAATGTATTTTTTCAGTGTAATGTTGTGATGGAGTGCGGTCACTACAGTTGAGTATGCGCTCTGACTGCCATACCAACGAGCCTGGCTCTTTGGCGTCACGGTCAACGCTGCAATTTGGTACCCCATAGACCTGGGTTCGAGGCTGGGTGGGGTGACTGGTCTCGCCCTTCGCTACAAATGTAAAATCAATTAAAAGTGAGTTTACAAAGTTAATTTCACTACCAATAATTCAGCATAACTGGGTGTGTGTACATAGATCTGCTTCACAAGGTTTTATTGTCCTAGTAACTTGGTTCATTCTTCTCTCTAAGTAGAAACCCAGATCAAACAGTATTTACATATAGACTCAACTCAACATGTATGTAAAACATACACCTCTTGCTTGCAGTTTCTGCAAAGATAAATAACCCCTTTTTTATATGCTTGCGGTGATTGAGTTGTGTGCTTGAGATTTATGTTGACTGAGTTCATTGTCACTTTAGATTGTCCCCAAATTTGGGCCACACAAAGCTGAATCACAGAATGGGCATTGCAGTTCCAGAAATAACTGAGAAAAAGTAATAGAGATTGCAAGTAGTGCAAAAGTATGCCAACTGAAGTTACTTGGGTTGTAGGCATTAATTCCTCTGCCCGAATTGGAGACATTGGATTAGTACTAACCAATATATTTGTGTGAGGAACAGGCTGATATAGCAGACAAAGTGAAGACATTCACTGCACTAAGCATTCTGGCATATTGACCTATTGACTATACTGTTCATTAAAATGCACTTTGCATTATATCTTCCAAATTTAATGCGATATAAGACCGAAATGTTCTCATGCAATTCCAGTCATCTTCATTGCCTTTCATTTGTCTAGCCTTTCTTTAGTTGTTCAGCATCTAAACTCAACACATATATCAGTAAGTATGCAATAACTAACCTCAACTGAAGTCACAAACAGAAAGTACGACATGATATGCTTAAATTATAATAGCCGATGGAGTGAAACTTGAGGAAACCCAGAAGACCCAAAAGACAGAAATGGTAGAGAGTAGATATAATAGAAAATATTACACAACTTCCAGTGCCCCAACTGCATAATTCAATGAAAAACAAGTCTTTGTCTGAATGTGTACTGTGTACGATGGTATACTATACATTTATATTCATTGTAGTAGGGCTGCAGTTTGTATTCAGTACCAAGAAGCCAGGGCTATAAAAGAGGATGCTGTTACAAATGCCAGATGCTGTCTTTAGTTGCAGCTGCTTTTATCAGATGGAAAAGCTGGCCAAAAGGTTTATATTATCCACTTTCGTAATCATTTTTGGGCTGAAGCAATAGAGGCTCCAGGAGAATCTTAGCACTCAGTGTTGCTTCTTTATGCAAAAGGTTTGTATTGCTCTGAAATTACAACTTTTTTCCTCTATTACACTTTCCATAATATGTGGCAGCATATTGGGGTAACTGAATATGTGTAATTTTCCATTAGAAGGCAGATAGAAAACATTTTCTGTAGGTCACAAATGGAGGTCACAGTCTCTTGAATACATTATGCTAGTTATTTCAGGGATCATTTAAAATTTTCTAAAGAACATAGGTAAAATTAGCAATGTTTTGATTTTGATTTAACCAGCAAAAACCTATCATTTTGAATATTCATAACACTGCCCAGTGGGAAGTATTATTTGAAAGAATTACACCACAGACCACAATCTCCCTTTATGAAGTCTGCAAATAAATGAAGCTATTTTAGAAAGGCTAAAGTGCCAAGCTATGCCCTCTTGTCCACTTTTAAATGAGCTGAAATGGAAAATGGGAGAGGATTTTATTAAGGCATTTACTCTCCTCTAAATAATCCCCCTATACTCTCCATTGGGGTAATAACATTATACAACATGTGATGTATTGTCAAGGTTTAGAATGGGGGTATGCTCTCTCGTTTGTGAGATAAGAGACCACAATTATTGGCGTGATATCAGGAGCGACGGGGCTGACGTGGTGACAAATGAGCCGACCGCAAAACTTAAACGCGGTGCTTGCGGCAATAACCTGAAATAATGGAGGTTGACCCACAGACCCTCACCCACATCTTCACACTGATTATGCTGTGAAACGGGTTGACTTTGCAAGGGCCTGCCCTCATCAGTAAACACACAGCATCTCCTGCAAGACATTGCCGATGTCAGTTGTTTTGTTTGAGCACAAAAAGAAAGAGGACTACAGTGGTGTGGAGGTACGTCAATATTTTACTGTTTGCTTATATTTTTCCAGAGAGTTCCCAGATTAGGGCTGCAACAATAAATCTCTTTAAAGCTTTTTCTGCTTTATTTTATAAACCTAACATTTAGGTTGTCAAACTGAGAAAATTAGGTTTGTTGTTATGTAGAGCGCAGAACAAAATAGATCATGTTGACATATGAAAATCTGTCAATGCCGAATCTGGATGCTGAATTTCAGTCCAAGATGTGACTTGTCATCCTATACTGCTTAAGAGCACACTTGCCAGAAAGAGCAGTCAGGATGACATGCAAATATGTCATCATTGTACAAGAAATGCAAGGAACCCCTCTAGAACTACTATAACAGCTGCCATGAAAAAATTGCACTTGATGCACAATAAGATATCTGCACCTCCATGCTTAACATGAAAACAGTAGCCATATAATTATAGCATGTTATTTCCAGCAGATAAGTGATTTATCGTACACTTTGGTGCACATTCACAATTTATTCTTGTTTATATATCATAAGAAAAGGTTTGAAGAGAGAGGCAATTAAATGTCTAAGGGCGTTATCTACCTGAATATAGATGTGATCGTGGATAACTGTATAGTTCAAAATACTATAAAACACTTGAACAAAATGGCATTGTGATTTCTTATAGCATACTGGGGAAAACAAAGCAGATTGTGACTTTTTTTAGTACAGACATGTACTAAAAAATCTGGTGTTACACAAACTTTGTCATTCAAATTTAAAACCACAACCCCTGCGCTCTAATAGCATGTCCAAGATTATTCAGGCTGCTCTGGGTTGTGGAATATGTGAGTGTCATGAACGCTGTCTGAAGATGAGTCCAATTTAACATTTCAGTCAGGCCATTCCAGGCAAATGAATTATTTAAATGTCATATTTTCTTTTAGGAATCGCAGAAGAGGTAGCCATCCCACTGGTGCATCAAAAGAGACCTCTTTGCAGAGAGCTTTGTGTAAAGAACTCATGAAAGCAAAGACAGTAGTTAGTGATTTGCTTGATTCTCTTCTGGTTTATTACCCAGGCTTATTAGAAACAGTAGCTCATCAAAATGCCTTTAAATGCCCAGTTAACTGGCTATAGATATTGTAGGGTAAAAGGAGAAGGAGACAGAGACAGAGATAGACAAAATTAGTGGTTTTTCCACACACAGTGGAAAGTAGCTTGCGGAGTGAGATGCATTCTTCATTCTGCTCTGATGCACAGGGGACTTGGGAAAACAAGCCTGTGTGGTATCAGCCATGGGAGTTTGTGCACCACTGAAGCAATTGCTGCACTCAGAACAGCCCTGTGTGTACAATTCACATGGAGCCTCTCCGCAGTCCACACCATATGCTTCCTGGCTGCTCCTATTATGGGATCAAAATTCATTATAAAAAATCACAATAAAGCTAGCAATATGAGTCTCAGGATGGAGGGAGGCAGGAGGGAGAAAGACAAGAAGTGAGAAGGGTGGAGCAAATGTGTATTGTAGTCCTACTATACTACTTTGAGATGGGTTGAGATCTCAATGACATGGAGAGATGAAAGAGCATAGCCTTCTCAGGAAGAGACTGTACTCCTATTTTTTGTTGATACTCACAAGTCCCCTAAACCAAAGCCAAGAAAACATTTTACTGAAATGCAAATGAATCAGCCCTTGTATCTAAGCTCTTTTGAATCATGTTTTGATGGCTTCTGCGTGTATTCTTTGCATCACAGGGAGGGAGAATCATAATTATCATTATAATCATAATGTGATCAATAAACAAAACTGTTGCAGCACACACTGGCTATGACCATATCAGTAATGTCTGTGTATTAATGCATATATAGTACAAGGGCTGTTGAAATGCAGAATATAGGCTGACATTCATCTTAACTTACTGTATCTTATCAGCCTGCTAGCTCATCAGAACAGTGGGCCTATTGATATACAGGATAAATGAAATAGAATACAGTATGATCCATATCTTTTTGGTTAATCTTCCTGTAGACAGGATAGCTATAATAATATTTAAGTATTACCTGTAAGAATAAATGCTACATCGGATATAGTAGCATATCCCGAGGATGTGTGTGTCTGTTCCCCTGTTGAAGAGCTGCATTGATTTTGAAAGGGGAAGAGAAGGTGTGGAGCCTATGGGGTTAGCAGGTATGCCATCAATCAAGTAACTGGTTGGCAGGACAGACCTCATACCTATACATGATCGAGAGAGGTCATTTTTGAGGTTTCCTACAAAAAATGACCACAATGACTGTGTGGTCATAGTCTAAAACATTTTTGTCTGTACCATCTAACCTCATTTAAACACACAGAGCTCTGATACAACTTGCATTCTTCTAGCCACAAAACAAATAGACTTGTACCCTTTTGCACTTTCTTCCTTATCTTTTGCTTCTTCTTATTCTGCATGCCGTGCTGCAAAAATTACACCAAATCCTGCAGTATGCCTAGTAGTAGTAGCCAGGTGCGCTGAAGACACACCTCTTCAGACTCTACCTGGACTGATACCTCACTCTTCGACCTTGTAACTTTGATGTTGTGAATCTGACTCCTGCCTTGTACTTGTTGCTCACTTGTCTAGGTAGTATAGCGGTACTCCATTTTTCTTTCTGTAATTGTATTTGATATGCAATCCTAGTTCAGATTAGTTGGCTCGCGTCACTGACCTTGTGCTCAGCTTCAGCACTATTTGCATTATATATGACCTGTACACATCTTGCTCTTGTGCCTGTTGTTTGCTCACTATTTGCACTTTTGTACGTCGCTTTGGATAAAAGCGTCTGCCAAATAAATAAATGTAAATGTAAATGTAGTATTTGGACTCTGTCTATTCAGCCAGTAACCATATCTCCTCATTGTAGCCAATTACAAGTTAAATACAATTTTAAAACTAATATTCCTATTTCCAATTGTATGGCCAGTAACAATGTGAACACATTTTGGCTGAAATAGTGTGGAGTAAATAGATATCCACTCACTTTGCTGCACTTTAAGGAAGGCTAGGGTATTAACTCTTAATGATAAAAATATTAAAAATATTTATTATATAGCAGTATAATCATGGTGGGTACTAAGATGAATGTAATGCCATTTCCACCATACTAACTGCAGTGTGTGGTGTGTTCACTAACAGAAGCTTGCAAGGTAAACATAAGCCTCATAATACAATAATTACTAAACTTTTTGATGTGCTATGAGGAAGAGCTTACATATGTTATAGGTGTTGCTATTGTTTTTGTGTTCAAAATTTTTAAAATGCAATGTTTGACATTTTTATATTTCTGTTTACTGGTGGATGTCTGTACACTATTTTTTCTATCTTTGGTAGGAATGAAAATTGCTAGAATGTATAATATGGCTGTGAAAACCACATGCTGTTAGATTGTAACATAGGAGAGACTACCAGGCTTTGTAATATGGACAAATTTAGTTTAGAGAAGTCTTTTTCGCCCGTAGTGCATTTCTACAGTGCAGCACCCTGTATCAGCCCTAAATCGTATATCTATATCAGCACCCCAATCAATTTCTAATTATACAAAATAATCAGATCAGGATTACAAAATTAAATGATAAATTTGAAGGCACATTTCAACCCATCTTTCCTCCAATAGACTGCCCTCTTTGTGACCTTTTCTTTAGTCTAGGAGGTTTAATGCTGTAGCTGTTCTTTACAATTACCTTGCAGATCCTTACTTTTTCAACTCAGTGCTTATAGGCAATTAAAACTCTTTTTGGATTATACATTGAGTACAAATTGCATGAAACAGTCCATTTAAACAAGTTGTGTGAAAAAGTTAATCTGAACAAAGCTATACAGAAATTTCTTTTCTAAAAAATCTCAGAAAGAGTAAAATGAATCTCAGTGTAATTATTATTGCGGTATTATTCATAATTTTATCACTATGGTCATAAAAATTGGTAGAAATTCCATATGGGATACATATGTGATACATGACCAGATCTATTAAGTGTTGAGCAAAATTAAAAATCCCACAGACCACTGCCATAATTTCCCTACTCTATTAAGAGCTGCAATACCCTCTATTCATACTTGTCATACCTTATCTGTCTCATCTACCCATACCATAACACACTAACTCTGTTATCCCTTGCCATGATTAACAGAGCTACCATGCCTACCTTGATAAAGACAACACAACCTATTCTACCATGGAATGTAGGACAGACACCATAAATATCATATAATGATGACAGATGACAAATGTCTAACAAAGGATGTCCAGTTTTTACTAATAATCTTAGTGCATTTAAACTGGTATATCTGTCTGCCTGTAGGTATTAACCTGTTTATGATGTAATCAGCAAACGTAAGTTGTACAGTTGCAAGGATTGTTTTAATATGTTAATGATAGCACTGTTTACTATAACTTCTTCAACTTGTTCCTGTACTGTCCCCTTTCCTTCAAACAAGTTTGTTCTATTCTGTGGAAATGTAAATAAAGGCATGCTGGTAGATCTCATAATTACTGTGACCAATAAAACCAGGTAGTCAGTGAAGTACATGCCTCTTGACTCATGGATGTAAATCTGCTTTGGATGACAAGGCAGAAAATGAGAGCACTGATGCCTGATCCCTGATGAAGATCCCTGGTCCATTCCAGAGCAATTCCAGCCAAACTCAGCATAATAGGATTGCATCTATAATCCAGTCTTGATTAGATGTGGGTGGTGCATGGTCCTCTCGGTCATAAGCGATATGGTGGAATAGTTGACCGCCGTGATGTCCTTCTTTATTCCTATGGCTTTTGTTTGAGTAAAGAAATAGAGCCAGGAGTTCATCCCTGTGTTACCCAGTCTAAATATTTTCCTCCTTCTTATAATATAAACATAAAACTTTTGGTTTTATCGTGCTGTCTCTTTAAAAAAAAATACAAGTCAAAAGATCCTTGAGAATTTTAGATCAGTCCTCTTTTTGTTGTCCAAATCCACTGCCTTTACACAGAATAGGGTATTGTCTTTCAACTGGATGTCCCTGTGCGGCCCACAATCATTTGTTCTGTGGTAGCCAGATTTTTTTCATCTCTCATGTAAACAATAACCTCATGAACAATGTAATAAATGCTGCGTGGGTTAGGATGGGTGCTTTTATCATTATGTAATGCTCACTGTTACACGTCACCCCATTTGTCAGTGCATCAACATCTCTACTGTTGACATTAACTTGCTCAAAATGCCATTATTCTGGCACAAAATACATACATGTATAGAGGAGGAAACTGAATAGGCCCGATCATATGATCTCTCCTGACTCACACAAAGCTCCTGCTTAATATGTAATGTTTTGTGCAAACTAAAATAGATGTGACGTTTTTCTAAATTAAGCAAGAATGGAGTCTTTGTTTCCTCATACCTATAAGGGTAAAATTCTATTTAGATCCAAGGACCAATCCCTGGTCGCATCATTATGTCCTTTGAGTTAGCCATTTCTGATAGTGTGAGACAATGTGACAATCAATGCTATTATAATTAAAATGTTGCAGGAAAATTTTGGTTTTGGAGCTTTTTCAGTAGATTTTAGTGGGCATGTTAAACCTGTGGAGCTTGCATGTAAAGCCTCTGTTGGGTCAGACAGATATAATTGTGTAACCCTTCCATAACCTGGGTTTGTTTGCTGAATTTATGATATTTTTGAAGTAATTGGAGGGCAACAATACTGAGATGAAATGTCCTCAAAATGACCAAAGCTTAACAAAATATCTCTCATATAAGCATAACACTAAGTAACCCTAACTGTACACCATTGGATCAGGCACATTGCTAGCATAAAAATAACTGGTATCTATTGTTTCATTAGAGCAAGCACTGTGAAAAGTTCTGAGAGAGTCAATATCATATTCTATCAGGTCTTCACTTTATGATATCTCCATACTTGGAGTTAGATTTCTCACACTATATGGTACCGATGATATCCATACCCATCTTCTGTGTTGTTTTTGGTGTGCCATTCCTCATGCAAGACTTATTTTGCACAGTCCATCAGTCCACAAGGGTGGTAATTACCAGTGGGTTTATTCTCTGACAAATAATTGCGGGTTGTTTTCTTGCCTGTGTGCTTGTTGTGCTCTAGCCTGCCAGCTCTGGTGGAGTAATAACGGGGCTGTTCTTTCTCAATGACAGGTAATAAGGAACATCAACACTTATGCCAGAACAAAGACGCTGGCACAGGGCTTCCTGGACATGGCCCTCTTCACTGCCAACGCCTCTCAAATGAAGCACCTCCTGCAGCAGGGCCCTGACACACAGTTCTACTATTTCCTCTTTGTCTGCCTGGTGTGTACATAGGGGTGAAGGATATTTCTAAATCATAACCCTTTTGTACATGACTTATTTTATGCTAAGTAGCGTGTGTGTTACGTTACATGGTTTGTTATGTTTTCATTAGCATTATTAAGCTTCTCGTAGTTTTCACTGCCGCATTTGCTATACTTTGTAATATTAAATCACTGTTTCCTCAAAGCTAACGTTAGCTAGAATTTTTCCAATCTAGTGTTCTAATCACACGGTTTGACCTTATGTGCGAAAGGACTAATCACACCGGTGTGACTCTTCGCGCGAAAGGGT